>OZ008370.1:4087346-5287346 GCA_963931995.1 Phaonia tiefii
TAATATAACCTAAGTTGCTCCAAATAAGTGACAGTTATTTTCATCCAGGGAAGATCTTTGTCTGACCTACATATGTTAAATGGCTCGCAAAGCCATGGTATCAAGCTCACAAAGTTTTCAAGAAAATGTTGCTTTGAAACGTAGTTAAAGATTGTTTTAAAGGACCTCCTGCCAATTTCGGCATATTGTTTAAACACTACTAGTCTTTTCAACACGTTTTGGAATAATTTGATTTAGAGATTGCTGGGAAAATGAATATATTGCCTTTGAAGGGTACAAACAGAACCCAACCGCTACCGCTAATGACCAAATAAAACCTAGTGTCTCAACGACATGAGAGAGGTAGCTTCTGACGGCTATCGGCAGTGTGTCTGGTTCTGTTTACATTCTAACTTTGTGATATCGTATTTGAGAGGATTAATGTTGCCTTATGCGGCGTTTACATAGACTTCAATCCCGACATTCTAGGTGAGTGTAAACGCCATATTATGGGTAATAAAAGGGGAAGCTCTCCCCTCTTCAATCATGGGCTATATTGTGCAAATACTTATTTTTAATAAAAGGATTAACTAACAGTAGTACTTGGTAAAATTGGGAGGTGGTGGAGTTTGATTTGAATTATGTGGCGATTTAACTAAACAGCTCAGTTCAATTCTACTTAAAACTATTTGAAGTAATGGAAATTGAAGCTGTCTAAAAACTTCTTTCTGTACAACTTTGCGCATATTTTCATTAAAACCATGAAAAACTTGATATTATATTCTAAGCTATTTGTTTTTTTAATCTATCTAGTCTAAAACAGCTTTCAGACAGTCTGCAACCAAAAATACCACTTGTTACCTGTCGGACATGATCGATATATTTTCTGTCAATGGCAACCATATGTTCGTTGATGACGGAAGGACTTTAATTATGCATAATTCGGGTAGTTTTGGGCAACAACACTCAAAGGACTAAACGGATTAGCATAATTTTAGAGTTGTTGACAAACGGCCAAGGATACTTTGCAACCATATTAGTATTTGTGAGTAACGACGACGACACAAGGACATCGCAGGTGTTTTATAGATAATGGATCTACAAACAAATTTTTAAAAAGTGTCATCGTTCTCTAAAACAAAGAGCACATAGTTCTTCTGTCGGTTAGAGTGGACAAACCCGTATTGAAAATCTAGCGAAATTTCCATAAGAAATTTTGTAATTTAAGCCCTACATACATATATTTAGAGATTTTCTTTCCCATAAGAAGAAAGTGTACAGAAAATTGCGAACATTTCGTGAACTGAACATTTCGGTCACTTTTCATTTGATTGGTGCTCAGCCCTTAAGCCCGTTATTCAGTTTTATGAAATTTTCGTTGCCATAAGAAGTTTGTGTACAACAAAATAACGAAGATTTCATGAGCCGAAAATTTCGCTCACTTTTCATTTGATTGGTACTCAGCTCTTTGTGAAAATTTCGTAGGCAAAATGAATTACAGGGTTGTTACGCCAAAGTTATTTCGTACGAAAACAATTTTTTGATAATTATTTGGCACCGGAATTTTGACATTTCGATCATTTTAACAATGGAAAGTAACACCACATACGTTAAAAATAAAATGGAGTGCGTAGAGGAATTATAGTTGAAATATTTGCAAGGTAAATCACAGATAGAGATAAATGAAAAAATTTTCTTACGAAAATTTCCCAAGAGCTGAATACGGGGCTTTACACACCGAGTAACATTAATAAGAGTTTGCAACAGCTGTTTTTTATACTAAATGAAGACCGCGAGCCACTTGGAAAACATATAGAGAATGATAGTGGAATGAGAGAAATCTTTAATTTTAGCAATTTGCGTGTTAATTGGGATCTTCACAAATAATTTTACTCTAACACTTCATTACATTTTGACATTTTTAACTGAAAATCCCCTTTTCCCTAAATGTACTCCCGGTTGATGTGTTTTGTATTTTGGTTTGACACGCGGCAGCAAAAGTATGAAAATCACACCACGCAATAGTTCTCCAAGTACAATGGTTCTCCAAGTACTAACCTGATCAGCTGTCTCACCGATACCCCTTGGCTTTACCGAACATTTCGTGAGCAAAATCAAGTTATGCCATAGTTAGAACAAGAGCAATTCTTTGATAATGGTTTGCAACCGAAATTTTGACATGCGGGAAAACAAAAATGAAGTTCGACGAGAATTATTCATGAAATGTTTGCCAGGTAAATCAAAGAGAGGGAAATCGTAAAGATAAATGCCAAAAAATTTTACGAAAATATAGCATTAATAATTCATGAATTATTCCTATTCGTACGCCATTTTAATTTTAGCGCATGTACTGTTACTTTTGTTATCAATTTAATCTAAATGTCAAAATTTCGGTGTCATCCAATTGTTTTCGTACGAAAAAGGTTTGGTATAACAACCCTGTAATTCTTTTTATTCACACAATTTCCATGCAGATCTGAGTACCAAGCAAGTGAATAGTAAGCAAAATTTTAAATTTTACAAACGTCCATGTTATGGGAATGACAAATTTATTAGAGCTGAATCCGGTCATTTACTCTGACCTGATATTAAAGAGCATGAGGTGTTTCAAAAAAAATATATATTTATTTCAGGAAGTTACGATCATTATTGAATAAATTTCAACATTTGCGTTAAATTTTAATTGTTAGGAATTTAATAGTCTCTCAATTCTATTAGTATGTTTCTCTGTCAAGTATGTTAGGAAGCTCCTACGGCATTCACAATTTTTTCCAGTGATCTTTCTAATATCTCGGCCAAAGACAGATGATTCATTTATCCACCATTAGAAGGGTTATTTGCTTTCCCGTGTTTGTTTTTTCCTTCTTTAAAAAACTAACTTCGTATCCTTGACATTGTCCTCGTACACAGCATTTTGACTCACGTCATAGCGTTACATTACTGGGTTCGATCTTTTAATCCAAATATCTGAGTAGCAAATTTTGAGGATCTCAAGTCTATGTTTTTAGAAAACTTCTAAGTTTTTAAGCAATAACACTTCAAGTCCCCTCAGCACCAACCTCATGCCGTAAACTCTATCATTCTACTAGTTAAATATCGTGGCTTCTTGTAGTAGACATCAGGTGCGTCCATTACATGCTGGACAACTAAAGACTCTGGTAAAATTGTACAGGGTGAGTACTCTACATCGAATGTAGGTAAAGTAGAGGCATAGTTGTATGACATCTTCGACCCTCCAGATGATTCTGTTTCAGATTTTTCCAAAATATTTCGAGAAACTGTAAATGAATTGCGAATTTTGGGAGTATGAAACCCATCGATGTCTCGATCAATGCTTGATAAATCCTTGAAACTTTCCATTTTATACAGAGATGTTGGTGTGAAACGACTCCGTGTTTCATGTACCGGAGCAGAGTTGCATTTACATTCGTTATCATGTCCGCGCAAGATTGGAGATTCGTAATAGCTGCGATTTAAAGAATTGGGAGTAGAGTGTAAATGTGGCTGCCCCTTTAATTCATGACTTTCCGAAATTTTGGCGTAGCTCCTGCGAGAACCATTTACTGCCCATTTTAGCATGGTGGCGAACTAAAAGAAAAGAAAGAAGAAGAATAGTTTTTACAAATTTTGTTGGACTGAAATTTTTTTGGAGAGGTGTTTAAAGCATCGGTTTGCATAAAAGGTTCACAGTAGTGAGACCAAGAATTACATGCAAAGCGGCTTGCAGAGTCTAACCGAGGCAAAGGAATCCTGACTAGCAATGGTACAATCTATAACGGCAAGAGATTCCGCTGCTAACCCCGCAAAATATCATTTGAACCGCTTCCTTGCACAACAAATACACATGACTGCAGTCCCTTGTAGCAATTTAAATCCATTGTTCCTAGTTAAAAGTTTACATCAAGCCAAATATCCATAGGTAAGAATTGGCCAATATATTATGGTATATACCAGTAAACGGTTTAGGACTATGCAATATCTGCAGGCAAATAATGGTGCAACGGTTAGAGTGCGTGACTCTGGAACATGAAAACGAGGGTTCGTTCCCAGTCTGACCTCACTTAATGACGGCGACGCTATCGCGTAATTAGCTATGAAAAAGCTTATTAAAATACCTTTGGGAACTGGTGTAAAACTGTAGGTCCCTACACGCGGAAAAATCTGAATTTTTGGATGCAAATCTGACGTGGGTTTGGAGCTTGTCGCAAATATAGTTTACTTGTATCCAAACACATTGTGTTTGCCATTCAATATTTCATCTTGGAGACACAATGATTAATGTAATATAAACTATGTATTTGTGACCCAAATACAGCTTTGTTGGTGGTTCAAATACATCTGTGTTTGATGCCCTGTTTACTTCATTTTTTCCGCTATGCTCTGTCGAGAGTAAAATTGTAAAAGAGGGACAAAGATAGATTGTTCTCAGTCAAGTTAATGTTATTGCAAGTGATTCACTGTGTATCTGTATAATTATTTCAGTACGTGATTTATAAATATTCCTGAATATGTGAATAAATTAATTGAGTGTTTGCTATGTTGACTAATCTGTTGTGTTTTAGTTTCGTGCAATCGTTCGTTTGGGAGGAAACATACGAATGCTTCGAAGGTAAATATATGGATGTTTGGGATGAAAAACGCATATGGTTGCACGTAAAAGTCTACATCTTTGCAAGTAAACAAGCTAATGTTTGTATTTTAATACATGTGAGTTTAGGACTTGCAAATATCGTTAGCTGAATTACAAAAAAAACGTAACTACAATTTTCAAGTTTATTCCCAAGAGCAAAAATAATCTTCACAAAGGGGTAAGGAATTAATTTTTGGTAGTAAAATTTGCAAATTTGCTTAAGTAAGGTCTTCCCTTCAGTAAGGTTTAAAAATATAGTATTTTTTTAGAAGTTTCTTTTGAACACCTTTGAACTAAATTGTAGTTACGTTCTTTTGCATTTCAGCTGACGATATATGAATATTTGGAGTGTATTCCAAACATATGTATGATTTCTGCAGAATGTGTTTGAGAGAGTTTGTTACAGAGACCGTTTTTCCAGCGTGTATCAGTTAATATTAAACTAGGCTATGAAAAGACCTCCCGTGCTCATTCATGGGATATAAGGGGAAAAAATGTATTTTCCCATTTTACAATTTTGGCTTAACTTTCGGTCAAGGAAACCCCCAAGATACTCAGCCTCAGAAGATAACGATATCCCAGGCCGCCTTGCTTTGGTGCAGAGTGAAGGTCAGCAAACGCTTGCCTCTCTCATTTCCAACTTGCGTCGAGCGGTTAGTGAAAACTTGACCCTTTCCATTCCAACAATAAGGGTGTTTTTTATATCCCGCTAAGCTAATTTATCGACGACCGCTTAAACTCGCTTAGCACCGCATACAAAGTGGTCGAAAAATTAGTTTAGCAGGGAATAAAAAACAGGCCTAATATGATGTTATAGAAGATCAACTCAAAAGCCCACTGGCAGCACTGCCAGATGGCACGGGGAAAACATAAATTGAAGGAAAAAGTCAGCTAATCTCGTTGTTGAAATAATTGACTTTCAGTGTAAATACATAGGCATCTAACATCTGTACCACTTCGCATGTATAAATTTCATTCGAAGGTTGTATAAGTATATTCACGATTGATGATGATAACAATTCAGGGACAGTAGTTGGACATCTGATGATGAACTTCTCAGGGTTCGAAATAGGTTATAGCAGAGGTTATGATTTCCTGAATTGTGTCAATTATTTCTATAGAAACCAACAAATTTTCTCTTTAAAAAAGATCTGTCAAGTTATCAGTGCGAAATTGTCATACATTACACTGAGTATATTTTGCGTAAAAAACATAAATACGCAAAATATAACTAACGTCAACCTTTATTTGTTGCTATCCAAAATCTCTGCGAAATAATATGATTGTTCAAATCAATTTGGCGCAAACGAACGTAATACGCAGTTTAAATAGTCATCCCAAATGGAAGCGATTTCGCTATGAACTTGAATTTAAGCTCTTTTAACGGGCTCTTTTTATACAATTTGGTAAGGGTTTAGTTTTTCTCTCGAAAAGGGGTTTTAAGATCTTTAACTTACCTGTTTTTGTATATATCCAATAGTATCCAAAATTTGCAAGGTAATCCTTAAAATCGTAATCCTGATTGGGTGTATTTAGTTTAAAATGTATTCCTTGTTTCAATATAACTACTTGATTGTTGATTTGTGGTATTAATTTTTGATATGACAATTCAAATTATATTTTCTTTTTAGTTTGAACACTTGAAACCACGTCCTACTCGTTGCTAAGTCAGGATAGTACTAAACTAGCTTGTGTTCAGGTCTCTTACACTGGAGCAAATCCACCCTCACAAATGTACCCTTATCTTTAGTATGAACATATTTCAGAGAGAAATTAATGAATACTCACGAGAATTATCACAAATATTAGACAGTCTCTCTTTGGCGGTAGGTATCATATTTGAGAGGATTTATCTGTGAGTAATTTGAAAAAATTTGAGTATTATTGGGCAGGTTAATAAATAGGGGTTAGTCAGTGCAATAGATTCGTAAAGATTATCCGACTGAAATGTGCATGGAAATCGATATCGACTAAGCGATGCATGGAAATCGTACAAAACCGTTTTATCAATTCTTTTACATCATGTTTTTCATGTAGAAGAGGTATTTGTCCACGTGCAATAGCTACCATAGCTCGGTGTATAGACGGGCGGACTTGTAATCATGATGCCTGATGTCAACTCCTTATCGGGGTAAAAGTGGTATGTACTCCAATTGTCATTTAAAATTAGAAATATTATCTTTTAAAAAACGGCTTAGATCTACTTTTCCTCAAATTTGTACCGAGATAAAAATTCGCATTCTGAAACAAAGCAACAAAATAGTTTTGAAACCCTCACAAGAAGCCCTTCTGAGTTACGGGTCAAGGAATTTCAGACCTGTTTTAATTTTCTGACATCGGCTTGGAAAATTCTACAATTTTGAACTCTAATATCTCTGGTAATTAAGGGGTTATTGAACCGAACAATATATCAAATGAAAGCTTGAGTTGTTGGCTATCAGAGTGTATTGACCAATATTTACTTTAGTATCGAGAAACATTTTAAGATATTTAGTTTTTTGAAAAAGTAGGGTCACAAATCTAAAAATTGCTGTCGAAACGCGACGCTCCAATGGAAGTAGGATATAATTATGCTATTTGAAAGATATGCTAACGAGCTCTTTAACGACCCATATATCCATACACATATCTGCAATTTAGAGGCCCGTAACTTGAGAAATATTGACTTGGCTTCAACATTTTTCGCCATCTTTTTTAAACGTAATTCTCTACAAATTAAGAAAAATGGGAAATAGAAATTCAATTGGTAGAATCGGCTAACTTTTTAAAAAAAAGGGAACTGGATTTTTATTAAACTTATAAAAAGAATAACTCAGAGATATTTTTATTTATATTTACATAAATATATTTGAATATTCAGTATTCATTACTTGGTAGTACTCGTTCTTTAACATCCCTAGTACTCAGATCTTGTTGATTGTTGGTACTGTTAGCCGTTTGTAAATATGTTGTATAGCCTGATGGCTGTAACCCTAGATCAGTTTCAAGTTTCAATACTTTTAATGTATTTTTATATATTTCCACCCGAAGCAAGTCCTTTTTCAAATGATTCATTTCGCTTTCATCATAGAATTCACTGTGGTGTCTTCTCTTTTTTGCACACTTTCGTGGTCTGGTTTGCCCCTTATGTTCAGCTTGTGCAGCTAATTTAGGGTCTCCACTTGTTTCCGGCAGGACCGATCCGTTTGGTATTGGAGACTCAGTTCCCATTATATCGAGTATCATTTCGTCAACCTCATCGAGTGTAGCAGCTTTACTGGCATCTGTTCCTGTTTTCCTAGCGTTATGTCGTTTGGCCTAAAAGAAGATATATTAGCCTAAAACTCACGAAAAATTATGATTTAACAAATGAACGTATTGTATCTGTACTTACCAAAGTTCGGCTTTTCCAATTTCCGAATAATGCATCTCGAGCGTAAGTCCAGTTATGTTTGGATTTCGCTATGCCAACAGATTGAGCTTTCGCTAGAACTTCTCGCCAAGCGGTTTCCTTTTCTGACTTAGTGACAGCATTGTTTGGGAATGGTGCAAAAAGAACTTCCTAAAGTTACCGAGATTTTCAAGAAAATATCGATTACTTTTATTACTTACATACTTTGTTGTGTTAAAGTTACCTTTTTCCTTTTAATTACTTCCAGGACAGCCAATTTCAATTGCGCTCGATTCATCTTCGTTATATATTAATTTAAATACAATGGAAGAGATTCAATTTTGATCACGCACAACTTCTGTTTGCCATTAAATGAATACGAGTAAATCTTAACGAGGTGTTTGTATGTATAACTAGAAACAATAACGGTTAAGCCGTTACCACAAAGCAATCAGGCGTTATCACACAAAAGGCGTTGCCAATGCAAAAACAGATTACTTCGAATGCAGTGTTGTATTCGGAAAATTAATAAAATATTTACATATTTGCAATATTTACAGTCAAAACATTCTGCAATCTATCTTTGTCCATATTATGAATTTTCATTAATATTTATTAGTTTTAAAATTAAATTTATACTAAAGCGCCATCTAGTTGTCAATTATAATGACCTAATTCCAAACATATTGTCACTGCAATAGAAACTATCGGCCTGCATTCAGTTCCTACGACATTTTCGTTCTGATAAGAAGTACGTGTATGAAAAATATCGAAAATTTCGGGATTCGGAAATTACACTAACTTTTCATTTACTGGGTACACGGCTCTATGCGAAAATTTTGTGAACAAAATCATTTACAGGGTTGTTATACTGAAGCTATTTCGTACAAAAACAAATGTTAAGCGGCATTTACACCTACCAAGATTATCGTATTTTCGGGAGTATTTTTTTTATGGAGTTTGACATTTATAATTCCGAAAAGGCTAAAATCTTGGAAGGTGTAACTGCAATTTTAGGGATGGGAATTTCGACATTTTGACTTAAGCCCCGTATTCGGTTCTGGTGAAGTTTTAGTAAGAAATTTTTAATTTATCCCTAAACGGAAAATTTTGTTACGGAGGGTTACCATCTATCGTTGATTTACCTCGCACATTCCTCTTCGAACTCCATTTTATTTTTAACTCATGTGGTATTATTTTCGTTTGTTAAAATTATCGAAATGTCAAATTTCCGGCCCAAACAATTACAAAACAATTGTTTTCATACGAAATATCTTTGGCGTAAAAACACTGGTTGCTTTGGCGGAAAAAAAATAAATGGTTTCCCGTTACACCCCACGAGGGGATTAGGGAGAGCTTCTCACAACCAGCTCTTGTGCATGAGGACGTGGGTTCGATCCCTACTCTGACAACCTTAAATTTCTTTAGACGGCGGTCACCTCGTTTAGTGACGGCGACACTATCGAGTATTTAGCCATGAGAAAGCTTCTCAAAATACCGTTCGGAACCGGTGTAAAACTGTAGGTCCCAGTCAGTGAGTGTAAATCTAGAAAGCACACAGGTCTGTGGTTGTGAGAAGTTCTCCTCAATCACAAATCGGCAAGTAGTAGATTTCAAATATGTTTGTCACCTAAAATTGAAGCCTCGCATCGTCTTCCCCTTAGAAAACTAGACCTAAACTATTGTTGGTTCAACTTGTTCGTAATGTAAGGGGAAATACAAAAGATGGTCAAACATTTTGTCGTCAATGCAGATCATTTAGTGTAGGGATCACTTAAAACTAACTCAACCTAGACAGCGTGAGGAAGCTATTTTTTCTATCGAACAGCAGGACAATGACTCAAATAAACGGTTACCCTCGCTTGCATTGATTTAATAGTTAGCAAGCGAAGCTATAATTGTACATACCTATGTATATGTATTCATACTGCTGCCTAAACGCATGCAATACACTTTTCCCACCCAACGATCATTCCAGTAAAAATCTACCACAAAATCACTTGGCTGGTTAAAATGAAATCCACCACAATCCTCTCTTCCAATTCACGAACCAAGCGATTTCTATTGTAGACAACCACAATAATAAATTACCCATAGATGGTGCAATATACGTGGTGTATTTGAAATTCCTTCGAAATATACTAGAGGGCGCAGAAATTGACAAAGTTCACTGCAACACTGCAAAATTTCGCAATTTTTACGAGAGAAGAATACCTTTCACTTTCACGAGAGAAGAATACCTTTCAAATAGTCCAAAATAACTTGAAATTACAACAATTTTTATTCTGTTCTTTCAGCGAAGAACACATTTTTCGATTTTATTCAAAATAATTTAATTAAGTCGACCGCTCGAGCCTGTCTATTGGAACATCGATTAAACATTTCGTACTACATAATATCTCCGGACTTTGAAGGGTCGCAATAACGCTTAGTCTTCGCTATGGTCTGATTCGTATAAAGACTTTTTCCGTCGGTTGTATTTTGAAATTATTGTACTGTTCACAAAAAAGTCACTTCCGAAAATTAAAAATTTGGAGTATTTGTCGCAATAGAATTACGACAATCCAAATTTTAATAGTATTTTCACTAGCTTTCCAAACTGAAGGTATTTTTCAAATCTGACGATATACAGGGAAGATATGTCAGATTATATTTCCCAACTTGCTGATCAATGTGGACCAATGTTTCCCTGCAAATGGAGATATCAAATAGGTTATGGAAATGCAAATTTAATGTTTCAACACATGACATGTTCTGACAAGTGAAATTACACAAAAATATCATTATCCAAAAACTATTCAAAAAATTTGAAACTGTCCCATTTTTGAATAATTTTCCAGAAAGTGGCAACACTGATTTCAGTTGATATCCCACACTTGCCTATTCCTTAGAATTCCTAGAAGGAGCTGGTGAGGGTGTTCCGATGAAACACCTCATCGACTTCCTAGCTGCAAATTTGATACAGGATAGGATGTCAATCAGAATATACGATAGGCGAATGGCAAAAACCATCCTTAAATTTGGTTTTATTGGCACTTATGACTTTTAAAATAACTTCATATGCAATAAAATTATTTTGATTTGGAGAACGCAATTGATTGGCATACAAAATCTGTATCAAAACTGTCAATAGTCTCCAGTAACTTTCTACGAGAATTCTCTCTTATATCTTACTCTATGGAACTGCTGTTTTTTAGTTTTCGTGTCCTTATATTTTACTTTAATTTTCGATCTTTTTGAGCCTCGTCCCACTTCCTGCAATTATATCACCAGAATGTATTCGAACAAAACTAAAATCAATACAAAAAACAAAAACGAAATACATTTGAAGTTGATAATTGAGTTCATGAATGAAATGGAAAAAACTAAATTCAGCTATCCTTATAACATCATCTGCTATAACAAAAATGTTGGCCTGAACTGTTAACTACCCCACAACCGCGAAGCTTTTAAGTTACTGTTACCTTACAGTAACATCTGTTGTTTACTTACTACAGCAAATGTTACTTCGCGTTTGCTTGGCTTTCCATGCTAATCAAGCGCAGCGCAACGTGTTGCTTTCGGTGAGTTAGTTTAAAAACGAGTTTCAAAGCGAACGGTTGTTTTACGGCCTTGCAGCGACAAAGTGTCAAACGCCTGTTCTCCCTCTGTTTTTGTGGATATAAGCGAAAAAAGAAACGGAACGAATTAAACGCGTGTGCAACAGCGAAATATAAAAGGAAAACAAAAAAAAATATAATAAACAAACGAAAAAAATTAATAAGAATTTGAGGAAGTTTTTAAAAAGAAGTTAAATAATTTGCGAAATAGAGAGGCAAACTATAATTGTCCCAAAAGTACGAAAAAAATTGTCTGTTCTAAACAAAATTTTACCATAAATTGTTTGTGCACCAATCATAAAGGTGAATTGTGTTGTGATACAAAAATTCCTATAGCTTTTCTTGTTATTGTACGAAAAGTAATAAGAGTGATGAAGATTCTACGACAGTGATGTGGGGATAAATAAGAACAGCTGATAAAACAAAAAAAAACTAACGTTATTAACAGCAAATGACAGAGAGGTGACAGAGTGAAAGACTGTTGAAGACGGGGGTGGTGGTTGGCGGTGATGTTTAGCCAACAAACGGTTGTTCTCGTGATGTGATTGTTGTTTATTTTCGTCGGTGATTCTTTGATTTATTGTACTCTAAGAAGAGAGACACAACAACCACTCACTCGCAAAGTTTATTGGTGTTGTTGGCATTCTTGCCACTGTTATTATTATTGTATTCTCTTTTGGTTGTTAATAACTTGTTGTTTTTGTTATTTGACGCATTTAACCGTTAAAATTGCAATTTTCTAAGCTAAAATAAACCATAATGATATTTGTTGCTATTATTGTACGTTCTCATTTGCCTTCATTTAGCGATTGATTCTGTTTTGTGTTGTTGACTTTGCGAGCATTACAAAAAGCGAATATGTTGAAAACAAAGTTAATACAAATTTATCTTAGAAATAGTGCAAATCAAATTTATGCCGAATGCACCAAATTCGGAAATTCGTCACAACTGGCAGACGCATCAGCATCTTCAACAATGTATGGACATCACTCTCGACGTGTGGACAAAGTCGCGACCTTAATGAGACTTTTACATAAAAGAGACTCCAAGATCATCTTTGTAAGAAGATTTTTGGAGAACTGTGCTCAATAATATTAAGCGTCACGTTTTCGATAGAAAAGTAAGGTTAGCTATACCGATACCTAGATTTTCCTTTAAAAACTGAGTAAAGTTGCAGTCGTTGGTGCGTGACTGCAACAAAGAACAAACTTCGAAAACATCCTAAAAATTAAAAAAATCTGGCAGTGGAGGAACACGTCAGAAGGAAGGTTTTTAAAATGATATACAATTTTCCCATAACTCTATTATCGGTGTTATTGGAACGCGAGATTTGAAAAAAATTAGTAAATTTGAATTTTTTTGAAATAGAAATTTAAACTATTATCGCATGTAATTAAAGAGAACTACAGACTTGTCATTCTTGAGCATGAGCATCAGCTATCGTTGACGTTTATTGTCGATTTACCGCCCGCCCGTCTTGATACCAAATATTAATGTAATCGAAGTTGTTCGCATCGCTATTATGTTCACAAAATTTTCTGGTAATATTTTTCAAATTCATCAGTTAGATAAAAAGTTATCGATCAAGCTCACACTCGTGAATGACAAGTCCGTGGTTCGCTTAAAATTCATTATTCGATAACTTGATTAGTTATCGAAATTCAGAAGTTGGGATTTGGAAAAGGAACTTTTTTGAGTTAGTTTTGTAGAAGACCTAAAAACAAACGAAAAACATTGTCTGTAAATATTCCAACTTTCTTAGTTATCGAGTTATAGGAAGATCAGCTTTGAAAAAGCAGTACTCAAAAGCAGAAAACTCAAAACCAATCGAAGGATATTGAAATAGACTTTGACAGGAAACTCAACTAAAATTTATTTTTCGATAACACTTAGTTATCGAGACTCGCATGTTGAAAAGACACTCTAGAAAAACTCAAAATAATCTAAAATTGTTTATTGTAATTTTTCAGTAACTCCCTTAGTTATCGGGTTGGAAGCGTTGCTGAAAAATGTCTATATATAAATTTGAATGGTCCTTTGTTTTAGATTTTGTAATAGAAAACTCAAACATTTTTCGATAACGATTATTTATCGAGATTAGGAATTTAAAATTTCGAAAAGTTCACTTTTTCGAAACCTCAACAACGGTTTTCCGTTGCATACTATGAAGGGATTAGGGAGAGCTCTCACAAACCAGTGAGTTGTGCGAAGAATATTACAATCCATTTTTCGATAACGATTAGTTATCGAGATTCGCAAGTTCACATTTGGAAAAGTGCTGCTAAATTTTATTATTTCTATAGAAAACCTCGAAATACGACTAAACATTACATGCAATTTGTCCGCAACTCGCCTAGTTAGCGAGTTATTGGAAGTTGAAAAAAGATAAATTGTTGTCTAACAAAATCCCCTGAAAAAGGCTTTCTTCCAGAAGCCCATACCGAAGCAAATGCCAAATCTAAACTTCCGATGTCTCAATACTTAAGCGAGTTATAGATTGTTATAAATAAATAAATTCTTTCCCATTACATTCCATGAACAGACTGTGGAGAGTTTCGTACAATCAGTGCGCACAATTGCACCACCGACTGATTTGTATACCCTTACCCAATAGGATAGGGGTTAATCTAAACGGCAGAAAAATACTCACCCCAAGTTGTTTCACTATATCTCTAAAATCAAACGACATAATTTAATCATTGTAATTTTAAATATTTATTTGGGCTTTTAAGTTTTTTCTATTACTCTTTGAAGGTGATATCGGTCAAGTGGGCGCCGCCATTGCTGATGACCATTTTGGCTCTTGTTAGAAAATTGTCAACTGTTTGCACTCTTGTCGGAAATTCTCTGTGAAAGGTTTCAAAGTTTGTGGTTTGTTCACTAGACCAGTGACTTAAAATAAACCCCAAAGACAAGTCTGGCGTATTCAAATCGGGTGGTCTTGCGGCCATTACAAATCACTAAAACGACCCATAAAAATCACAAAAAATAAAAGCATCCTCGAAAATGATCACTGTCGTGTGAGCTGTATTCGCAGTTGCGACGTCCACCATCCAAACTCATGAATTTGAGACAATAAAATCTCATTCATCATGGTGCTGTATCGGTCACCAGCCGCAGTAAGGTCCGATGAGACCTTCGGCTGAAATGGTGTACCATGCAGTGACTTCGACGCTATGTAATTGCTCTTCGTGAATAATCGTGGATGCTCACAACCCCAGGAGCGGAAATGATGTTTGGTTACGTATTCAATCAGATGAAAATGGACCAAAAATCGTCCAATGGGCTCTTAAGGTTTAGGCGAGGGTGAGCGTAGTTTAGACGCGATTGAAGATCTGCAGGCAGTAGCTTCAGGCACTGCGTAAGATGACGTCTTCAAACCTTCCACAAAACTCCACTGCCGGGGCGAGCGTGTAATGGTAAGTTGGGTGGAACGTCGTTTGGTGGACGTTGACGGCCCATTCGCAACATCTTCAGCCACAGCGACGATATTCTCGTAGGAACCATTACTACGAGGCCTACCGGCGCGCCTCTTCTGTCACGTGCTGTTCCAGTATCCTAGAAGCAAGCGCCTTACCGCGTCTTGTGTTTGATCAGTTGACGTAGGACGGCTAGGAAATCTGCGTCGAATTTCACGTTGAACTAAAACCACACACGAATTATTCCGTAAAAAATTGTTTCAAGTAATACGTGTTCTTGAGGAGTATAGCGTACCATGGTTTGTCGACGTATATTCGGTATCTGTTTACTTCAGAAATATTAAACCAATGCGCCAGTTGCCGCCATTTGCAAAAGTTATAGCATATTCCGATAGGGTGATAGGTGTTGGGTTACTCTGCACCATTTGACACTGGAAAAAGCGTAACGCGTAAAATGAGTCATATTTTGCCCCAGCTATTTCTGACTCCGCTGGAGGGATCAGGTTGACGAATCCCTGCGTACACTTGTTATTGCCAACTGGAGAAATAAAGCACAAGATCGAACTGGTTGGCGAAATATGTTATCTTCGTTTTGTAAGGTCCTTGACCCCCCGGGGTTGTCCGAGACCGGATAAGTAAGTAAATATTTCTGAAGCCACTTCCTTATAGGCTGTATGTCGATAACTCCCATATAGTTTTACTGATCACAGTGGCATTTTGCCAGTTATTATTAGTTGTAATAACTTTGATTGCTCACTGGATCCATACAACTGTGTTAAGACCGATAAAGCTCAATGGGGTTTCTGTGTGGAGCTAGGTGCTTGAAACTCCAACTATTGTGAACTACTGACTAGGGTTCAGAGAATGCAATATTGAATGTATTGAATGCAATATTGCATTTGTTTCCGGTGGGAATTATAGGCAGGCAGAATGCTTCGACGTCAGCTATCAGGTTACAGCAACTGCCACAATAGGGCTTTATCGGAGTCCATCATGGAATAGTTTTGAAAGGTGTTCTCAAAATTCCTGCATTTATCGACGGCTATAAAGCGGTACCACTATTCGATCGGAAATATCAGTCTCATAACAGAAAGAGATTCCCGGAACAAAGGAGTTCCTAGTATGGAGGGGCAATTAAATTGCTATACGCATTGGTCGAAATGATTGATCAGGTAGGATATGGGATCTACTCTAGGGAACTAGGACTATCTCCATCATTGAAACGTTTGGCTGTTTGAACGTCACCAGTTGGCTGAGGGATATTAGTCCACAAGATATTACTATCTTCTCTACCAGTCAGGCGGTCATTTAGTCCCTGGAATCAATATTACTGAACTCAACATTTGTCCAGAATTCCGCATATCTCTTAATGAATTGGCCCAGCATCACGATACATAACAGGGATATTCCGGGGATCACAGGGACATTCCGGGGACCTGCAGATGAGATGAGGTAGCGATCAGATAGCAAATATCTTATAGACTCCTCAGAAATTGTAACGAACGCTGTCATTCAAAAGGACATCTGGCAATGTCGAATCTTTCCTAAATTCATTGCTTCGGAATCAATTTGGAACTACTTCTGAATCGTAAAAGTGAATATTATGCACCTGTTTGAATGTTCTCTTTTTGCTGGGATCCTTTACGACGAGGTCGCTGCCAGGCATGACAATCTGAGTATGGGGCGTATATATAAGTAGCTTTGACGGTTATTCTTGAGGATTTAATATTAGGTCTATGTAGAGGTATTATGCATGACAGACTGAGTATGAGGTATATATGACATTGGCGACTAGAATATTATGGCCTTCACTTTTGGCATCTATTGGTGACAGGAGGAATCCACTTATTGTTCATTACAGGATTTACTATGAGGTCGCTGTAAGTTGTCAGTATAAAGTTATTCGAAGCACTGCACTGCATTACCTATTAGGGTGCCTTAACTAGTTTTCAAACTAATATTAAATATTGGCTATTATATTAGTTTATATTTATATTTAATTATGATATATTTGAAATACTTTTGAAATGATTGTACTTAGGGCGGTCTAAACTCTAGAAAAAAAGAAACTTTTTCTGCAATATCTTGGTGGCTGTTATTATCGACCAGAGTTGTAATTTTGTGATAATTAATAAGCTACATAATTGTGCCGATACTACTTATAATTATGATACCAAATTAAATTGAAGGGGAAAGGCATGATGAAACAGAAAACATCTGCGACTATAGTGATCATCGTAGTTGAAGACCCCCTTCATGAGTTTTATTATTGGAAAAAAGCGAAAACGCTAAAACTGACAGTTATAAGCAAAATCACTAATAATATAGAAGCGGTATAAGCAAAGTTGATATCATATAATCTTTATACTAAATTAAACTGATACCTGCTAAACCCCTGGGGAGGCGGGCGGTAGCGACTGATGATGAAAATAACCAGCGAAGCCACAAACACGTTAATTGTGACAGAAATGAAGTGAAAATTTTGTTTGCGAATATTGATATCGTAAAAGACATATGATGAAAATTGCAACCAAAAGGAAAGGAAAAACAGAAACCAAAACAAAGTAATTGTAATAAATATTAATGCAAAACAATATCAACTGTATGTATAAACACTTTATACCAACTTTTGTTTTGTTTTTTTTTTTTTATTTATTTGGTAACTTAAGTTAAGTGTAAAGATAAAACAACAACAAAAATAAAAGAAAAAAGTCTGCTTGACGTATTGTTTTCCTCACCCGCTGTCGCAGGCGGAATTCATACAGTATCCATTGTACGTTCGTGTTAGGGCTCTGAAGGGGATTGAATTCGATCCACATTTCACATTTGCCGCTGCTGGCTGCTTGCATCGAATATCGTTCGCCGTCGCCTCCATCGTCTTCGTCGTCGCCACTGTCAAGTGTTGTTTGTCATATTTGCCATAGTTTGTGCAATTTTTTACATAATTTTTTTACAATTAACTAATATTTCAATAAATCAAGTTTTATAAAATCTACTCAGATTTCAGAATAAGTAAAAAAAAATAAGAAATTTTTATTGCATAAAAGGCAACCGGGAAATTCTTTCACAGCATATTTTTTTACCTGACAACACTCTGGAAAACGTGTTGGATTTGCTGTAAAAAATCAAGAAAATAAAATCAATCAAAATAATTAAATAAAAAAAGAACTTTATGTAACAAATCGTGTATCTTCAATTTCGATCAAAGATAATAAGGAAATTATCACTTAAACCTTAAGTAGCTCAAGCTCAACTTGTACTCACAAAAAAGTCGAACTCGAACTTGTGAATACCACACGCCACCACAGCTGACATATCTGGTTAGCAAAACTCAACAGGTAAGCAAAAAACTTCCGCTTTTTTCTGTTTCTTTTACCTCTTCTTTGTATTATTTATACTTAATATTCAGTATTAAATATTTTTCACGTTTTCCGCTTATGATTTTCGTGATTTTTTTGGCACATTTAATTTTTTATTTTTGGCCACTTTTACATAAGACTGAGTCACAATGAGATCTTGAATTAAACACAAAAATGGGGAAAAAACTATTGGTGTCTTCATGGTGATAAAGTCTAGTTTAGCACGCGAAAAGAAATAGATTTTTTTGCGAAAAACTTAAAAACCGTGACATAACAAGATTTAAAAGAAACAGATGAGGGGGAAAATCCCCACCCACCTTTAAGAGTGCTCAGGGAAATCTAAGACTGTTCTAATGGGACACGAAATCAGATTTTAGGTTTGGTTAGGTAGAAGTAGCTGGTAATATTGACACAACTAGTTTAATGAGCGCAGAACGTCATGACATGTACATATACATGTTTGCAAGCATTGTTTTCATGAATTGAAGATCCGCCGCTTTTTTGTTTCTTTGTTGTCCGTCACGTTTTTATTTTCAGCAGTTTTCAGAAGTTTTTAACAGTTTTTATATTTGGGTCAAAAACTACATATATTATAACTTATTAATCATTGTGTATCAAACATATAATACTGAATAGCAAACACAAAGTGTTTGGACACAAGTATACTGTATTTGCGACAAGCTACAAACACGATATATTTGCAACCAAACAACAAAAACAGATAGATTTTTCAGTGGGTTTCGCTCCCTACACCAGTTGAGGTTAAGGGTCATTTAGGGTGTATGATATTCCATCCTTGTGTTCCACGATGAGGTTAAGAAAAAGGTATATACGAGTATTAGGTTAGGTTAGGTTGAACTGGTTGTCACTATTGACACACTTATTTGGAATGAGGGCCGTTGTGATATCACGACACCTCATGTTCCAATTCCATCTGAACCTGAAAGTTGACCTGTTGGAGCTGAGGAGCATTTAAGCCGTATGTAATCCCATCCTGCTCGTCCGAGACAAGTATAGTGATATATTAGTTCCTAAAGAATCAATTTTGACCTCTCAGAAAGATTCTAAAATCATTCAGCTTAACTCCCAGAAAATAAATAAAATCGTAAATGATAAATCGTCCTTAGACCCCATCGTGCGATCTCTTCAATATTTTATTTGAGATCATAATGAGGAAACTGCAGTTGACATGAATAAGACCATCGGCATCAAAAGTCTCATGCTGCTCGCGTATGCTGATGATGTAGACATCATTGGCCGAAATGCGCGAAAAGTTACTGCAATATTTTCGAGAATTTAAAAGGAATCAACAAAAATGGGTTTAGCAGTAAATGAGGACAAGGCAAAGTTAATGGGCGCAACGATCAGACCTTCCACCCGTTTGGAGGAAACAGTGAACGTTGATACTGTTATAATCCCGGGGTAGTGGACGAATTTATTTACCTCGTATCAATAACGCCAGCCAAGAAATCAAATGCAGAATTGTGCTTGCGAACAGGTGTTCTTTCCGGCTAACCTAAAACGTTTTCTCGAGGAATGAAGATCAATCTATATCGACTCTCATACAACCTGTCCTGCTTTATGGTGCACAATACTGGGACGTACCGAACGTTGACGAAATAACCATGGGAGAAAATAGATGGTCCTGTAACAGACAAAGACGAGTACCAACGACGTATGTATGAACCGCGAACTGTATCCCGACATCGACTTAGTAAAGTCAATCGAAATAACGCTATTACTCTGGCTTGGACGTGTCATGAACCAGCGCGAAAAATATTCGAAGACGCACTCGAAGGACATCGGTAAATAGGACGGCCAAGACTTTGCTGGAAAGACTAGTCTGAAGAAACTCTTCGAGATTTTGGTGTTACCAACTGGAACAATAAATCAAAAGATCGAGCCTGTTGGAGAAATATGATAACTTCGTTGTGTAAGACCCCTGACCCTACTGTGTCGTCCGTGGCGGCCTAAGTGATTATGATAAAAACAATGATTTCCCATTACATCTAATGGAGGGATTGGGGAGAGCTTCTCACTCACTCTCATAGTGTTGCCATCACTAAGCGAGGTGACCATCGTCGAATGAAATGAAATGTGTTCGGAGCAGGGATCCAACCCGCGTTCTCATGTACAAGAGCCGCGCACACTAACCATTGCACCAATACCATTGCACCACCGACTTGGTATTTGTGTAAAAATTAAGAAAGTCGCCTCTGCGTGAGATAATCATGCCCTTAAATCGCTTGTGCAGAATGACTATTGTGGCATCAGCTGGGTGGCAGGTAATACCATCCTGTTGGGACCACATGTCGTTCACATTCAACTATAGCCAAAATAAATTAGCAATAATCGATCGGTAGCGCTCTGGCGCTACGACGAATTACTGTCCGATGATTCCGACGGTCCACAATCCATACCAACCAGTGATGCGAATGCATTGCCACTTGGTGGACATTGCGTGGATTGTTATCGTCCAAAATTCTGCAATTTTGCTTGTTGTGTCGCTGTCATTAAGCCGGGTGACCGCTGCCGAAAGAAATTTAAGGTGGTCAGAGCAGGGATCGAACCCACGTTCTCATGCACAAGAGCCGCGCACACTACCATTGCACCACCGACGGCTCATCCAATTTACGTGCGAAATTATTACGCCTACTCCACCATTGGAATTTTTTCTGATGTCTTCCCTTTTCTGTAGCTGACAGCAGCGTCGCCATGAATAGGGCTTTTGTCTTTGTGCTGTAATATTTCTTGCAACATTCCCTTTTGTAATATGACTCGTCTCGGAAGAAAATTGTTAATGAACCACCTGAGTTATGCTGTAATTAAAAATTGTGTCACTGCACGATCACACTGACATCTAGAGATGTCGTTTGGATACATGCCCATGGTGTACCAGCTCTATATTAACTTTGATTAATAGACGAACCTAATTATCATAATCTACTGATGATGGATGATGATTTTTCAGTTTCTCTCTAACTAATTGAATGTTTGACATTTTGATAAATTCAAATTTAAGATTTTCGTCCAGCCCTCTATACTTATAATGTGATTTAAATAAAATTCAAGCTACCTGTCTCCCATCCATGTTGAGTTCAAACCCCAACTTTGTGTCTCAACCATCATTGGGATCAAATGAGTTGGAACATGATTGCCTTTTTATTGTTCGTTTCGTTAACTAATTAAAACCACATTTTTTACAGTTACAACGCTTTATTTATATTTAAATATTAAATATTTGTTATGCAAATTTGTAAACGACACGTTAACAGTCGTTACAAGGCTAACAAGTTCTTGGCCGAAATGAAACGGCATGACCCAAAGTAAGATCCAAAATTGTTTGTGGTTAAGAATATTATTCCATAATCAAAATGAAATAAACATTTACGAATGCAATCCAAATATGGTTTAAAGCAACAGTTATCAACGTTTTTTAAATGTAAAAATAAATATTGCTAAACTTTTTTTAAAATGTCACAAAAGTTTTGGGACAAGTAAACTTCTTAACTTATTTTCCCATTACATGCTATTAAGGGAGTGTGCAGAAATTTTTGCAATCTGATGGTTGTGCGCTTTTTATTTGTGGGCCCACTGATTTGACCTACACTTTTACACCGATTTCAAATGGTGTTTTCTTCGGTATTCTCTTTTTGGGACTACACAATATTATTTCTCTTAACAAGTGGATAGAATTCTTGCACTATTATCTCAACTGAATATATTTTCTTCAAAAAGACAACGATAAATTAAATTGTTTTTTCTGTAGAATAATATCCTAAAATGTTTGGGACATCGCCAGATGTTAGCTCTTTTTTTTAATAGAAGCAATAGTTTACTATTTCTTAAATCAACTAAAATATCTTTCTTTGCATATCATACAACAAATATCAAAATTTCGTGGGAGATATTGTTCCAAAATATATATATATAAAAATATATACTATAAACATTGGAATATTATAAAATACTAGCCCTCTCCGAAATTCAATTGTATAGCAGGACCTGATTTCTTCTGAAAATTTGTTTACAAAATATTGTCCCAAAATGTGAACTGAAAATATGTTCTTCGCAAAATTCATAGAAGATTCTTCCTTAAGAATTCTTCATTAACCCTATGAGGTTTTTCGTAAATAGCTTCCGTAAGAAGTTTACGAATTTGCGAAACGTATTCATGGAAATGTTTCGTAAAATATTATTCAATCATTTAATCATATAATTAATTTACAGAATCTCGTGCTGAGATGTCAGCATTCTTTATTGAGCACTTGTGTACTAAAGAGTTCCCATTGCACTTCATTATATATATAAATCGCTTCATGGGATGTAATGGAAACTATTTTTGTTTTGTATTAACAATTTTCATATACTTCGTGTTATTGAATCTACGAAAATACTTCATAGATTCAATGAAAAGATTCTTCGGCTGAAAAATGATGAAGGAATTCATAGAATCTATGAAGTATTTCACAAGACTTACAAAGAAAATATTAAAATTCAGCGCATGGAAAGGCCTGTTATCTAAACGAAAAACATTATACTTTTTATGAACTAGAGATGTCCCAAAATAATCGGTTCACGAAAATTTTAATAAAATGTTTCTATCAGGAACAATAAATCTTCAAACAAAAGATTTGGGTCAACAATTTATTGGGCATCATATTGTTTTTTATTAAAAATTCATTAGTTTCCGTTAGAATTTTATGACAGACCGAACTGTCACGGTATTTTTGTTTGGTATTGTTTGCAATTTTATCACGGAAAGCCGGACGACCTTTTGAATCGTCACCCATTCAGTTTTTAGGCTCTTGACAAGCTTCGATTCATTTGTACAGCGATGAGGATGAGATCCGGCTTAATGGCAATGTCAATGAGCAACATTTCTGTATTTGGGTTGAAGAACAACCCGAAGCGGTTCAGGAGCTGTCATTACATCCAGACAAAATATCAGTTCGGTTTGGTGTATGGGGTGGTGGAATCGTCCGTCCATATTTCTTCAAAATTAGGCCGGCCCGAACGGATCTATGAATGGCGTCCGTTATCGTGCCAGGATAACGGGCTATTTACTGCGTGAAATTGAAGCCCGTGATCTCGACGATATTTTGTTCCAACCAGATAGAAATGATTGTCACGAAGCCCGTGAAACCATAGCATTATACCGAGAACAATTCGGCGGACAGTTAATTTAACTCTCTGGCCGCCTCGAATCATGTGATATGACACCTATTGAAGTTTTCCTCTGGGGCTACGTAAAGTCCAAAGTCTATATGCATAAGCCGACTACGATTGAAGAATTGGAACATTATTCGTGTCAATACCCAGATATCTCTTGAAATTGTCGTACATTTCCTTTTTGGCACCGCAGAATGGTCCATGTTAGTCACAGTTACAGCCAATAATCTTTGAGAAATAAATGCTAAGAATAGTTCTTTAGAAAATATATTTTGGCTTAGAGTTCCGAGGAGTAAAGAACATAAAATAATTTTAAGACAAAATTTCGTGATAATAATTTCTTATCATGAAATTTGAGACATATCATTCTTTCAAAAGTCCCTGTAGTACAATAAATTCTAAGCCAACATATATTTTCTTTCACTACGTCTGGACAAAATGTAACTGTCTCAAAATGTAAACTTAGCTCTCCCAGATTGTTGTCACAAAATTTTGGGATATATTTAAGTTGCTTAAAACACATTTAAAAATATTAATTATGAATGCTCTGAGCTCTTGGCTAGTAAATATTTCTTTTGAATTAAACCAAGCCTATATTTACCTGTCCCAAACTTTAAAACTTTAAGAAATAAATGTAATTTTCGTTTTCGCAAGCTTTTTGAGTCAAGATCTTTTGGTACAACCATCAACCATTTTATTCATTAATATTTTCTCTGCTGCCAAAATGCAATTGGCTACAAACATATATTTTATTAAATAAAAATATCGAATTTTTTGACTTGGTTTGTGAAAGCGACTATATTTTCGTTTAGAATGCAAAGGATTTTAAGCGACTTTTAAAATAATTCTAAGACAGTGAAGAATTGAGAGACAGCATATATTTTGGGGCTTTGATTTATGTTAAATTTGCAGTGGGACCTTAATTACGCATGTCCGATTTTGGGACACACAAATTTGAAGCTTATTTACATTATGCGTGATTATTGCATTTTCACATTTCACTGAGAATATGTTCCAAAAAAATGTGAAACAATTTTTTTATGAAGTTGTTTTGTGACAAAATTCAGAGAATTGTTTTTGGATTTTTCAAGCCGTTGAAAGTAGTGTTACAAAGTTACAATTTGGAAATATTTGTTAATGCAACCTTATAATGTCCCAAAATTTTGTGAGAAGAAACTAACATTTTACATTAAGACATTTTAACTCGGTTTAATGAAGGAACATTTATTTTGGTATTCGTATGAACAAAGCTATTTTTAAAGTAATTTTACGACTGTGTATTGAAAACCCAAAATATTGTAGCAAAATAACTTCGTGCCTCGAAATTTTGGGACAACATTGAATTGGCTTAAAATTATTTTAAAATCGATTTAATATGGGTCAAATGTCTTTAACGAGAGACTGTTTGTTAGCATTTATTTTGAGCCTTTGAGTTTGTTTTAAACTTGTAGTGGACCCTTGATTAAGATTGTCCCAAATTTTTGGGACAACGAAATTTTAAATTTTATATATAAATTGTGAAAATCAGTGCGAGACTAAAATGTCCAGAACAAATTTGACACAAATAATATTTTTATGAAATTTTTGTGACACTAATTTTTTTTCTGACAATATTTTTCATGCACTTATTAAGCCTTTTAAAGTAGTGCTTCGACACTTTTATGAACAAGATTTTTTTGTGACAATTTTTGGTGGTGCAAAATTTGTTTTTGATAAAATTTTTTGTTCTTGAAAATTTGTTTTTGGTACTAAATTTTTTATGACGTCTTTAAGCCTTTCAAAGTAGTGTTGAAGAATTGTAGTTTATTTCCAATAAGCATTATGGAATACTGAAGTAACCCAGCTGTTTGGGCTCTGCATTAAAAACTTATTTGATTTCTTTAGATTTCTAAGACCTGAGTCTTTTGTCTCTGCAATAACGAAAATCGTTAAGCAACTTATAATTAAATATGTTGGGTGTTGATCTACTATTATGTGTTTTGTAATTTCAATTAATAATTTTTTCAAAACCACTCAGATCAACTCGGTATTTTACTGAGTTGAGAAAAATTAACAATAAAAATAAAACGCTCGTTAGCAAAAGTACTTACTGCAAGTGTTTCTTGGTTTCTTGTTCTCCCCAGCAAATATTTAGAATGTCTTAAGACCGACAAGACGTGGCCGAATGACCACTGGTTTTCATTAAACTCTGTTAACTTTGGCATTCAAAAAATTGTCTGTTACAACAGATACGAGTATGTAGATTTCGATTTTATGTTCTGCACATAACGAGACAGCCAGCCAGCCTGCACAATTGTAATGCAGATATTTGAATACAAAATAGTAATATTTCTTAATTGTTTGAATATGCAAATCGATTTGAAATGCAGACGGAAATATAGGGGATTCCATAGAAAATTTGAATGTGTAATTTGATTTCAACAAAAGCTTAGGAAATGTTGCAGTAACTTAAGGCTGCAGTGCAGCCGATTTCGAATATATGTAGCTCGAATTTATAGGTTTTCTTTTTTGCCACAAATACTGATTTGAATCTTTAGAATGTTTTTGTTTGGATGTTATCCAATCACGCAACTGGCCTCTTAGCTGTCATTCAAGACATTTCAATTAAATCTGGTCATTTAAAATGAACCCAAATACAAAAAGACGCTTAGCCGCCAGCTAAATTCCTTTTGACCACCTGTTTAAGTTTCGATGGTGGTGGTGGTTGGCTTGGTGACTACCACGACAGAGAATGTTTTAAACACTTTTGTGTTAACCTGGCCAAAAACGGTTTCTGTTGTTCCAGTCGCTGTCTACATTTCTGTCATATAACCGTTGGCGAATGTAAATAAACCCAAAGAACTAACAGCCAACATTCTATCCCAAACAAAAACCTAAAAACCCCCATTAGCCAAAGAACGTGCCTTCATTATGAGGGTCATAAAAATCCAGCATTCGGAGAATGTGAACGAACATTGGAGGAGAGCCAGAACAACAAAGTCCACCACAGCTAAAGACAATTTACACAGTTTCTGTTGTCTTCAGCTGTAGCTGATTGATCAAAGAGATCTCTCTCGCGTTGGTACTTCAACACAAGACAACATGTTGTTCAACAGGTTTCCGTGGCATACTTCTTCGTAGTATGCGCATGCGCAAGCGCAATCAGCAAAGTCTCAACAACGGACACTCGGATGGCCGGACGGACACATCACATTCTTTTTTAGGTCATTCAGAAGGTAAATTTTACTTAAGCAAATGAAAGAGATATAAAAAAAATCATAAAAAACTACAGATTTTATTTTAGGTCAAACTAAAATTGCAGCATGCAGCTCCGCACTTAAGGTAGCAATTCGATTTTAAAGGAACTACTAGTCATTACAATGATCGAACATGAGTTCCCACACTATGGAGTTGTACAAAAAGCTACCCTTAACTCTTGGGACAAAGAAAGAATAGAATAGAAGGAATTAACAAAAAATAGAAAAAGAATTAAAAAACCTTAGAAATATGGTTTAATTGTCTTAACAAATATGACTAAGTTCAATTAAGGTCTTGCCAAATACACAAAGACAGACGAGATACTTAGAGAGATTCAATGCCCAATAATCTACTTTGGACGGCAACATAAAAATTGTAAGACGGTCGGTCAGGAATCAGAATTTTGATACAGACAATTTTAAATTTGTTATTCTTTATTCAACCTAAATGCCTTCAAATACGAATTGTATTTTCAACGAAATTCATAAAAGTGCTGAGAAATGTGTCCCATGACTCGTAGTTCCTCGAAGTTGTTGCAAGCGACTTTAGAGGCTGTCACAACCGACTTTTAAAGGTTATCACAGCCGACTCTAGGGGTTGTCCCTAGCGACTTTAGGCGTTGTCGCTGCAATAATAAAGATTGTCGAGTTTAGAGTTTGTCCAAACGACTTTAGAAGATGTCACAACCGACTTTAGAGGGCAAACGTCAATAAAGATGGTCGCAACCTACTTTAGAGTTTGTCACAACTGAATTAAGAGTTTGTCAGAACCGCCTTTACAGGTTGCCACACCCGATTTAAGAGGTAGTCAGTCACAACTGGCTTTAGAAGTTGTCACAACCGACCTTAGAAGTTGTCACAACTGACTTTAGAGGTTGTCGCAAGTGACAAAAGGATTTTCGCAACCTAGTTTAGAGTTTGTCACAACCGAATTTAGCGTCTGTCAGAACAGAATTTACAATTTGCAACAACTGACTTAAGAGGTAGTCACAACTGACTTTAGAAGTTGTCACAACCGACTTTAGGTGTTATCATTGCCGAGTTTGGAGGTTATCACCAGAAACCTTAGAAGTTGTAACTACCGAATTTAGAGGTTGCCGCAACCGTCTTTAGAGTCTGTCACAATCGCACTTAGAGGTTGTCACAACCGACTTGAGAGGTTGTCACAACTGACTTTAGAAGTTGCCCCATAGTAACAGTCTTACTCACGGCGTTCTCGAAAAAATAGGGCCCGATGACACCTCTGGCTTATACAGGGTGATTCAGGAAGTTCCGGACAGCGTATTCCTTGGCTCATTTCATGAAGAAAAGTCAACTAGGACCATGTCCGAAAATGCAAGGGTGCGAAATGACAGCGGGTTCAAAATTTTCGGATTGGAGGTCGGAGGGTAGTAGGGTAAAGTTGCTAACTTCTGAGCCAGTGGTCGGCTTGAGCTTGTTGGAAAGGTCTTTAAGAGGCCCTTCAGAATTAGTAAAAAAAATAGATAAAAGTCAAATCGCCGAGATACAGAGCTTTCGGTATTTCAGTAAAATGGTCATAACTTTGGAACGGTAAGACCTCTGGGCTTCGTTTAGGTCATTTTGGAAAGGTAAGAGGTATGGCTATCTTTCAACAGAAAAAAACATAAGTTACCTGCCATCTGGCTGAGCAAATTGAGGTTATGTGAATTTTTTTTCCACTTTTTTCCGAAAGCTCTGTATCTCGGCGATTTGACTTTGTTATCCTTTTTTATGGATTCTGAAAGACCTCTTAAAGACCTTTCCAACAAGCCCAAAAACCAAAAAAATCCGACCACTGGCTCAGAATCGCCAATCCGAAAATCCGCGCCATTTCGCACCCTTGCATTTTCGGACATGGTCCTAGTGGACTTTTCTTTATGAAATGAGCCAAGGAATACGCTGGAGAAATTTGTCCGGAACTTCCTGAATTACCCTGTATAGCGCTCTTTTGTTTGTGTACGTATCCATTCAGATGAAACTGGACCTCGTCGCTCATCACTAATGTCGACCGAAAATAGTCCACTGCGTCGTTAAGATTTCAGGAGAGGTTAGCGTACTTTCACGTTATGCAGGCAGTAGCTAGTGGATTGCCTGTACTTTGTCAGGCAACAACTTCAAGTCCAAAATTCACTGTAGAGGCGAACGTATAATGATAACATCTTCAGCCATAGTGGCGATATTCTCTTCGGAACGAGCAGTACGAGACCTTCCAGTGTCTGTTCTGTCACGTGTTGTTCCAGTCTTTTGGAGACGAGCGGCGAAACGTTTTACGTTAAATGAAACATCCCTCATCTGAAGACCTTTCATTTCTTTCGACTACGGTCACCTCGCTTAGTGAGGCCGAACCTATAGAGTACTTACGTCTGAAAAACCTGCCCAAAATACGGTTCGGAATCGGTGTAAAGTTTTACGACCCTATTTTTAATTTCGAATTTAATATTCCTAAGGGACAAATAATGGTATCGCTTACTCTAAATCTTATCTTTTTCAATTTGATATAAAAAAGAAACGAAGTTCCACTGTTTTTAAATATGTATCTAAATTAAAAGCTTAAGTTTTTTCTTTTTAAATTGTCATAATTAACATGTGATCCAAGTTATTTCTGAACACTTTTCTCTCGTGACACTTTGTATGTTATGGGACTTGCACGAATCTTCCGCGATTCCATAACCTTATTATTTAATATCGAGACATGCCATTATTATGGACTTGGAGTTTATTATAGTTCCTAAGATCTAAGGTAGAATGTAGCTAAGAATGCATGTCATTGCATGCATCCACGTCATTCTCATCATCATCATCATCACCATCAGCGTCATCTTCAATCAAACGACTGCAGGGAAGAAGAATTGAAGTTTTTTGCTAGCACGCTATGATAATTACAGGTTCTTGTACTGTTTGTACGAGAGGCAGGCAAATTAATCTTTGAAATTAATGGAGTTTGTTGGATAGTGTAGGATTTTTATAGTCTCTTCAATGAGCAATTAGCAGTGGCAGTAGTGCGCTGGCATATGCATATTTTTTCTGGCTTATAATGAGAAGAATTCTTGAGAGTTTTTGCACCTACTATTATAAGCTATCAGCTTAAAATAATTAGCTAATTAGGGAAATAGGATACGACAAATAGCTATAGTTAAACCACTGGGAAAGGGTAATTCATAAAGAGTAAACACATGGGCTTTGTAGAAGAAAATTACGTTTCTTATCAATTTGTTTTCTAATACAATATTAAATATTTTTCTTATAATCGTTAAAATTGTTGTTATACTTAAATTTATTTAGTTGTGGTATTTTTTCTTCCTGTCTATCTGACTTAATTCGAATATCCACTTTTTCCTGCCTGCTCTTTTGGTGCGTTTCAACCCTTTTCCAAGTTGTGTCTCTTCAAAAAATATTTAAACTTTAAATTGTCGAGCAATTGCGTCTTAGATTCTACTACGAATATCTCAAGTATTCTTTGGTTTTGTTTCGGGCATTGTTAATGTGACAAACACATCTGCTTTATTTCACTCCCCTTTTGTGGTTGAAAGAGACCTTGAAAAGACGCACAATTCAATGAAAGTTCCTCTAGAGGAAAACACAACCAGTTCACATCGTTAGGGTATGTCAACTTAAAGAATAATAAAACTTGAATTCAAATATTTTTAAGTAAATTTATCAACTGGTTTCATAACAATAAAACTAAATTAATGTGCGTTCTTAAAAAACAACAACCAAAACTAACCCCCAATACATGCGACGCTTTAAACGAAAGTTTAGCACATGGATTGACGCTAACAGGAACAGTGGGACAGAAGGTGAAATAAAAACTAACTTTGATGATTAGAACTAATATTACAGATACACCAGAAGGGAGGGGTATCCATGCCACAGCTGATCGAAATTAGAGTTGCGTAGTTCATGAACTATATAAGATAGTTCGTTTAGGGTGACATCAGACATCACCCTCATGAACATAATGCACATGTTCGATATGCGAGTATGTTCTTGTTTGTTATACCCGGCGCCTTAATTGAACGAGTTCGAGAACAAGTGAACGAGTTCAACACCAGTCTAAACGAAATGTTTGTTAGAGATTTGATAGAGGACAGAGTGGATGGGAAAATGAGCGATAAGCAACTGGATTTAAACCAAGATTACATAGTGTTTGATTGATACTAATGTCAGCTAAATTATGTTTGATGCTAGTTGGATGGAACGAAAATACGCATTCCCTTTTACTTCTGTTCGATTTATCTCAAACGTCTAACAACAACTCTAACTTTATAAAATCTGCACCTACCACTGACACCACTACAGCAAAAAGTACTAGAGTTGGGTAGTTCATGAACTACCTAGTTCATTTAGGGTGACCAGACATCACCCTCATGAACATAATGCACATGTTCGATACCGCGAGTATGTTCGTGATTGGTATGTCCGGGCACCTTAAATGAACGAGTTCGAGAACTAGTGAACGAGTTCGACACAAGTCTAAAAAGTACACATCAGCTGTTGCAAATTGGAATTTCGATTTTTTCACTCAGAAAAATGTATCAGGCCTTGAAACTTCCCATACATTAATATTCAAAACTAACGAAAATAAGGTCCTTATGCAAAATTTAAATGATAAGATCTTTATTTTATATTTAAGAAAAACTTTTCGGTAACTCTCATCATAGTTATCAAATATTTACATTTGGAAATATCATGCAAAAAAGTTTGAATTTTTATGGAAACTCAAAAAATAAGCAAAAATAATTAAGTGAAAGATTTTGATCACTCGCTTTGTATCACGTTTATTCGAGATAGAGAAAAAACAAACAAAATATCACGCACAAACGTTTTCAATTTCAGAAAATTTGATTTTCAAATCGAAATCCCAAAAATAATCGCAATATAGTTGTACAAATAAGTTAAACTTTTCGATAACTAACTGAGCTATCTATTTCTCGGAAGTTTAATTTCGAAAAATCGCCACGTTTTTTTAAAAGAATATAAAAAATAAAAACGTTTTTGATAACTTAAATCGATATGCTTTTAACCCTTCGACGACCATACATTTTCTGCAAAAGCGATTTAAATTTTTTGATTTGTTTCATTATCAATGACCTAATAATAGCTACGCAGCAAAAAATGGGACCAACAAACTTTTGTTTGGTATATTTGTTTTTCATTTCCGCTAAAAGGCACAGATATTTGCCAAACATATGTTATTTATCGATTTTTTTCAAAAGTTAATGTATGGACACAAAACGTTCCTGATATTTTAGCCACGTTCGACCTTTTTTCGACCCGTTGCATCCCTTTGTAGTAAAGCGAACCACAGACTTGCCATTCATGTGCATGAGTTTTGGCGATAACTTCTTATGTCGTTGATAAATTTGAAAAAATATTACCAACAAATTGTGTAAACATGATAGTGATGCGAACAACATCGAGTACATTCTTCTTTGGTATCCAGAAGGGCGGTACACCGACAATAAACATGAATGACAAGTGCGGTTCGCTTAAGACCACTTTTTGACCCACTTTGATGGCTCATTGGGGTTAAATTGGATCAGTTAGAGAATTGACGCCTAATACACTATTGTTGCCCCTGCCGTCTTTTACATATCACCCATGGATACATTTGCTTTATCTCCTACCCGTACTATTATAGGCGCCAAACACCCAAGGGAAAACATAGTAGCCTGGGGTCGTCAAAGGATTAAGTTATAACAGTTAGCTTTTCTAAGGAAACCCAAGAAAAAATCGAAAAACAGTTTGGTAACACCCCTTGATGACTCTGTTTTCTTGACTTTAAAAAATAATGCCACGCAAAAGAATTTTAATTTATAATAAATTAGGGATTTCAATAAAATTCCTAAAATAATCGGAAAATATTAAGTAAATTAAAAACTTTTCGATTACCTTTAAGAAAAACATTTCTATAATTATCGATATATCGGATGTTGAATATCGAAAAACATTCCACAAATTGTACTCAAACATTTGCGTTAAAAAACCCAAAAATCGAAATATATGAAGTTCAACTTATTGGTAACTCGTTTAGTTAACGAATTCTAAAATTTGAAAAATGGATGTTTAGCTGTGTTTTTCTTTTAACAGGTATTAATTAACAATTAGCTCTCTTCACGATAATCAAAATAAACCCTTTCGATAACGCTCTGAATTATCGATTTACCGAATATAGAAATCAGAAAATGTTTGTTTTTTTGTGAAAAGGAATGCAATGCAAAGTACCTTTTTATTTGCGTTTCAAATAACACAAAACAATAATATAAATATATTAAATAAAACTTTTCGATAACTCGAGTAGTTATATGTTTACTGGCTGCTAAAATTTGAAAACTGAGTGTGACGCATTTTTTATCTTAACAATAATTAATTTAAAGTTAGCTCTTTCAACGGAAATCAACGGAAACTCTTTCGATAACTTAATTAGCTAGCAAGTTATCGGAAGTTACAATTTACAAAATCGCTGCATTATTGTTCTCTAAATAAATTCATGTAAATTATAATCATAAATCATTGGGATTTCCAATGAAAATCTGAAAAGGAAAGGAAAACGTGTAAGAACAACTTTTCGATATCTCTTAATTATAAATTATCGAATGTTGAAATTTGAAAAAAAAACTTTCCTCAAAATCAAAGCAAGTCTTTAAAAAAATAAAAACGAACCCTAGATATTAAGTAAATATTTTCGATAACTTAATTAGTTAAAACGTTTGAATAACTCGCTTAGTTTTCCGATTACTCGAAAACTATGTGAATTATCAATATGTTTAACGTAATTGTAATCGCCTGTTTTGTGGATATCCATTATACTTTTTTGAGTATTAATTGTTAAGATAAAGAACCCGTTTTAAAATTTCAATTTCCGGTAACTAAGAGAGTTATCGAAATGTTGTTTTCTTAAATTTGTTTTTTTGTTGTTTTCCATTAGTCAGTATAAAGTCAGTAGAATAAATTCTAAAGATTTTCTAAATTCAGACAATACGATAACCAAGCGAGGTATCAAAAAGTGTTACTTAATTTGTGTAGTATAAACTTTGGATTTTCATTGGGAAGCAAATTTTTAAATATTAATATTTCCATGGCATTTGTTGAAAGTAAAAAAGAACTATCGATAACTCAGAAATTTGTCAAAATTTCTGTCTTAAATTTTCGCACTTACTTTCAGTTTTCCGTTAGAACAAAGTAACAACTTTTTATAGTTTAAAGACTTTTTTCATGGAATTGCACAGGAAAAAACGGATCGATTTTCCAAATCGCAACTTTCGATAACTAGATAGTTAAGCGACTTATTTGAAAATACATATGTCTTTTATATTCTTCTTCACTTATATTTAAGGGTTTTTTTTAAAAAGAATGCCGAATTTTGTATTGTTTTAAATTTTAATAGATTTTTCGGACAACAACATATCTCCATAACTAAGTAGTTATCGAAAAATTGTGTATTTAATTTGTTCGGGGGGTTTCAGTAAGAAAAACAAATTTTTATATATATTTTTTTTAAATTTGAATATATATTTTTATATTACGACATCCCATGTCTCAAAAACTAAGCCGAGATATGGATTTGTTTGATGTATTTTAAGGTGTTCCGGAAAAACAAGGTTTTACCACTTCGCCGCATCTCGGGTATCATCATACAATTGACTGAAATAAACATCCACTGCCACTTAATGTCACCCTCCTCTTCCTACACCAAAATTCCACTAAATCACCAAAAGTACAAGATATTATCCACTAAATCAAAAGTAATTGCGTCAATTATTGCCGGCACTTGTTCGCTGTAATTGGAGCTACTCAGAGGCCAATTGATCTAACTCCACAAAAGAAATGAAATACTTGATTGTGTGCTCGAATATAAAACAAAGGCAAGGCCAAACACTACTGTATGTTTACTCTGTAATTTTGACAATAACAAACAAATGAGGTTAAACTATAACAAGATTTAGATATCAAAGTACCAATAGCGTTTAAATCTCAACATTTTCATTAAGTGGAGTTAGATCATGTAAACTCAACATGTGGTAGGTAATTAACAGAGGAGGATGTACGCTAACATAGCTGTTACGTTTGACAGCCTGTAATCTGCTAACCGTGTATGTTGCTACCTCATTCATCACAGAGAAGACATGAAATGAAATCATTATCCACTAGGCAAAGCACAGAACACGAGCACAAAGAGGAACAATGCAATAAAGTCGGCGGGCAGCAAACAAACAATAGATGAACTTTGTAAGATCTTGGAGGTGAGAAAGAAAAGAACATCAAAGCTTACATGAAGCTAGAATTTGAAATTAGAGTTGGAGTTAGCAAGGAGAACTACAATTGATCAAAACCCAGGGTCGCTGCACTCTGTTGTTCAACATAGTATTAATAACAACAAAGTAAGAGAGGAGAAGAGGGAAAGACGATGATAATGAATCTGTAGAAGAGGCAAAATAGACAACGTCTAGAGATCTTTAGTTAACAGCTGAGAAGTAAGTCAACCGCTACAATACAAAGAGCAGAGATGTTTCTTCACATACGAGCAAAGTCCGCTTAACCTGCGTACTCCAACTAAACAGATCATTTGTTTCTCCACTTGCCCGACCATCGTACGTTTCTCCACTTGTACAGCCATCTATGTATCTCTAGGTTTCGACTCCAAGTAACAAACAAATTTATCGTTGCTTCAAACGCGATGATCTTCAAAAGCTTGTATCGACGAGCGCTGCGGAATGCCAGTGACTGCGACTGACCAAAGTGGAGAGTCAAGAGTTTGGGTTATAAGACCTGCAACAGAGGCGATGGTGGTTGTGTTGGCGGTTAAGATGATGATGATCATCAACGTCATGATTACTGGAATTGCCTGTGGAGTGAACGACCATTCGTACCAGCAATTCATTCATCCGCGTTGTTGTTTTTTTTTTTATTCTGTTTAGACAAACAATTAGAATCGTTAATGTAAAGTTTCATGTGTGGGGAGTTTGAAGCTACGCACAGGTGGGCCTCTCGAAACGTGGTTATAAGCAAACAATTTAAAATCAAAGCTCGTATTCAGTTCTTGTAAAATTTTTGTTCCCATAAGAAATAGGTGTATAAAAAGTTTCGTGAACCGAAACCCCTTTCTAAGCAAAAAAGACTAGAGTCGGTGACACTAACCATTGTTTCTCGGCAATTCTTCAAAATACCATGGTAACTACTCACACAGTTCACCCAATTATATCATAACATCAGCATACGGTTTTATTTGGAGTCTGCAAAAATTATCCAAAATAAAATCACACATATACTCGAGTCACCTTTTTTAAATACTGGACATGGTTTGCCAAGACTCCAATCACAGGGCATGCAATCGTCTATCCAAATTTTGATTACGAACTGGTGCATTCACCTAGCCAGATCATCGCGGTATGCCTTGGGCAGCTATGCCGGTAGTCCATTAGGACCTGCGGCTTTGGTTTTAAGCTTCTTTGTTTCTGTTTGACTTTGTCTTTATTAAAAGGAGGCAATTGACACCGCCATCGTATATTTGCTCAGCTTCCTCATCTGAATTGAATTCCCCTGGGACTATTTTTTACGAATAATGATCTTCCCGTAACCCCACCATACCCTGGACATCTGGGACTAGATTTACGTCGTTACTTAATAGAAGGCGACCCTGATTTGGTGTTGGTTTTAAGCCTGGACATTGCAGTTTTGACTTTGTCTTTATTAAAATGAGAAAATGGACAACATCGTCTTATATTTGCTTAGATTCCTCATGTCAATTCGATCCTACTAGGACTATAAATTCCGAAGAATGGTCTTTCTATATCCACACCATACTCTGCACATCTGCAACTACATTTCCGTCAGTATCCTAATAGAAGAGGACCCTGGTCTATGACCGTTCGTTCGTCTGTTTATCCTTTGCTAGATTTTTTGGCTTTTATCCTTTCGTAGGTTTAAATCTGTCTACTCTCACGATGTCTCCACTGTCGTTTTTGCTCTCATAAATACGCAATTAAAGCTTCCCTATAGCTTCTTACACTACTACGTCGCAGCCCGTGTTGAGACTGCCGGAATCTCTATCACACGTGCGGCGCTCTGCCGTGCTTATCAAGAAAGACTCAAGTCCACTTTCCTAAATTTGTCAGGAGAAGCAGATTTCTGAATTCTGTTTGGAGCTTCATTTGTAATAAGAAACTCGTTGTTTTTTATAATGAAATTAATAACATTTATGTAGTTTTGCCGCAATTTCCAACCATAACGGAAGGTGCAATATGTTGCTAACTTGAGCTTAAAAATATTAAAATAAATATATATATTTTTTTTAATATTTTGGAGTTGAGTCTTTCTTAGTAAGCAGGGCAGCACTGTTTTCATCAGTTGCCATGTACCACTCTTCATCGTGCCGTGGTTTGTCTTGAGACTGTCTTTCACAACATTACATACGTCCACTAATCCACTGTGTGTAGTGCCTACACACACACACATAATCAGTCACTGTACAATACGAACGACAAAGATTTCGTTACGATATCAATGAAGAACACGTGAGATGGTCACAACCACAAAAAGTAAGCCTTCATCTACGAAGACGTCCCGACGAAGGTACACACTTGTTTGTACATCGGCACTGACACATGTATTCATACGAACGAATATTCACAGTCATCGGACAAAAAAACGAAATGCAAAAATTATTTCAATTACAAACAACAAGTTTGTGAAGGTTTTTTTTATATTTTGTTATTTTTATTTTGGTTCTTAATTCTTGTAAAACTTGGTACTAGAAACTGACCGTGATTGAAATTAAATTTTTAGAAATCAAATAAAGTCAAGATAATGAAGTTATTTCAAAAGCCTAGCTCGATACATCTGCTCACTCACTTCTCCCACCATCAATCGCGTTTGTTGAGGTTCACCTGTGTGGTGCTTCGATTCTAATTACACCTCAGCTTGAGCTAAGCTTCTTGCAATTGTCTCTATGATTCCGTTTCGTTTATACATTTTCAATTCTCGTTCTTGATTTCTTCATACAGGTTTTAATTACATTGCGATCTTTAATAATACGATCACACACCACCTGATCACCAGCTATAAAGCTTCGTTTGGACATATCTTGTAAATTACTAGCGATGTTTTATTGTTTCTAAGAGCAAATACCACCGCCAACAATAGATTTTTGCTACTATGGCAGGTGCACTTTGGCGCGTGTGATCTCCATACCCCACCAGCACTGGGCGACCACAGACAAGGTAACCAACCACTCGCCAGCGATCTTTTGGAACAAAACGTAAATTAACACTTGACGTCTTTTGTGTGTATGTTTGTTTACATCTTAACGTGTTTGCCGGATTTTTTTTTATTTTGGTCTAGTGTTGGCATCTAATGCTCACTAGCATTCATTCCACTGCCAACGAGAGGAGATTACGAAAAAGTTTCCGGTGTTAATTTATGGTTTTTCCATGCCAATGTAAAGATTGGGAAATATTGTTTTTTTTTTTTGGACAGCCCCGAGAGGAAACACAGACTGGTGTTAATGGCCGGTTTAATGGAGTTGTAACAGATCTTTGTGGCAGGAAGATCAGAGGCCAAGCTACACTAAACATATGGGATTTTTAAAATCTTACAACATTGTATAGTATAAGAATGTCATGGGATTTGTTATTGTTTTGTTTTACATTTAAAATAGTGGTGGTAGTTTTAATCAGTAGGGTTCTCGTTTTTCTCGAAAGAAATCCAGTGAGATGCAGCTTTGTCTGAAACAATTTTGGCCAAAAGAAACAATCCTTTTAACTTCTCAATAATTCCAGTTTAATTACCATAGAAAATCTTACTTTTAGTTCAAATCTTTTGAATTTGAAATATATTTTCTAATTCTTATTCAAATTCATTAAAGCGGAAGTGAAAATATTTATTCTAGTTTTCTCAATTTGAAAATTCTTAATTTTGGTTCAAATTTTTTCAAATTCAAAACTTTAATTCTATTTTAGATTTTTCCTATTTGAAAATTCAAATTTTTATTCCAAATGTTCCCTATTTTATGTCGAGAATGTAAAAACGTTCTCATGTGCGTCAGTTGGAATACAAGTAGCAAAGACACACACCACTTAAGTTCCAATTAGTCTTGACGGTTGAAGGTAGACGGTTGACGGTTGACTCAATATTGAGCGGTTAGTTATGACGGTTAGACGGTAGAAAGACAAAACAAAACAAAAAAAAACTGATCGAAGAGCATTTGTACAAAATATAATTTGCATGCATGAGTTTTGTGTTAAAAAGTGACTGTGTCAAATAAAAAAATGAAAAATAAAAAGAAAATTGTTGTTGCCGGGTAATTGTGTATTGCCGCGCACAAAATGTCGAAGTAAAAGCAATAACAATAACAGCTGATCAGTCTTGACGGCTGACGGTTGACGGTTGATTCTGCAATCTGTAGACGTCTACCGTCGTAAACCGTCAATTTTAGTTGTCTCTCTCTAACACATGCAAAATGCAACCCCAACTCAAACAGCTGATCGCTTACCGTCAAACGTCAAGACTAATTGGACCTTTAGGTTAGCATAACTCTGTTATTGAGTTAATAGAGCTCTGTTAAAGGCAGAAATCGGAACCACAATTGTATAAACTCCAATTTTAAATTTTCTTAATTTCAAAGTTCTTAATAATATTTGAAACTTTTGGAAATTCAAATTTACCTTTTCTCAATTTGAAATTATAAGTTAGAAACCTTCAACAATGTCCGTTAAATTCTTTTGGAACTTTAATTTTTAATTTTATTAAAAAATATTTCAATTTGAATATGATAAATTTTATTTAAAATTTTCGTAATTCCAAGATTCTCAATTTCATAGTCTTTTTAAAAGCTACATAAGTACAACGTGTACACACAGATACAAAATCTCGCACAAAAGGTACACAAAATTTACCAAAACATGTACACATAATATACCAAAAAGTGTACACAGAAAGTACCAAATAGTGTACACAATATGCGCCACAAAGTGTTCACAAAATGTTCCAAAAAGTGTACAGCTTTTTGTACAATTTGTGTACAATTTTTGGTACAGGTGTACAGCTTTTGGTACATTTTGTTTTATTTATAATTATTAATTTGAAATGGAAATTTTAAATATCATAAATAACGTATTTTTAAAATTTTTACGTGAAATACTTTTTAGATTTTTTTATAAACATCTCTATTTTAAAAACCATCTCTTGGTTTTATAGTCTTTTTTATTTTTTATAATTTATTTTCTTCTTATTTACAAATGGGAATTCTCAATATGAGTTTAACGGATTTACGCTGAATTGAATCTATTCTCACACTAACACTTCTTTGCGATATCTACGATAAATGATCAATTTAAAATAAGTGATTGACCGACAAAAATCATTTGAAACTTACTGGCATTTGACCCAAATTCTCGGGCAAACAAAAAAATTATATTTGATTTCATCAAAACCGCATAAACCCCCAATATTTCAAACGCTCTCGGGTAAAGGCAAATAAACCGATTGGAAGACAATTTCAAAGTTATCAACAGATTCAACATCTGTTGTGGGTTGTTTGTGTTTTTCTGTTTTTTGCTTTATCAATTATTCCACAGGAAAAAGTTTGCATAACCCAGCAATCGCAACAATAATTAATGGCTCAAAGTACTCGAGAATACACCACCGACCAGAACAATACTTCCGTCTGCCCCGACTCTTTCATTGTGAATGTCGTTTAAGTAAAAATAAACAATTAAATTGAGTACGAACCGCGTTTTTGTTTATTGTTTTTCGCTTTTAATGACTGAAAATAGTATAGGCAAAATCGCAAAATGTAAAGCAAACAAACGCTCAAGACATGATTTTGTTTCATTGGGATGATGGAAGACTGCTCTGTTCCAAGAGGTTTGGGGAATAATTTTGATGGACTTTTTATTGTATCGTATGTAAAGTCGGTTATGTTGCTTTATACAATTTTGTCTTTAATTAAAAAAATCCACTTTTGTTGCTTCTTCCAGTTTTACTATTTTGTTTCTTTTTTTATTATTATTTTTGTTTAATTTTTATGGGACAATACAAATTCTGTTGCCATTAATAACTCGATTTTTATAATTTTGACCTACTGAGACTTGTGTGTGTGCTCGCTTGCTCGCTCGCTCAAGTCTTAATGAGCACCGGTTCTGATATGGTTTGAGGTGTGGACACCGCCGCCGCTTTACGATATTCAAGAAGAGTGAAATTTTAATTTTTCGGTTTAATGGTGGTAATAATGATTCTTAGAAAGCGAAAGAGGTGGTTGGTATCCAACAGGTTTCAGTTATAAAGAAATTTTTCGATGAAATGAAAAAAATAATAAAGAATTTAATGAAACAAAAAAACTGCATTGTAACTCACAAGACGGGAGATAATCATCAATAGAGAAGACAAAAAAGAAAACTAAATTTATATTTATGTCTGTTGTGATATCAAGGTGCAGTTTAAAATTAGTAAACCCAGGTAAACTAATAGTGCTTTCGATTTCGAAAATAGCAGCTTTACTATAGCAATACATTTATGATACTCTGACCTCTCTCTGTGAAAGTGTTGGCCTTTAAATTGCAAGAAAGTAACATACAAATGTCACCATTTTCAGTAGTTTTCTGCAGACTTGCAAAAGCCTGTTAAGTTTTGAAAAATATTTACCAAAAAGTTCACCAAAAGTGTTTTAAACTTTACTCTTTGAATCGATTCTAAAGATTACATTATTCATACACGCTGAAGAAACCAATTTTTAAATTTGTTTACACATAATTATATATGTTTGGAATATGGTTCCCATTTCGTTAATATTATTAAACGCATAAAAAAATGTCCCATTACATTCCATGAAGGAATTGGGGAGAGCTTCTCACAACCAGTGAGCTGTGCGCTTTCTAGTTTTATACTCACTGATTGGGACCTACAGTTTTTACACCGATTCCGAACAGTATTTTTGGAGAAGCTTTTTCATGGCTAAATACTCGGTAATGTCGCCGTAACTATGCGAGATGACCGCCGCCGAAAGAAATTTAAGGTAGGGATCGAACACAGAATCTCATGTACAAGAGGCGCGCACACTACCCATTGCACCACCGACGGCCATTATACGCATATCTGCCTGAAAAAAACACAAACAGCACTAAAACGTACACAATTTTTACTACAATATGTACTATAAAAAGTACACAATGTGTACTACAAGGAACACAATGTGTACTATATACTTTGGGAGTAACGGCTTCGCCGGGCTCATGGCTAAAGGCCAATATACGATATGTATAGTCCTCAAAAAATTCTCGAATGTAGAGGAAAAGAGTAGTAATATAAGTATGTCTTAAGTTGATATTGTTGTAAAAGAAGTCTGGAATAAATTGAATTGAAATTGTGTACTATAAAGAACACAAAGTAAACTAAAGAGTAAACATACATAGGGTATTGAAAAATTCACAAAGTATAGAGAACAGTACACAAAAAGAATAATAAAGTACACAAAGTGTACTAAAACTATTCACGTTTAGTACACTTTGTTCACCTTCAAGCTGCCTGATCACTGTGGCGTATTTCAGGCGCAAATTACCGCCATACTGGAGGTTGTTGAACTATGTTCAACGACCAGTGGAGACTTACTTCAACTTCAAACAAGCCAGGGTCCTCTGGCCACAGGTGGATAGAAATAGGAGTAGGCAACTACTTAAACTTGCCGAGAGGCAGGTTATCCACAATGATAGGAACACTTACGGGACATTGTCTCGTAGGAAAACACTCCCTAAGATTGGGACATAGAAACTCCACTCTCTGTAGATGCTGCATGGAGGAGGACGAGGAAACAACGAAACACCTTCTCTTGGGTTGCCCTGCTCTGGCAGGACTGAGAAGTAGGATATTCGAAACACATTTAGTTAGCACCGTAGCCCTACAGGATATTCCTGTAGGTCTCATAGACAAATTCATTGAAAGGGCAAATTGGCTAGACGACTAGTCAACAGTTGTTGTAGAGGAAACTGCAGGTATCACAACGGGCTTCTTTAGCCTAAGTGTGCTAGACAGCGTGCTGTCTTGCAGCCTCATCAACCAACCAACCAACCAACACTTTGTTTAGTAAGAAGTACGGAATGTGTACGAAGAAGTACGAGTACTATAAAGAGTACAATAAGGTTTAAAGTTTATACACAGGTTTTTAATTAATTCTCTCTCAAATGTACAAATGTCTCTCAAATGTACAAAAAGTACTCATAACATTTCATAATTGTACTGAAATATAATTTCAAAGCGTACCAAAAAAATTAACAAATTGTTGCAAACAACACAGATCGTATAAAAAGAAGTACATAAAAAAGGTACCTAAAGGGTACGTAAAGGGTACACAATGTTTCACACAATTTGCACAAAATGTACTAAAAGGTCTACACAAATGTACCACTACATTTACCTAAAAGTGTACATAAAATGTAGCAACAGGTTTATATCAAATGTAATAAAAAGTGTGGACAAATATACCAAACAATGTACACAAATGTAGCGAAAAGTGTACACAAAATGTGCCAAACAGTGTACACAAGATGTGCCTAACAATGTACACAAACTAAACGAAAAAGTGTGCACTAAATGTACCAAAAAGTGTACGCAAAATGTACCAAACAGTGTACACAAAATGTACCAAAAAGTGTACACACATTGTACCAAAAAGTGTACACAAAATGTACAAAAAAGTGTACATAAAATTTTCGTAAAAATACGCAGTATTACAAAAATTAATTGTCCAAATTTGTTGAAAGGTACCAAAAAGTTATTTTTTAATAGTTTGCGAAATGCTTCTCAAAAAAAGAGAGCAATGTTCATTCAACATTTAGAGGTACCCAACGTACACTTAAAGACGATTACTAAGATTGCTCACATGAAACATATTGAGCAACAGTTGAATGAGAGTTGAGAGAATTGATAGTTTCTTCCTTCAATTTGATTGGCTGTTACATTTTTCATTGAAACATTAAAATGTTGCTCGATACATGTTGCTGCTAATTGGCGGGAACAACTTAGTAATACACTGACTGAATTTGTCGTTGATATTTCACAGGCATTTGATAGGTATGGAGTTTTAAGCAATTTCACGCGAAATATTGATTTAAGTACTGGCCTTTGTTTAAGTATGTACAATTCACGTGAAAATTATTTTAATAATTGTACTTTAACTTTCCATTTGAAATGATTTTAAAATTAAATGGTCGAAAAATAAATTGGATATTGAAGAAGAAATTTTGAATTTTGTATAATAGATTGCACCTGTGCAGCCTCTTACCACATATGAATATCTGTAAGCTTTTTGTAGATTATTTATTTAAAAATAACGATGATTACATCCCTTGTTGCGTTTTAGCTTTTGCTCATGCGCGCATCATCAATTTCGTTTTGCATTGAAAATCAATGACACCTTTCCGTTTCTTAATTATTCCATAAACCTGTAGAATTTATTAATAACGCCATAAACAATTGCAGTTTATGAAGAAAAAACACAAAAACGACCAACACAAATTTTAATAACCACAATATCCAATAGTGTAAATTGTAAAATTAATCAAATCGAAGATGAGTTAATGATAAAACACAGATATACGATGGAATGCCATCAAAATGTGAAATTTACTGTAGAGAATGGCGTAGAATTGTGCAATAATATTTATAGAATACTCGTAATGCCATTAATCTGACATCAGCTAATTAAACATTAAACAAAGAAAAATATTTTAATATAAATATAAATATTTTTTAAGCTCAAGAGAGATATTAAGATTACAAAGCTAAATGTTGATTGGAATTTATAAATTTAATTAAATTTTTATACAGAAGATAAAGACCATGTTTACCTTAACATTTCCCATTGCTTTTTTAATGAAGATGTTGAAGAGATGGCGGGATAGGCAAACAATTTTTTATTGTGTATTAAATGCTTTGTTAAACCCTTGATAATATAAGCGAATCATTTTGTCTTTCTCTGCCATTAAGTTTTCGTTGATGATGTTGGCGAGATCGCAAGATAAAGTGTTGTTTTTTAAGTTTCAAATCGAATAGCAGTAAGAATGTGGATAAGATCCGTAAATACTCGTACAAATTGATTCAATTCATATTCATAATTCATACAATTCTTATTTCTCATTGTTATCTCAATAAGTATGTTGAAGAGATCCCAGGATAGGCTAAATTTCGTTGTTTTGTAGTAAATACTTTGTTAAACTCTTTCTTATATAAGCGGTTCATTTTCGTGTTTCTCGGTGTCATTATGTTTTCGTTGAGGATGTTGAAGAGATCGCCAGGAGAAGTGCTGTAATGTAAGTTTAATATTGGAGGTCAATAGGATCCGTAAGTAAAAACTACTGACCTCAGCACAATCAATTTGTTCCCCAACTTAACACTCGATGCAACTGCTCTGCTGACCTATATATAATTTTCAAAATTATTTCAATATTTGTATCAGATTTGCAATTTTTATTTTGCACAAATTTCCAACGTAATAACTTTCCAAAGTGATTGGCTTTCGGTTACAAATTTAAATATCAATTAAACTTTCATTCATAACATCCGCTTATGAATTTATCATTTGAATATTTGCATTCGTTAAGTTGAATGTAAAATTACCACCTCATTTTGGTTTCGTTCAAAATTTTGAAAATATCTATATGAAAATTGTACACAGAGTTTTGAAAGCAAAATGTAAATTGCGCAAAACGTTCGTTCATACATGTTAATTTCTTTATACTACACATATTTGCCTAACAGACTGACTGTCAGTAAGAAACACAAATAGAGACACAACAGGAAATGCAAATAATTCCAAATTACAAGAGACATTAAGACGAAGCGAAAATTCAAAACCGAAATCGCACAGGAAAATGTTTGTCCCGAAACTCAATTCCGGTATTGGATTTTGTAGTAAATTACGAAATCAACCAACGAGCTTCCTTTGCAGCTAAAGACCAGACCGCAAAAATGTTAAGTATTAAACAAATAAGTAAATATTTTTCACGCTTCTTAAAAAATTGAGGTTTCGTTTACGGCAACAAAAATAACAAAATAATGACAGGTGCGAAAATTGTAGTTAAACGCACAGGTTACAACTTAAAGGAAGTTACATTAAAAGCTTTATATTATGATTTTGTAAAACATTGTCAACAAATGCAGCGCAAACGCAGGCATAGTCTTTTGTGCCTAAAGGCTGGTACTAACTGCATTTGTACAAGAAATATTAAGCAATATTAATTTGCTACTAAACGCTAGTACTAACTGCTTTCACACGAAACACATTGAACAACATTAATTTTTAATTTTTCTTAACACTAAAAATCTCTGGTTTGGAAAATTGAATTAGAGTTGACAAATGTGTTCAATTCATCCTCCAATTTGATTAGTCACTACATTGATCTTATGAACACTGAAATGTTGCTGGATACATGTTGCTGCTATTTCCGCCCAAAAAAACTAACTACTAAACGCTAATACTAGATTCGTTCACACGAAAAGCCTTGAGACACATTAATTGTTTCGATGCGAAATCGGACAGCAACGTATCAGTGCAGACCAGTATATTTTTCTACATTTTTATTTTTTTTTTTACAATTTAAATTGCTTTTTTGAGAATGAGAGTTGACAATATTAAAAATTTATTGCTAGAATTTGATTGATCATTAAATTTTTCTTAGAAACATTAAAGTGCTGTTGGATGTATGTATGTTGGCATTTTTTGTCAGGAGTATTGAAAAAATTTCGAGCGAAATCCCGAACTTAGTACAGACCTTTCTTTACTGATGATTGCATCAAAACTTGCAATTGATACTTTGGTCGTCGTAGAAAAATTACTAACTACTTATGTGGCCTCAAACAACCCAGAGGGGTCAAGAGCCTTACAATATGAGGATAACATGTTTCTCCCACCGGCTCGATCTTTAGCTTTTCTCCTCCAGCCGGTGATACCAAGCTCTCGCAGTAAATATTCCACCTGGTCTTTCCAGCAAAGTCTTGGCCGTCGAATTTGTCGATGTTCTTCGTGTACGTCTTCGAATATCTTTCGCATTGGTTCATTCTGATCCATACTACTGACAAGTCGTAGCCAGAGTAAACTCGCGTTTTTGATAAGCATAACCACGTCGATGTCGGTAGACAGATTATACAGCTCGTGGTTCATCCGTCGTCGATATTTGACGTTTTCTATTATAGGGCCATATATTTTTCGGAGCTTTTTTCTCTCGAAGACTCCCAATAATGTTTCATCATCATGCGATATGACCCAGGATTCTGCGCTATAAAGCAAGTCTGGCTATATGAGAGTCCGATCTAGTTGGATATTCGTTTCTCGAGAGAAGGTCTGAATGTTGAAGAGATCGCATGGCAGGGTGTCAACCTGCGTGAGGCCTCGCCGCGTACTAAATGGTTCTGTGAGATTTTTACCAATCTTTACTGAGGATTTCGTGCCGGCCAGTGTCATTCTGCGAAGGCGTGTCAGCTTAGCAGGAATACCAAGCTCCGACGCAGCTCGGTACAGTTTTCCCCGTATCGGGCAATCCTTATAATCTACAAAGAGGTGGTAGGTATCGATTTGTTATTCGTGGCGGTTGTTCAGGATTTGTCGTAATGTGAATATCAGCTGGATAGTTGATATTCCGGGTCTAAAGCCACACTTATATGGTCCGATCAAGTCTGCAACAACCGACTTAAGCCTTTCGCACATTAAACTCGAGAAGACCTTGCATGGGATGGATATAAGTATTACTCCACGATAGTTGGTACTTATACTCGGGTCGCCTTTTTTGAACACAGAACACAGTATGCTAAAGTTCCAATCATGCATTCGTATAGCCAGATGTTGCATATGAGCTGATGCATGCACCCTTCTCAACACATAGTCGCTATCCTTGAACAGCTTAGGCGGTAGTCCATCAGCACCTGCGGCTTTGTTGTTCTTAAGCCGGGAAATTCTAATTCTAATTTCGCTTTGACTAGCAGGGGGTAGTTGAAGCCATCGTCCTGTATTTACTCAACGCCCTTATCTATTTTGAGAGAGAATCTACACATATACGCAGAGAAGTGATCTCTCCTTATTCCCAACATACTCTGCACATCTGTGACAAGATTCCCGTCCTTGTCTCTACAAAAGGGGTCATTGATTCATTTCCGTTGGTTTGGCTTTGTACTTTTCGGTAGAATTTACGGGCCTCACTCTTCCTTCTGTAAGATTCAATTTGGTCTCCCTTGCGCTTTCTCCACAACCGTTTTTTCTAAAATAAACGCGTTTCCTAACTTCTCTTCTCCTTAAACCACTCTGTCGCGGCTAGCGTTGCCACTGACCGAAGCGTTGTCATACGTGGAGCGTTCTTTTTACCACTTGCCATGCGACACCCTTCATCGTACCATGTTTTGTCTTTAAGGGGTTTTTCATAACCAAGTAGGTCTCTGAAGCACTTTTCGTAGAGTGGGAAATGTATTTCTACTGAGAAATACTTCATGATACCTCAGAATCATGAGACGGAGGTGAGTTCTGTACCAGTAGCCTAGTGAGCTTCTCTGCATATGCCGTGGCTACCTTATGTAATTGGAGCTTTCCGATGTCCAGCTTCCTATGTGTCCGCGTCGTACGAATTTTGCTCTGCTGAACACTGTGCTCACCTTGGTTGCAATCACGCAGTCATCCGAATCGATATTAGCTCATCGAATCACACGTACGTTCTTTACACGAGTAGAGTGCCTTCCATCAATTACCAGGTGATTAAGCTGGTTCTTCGTATGTTGGTCAGAGGATATCCAAGTAACCTTATGGATGTCTTTATGTTAGAATCTCGTACTACGGGCAACCATGTTATTCGCCCGGGAGAATCTAACTGCCTCATTCCGTTATCGAAAGTGGTGGTGTGTAGACTGAATATGACAATTGTTGGTTCAAAGACATTGTCCCTGGCGATAAATAAATAAATGGTTTCCTGTTACATCCCATGAAGTGATTAGGGACAGCTTCTCACAAACCAGTGAGCTGTGCGCGTTTTAGATGTACACTCACTGATTGGGACCTACAATTTTACTCCGGTTCCGAACGGTATACTGAGAAGCTTTTTCATGGCTAAATACTCGCTAGTGTCGCCATCACTAAGCGAGGTGACCGCCGTCGAAAGAAATGTAAGGTGGTCAGAGGGTACAACAACCGCACAAGAACCGCGCACACTACCATTGCACCACCCTGCCGATTTTAGCATTAAAATCATCTAGAATCATCTTAATGTCATGGCCAGGGCAGTGGATGAATGTTTCCTCTAGGCGCTCATAGATTATGTCCTTGGTGATATCGTATTTTTATTATATTGAGGAATGTTCTATGCGGATGTATACGGTCACTCACGGGGTTGAACCTAGAGACTAGATGTCACAGACTTTTGCCAACTACAAATCCGCAACCAAATTCATGTTCTTTTTTTCTCATGGCAGCTGTAGTATATGTCACAGTTGTTCTTCCTTGTACAACCATTCGCATTTCCTGGATGGCAGTAATGTGAGCCCTATAATTCTCAAGGACATCTGCCAGTTGGATAGTGACATCGGATCTATATAGTGTTCTAACATTTCAAGTGCATATCTGTAAATCGCGGTCCTTATAAAGTTGGTGGAGGTTGTCAAAAAAGGGTGGTTTTATGTTTTATGTTTCCTGTTTCTTATTCTCATTTTGTATTTCCATTGCCATTAAAAAGAAGATGGCGAAGGGCAAGCCCGTCGCAGCTTTGCATTTTACCTACTGCCAGAATGTATTCACAGCCGCCCACTCTGGATGAGACGCTGATCAGGCTGAGTTTGTCAGACCTGCATTTTGTTGTCCCCTGCACTCTTCTGTCGTTAACCAGTAATATTGGTTCATCCGCCGTCTAAGACGAAAAGAGAAATGAGATTGGGCACCTGCATAAAAGACTATACACCCCTAGGTAACGCATTGGCAAACGCAAGATAACCTTTAGTCCACGCAGTCACTCTTTCTTAAAGTGCCCGCGCTTAAGACCCCACATCGCGACAAGATAGTGACCTCTGGCAGGAGGAAGAATATAATTATCTTCAACTAAAGGTTTGATATTTCAAAATCCATGTAATGACAAGAAGCATCACAAAAAAATTAATTTAAAACAGAACTTGTTATTTCTACATTTGTACAAAGCGAATTTGTTGCCCTTATTCTGCTATAAATTAGAAAGTGGGTTTCATTTTAAATTTTAATTTGTACCTACTAACATTTTTCATTACCTTAGCCCGCCTGACCCCTCAAAAACCCCCTTTTCAAAATAAACAAAGGCGTCATTTTAATGATTGTTATTTTCCACCTCCTAATAATAAAAAGCAAAAATGTACAAAAACTTGAAAATCATCTTAAATATGAAACGCAAAAACAATAAAATCATTACTAAGCAAAAATTTTGGGGGAAAAAGTCATCACTCACACTTGACCATTCCAAATAATTTCGGTCTAGTGCGAGGTAATTTAATTGTGTAAAATGAAAAAATAACACACACAAACCTAACATTGAACCATTGTGAACTGACATTTTTTAATTGGTATTGAAATAATTTAATTTAAATCTACACATGCAATAATAACATTGAATGAAATTAGTTGGGGCGGAGGGATAAAATTAAAGCTAATTTGTGTTGAACTTGCTACCACATGACCTGCACTAAGTTTCATTTTAAATCTAATGTGAGATTTTTTTTAATAAACAGCAAAAGTAAAAGGGTTTGGTTCAATGTTGCCTGAGAATGACTGGTGCTTATATCCGTTTGCCATAAAACAGGTGTCTTTGCTAAGCGGAGAACAATGGTGGAAAACTTTGCTAAATTGTATGGAAAAACTGGAGCAACATGCAAAATATTAATATTATCGGCAACTCAATTTAGATATTATCGACCAAGGCTATTTAAATTAATGACGGTGATTGGATTCAACATTAATATAATATTTATTTCATATTCTAATATCAATTCTTAATTTAGGGGTCCTTACTAAGTCATGCCTAATTATTTGTCTATGGCTAGTGCTGCCCAATATTTTAAAAGAGTTTTACAATTTAGTCTTGCATTTTTTCTTAACGTGCTGGCATACAGGTGAAAACCCCAGACTAAAATACCATCCATAATTCTCCATTTTTGTTGTTAACATTTTTGATACCTTTATTATGCATCAGTCGGGTTGTTTTCTTTAGTAAATTGTGCAAATCCCACAACAATTTTTTTGAAACCGTCTTTTGAAACCCCTCTCTGAATCATCCAAATTCTGAAACAATTTAAGAGAAACTTTAGTATTGAAATGGTACCACAATGGGCGTAGTTCCGTTTCCGAGATATAGACATACATATGTGTATTTTAGCGATTTTTTCATAATTCTTTGTCACCTTGTTATTTTTGTGGACCAGGGAACCTTAAAAATTAAACGCTCTATTAAGGATTGGGTCCCAACCCCAGTGCCGAGTTTGTCTTGATTTGTTTAAGAAATATAATTAAAAGGACACGTACGTAATTATCAATAAAATCAGAAGTTACGGGACAATTTTCTCAGAATTGTTTAATTTTATTTGTAAAAAAAAACTGTATGTATGGCCGAGTTTCTGGAGTGAAAATTTTTGTACGTTTTGAGTTTTCACGATTTTTTTTTAAAACTTCCTTAAACTTTTTTCTTAAATTTTTGCTTTAAAAAAATTTTGTTACCCATTTTTTTAAATTATTCCAAAACTGATGAGCAACTGTTAAATCTATGTTCATGTAATTTTCAGTTTATTGCACTTCAGAATTATTGACATATTTTTCTAATTGGACGTTTCGTTCCTGAGTAAAGGCTACTACTAAGTTCAGCACTTCTCAAAAAATTTTACAAAACTTCAATCAAAATAAAAAAAACCAAAAAATGCCTGCGAAACATAGTTACGCCACTGAAGTACTAATTTAAACCCACGAAATGACAGCAACATGTATCAAGCAATTTTGTTGCTATATGAAGCAAATATGTTGCTAAGAAAAATGTAGCGATCGATCCTCTCTCATTCAATTTCTCAATAAAAGAAGATTTTTTGTGTAAAAAAACTGAAAACAGAAGAATATAGTTGTCGAAAAAGCTTCTCAAAATTCCGTTCCGAACCGGCGTAAAACTATAAGTCCCTATCAGTGCGTATAATACTAGAAAGTGCACAGACAGTTCACTGGGTGTGAGAAGCTCCACTTTTTTATTGTCGACGACACTGATATGTTGCTGACTAATTTCTCAGGGGAAACAAATTTTAGTTCTTGCGAACGAAGACAATACTGGCCTTTAGTACTAAGTTGTTGACACGAAACTTCTGCAACATGTATCGAGCAACATTTTAATGTTTCTACGTAATATGTAACGATCAATCAAATTGTAGGAAGAAAAAAATCAATGTCGTTAACTCTTATTCATTTTGTCAAAAAGAGAGATTTCTTGTGTAAAAAAGGTTAGAACAAAGAAAAATATAGTCGCCAAAACTGAAATGCTGCTGCAGTTATTAGTCAATGTTACGAAGCTTTTCCTTTCAGTGTAAGATTGTGAAAAACGAGTTAAAATATAAAACTACTTGTATAAATTAATAATTTTTTAAATTCATAATAATTTAAGATTTCATATTATATGGTTGATATATGTATGATATCCCTTGGAATATAATTACTTGTTGTTTATATTTTGAATTTCAATCAGTTTTCTATATGATGCGCCTATAATTAAGACAGTGTGATTTTAACTCCTAACAGAGTTAAGATTGTAAGCTTTAGCCGATCACTTTTTCGTCTCAAATACTCAAAACCTCTTCCGCATTCATTTTCTCTTCAAACTATACACTTAAAGAAATTATTTAAGAGTTTACGCACGCATTCCTACCAAATCCCACAATTAGCCACAATTCTAATTATCTCCACAAGACAACTAAACTTAACTTTGGCCACCATCAACCGGGGAGTTCAATGACCACCACAATTCAAAAGTTAAAACCCCTTCCCAAAAAATCCAAAAATACATAATTCCATTCACAACAATACCTCAAATAAAACACAACAACAAACCGAAAAAACAAATTCCATTCCCCCTCTCTAAAAACACGTAATTTTATGATTTGAAACCACCCCGAAAACACCTCGAAAATTCATCATTTCTGCTCGTTTAGTTTTCCGTATACAATTTATTTAATAACCAATTACAGCAAGAAAACCAAAAGGTTTAGGAGAAAATAAAACTGCTTTTACTCATATATTGGCGGATTTTCTTTTTGGCCATCTTTAACTTGACTATTAAAGGAATTTTGTGTTTTTGCCACATTATTTATTGTTTTTGTTTTTGCTTTAGCGAATACGTGATTGTGGTTAAGCGAGGTGAATTGGAATCAGTTAAAGTTATCGATAGTGGTCATCATGAGGGGGCAACAAACAGTAGAAGGAAAACCTAACTAAACGTTTATGGTAACTATGGCCCATAGGAAAAATAGCAAAAAAAAAAAAAACAAGACAACTCGTAATTGAACGTTTCAACTGCAGGGGCTAAAGACACAATCAAATCATAAAAGGGCTTCTGCTTCTGGAAAACCGGGGGAGAAGAGACGCCATGCCTAAAACAGTGGGCTAAAAAAAACAATATAGGGTGCAAAATATATTTTTAAATTCATAGTTATTTCATTTTAAATTTGCAGTTCATTTTAAATTTACGGTCACATATTTAGTTAAAGTCAGAAGTTAGTTATTAATTCAACTTGATTCTTTAATTCATAATCAAATTTTCAATCCCTACGTGATTTTTTGTTAAATAAATACTACAACCATGATTGCAGCAGTTCATACACGCTGCAAAATCTGTCTTTTTTGTTGTTGTTTGGAAGCAAATATAACTTGCGTTTGGAACCTGTCGCAAATATAATATACTTGTGTCCAAACACTTATGCGTTTATGACCCAAACATGTATTTGTTTGTTGAAAACTAATGCAACAAAAACGTGATAGAAATTAAAGGAACAACAAAACCAGCAGATCTTCAATTCATGCAAACAATACTTGCTCGAAGGTATATGGATGTTCCAAACATATATATAGTTCCAGCCAGTCGACCTACCCGATGATAGGCATTCCACTGAAGAGCTCGCTTAGCCACGTAGAGTATGCCCAGTCCACTGGCACTTAAGCGTATGAATTTTCGTTGCCAGCTGTATTCCATTCAAAATGGAACGGGACCAGAATATGCGAAGTATTCCCTTAAGTCAGCAGTTGACAAAAGTTTGAAGGCGATTGTTGATGCTACTGGTAACTTTCTATGCTGTACAACCATACAAAAGTACTGATGGAGGTTCTGATTTGGATGTAGACGACAGAATGGACGGGGCGGGATCCTCCTTTGATATACTGGCCCCAATGTCGCAGCGCAACAAAATCAGTCTTCATACAATGCTGCGACTGTGTAAAATCTGTACTTCTGTAATCTCAGAAGCATAATTGATATAGACAGTGAAATCAATCTGAACTATAGGAAAAACACTAAACAAAGTGGGGAAGTGTTGGACATATTTTAGCGAGGACACTAACCATTTATAAAGGAATTGCCAATAATAAAACATTACTTGACATTACATTGTAAAAACATATGTCAAATAAAGATGTCATTAATCGCCAAGCCATAGCTGACATAGACAGTGAAAGCAAAATGAACTCTAAACAAAAAATATGTGGGCAATGTCGGGTAAAATTGTTTACACTTTAGCGAAGATATGAACCGCGTATAAAGGTATGGATATTGTCCATACATGGGGAAAATTTATTATAATTTGTAGTTTAGTTTGAATTCCCTCTGCAAATGCAAATTAAAAAAAAAAATAAATACCATTGACAATTGTACTTAGTTTCAAATCATTTCTTTCATATCTGGCAGTTTTGGTTTTCATATATTTTGTACAGTACAGGTTTATGAATTTGAAAGTACTACGACGCAACATTCATCGAACCCACAAACTTCTACATATAAAATACTTTAAAATCAGAAAAAGAAATTTCAAATAATTAAATAAAATAAATTAATCAAATAATTAAAATAATTTCCATATTTCGTTACAATTGGCATTCGATTCCACAATCTGCATTTGTATTTCCTGAGCAAATGGAAATTCGTACTTTTTTAAAAACAATTGCAAACAATGAAAATTCTTTTGCATTTGCATTAAATAAAGTAATGCAAATGAAAAGCCAATGTAAATGACAAAATCCCAACACTGCTATTGTCACATATGAACAATTTGGCATTATTTTGTAAAACGTGACGCCAAATAAAGAAGCTAAAGCCTCACCAATACAAGGTTACAGAATCGGTGGCTTGTTCACATAGATCCAAGGCTTCAAAAACCGGCAAAGAAATAAATATGGAGTGGTCGCAACGGGCATTCATGCCGACCACCGCAAATCGATAAACCCAGATATTAGGCGGCCCGAAAACGCATGCTTAAAACTTCCATGGTCGCGCGAGCTGTGTGTGCGGTTGCAGTGTCCTGTTGGAACGACATGTCCTCCAGTCCCAATTCATCAATTTATGGCAAATAAACCCCATTGGTCATAGTTCTGTAACGGTCACCAGTCATAATAACCATCATCAGACAATAATGCTCGATGACACCTCCGGCGTAAATGGTGCCCCATACTTTTGAGTGAATGCAATGATTCGTCGTGACTGATACGGGGATTCTTAGTAGCCCAGATAAAAATGGGGGGATTCGGATGAAAATGCGTGTCGTGGCTCACGATAAATTTCGAATGAAAATCGTCCAATGCGACGTTAAATTGCAGGAGAGCATGAGCTTAGTTTAGATGCGATTGACGAGTTGCAGGTAGTATCTGATGGACGGCCTGCATTTTGGAAAGGAACATCTTCAAGTCTTTCACCAAAATGTGCCGCAGAGACAAAATTGAAATAGACAAATGTATGGAAGGTAGCGTCCAGTCGACGTTGACGGCTCAAACGTTGACGGCAAACACATGCCTATATACTTTAAACTTTCGAATTGCATTTTTTATTATATGACAAAGTTTTCGAACAAATATTTAAGTTCAAAAATATGTCTTTGTATGTATTTAGACTGATGTTCGCCTGTGCGTTGGACCCTTAAGGAAGAGTACTTGTTTAGTATTTTTGTTTGCTTTGCCCCACAGTTTATTAGTAATTCCTTTTAAACTCCGTTTGTTTCTCATTATAGCCAACACAATGTGAAGTTTTGTAGCACCATTCTGATTAATATTATATTTCTTTGAAAACGTTTGTTTTTCAATTCAATCTTCGTTTCTGTTTAGAGTGTAAAATTCAAATTTTTATATTATGCAATAACGTTCGTCTTTTTTTTGCTTAAACTTAATTATATATAAATATATTCTGAAAAAAAGAAACAATTTTTTATAATGTTTTGACTTTTATTAGTAATATGCCAGAGGAATTTAAATACGTTAGTTATGATGTTGGCCAAGTCATACGATACTGTGGTATTTCCTCCTCAAGTTTGTAACAGTTATGAATATTCATTATTTTAAATAACGACCAATAAAATTAAAGATGGTCAAATCTGCCAGCCGATAAGAAATTATAACTACTAATAACAATTCAGATCGGATTTAACACAAAACATGACAACTTAGAAGCTGAATATTCAAAAAAAAATTTTTAAAAGAAAACCAGCCACTATTTAATAAAAACAAAACTTTAACTTTTCGTTTAAATTACCAGTTAAAATATTAGCTATTTTTATGACGGCTTAAAACGTTTCTTGAAATTTTAGGTTTTAAACATGATTTACCCCCAGAAATGAATTGCATTTCAATTCGCTTTAATGTTTGCGCATGCGTAAATTTGTTTGGCTCTAATTTAACTTTTCAATACGAACATTTCAAAAATATCATTAAATTAATCTTATTTTATGCATTTTAGTATACAACAACAAAAACTTGCACTGTTGCAAAAACCATAATGATTGTTAATTTATAACGAAATACTGCTAACCAGTTTTCAAAAGATTGTTAAAAAATTACACCGAATTTTAACGTAGATAAGATGTAAAAGACCATAACTGAAGGTATGATCAGTAGGGAAGAGTATAATAAAATCAAAATAACCAAAACCAAAGAAAGTTTGTTTCAAATTAACAAATAAAAAATATTGTTATGAATTGTATTCATAACATAATCCAAGATTCTTTATGAATGACGATATCGACAATAGTTAATGTCCTTATCTTACTCGATGATCAATAACATAACTATATATTAGTATCAATCATAACTCTCTTTAACACGTCATATAGTTGCTACCATAAACATCTCGAAGTTTCCAGAATGTTGAATAATTACCGAGTTCATCGACTATTTTCTTGAGATAGACATTACACGCTCATGACATTATCACGCCCTTATAGGAAAAAGTCTAGAGGTGTGATATCACACAATCTAGGCCACCACTTTACCCGGTCCGAACCGTGAAATTAATTGATCTCCGAATTGTTCTCACAATAATGACATGGTGTCACAGGCGGTGTGGCAATTACCACCGTATTGTAGGGCCCACATGTTCTTAGCGACATGTTCAAGATCTTAGCAAATAAATAAATAAATAAATGGTTTCCCGTTACATCCCACGAGGGGATTAGGGAGAGTTCCTCACAACCAGTGAGCTGTGCGCGTTTCGGTTTTATACTCACTGATTGGGACCTACAGTTTTACTCCGGTTCCGAACGGTATTTTGAGAAGCTTTTTCAAGGCTAAATACTCGATAGTGTCGCCATCACTAAGCGAGGTGACCGTCGTCGAAAGAAATTTAAGGTGGTCAGAGTAGGTATCGAACCCACGTCCTCATGCACAAGAGCCGCACACACTACCATTGCAAAACCGACGGCCGAAGATCTTAGCAAGCTATCTATTAATATCAGCCATAACTCTTTTTAGCACTTCATAAATTGACTCCATAAGCATCTCGACGTTTCCAGAATGCTCTATAATTAGCGAATTCATCAATCTTCTTGTGGAGAGAGACATAATTCTACCCCGAAATACCTAGAATTGTGTCTCAGCGAATAACTTTATCACGTTGCTATCGGAAAAAGTCTAGAGGTGTGATATCACACTATCTAGGCAACCACTTCACCCGGTCCGAAGCATGAAATGAACAATAATGCCATAATGACATGTATTCATGGGCTGTCTGGCAAGTAGTACCGTCTTGTTGGGACCACATGTCGTCAAGTTCTCAGCGAGATATATATTAATATCCGGCATAACTCTCTTTAACACGTCATATACGTGTCTCCAAAAACATCTCGAGGTTTCCAGAATGCTCCATAATTAGCGAGTTCATCAACCTTCTTCTCAAGAGACACATAGCACCATCCAGAAACCTAGTATTACGTCTATACACATGCCATTATCAAGTCCCTATAGGAAAAAGTCTAAAGGTGTGATATAATACGATGTGTGAAATTAATTATTCACTAATTATTCTCACAAAAATGACATGGTTTCACGGGCTGTTTGGGAAGCAGTGCCGTCTATTTGGGACTATATGTCGTTAAGATGTCAGCGAGCATCTATTAATATCAGTCATAACTCTAATACTTCATATCGTTGATTCCGTAAACATCTAGAAGTTTCCAGAATGCTCTATAATTAGCGAGTTCGTCAACCTTCTTGTGGAGAGAGACATAATACTACCTCGAAATACCTAGAATTGTGTCTAATTAAATGACTTTATCACGTATTGTTGGGACCACATGTCAAAATCTCAGGCTTCAATTTCAGGCGGCGAATAATCGGTTATCAAAGTGCGACAACAAGCAATATTCACAGTTGCGTACCGGCCAGCCTCATGTTTGATGAAATATTGACCCAGCCCAAAATCACACCAAACCTTTGTTTTGTTGAGAAGTAATGACAGCTCTTGATGCTCTTCCAGTTGCTCCTCAGCTCAAATACTACAGTCTTGTTTATTGACATAGCTACTAACTAAGAAATGATCCTCATGATCCTCAGAAATACTAACTCAGAGGTGACCTCGTCAAAAGAAATGAAAAAGTCGGTGCAGGGTTCGAATCCACGTGCTCATGTACAAGAGTCGCGCAGACTAACTCAATATATTGTTGGTTTTAGTTTTTGATTATTTAATACTTTGACGTTTTGATTTTTCGATTCTTTGGGATCTTCGATTCGTTGATTTTTTAGTTTTATAGTTCGTTGATTATTTAATCTTCAGTTTTTTGAATCCTTGATTGTTTTATTATTTTTTTTGTTTCTTTGACTCTATCGTTTTTGTAGGTTTATGGTTTTATTCTTTGAGTATTTGATTCGTGAACTTCTTGATTATTTGAATGTACAATTCCTTGATTCTTTGGTTATTAATTTTTTTTTATTATTTCATTCTCTGTTTCATTGATTCTTCAATTCTTTGGTTCGTTGATTCTTTGATTTTTCTTCTTTGTTGCATTGATTCTTCGATTCCTTAAATCGGTGATTCTATGGGTCTTTGATTTTTTCGGTCATTGTTTCATTGATTTTAGATTCTTCGATAATTTCATTCGTCGATTTTGTAATTTTTTTGATTCTAGTTTTTCTGATTGTTTTATTCTTTGATTCGTTGATATTCCGATTTTTTTAATTCATTTGTTCTCTGATTTTTTAATACCTTTATTCTTTGGTTCTTTAATTCTTAGATTATGATATATTTTGATTTATTTATTGTATGATTCTGATGCTTTGATTCCTTAATTCTTCGATTTTGTGATTCTTTAATTGTTCGACACTTTGATTGTTTGATCCTGTGAGTCTTTGTTCCTTTGATTCTTTTATTCATTCTAAATAAATCACCCATATATTATTTTACTTACTTGGTTGTGGGCAGCACTTAGCTAAGACACGTAACACATTGTACAGATCATGGGGATTCAATAAAACTTCGAGTACTGGTAGAGAATAGAGTGAAATGAAACAATAAGTGCCTACAAGTAAATTATGTTTTAATTACATTTTAATGATATTTATGGACATTTGGTAGATGATAATGCATTCAAAATTACGTTTGATTAATGATAATGTTTAAAATTATGTATGATGCTTGATGGAAAAACCATCTAAAGGTCGAACTCTATGCAAACTCCAACTATTGCAGTGATTTTCAAACGTTTCAAGTCCAAGAAAAGCAGCTGTTACACACTCGTGGTATTGTACTCTATGTTTTCACTTATTTGGTTTAGGGCAGCACTTAGCGAAGACACATACCACATACCACACATTGTACAGGTAATAAGATTGAGCAATGTTACCAAGTTCCAGGCAGTACATAAAATCATTTGATTATTTCTGGACTGCAATAGAGACAAAGGTATTGTGGGCTACGTTGGTCGGACATTAGGGCAAATCTAAAATCATCTCTCCAACCGACAAGAGGAACTCTGTTCTCAAAATATGTGTGAGCTTTCTGAGCATACATTGTTCTTCTGTCAAGGCATTCTGGTCATTACCGTAGTAACTACAGCAGACGTTGTACGTCAAGCTACAGGTAAACTGAATTGTCAGAGTTCCATTATCAATAGTACAGGTACTGATATATTGGGTTCTAACTAAGATTTTGTATTTTTAGCTTGTTCTATATCAGAGAACCGATAGATTTAATTCCCGCAATCCATATTAGGTCTCAGTCAGTTAAATTCTCCGCAATGGCAAGAACAACAGTTGGGTAGGACCACTCTTTATTGCCTCTTTTCCTTGTGTTGGACACCACGTAAGTACTAGTAAAGATTTTAGGCGTTTATTAATCACCATGTGTGATTAGTCAATTATTTGATTAATCAATTAATCGCACATTCCTAATTGTAACTAATTCGATAGCTTTTGGGCATCACCTAGCCCAGACAACAACCTATTCTTAAGTGAGGTTAGCAGTGCCGAGTAATTGATTAACATTTTCTAGAACCGACCTGAACTGAACTGAATTTATTTAGCTACCTTCGTAAGTGCATTTTCTGCAATGCACTTTTGATCTTTTCAGCTGATTATGCACTAGTAGTAGGTACCTAAACACGCTAGGTAGAGGACCACTTTATGTGTACTAACCTATGAAAAATTATGGTGTTTTTCATTTGTTATTTGTGTCTGAGTTGAACATGTTTAATGCGTATAATAAAAAGGAAAATTATTTGCAATTTTTCTCCGAATTTAACCCAGCGAAAAGTTTGAGAAAAGCTAAATATGTTATTCATTACGTAGTCGAACATCTCACAGAAGGTAACAGAAATCTTATTCCGCGGGTATCCATGTTACAGCTGTCCGAACATATAGGTGGAGAGTTGATAGACTACAGAGTGGATGAGAGAATGAGCGTTAAGCAACTGAAAATAAGTGTAGATAGTATTTTATTGATACTAATGACAGCTAAATTGTGTCTGATCGAACAGCTAAATTTGGTTTGATGCATTAAGTTTGATGCTAGTTGCATCGAACGCAAATACGCATTCCCTTTCAATTCTGTTAGTTTTACGTCCAACTACAACAGCAATTCGAACTCTATCAAATCTCCAACGATCTTGGTGACCTCAAGAGAACATAGGGTATCCAAAACATACCAGAACATTCACCTTATTAATTCGGGAAGAGTTAGTGAACATGTTACTGTTACATTACTTAATTGTTCATGGTGCTGTCATGGAAGTACTTCCAAATTTACACGTTGTTCGTAAAATTGAACCCTCATTTCAAGAGTACCCGAATATTTTCGAAATTAAATTTTATATAAATTAAAATATTTTTATTTTCTTATAAAAAATTGTGTTGGTCTAAAACCTCTAGAAATAATTGCTACTGCCATTGATTTTCTCCACCATCCAGGCGAAGAAGAAGGAACAGGTGATGATGATGATCTTCGTAGTACAAATGATAACAATAATCATGATGGAAGTAACTACATTAGCTAAACAGGTAGCAATAACTGCGCAGGCGCAACAGTGAATTGTGTTTAGAATGCTAAGCGTGGTTGACTGACTGGTGGCTTAAATGAATCAACAGAGTAGGCACACAACTCTTTGGACGTTCGTTCAACTATGGACGAGTGGCAATTTCAGTATGTGTTGTTGCTGTTGTTACTACGATTGTTCCAGGTGTTGTTGTTGCTGTGTTTTATATATATCTTTTTTATTATTTTTCCACCTGAGTGGGAACCAAGTGAATCTACTAGGCATGAGGTTTAAGGTTTTTAAATAGGCAACCGAAAGCCGGTCCGGATGATGTTGAAGCCTTTGTTAAGAGCTGATATTGCTGTTGTTGTTCCTCCAATAAAGGTGGCAACAGGTTACAAAAGCAGCAATAACAACAACAGTTTTATTGCATTTAATTAAGATTTGTTGGGATGTTTATCGAATGCCTTCTCTCACACTGCACTCGGAGGACGGATAAATTGTTACCATGATGTTGTTGTTAATGATGTTTATAATCATGACGCTTATGTTGATATCGTAACGAAGAAGACCAGCGGCCGCAGCTAGAAGTGAATTGTGGATTGGCTAAACCAAAGGTTGGAGCTGCAACTTTGCCAGGTTTTCTTGGAAAACAGAGTCGTTGTTGTCTTGTGTTTTCTCCTCCTTCTTCTTCGTATTACAACACCAGAAAAGACCTTGTCAAGGCTATTTAAAGCTACATAATATTGATAAACAAAATCTACAAAAAAAGACGCTTAAAAATCCAAACCATTTTCGCTATCAAAGCCAGAAATAGCAATGAATCTTAGTTAGCTGATGGTATCGGATTTTGTAATACAAAAATAAAGAAAAATTGCCGATATCTTTCTGTGCAGAGGAACATTACTGCGCCACCATAATTGTAGCAATAAAAATGTTTAATGTTTATGGAATTTAAAAATTACACAAATAAAAATACATAACTATAAATAAGAAGAGTGCAAGGTATTGCAGACGTACAGTCAATTGTCCGAAATAAATCTTGTGCCAGTGTTTGTTGTAGAAAAATATTACCAGATTGTTGTCGTTCCCTTTTACAAATATGAGGGAAAAAGTCATTTGTTCATGTTAAGATTTAAAATAAATTTGACTAAACTGGATTCAGTGGCTGTTCCTCGATGTTGAACGAAAGTTTTTCTTTAAATTCTAGTCGGAAGAAAATTGATCTGGGTTCTTCGATCTTTCACTTCAGTCAAGCCGAACGAATATGTAAAGTTCTACAATTTCAAGTCCGACGATAACGTAAAATTCCACTAACTTAAATGTGTTGTCATTTACGTCAGTCGCGGCCGTGGGTGGTGCAATCAGTGAGTATAAAACTAGAAAGCGCACAGCTCACTGGTTGTGAGAAGCTCTCCCCAACTTCTTCATGGGATGTAATGGGAAACCAATTATTTATTTTTATTTACGTCAGTCGTTCGAAGGAAATCTGCTGACTTAGAGGATCCTAATGCCAATCGGAATCGAATGACTGGCTTTCGTTCAAGATCGACAAACAGTCCATTCGTTTTTGCCAACAGTGATCAAAATACAACCTTTAATAGTTCCAGATTCTGACAAAAATGTAAAAGCTGAATTAACGACCATGGTTCGGGGTTGCCATCTTCAAAGATAAAAACGGAAATCTATCTAGAATCTAGTATTCTGGGTATACCTACGACACGGAAAGACTAAAGATCATCCGCAAAGTACTAACCAAATCAACGCTTTCTCCCATATTGCACAACTATTGCCACAGAAGGTGTTGAACGGTCTCAAGTTTCTCGTAATCTCCACAGAATCGACAGTAGAGAATCCCATCAGAAACCCACTTCCCGTCGAATTCTCTAACATCGCATTAACACGAAATCACATCAATAACAACTAGCATGTCGTTCTTATCCAGTAGAGCAATAGATAAGAGTCGCCATCCCTCTCTTTTGTTTTCTATTAATTTCCTACTTCATTGTCGATCAGCTGTGTCACGGATACCCCCTGGAGAGACATAGATGAACACTGTTTTTTGAACGGAACCATTTGTAGGTTGAGAACGCTAGTGTACAAAACAATAGGCACTCCCGGCGTAAGCATTCACAGAGCTTGCATGAAAGAAATGATGTGAATGTGTTCATGTTAACTGCATATGGCGACAGGGACAACGCTGCAGCCAGCCTGGAGCTGAATGACTCCAATATTTGGTTAGCCGCAACACTCATATCCTATGGCGAAAATGAACCATGAACATCTGTCCCTACCAGTTGCCCCTACCCTACCAGTTACCCTTAAGATGTCTCATAGAGGAGGCAACAAGGGTGGGTACCCCAGTGATTGTCGGCGCGAACGTAAACTGACACCATCCATTATGGGATAGCCCTGACACCAACGAGAGGGTTGAAATTCAGTACCTATTAGGTACTAGTCTTGCAACATGTAATGGAGGCAATGAGCCAACCTTCGTCACCAGCTCCAGATAAGATTTATTAGATGCCACCTATGCCACCAAAGTGGCCGTCGGTGGTCTAATGGTTAGTGTGGGGGGGGGTAAAATTCCTCCTCTGACCACCTTACATTTCTTTCGACGTCGTTCATCTCGTTTAGTTATGGCGACCCTATCGAGTACTTAGCCATGAAAAGGCTTCTCACAATATCGTTCGGAACCGGTGTAAAACTGTAGGTCCCAATCAGTGAGTATAAAACTAGAAAGCGCACAGCTCACTGGTTGTGAGAAGCTCTCCCCAACTCCTTCATGGGATGTAATGGGAAACCATGTTTATGTTTGTATGCAATGGAAGACCTGCACGCTGAAAAATCTGTATGTTTTTGTTGTTTGGATGCAAATATAACGAGTTTGTAGCTTGTCGCAAATATAGTATACTTGTGTCCAAACACATTGTGTTTTCTACTCAATAGTACATGTTTGAGACACAATCATTAATACGTTATAATATATGTTGTTGTGGCCCAAATATGGCTATGTTTGTTGCAAACTGCAAAAAACAGCAACATGACAGACAACAAAGAAACAAAAAAGCAGCAGATATTCAATTAATGAAAACAATGGTTGCAAACATGTACATGGTTCCTGCAATATGATTCAGCGTATGTATAAGTATATCAGATTCCAGTTGGGTTGGAACGTCACCCGGCCTGAAGTAGTTCATCTTAATATAGAGAGGAGTGACTGGTTCCTCTACGAAAATACGTGCCAGAGATATTTGCGATCAGATGCAACTGTAGAGCGAAGGTGCGCAGATGACTTAAAGGATATAGGGGACAGGATTACGAGAGTTCTCAACAAGTCGCTACAAACGTATAACCTAAGACTGCTGAATCGTTCCTTATGTATCAAATTGTGCGGTGATTTACTCCAGCGGTATGCCTAGCAACTGGATACAAACTAGAGTTGAAAGTATTTGATACAGTGGAATCTCATATCTGCTTTAAATGTTATTCAGGAACGTCTATCTGGTACAGTCGTACAGTCTTTCTTTAACCTGATGCCCTTCTGACCTCAAAACACAAAGTCGTATCGATTAAGTCAATGTGCAGTTATCCGGACTTTGCAATTAAATAAAAAATATTTTTTACATTTATTTATTTATTCCAATACAATGAGTTGAAGTGATTGGGTAATCAGTACATCTGTAAGACAAGAGCAGACTCTGTGTTGCCACTGTCTCTTTGTGTTGCCACATCGTCGAATCGTATCGAAGTAGCCAGTTAGTATTCATGTCAAGTTAATTCATATGTTTTCGATTTTGTCTGTGTCATGCGACCATTCAAAATTTGTTTTGAACAAATGAAATAATGAAGGTTTCGTTGTGTTGTTATTAACGATGGTGGTTATACAAAATTTATTAAATAACTTTTTATCGATCGTGTCGATTATAAATCTTTATTTTTTGCCCGACTTTGAATGCTTGGATTGTTTTGTACATGTGAGACAGTGTAAAATTTATATTCAAAACCAGATTTGCATTTTAATTAGGTTTTTTAAGATATTATTATTTTTTTGATGGATTCGGAATTTAACATTTCTTTTTCTGATCTTTTTTTTGCAGATCGTTTTTATATGGACGTTTAGCGTGTAATAAATGTTAACTGGTTTCTAAATGGTGAGTGTCATTTTATGATAAATTTTTGTTAATTTTGGTTAAAATAAAGAAATGAGATGTTAAATCTTAATAGCTTAAGATTGAAATATTTGGATAAAGGCAGAGACAATCTCCAACTGCATAAATATTACCTGAACCAACACTTATTTGCATAAAGCTAATTATCTAAAAATCCATAAAACACCTGTGTATGAAAAATATTAATTAGACAAAAATACGTATCAATAAGTCCAAGCGACGACTCATTATTCATTTGGACTTCTTAAGTATGACGCACTAAATTTCGTGCAGGATTTCTTGCCTCTTCCAAAAGAGTCTTGGCTGCCATATTTTGTGTTGTATCTGCACTTACGTACACAATTCCTTTACCTTCATGCCCTACACGCTGAAAAACCCGGCTCAGCAACATATTGCAGGAACCATGGACATGTTTGCAAGCATTGTTTTTATAAATTTGCATTAAATCATATTCCCATCACACGTCGTTTATAAGTGACAACATTGTTGTTCTCATTGAAATGACAATGTTCGAAATATCATCTTCAAAAGCCGGAGCTAAACGGAGCTGTCCTTTCCTCAGCTAAAATGCATTTCACACAAGACCTTCTTGAGATGACAGAGAATGCAGGGCAATTCATTTCATTTCACTTTCAGATCCGAGCCAAACAACGAGAGGGAGAGATTCAAAATACTAAATTTTTCCCAACCGTTTCTACAGTTTTTTTTTCAAACTATGTGGTAACACTTGTGATCAATAAAATGTCGCTCGCTCACTCTTTGTGTGCACGGTAAACATCTGCACAAGACGTATTGAATGTTTATTCAAGATATTTGATTTCTTTCAAGACATGTACTGTAGCCAAGTTGCGGCAACCAAATACTTCAGTGTTCGGAAAAAGCATTCGTCTTTGAGAATTCTTTCGCGCCATCCCTCCAACGTGTCCCCGATATGGCCTCTGATGCTATATTTACGATAGGCGTAGACCGTGATTTCCTGAACTTGTGCTGACGATCAGAAAGGGCACATAAGGCCTTCGAAATTTTCAACAAACGATCATATATGTTTCTCTCTAGGATCTTGCTCATTGTACCCAGTAGGCATATGTACCGGTACGAAGACGGTTCGTTAGATTTATACGGAAAAACTATTTCCTTGAGCAGGTTTGAAATGTCTTGAGAAAGATGACTGGTCTCCTGATGATGGCAGCTTTCAGCGTCTTGTTCGGCATCCTATGCGGACCCGGAGATTATCCGTCGCCCTAAATAAATTCGGTTGTGGCAACTTCTAAACGCAGTTGTGACAACGTCTAAATACGGTTGTGACAACCTTTAAACGCAGCTGTGACAACCTTTGAACGCAGTTGTGACAACCTCTAAACGCAGGTGTGACAACCTCTAAACCTCTAAACGCAGTTGTGACAGACTCTCAGTTGTGACAGACAGACTCTTGTGACAACCTCAAAATTCATTTACGGAAAAATCGCTTGTCTCAACCTAATTTTTCTTTGAGTGTACTTTGAGAAAAGAAGGGTTCGTTATACTATAAGATAATTATGGCCGAACTGTTATGGTAAATCTCTGGTGGAAAACTCCAGCTTAGTTGGAAGGATGTAAAATGGAATGAGGATGTATAATGAAATGGTATTGATAACACATTGAATTTGCCTCAGTCCTTTCTTCAGTTTCATTTGGTCTTTGAATGACCTACATATATCAGTTTTTGATTTAAAGTCTCTTTTTTTCTTAGGTCAAATTGTAGCAAACAAACAATGAGGTTATGACTCTATTCGCGCTTTCTGCAATTTTTAATTTTGAAACTTCGGTTTTCTCCTCGTAACTTAAGCTTTCCTAGACTAAGCTCTTCTTTCATCCTAACTTAACCCAATTCTCGTTAAAAGTCCCGTTCCAAGCAGTCATCACCTCGCATAGTTTTCCTTTCCCTCAAACACTTTCTTCTTTAAATTTCATGAGATTTGTTTTCGTAAACGAAAACATTTCCTGGTATTTCGATGTGTTCATGATTGGCCATATATGGATGGTCAGCTTGGCCACATTTGTGTTGAACATGGCCAACTTATTGGCCCAAAACTGTTTGCAGCTTTAAAGTATGTAATCAAAACATGATCTTTTCCTTTCTGTCGGTTTGCTTTCGGCCATAAATGGGAATAAAATCCAAAAGTAGGTTTATTATTTCTTTTTGTTTTTTGGCTGGGAAAATGAAAGGAAAATCAAGTTTCGTGCCAATAATAAACAATGAAGAGGAAAACTCGCAATACCCATTGACATGGAAACTGTATTATTATTACCTTAATGTGTTATAAATTTATAATTTTCTCCAAAACATTTTTCACATATTTTCTTTAATATTCATCAGCAGCCATCAACTGATCAGCTCCAATCGCACAACTCTCATGCTGCACACACCTTCTCAACTTCCGCATGTGAATTGGGTACTGGGTGAAGTTTTTATTTTTGCGCAAAACTTTTCCTTTTCTGCATGATTTTCCTTGTAGCAGCTTCGTTAGTTGCATGCCGTTTGATCATATATTTTATCTTTTGGTTTCTTTTTATTATTTTTGGAGGAAAAGAAAAAGAAACCTGTTGCTGCCATTTCTATCTTATGACTTAAGGTCAGGAAAAACAGACTTGTCATCTTGGGTAGCAGCATTGAATTGCAACTCCCAACCGGTTTGCATGGAGTTTCTTCTCTCTGCCATTTGAGGAACAACATCTAACGACTTTGTTTTCCATGGCCATAAAGAAGATTTCCACATAAACTAAATTTTATCAGACAAACAGCAGAAATACTCGTCGTAGTGGCTGCTGATGATAATATGGCTTAAACATGTTTTTGGGACTGGAAAACGCTTCCTGATACCAACACATCATCTTCTTTAACACTTGTTAAAGTGTCACAGAGGCTTGGAAAACGAATTACACTCAAAATGAGCGAACATCTACAAGAAACAATACAATTTTCTCATTCAGTTATTAGGATGTCATACGGAAAAATTGATGTAAACACGAATCCGAGGTGAAGTAACATCTGGAAATTATATTTCCGCAAAGGAGATGCAATTAATGGAACTAATTTGAAGTGGATTTATCTTCGGCTGAGGTAGTCTCAGTCGTCCGCAGGTTCGTCGTAAGGACCCACAAACCCGTACAAAACGAAACAGTGTTTTTCCCCGGATTATTGCCCTAGTTGGTTTAATTCGCAGAGTTAAGTTTTTTGCGGAACCCACAGGAAATTATCCGAATTAGCAGTAACTGAATGTAGAAGTACATGTCCTCATATCCGAATTAGCGGTTGTCACAACCGCAATAGAGGTTGTCACAACAGCAGTAGAGGTTGTGACAACCGCAGTAGAGGTTGTCACTACCTATTAGAGGTTGCCTCTGCCGAATGTCAGTTGTGGGAACTAAATCCAGTGCAATTCAGTGGCAACATCCGAATTTGCAGTTGCTATAATCTCTTGTAAAACATTTAGCCCCGTGACTGTGGATTTGCCCAAACGTCGATACTCGTCTGGCCTGAGGCGAACGGGAAGTAGACGATAGCGCTTGGGTTACACGTACGATGGTTGAAGATAACGAATCGGAGTCTGCGTGATCGTCGGCATTTAGCTTAGGTTTAATAGAAGTGGGCTACTGGTTTGTTGTGGGTGTATCAGGAATCGGCATTCCGTTAAATAGCCAGGACCGGTTACTTGTACGGTGTTTGTAGGTATCAAACCGGTTTCTACAGACAACGGGCAATAGGTGCGGTTGTGGTAGATAATGACTTATGACAATTCCAAATAAAGGGGTTTTCAACAGAGACGCTACAAAAGTAAATCGATAGGGACAGCAAACGACCCCATATTTTTCCCCGCTCTTTTGACATTTCTCTTCAGTAAGGTTTGCCATTTCATCATGGAAAGATATACGAGCCAACAACGAGTCGAAATTATTAAAATTTACTACCGATATTTGGAGTCAGTGGCCTCAACTTTAAGAGCGCTACGTCCAATTTATGGTCTTCAGCGATGAGGCTCATTTCTGGCTGAATGGCTTCGTCAATAAGCAAAATATGCGTTATTGGTCAGACAGCAATCCACACGTAATCCATGAGTCATCATTGCATCCCGAAAAAATTACGGTTTGGTGCGGTTAATGGGCCGGCGGCGTCATTGGGCCGTACTTCTTCCGTGATGATCAGCCGTTCAATGATAACCCAATGTTTTTGGCCCCAATTGGATAATATGGACTTGGAGGACATGTGGTCCCAACAGGGCGGCGCCACAAGCCACACAGCGAATGCCACAATCTATTTATTGGAAACCAAGTTTGGTGAACGTGTTATCTCCGCCTCGGTCGTGCACATTACAAAGTCTACAGATAAGTACAGATTTTTGAAATTGGTATGAGAAATAGAAATTATTAGTTCAGTGGAGGGCACCATATAATCTTTAATTGTTAATAATTAAAGGTCAAGAATTCGTACTGAAATTTGACCATTAGGTTCGACATATTTCAGACCTAACTACAGAAAGCTTAAGACTAGTTCAGTAACTCTCTTTAGATATCTTTCAACCAGTGATCTGCAGCTAAAGTGACAAGTTATGGCGCGATCTCTTTAACATCTGAAAAACAACCATTTACAGCAACTATCTTAGTAAATTTGGAACATAACATGATAAAATTACCTTTTGCATTCACAAGTATCTAAAATGCATTTTTTAGAAGAAATGTATATGATTAACATATAGTCCACAAATATATAGATTAATACGAACATATTTATCTGACATTATTAGATTGTCCAAATCCCTTCCTGTTTCCGATACCAAAATTTGATTTATCGTCAAAAACAAGTTAAAACACCCCTGATAGGATGAAAAATTTATAAAGCTTGAATAATTATTGCACTTTAATTCAAATTACCATCAACAAGTTAATTTACAACCGGTTTAAAGTCAACCAATAAGATGTCACGATAAAATTGAATATAATCAAAGACAAAAACAAAAGATTAACCTCAAATCTCAAGGTCAAAATTTCTCACAAAGCTGTAAAAGCTAAAACGTAAATTTAAATTTAACATTTGAATTTAAAACAAATATTAAAAGTAACAGAAGACGATTAACAATCAACAATTAAGTTATACCGAGTGAAACAGATGAAGAGACAAATAACTAAAATAATGACGCATAAAGGAGTTGCCAGATGTTTGTGTTTCGGTCTACTAAGCTTACAATGCGACAACATTATTTAGTATAGAACGCTCTGGATATCTTCGGATTTCTTTCTGATATAAAAAATCATAACAATATATAAAACTCGTATAGAATAATAAAATTATTGGCTTCAATTTACATTAACAGCTCCTTCTAATCATGTCTGATGTTTGCAGATTTTGTAGTTTTGCCTGCTGAGTTTCACCAATACGTACACACAAAGAAATATTTCGTTGCCCACAAACGAAATTTTAGACAATTTTACTTTGAAATGAAATATTGAATTTTATGAGAAACGTAAAAGTCGTTAGGACTGTAACTCATCCGACTAGAAAACTTTAGCTGCCATCGGGCACAGGCTTCAACCCACATAGAGCCAAACAACACGCAAAAAACCATGATGCCGATTGCCACAAAAAAAAACTTACTTCTGCGCAAAAATATATTTGTTGCCACTTATACTCAGCGTTAACCATAAAAGTTGAAACGTTTCCCAAAAAAAATGTATTGCAGACATTTTGATTTGTTGCTCAATTTTGAAACCATGGACTAACGTGATTTATCGCTAGCCCCACCAGATAGCCATGTAGTTTGCTTCAAGGAGCTCAAAATCCTATCGACGCTCATATGAAACAATTCTCCTTTGTAGCTAAATAAGAAGTCTCATCTGGCAAACATCGTCCTGCTGGATAGTTCTGGACAGGTGGACTAAAGGTACTCAGTGTATTCTTCCTCTACCTCATCGTAAGGACTTCTGCACACGCAATTTGGCATGGCCTTCGCCACTTGCCTTGAAATCAGACAGCTATCCGTCGAGACTGGCAAAGGCATAGATAACTTGGAGCCAGATAGGAAGTAGAAGGTTCATAGAACTTCTCCTATCCAATGTCGACCCGGTCTGTTCCACTCGTCCACATTTCATGAATTATCACAAATGAGTCTTTACGCATGATGTGCTTACCTATGAAATGGCTAAAGTGGTCGATATTCTTCCTAGCTCCGCGGAATGCTTCGGTTCCCTGCACACATGTAAGGTGAAAAAAGTACTACTGAATCACCTCGTAAGGTGAAAAAAGTACTACTGAATCACCTCGTTAACAGATCTGTGGAAGTCCCAGATAGATGTTAGGTTCAGAAATACTGATTTCAGGATCGTGATAGACACCTGACTATCTGGGAAGACATTGACACCCAACACGGCTAGACTACCGGTCACTTCCTCAATGGCCAAAATTTCCGATTGATAATCGCTGCAATGACGGGGTACTCGACGTAACAGAGACAACCACAGTTTCCTTTTATGGCTAAGTACTCGATAGTGTACCGTCACTAAGCGAGGTGGCAGTCGTCGAAAGAAGTGTAAGGTGGCAGGGATCGAACCTACGTTCTCTCGCACAACAGCCGCGCACACTAACCGTTGCATCACCAACGGCTATGGTGGAATATAATACACTATGGCGGAGTACGATAGACAGCATAACCCGCAATAGCCAATGTATTTCCTGTCTTGAAAAATGCAGGCTTAAAAATACTCTTTGTTCTTTACAGAACTAGAGCCCAAGATCGTGTGCAATGATCTATCGCATCAGAAGCTGGGAATCGACTGACAAAATGAGGCTAGTCACACTTATGTACTCTGGCGGTCTGTTTGGTTTAGCGTGGTCGTGGGTGGGTGGTGGTAACTTATGTCCAGGCGGATTATGATGTCACGTTACAAGGGCTTGCTGAAGCTAAATTACTTTGCCTATGGCCTATGCGGTTTGAACTGTGGTCTGTTCCTGGGGCGGAGCATTGCATCCGCATTATGAAGATGCATTAAGGAGGGTATTTATAGCGGACTTTTGAAAATAGTTTGACCTAAGAATCAACTTGGTTTTTGCAAAAGCAATGACGCTTTCGACACGAAACGGATTTCTGTATCCGTCTCCGGTCCGGGGCTGTATAATCTAGTGTTCATATGACCTTTAATACAAAATTAATGATTTTGTAATAAAAACCTATAGTTTCTTCGTTCATTTGTCGAACTGTTAAATAATAATTCGTTCATTCGTTCATTGCCCCAAGGGTTGTGTAATTTTCTTTTGTGGTCCACCGTTAGTTTTTCCCTTTGGCCCAGTTGCAAAAAATGTTTCAACAAATTTCATAATAATTGAGTCATTAGTAATAAATTAAAAGGTTATTTAGACGCTAAACATACGAAATAACACATGAATTTGGACAAACTGGTAGGTGTAAATGGTGGTGGATTTTCTTCACATTTCCCCTCGTGCTCAAAGAGCCTTAGCCTATTCCAATCACACCACAAAAACATGATTAAGCATTGGAATAGATGTATGATTAAAACATTGATCATGGCTATGAACTGCGCTTGGAGAAGTTTAGGCCAACAACATGGCTGTTGCTGTTTTTTGTTGTTGTTGTTAATGTGTAATACTACCTGCCTTGTAATGGGTTCGTGGTGGTTGTGGTGAGTTAACTTTGTTTAGCCAGACAGACGTTATAATGAAGAAAATTATTATTAATGATTAATACCGCAAAAAACCGCATTAAAAACCGATCTTCTTTTTTGCATCTCTACTCTGTTGTTTTGGTTGTCTGTCTTTCTCTACACTTTTCTATGTATGTTGGCTATGACCCTGTGGCAATAAACTGCTACCAATATGTGGCTGCCGTAGCCATAACTGTTAACCAGTGATCTACTAATGCCAGGGACCGATCGATAGATCGATCTTGCCACGTTAATGTGGTTCAGCTGACGGTAAAGTTAACATTTAATGATGCACTGGTACTCATCTCTTATTGTGGTTCATTGGCATGAATTCGAATTTGTGTTTTTTCTCTCCTCTCTCTCTCTCTCTCTGTTGCTTTTCTATTGCTTCTTCGCAAAGTGGAAATTTCGTTAAAGAAAATCAAGATAAAAACTCTAATGGCATAGAGTTTTGTAGCGAAACCAGACAAGTCATTAAGATCACTCAAGATAGTTCTCTTCAAAGCAGACAAAGGCAAAGCAAAAAAAGTACTCAAAATTTTGAGTTCCTCATAAACAAAAAAACGCGCGATTTCGATTTGAGATTGACGTCTAGATAAACGATAAATGCAGTTTAATGAAACTCTTAATAATCGTTAAGAAACATGATTGATTGTATTCATAAGAAACTGTAACACTTAATCTTTTATTTCCAAACCAGAAAATTGTCGAACAGTAGTTAATGTTTAACACTAAACTTCGATAAGTTATCGATAATTATATAGTAATTACAGAAATTAAGTAATTGTAGTGTTAATGTATAGGTAGTTTTGAAATATTCAAAAATTAAATATAAAATAAGACAAGTTATATTGCACACTACTTTTCGGAACCTCGCAGAATATTCTACAGACTTTTGAGTATAAATATAAATGCAGGAAGTGGCAGATATTGTCATTGATTGCGAGGTTACCCAAGTAGATATTGGAAGTGCGCACATGAGGAAGTTTTCACCCACGTCAACGTACCCTCACAAGTACAACGGCAAGTTTGCCAATATCACTCTCGATTACGCACGAGCACTCACTATATTTTATTACCACTCACATTTTATTTCTCTGCGATAATCCATCACAGAGGTAGATTACATGACACCAACTTCCACCTTTGAGACAAAACTTCTCCACTCATATCCCGGACATGCAGGACTGGAAGGGACGCATACCAGGTTATATAAAGTAATGAAACGTGGTCGTTGTATATATGAAACATTATCGTTGTTTTAATGAACGCTAACGTTATATTAAGGAAATGCCATTAAACGAGTATTACGTTATCGTTATATTAACATCATATTGTCGTTATCGACACATTGTAGTCGTACTAATGAATTATAATCGTCGATTCAGCAAAACGTAATCGTTGCATCAAAAAAACATTGCCATTGTATTAATGAATCCTAAGCGTCGTCCTAATGAAACTTTGTCGTTGTAAAAATCAAATAACATTTTTGCACGAATGGAAAATATTCATTGTATCAATGAAACAATGTTGTTTTATATATCAAACATTAGGCTTTATAAATTATTTGTTGACATTTTGGTTTACGACATTTTATCGTTACATTAACAACACATTATCATTGTATCAACGACACATTGTTGTTGAATGAATGAAATTTTTGTAAAAGAAACACTATACTTGTCTCAATAAATTAGAATATTTTTATCAATTAAATATTGTAGTTGTAATAAAGAAACCAAGTCGCCATATTAACGAAGCGTCGTCGATGTAACATATCAATATAATCTTCGTAGGAATGAAAAATATTCGTTGTATCAATGAAAGATTGTCGTTGCATATATACAACATTAATGATATATTAAATATCGTTAACATTATATTAAAGACAAGTCGTTTTATTAGAGACATGTTATCATTAGAGGCATGTTATCGTGTATTAGCAACAAATTATCGTTGTATCAACGACACGTTGTAGTTGTATTAATGAGACATTTTCGTTGCATATATGAAATGTTAATGCTGTGTTAATGAAAGTTAGCATTATATTAACGCCATGTTGCCGTTACATTAACGACACACTATCATTATATCAACGTCACTTTGTCGTTAGCGAAACGTTATCGTTGAGATGAATGAAACCTTGTCAAAACATTTTCGTTGTATATATCGAACATTATCTTTGTATTAATGAAAATATTCGTTGTATCAGTGAAACATTGATGTTGCAGAATTAAAACATTAATGCTGTATTACTAAACATTGATATAATATAAACGACATGTGGTCGTTATATTATATATTAACGAAACGAAAATTATTTGAAATTATATCGTTACATTCAGCGTTGTATAATCGTTGATTCAATGAAGCATTATTGTTACATATATTAAACAATACTGTGGTCATAAAAGTTAGCATTATATTACCAACATTCTGCCATATTAATGACACATTATCATTGTACCAACGACACATTGTCGTCGTCTTAATGAAACATCATCATTGAGATGAATCCCCTCTGTATATTTTGACTAGTTTTCCTAGCCAAAACATCTCGTTTATATAATTTTTATGCAAAATTGTTGTTGTTTTATCCACGCCCGATCATTTGTATTTGACTTCACAACATTGACAAATTTTCCTCTCAACAAAATTAGTTCAAATCAATTAGCAAACACCCGTTAATTGACAGCTCTCCGTCTCGCGTAATCTCTCAATGAGGGGTGGGGTGGGAGAAAACGAAAGAAAATTTGCGCTTATTTTTATATTTAATTTGTTGCAATTTTTTCAAAAGTAATTTATTATAGTGAACTAATTTTAAAGTAATCAACAAATAAACAACAATAACTTTAAAGGAGGCAGCGACAAACTCTGCGGCGCATGAAACGTGTGGTGGTGGCTTGAAATGTGCAATAGAGTTTATTGTCACATGTCACGTTAGCTGAGCGACAGAGAGACAGCGACACAGTGGAATACAACACGACAGAACAACACACAACGCTGGTAATACTCCACCACCGTTCACATACACACACACATATACTAACAGCCTATCAAAAACAGTTACTAGCAGTTGTATGCACTCTAATGCGGTTGCGCATGCGCAACTGCAGCAAACCGAATCAACATCAGCGATTTAAAGACAGGGTGACGGAGACAATAAATGCAATAATACCCAACCTCACGTCTGTCTGCCTGTATATCTGCGCAATAATTCGAGCTGTGCTGGTGGGTCTGTCTGTTGGCGCTTGCTTTTTGCCACCGTGGTCTGACTCCCTCTTCTTATCTTGGCTTAACAATCGATCAATGAACTTAAAGAATTCGTTCGACTGTGTTTAAGTTTATTTTAGCGGTTACATGTTGTTGTTTACCTTGAAAGGGGTGCAACTCCAACAGCAACAATGTTAAATTAAACAACAACAACAAATCTAAATATTTCTAATATCCAATTGCAATTTACTTATTATTGTTATTGCAATTGGCTTAGAGTTGGGTGGACAAAAATGCTAAGAATGCATTTTGTTAGAATGAAAAAAAAAACATTTTAAAAACGAGTCAGCTTCTAAATACAATCGGATTGTGAAAACATGTTTAGGTCCAATTTTGTTATGAATAGAATGGGTGAGTTTGGAAAGGATAGCTTATAAACATTTAGGAGAACTGGAAAATCTTTTAATATTGATCATCTTTGGTAGAAGGCTCATGAGCCACTAAATAAATATGGTCCACAAATACTTTGGCCATCACTCAATGCTTCAAAGTCTCTTTCATTTGGAGGAACATAGTTGACCCCTTCCTGCATTACCATTCTATAGCTACGTAGGTAGTAATTGCACAGGGTGCTCCAAATATGTGATATGCGATCTTCTTGAATCATGTTATTTTGACGTATTGAGTATATTACCTATTGCAAAATAAAGTCAGCATACAAAATGAATTTTCAGTTTAGATATCACCATAACTGATTTATTAATCACATCTCACATCGTTGGCAAAAAATAGTATTGAGCGGAATCGAGCGTTTCACGTTTACCAATGTCCATGAGAGTGCCGTCACTGATAATGTCAAACATTTGATATCTTGGGGGTAGAACTGTATTCTTTTACCTGCTCCATTTTTTAATTCTCAAACGTTTTTTAATTTTATTATCACGGAGTCGAACTGAAAAAATGCAACTGGAACTCCTGGCAAATTTAATGAACTCCGTCTCCTATACCTTAACTCCATATCCCTGAATAACTGTTTGACATGGATTTTGGAGAGGTGGTATGAATGACCCATTGTTTTTTAAATTCTGCTGGGAACGTCTTTAGGACAAAGGTGAGCGCTTGAGGTGTGATTACCGACTTGTTTGCGGGCTGAATTTGAAGACATGAACTTAGATTTGGTTTGAGTAACATTACCATTTCACACAGCCCCTAAAAAAATCGGTCTTTTCCGCAGTTCGGTAATCGTGGTGCCAGCTGTCTCAACGACGTTAATTAGCTGCCTGAAAGCTAAATTTTGACTGCGTAAGACTTTTTTTTGGAGGGGTGTCGTTAATGAGATAATGCAGAAACGTTCCAGACCCTTAAGGTGAATATCGTGCGAGTCATTCGTGAGATACAGCCAGAAACCGCCAACAAGATCTTGGAAGTTTGGAATGACGGGATGCGCTAGTACGAAGTCAGTCGAGGTAGCCACATAAATGGAATCGTGTGAAGAGCAGGATCGACAAGGTCCGGTCATCATAGTTTAACTGTACAGTTCATGGAATGAAACCAAGTCGTCTATTAGATTCCATTAAGGTATGGAGTAGAGCTTCTCACAACCAGTGAGCTATGACCTCTCTAATATCTAGACTTACTGACCAGGATCTGTAGTTTTACATCGAGTCCGAATCACTGAAGGGTATAGTGAACAAACTTTTTTGGAGGGGGTCTCATAGATGCATATTGAAAAGGTAATTGTGGGAATGTCAAACTTTTTTATACCCTCACCCATAGCATGGGGGTATATATCATTTAATTTGTATACGAGACAACTTATAGTCCCCTACCAACTGCTAATGTTTCGATTCGCTATTGTACACCTGCTCCTAATGGTTTTTGAGAAGCCCTTTTGTGGTTAATGACACGATAGCGTCGAGTTGTTGTTTCTAAGTGAGATGTCTGTCACCGAAGGAAATGAATTCTCATGTAGAAGAGTAGCGCCCGCTGGCCGTTGCACCGTTTACGGTTTTTGAACTCCACAAATGCGTTAGAATCACATATCAGTAGAATGGATAAAGATGAAACCATAGAATAATCATTAAAAGTTTCCATCAGTTGTTGTACGTTCTCTTGCAGTCATCGAGTTAGTTGGAAATTTCATGCAGTTCGAGTTTATGTTAAAAATTGTGCATAAAGCCGGCAAACATAAAAAGCAGGCTTATTTTCGATTGATGCAACTAGCATCAAACATAATTTAGCTGTCATCAGTAGCAATCAGGCACTATTTAAACTTAGTTTGCTTCCCGTTAATGATGAACCCATAAAGTAATAGAAAACAGTTTCCATCAGTTGTTTTACGTTCGAATAGAAATAAAAGAAAATTCACATTTTCGTTCGATGCAACTGGCATCAAACATAATTTTGGTGCCATTAGTAGCAATCAAACGCTTTTTAAACTTAGTTTGCTTTCAAGTTGCGTATAGCTCATTATGCCATTCACTCTTTCCTGTATCAAATCTCAAACTACCATTTCGATCAGCTATGTTATTGATGACCCTGTAAATTACTCAGTAATGTCGCTGTTACTAAGCGAGGTTACTAGACTAGTGTTGAACTCGTTCACTAGTTCTCGAACTCGTTCATTTAAGGTGCCCGGTCGTAACAATAACGAACATACTCGCCGTATCGAACATGTGCATTATGTTCATGAGGGTGATGTCTGATCACCCTAAATGAACTAGGTAGTACCTGAACTACCCAACTCTAGAGGTTACCGTCGCTGAAACAAGTGAAAGATAGTCAGAGCGGGGATTGAACCCAACTTCTTAGGTATAAAAGTCACGCCTATGGTTCATGAACTACACAATTCAACATTATCTTTCGGTTACCAAGGTAGTTGAGAATTTCATGGAGTTCGAGTTGCCGTTAGAAGTTGGACTTAAAGGGAACATAAATAAAAGAGAATGCATGGTTTTGTTCGATGCAGCCAACATCAAAGATAATTAGCCTGTCATTAGAATCAATCAAAAACTATTCAATCAATTGCTCAGTTGGTTATCGCTCATTCTCCCATTCTCTCTTTCCTCTATCAAATCTTTAACTACCATTTCGATCAGCTCGTGCAATGATACCCAGTGGATGAACCAGTGTGTAAGATATTCGAAAATATTCGCGAACTAAGCCGTAGAATAGGATGACCAAGAATCCGTTGAAATTACCAAATAAATGAACTCCTGTAGCAGCTTGGTTTAGTTCAAACTGCTTGCGAACGTAGTGATGGAAGTTAGAGTTAGGTTCAAACCAGTCAGAAGTCAGGTCTTGCCTTATGGACCGGCGCAGAATCCTGCTGGAAAGTCCACGGCTGGGAACGATCCCCTAACCAAAATGTGTGGGAAGTGAGCAATAGAGTAACGAAGATCAGGAGCTACAGTTTTAAGTGAGCACCGAATGATTCGCGTTTTAAATGTTTCGGAATGGCTAAATATTCCAACGAAAAGCAAATCGAAGAAGTAAATCGCCATCTCTGAGCGTGGAAACGGGCGGAGAAGGAAATGCTAGGTGGACAGAATCCTTGTTAAATCTAAATGCTTCGGAATTTGTTGAAAAAGTATAGGATTCAAACTTGCGCTGCAATTAATAAGATCACGTGTAATATATTCCTAAATATGACCTGTAAAGATAAATTCCTATTTAAAGTTAGGCACCGGCTATCATCTGACTAGCGATTTTTAATTTGTGAGTTGGCGGTTACACGAGACAGTTTTGTGGATGTTCTGCCTGAGTTTTGAAAGACAGTAAATTCAGGAAATGATTTGATGTAACCGACACATTCGGTGAATATTCGTTGTAATTTGCGAAAAAGAAGCAGAACATAACCTCAAAAGACCGCACAGTTTGGAAAAATTAATTGTTATCTGTAGATTTTGGCAAATGATATTGAATTAACACGAAACGACCCTGACGGCGGTTGCGTATATGTGTGTTGTCTTAATAATTGTCTGCATGCCTAAGTTCTCTTCTCTGACAACTAATACATATTCTCACTGTCTTGTCTCGTGTAATCGCAGGGTAATACTTCAGACAAGGTTTTTCTACCGAGTGGCTCCGAAGTGAACGAAGACTTTCTTAATTTTCACGAATGGCTGTCGCTTGACTAATACAACCATGTCTATCAGAGTTGAATATGACTGAAACAGACATGTTCATGTCGAGTGAGACAGTAGATACGACACTGTTATGAATCAACTCTTGACTAACGAGTAACTAAAGCTAAAAAAACATTCTAGTTAGACGCTTGTTGTACAATATGTGCCTCGTTAGGGCTACAGGGGCAAGTGTTTAGAATGAGTTTGGGATACACACTTGTGGTGCATTTAATAGGTCTCGTTAAAAAATTTTATACAACACTTGACAAATTCCAATGTCATCTTAAAATGTCCACTTTCTTTACAAAATGTCGGTTATTGCTTAGTAGTTTTCTTTAACAGAACCTCTTAAAAATATGAAAATTTCTTTTGATTTATCTCTCCTATTCCTTACATGTATTTTCTATTCATTGGATTCCTTTGGAAATTCCCCCCAAACGACACCTGAGCATATTAAGACACCCAAACAAATAAAAACTCTTGGAAAACAATGAACTTCCCATACACAAAATTTGCCTCCTTCTCCAGAGTGTGGTGGTGCTGGTTGTGCTCCAACATCGAATGTTGTTGACAAGTTTATCAGGTTGCAACTGATCTGCATTTCTAAGCTGGGATGATGTGAACTCGTTTGGGAGGGCAATCACGGCTAATGGCTTATGGCTCATGGGTTGGGAAAAGAGGAGGAGCAGAGTGGAACCAGAGGAAGAGGACTAGAGATGAAAAGTCTCATTAAAATGAGAAAATAATAAATGTGGAATTTAAAGCCTGTGAAAGTCTTAAATTTTGTTTTCAAACAAACAGATTTTTTTTTGTTTTGCGAAACTTGTTTTTTTTTCGCCAACGTTTTGTTGATTGTACACCGAGAAACGATGACGACGACTGTATAGAGAAGATTCCTTGGAGCAAAGTGGATTTTTATTCACCCAGCTAACGGTAGATGTGAATAATAACAGACATCATCAGCAGTAACTATAAAACAGCCAACAACAAACAACAAAAAACTGAACTACCTTCATATCATACAGGTTAAATCGGTGAAAAAACCAGCTTATGAACAAAAACCAAATCTCAGCAAAGAAGAAATAAAAAAACACATGACTGAATGAAAATTCATGGCTTTAAATACACACACACACACAAGTGTTTACCCCAGAGAGTGCGCAAGCCGATGCAGTGTATCCATCCAGCTGCATTGCATTCTTTTTGGGCGAATGTGAATGCGAATAGACCACCAGAGCTAAGTGCTCGCACAACCACACGCTTGGCCACTAAGTATGTAAGGGGTAGCGCGGACTGCAAATTTAGAGAAATGAGTCTTCTTACGTTTGATTGAAGTACACTGCAATTTTGTGTGTTTAGTAAGATTTGTGGCCACCAGTGGTGAAGTAATTGGTCGTCGGTGGTGCAATGGTTAGTGTTCGCTGCTCTTGTACAAGAGAACGTGAGCTTGATCTCTGCTCTGATCACGTTACATTTCTTTCGACGACGGTCTCCTCGCTTAGTGTTGGCGACAATATCGGGTACATCGCCATGAAAAAGCTTCCCAAATCTCCGTTCGAAACCGGTGTAGAACTAGAGGTCCCAATCAGTCAGTGTAAATCTAGAAGCGTTGTTATGAGAAGCTCTCCCTAATCCCTTCATGGGATGTAATGGAAAACAGTTTTTTTTTAATTTGATAGGCCGTCGGTGGTGCAATGGTTAGTGTTCGCTGCTCTTGTACATGAGATCTTGAGACCCTGCTCTGACCAACTTAAAATTTCTTTCGGCGGCGGTCACCCCGCATAGTGACGGCGACACTATCGAGTATACAGCCATGAAAAAGCTTCTCAAAATACCGTTCGGAAACGGTTTAAAACTGTAGGTCCCAATCAATGAGTTTAAAACTGGAAAGCGCGCAGCTCAGTGATTATGAGAAGTTCTCTCCTGTCCCTTGATGGGATGTAATGGGAAACCATTTATTTATTTATAGGTACTTAGCCAGCTGATCAAAGTGGTAGTTACCGATTTGATAGAGGACAGAGTGGATAGGAGAATGAACGATAAGCAACAGGAACTACCCTAAATTAATACAGTGTATGATTGATACTACTTGATACATCCAAATAATGTTTGATGCCAGTAGCATCGAATTAAAATATGCATTCGCTTTTATTTCTGATCACTTAATATCCAACTTCCAACAGCAACCAGAATTTGATAGATGACAGAGTGGACCGGAGAATGCGTGATAAACAACTGGTAGTAAACTAAGATTAGTGTTTGATTTGGGTAGTTCCTGAACTATATACTTCATTTCGTGATTGTTATGTCCGGGCACCTTAATTGAACGAGTTCGAGAACTAGTGAACGAGTTCGACACAAGTCTACTTTGATTGATACTAATGACAGCTTAATTATGTTTGGTGTTAGTTGCATCGAACGAAAAATACACATTTTTCTTTTATATCTGTTAATTTTATATCAGTGATTGTGCCACAGCTGATCGAAATAGTAGTTGAGGATTTGATAGAGGAAAGAGTGGAGGGAAGAATGTGTGATACACAACGGACAGCTGTATTATGTTTGAGATTAGTTACATCGAATAAAAATACACATTCTCTTTTGTGTCTGTTGGTTTTATAACAAACTTCTAATAGTCGACGTCCTTCAAGTCTCCAACTACCTATGATGGCGCAAAACTACTGATGGAAATTCTTATCGATTACTCTATGTCCTAACCATGGCACAGCTGATCAAAATGGAAGTTGAGGATTTGTTAGGGGAAAGAGTGGATGGAGGAGTGAGTGATACAAAACTGAAAATAATGTATGGTTTCCCATTACATCCATGAAGGGATTGTGTAGATCTTCTCACAACCAGTGATCTGTGCACTTTCTAGTTTTACACTCACTGATTAGGACCTACACTTTTACACTGGCTCCGAAGGGTTCTCATGGCTAAGTACTCGAAAGTGTCGGCATCACTAAGCTAGGTGACCATCGTCGAAAGAAATGTAAAGTGATCAGAACAGGAATCGAACCTACGTTCTTAAGTGCAAGAGCAGCGCACACTAATCATTGCACCACCGACGGCAACTAATTAATTTAAGCTTAAATTGTCTTTGATTGATACTAATGACAGCTCCTTTTATGCCGAACTTCTAACAGCAACTCCAACTCTAAGAAATCTCCATCTACTATGGCGACCATAAGAAAACGCACAACTGCTGAAGACAGCTCTTACATATTACTCTATGGTCCTAAAGGTTTGCAACTCTGTTTTGCTTCTTTGTGTTTAGAAAGAGGTACTCTGCGACAGAGTGTGTCGATGTTACAGCTGATCGACAATGTGGTTGAAAAATAATGGAAAAGAAATAGAATAGAGGAATGATCGACGAGGAAACTATAGTTGGGTAGTTCATGAACTATGTAGTTCATTTAGGGTGACCAGACATCACCCTCAGGAACATAATGAAAATGTTCGATATGGCGAGTATGTTCGTGATTGTTATTTCTGGGGACCTTAAATGAACGAGTTCGAGAACTACTGAACGAGTTCGACACAAGTCTAGAGGAAACTATATTTGAATTATGTTCGATTTATACTAATGACATTTAAATTATGTTCGATTGATGCTAATGACTTTTGAACTCTGTTTGATTGATACTAATGAATTTTAAATTTTTGATTGAATGTCTTTTAATTTATGCTTAATGCTAGTTCTGTCATGTGAAATCCTATGAAATCTTCAACTAGCTCAGTGACTTCTGGTGAAAGTTTTAGCTGTATTCCCAACCATCCACCCTAATAATCAATTTTACATTCTGTCTTGAATAATACTTATATAGTCTATGAAGATTTACTCTTTAATATAAAAATACTTTATAGATATTCATCATGAATCAAAAATTACTACAGAACATAGTTTTACGGCTATTGCCCACTATTAGTATATATTAGATCCGATAATTCGTTCTTCCCTTGTTGTCTTACTGTGTGTATTGAATCAAAGTTCCATTTTAGGACTCTTCTTTATCAGGTCTTGTTCTGTAAGGCCCTAAGGGGGCAAGTTACATCGTCCGCTCTCTTTGGTTAGAAGTGAATTGATGATTAACTAAAATTTTAAATTCTTGAGGAATATGATGGAACTAAAATTGAGAAACTCCTGTCCACTCTTAGTACTCATGTTCTTACTTCTGATTATAGTACTTAAAACTTCCTCGTAGCTCTAAATTGAAAATGTTTTCCGCTTTTAATTCTCGGCCTTACCCCTTTTTCCTCAATTCAAATCTCTGGTATTACATTTGCTGTTATAACCGCCATGGTGGAGGGCGTGAAAGTCTTCACATGTTTGAAATAACATGGAAAATTGTTAAATATTTCGCAGACATTTTTCTCCCAACTGCAGCAGCACAATTTGGAATAGATACCACCAACACTTTAAAGACAACAGCTAATAGCGACGATTTTTTATTTTTGTGGGATCATGAGCTGGCTGGCTGGCTCCCGTCTTCTGTAGAAACAATTGCAACAATTCACATGAGTGCCAAAAAAAAAAACAAAACTATAATGAACTAAGGAAAAATGCCTTAAACTCGATCTGCAACTTCTCAAGGAAGCTCTATGATAGATACGATCATTTAAACCAACAATATTTGTTACTTTAGTTGTCGAGATTTTTGTCTTCTTTTTCCCAAATTTAAAAAAAAAAGACAGACAGACAAACTGAATTAAGGACGGACACATTCTTTGGACGTGGATGCCACAATAACGACAGCAACTGGAAATTGCAACTGCAACTATAAATGAAATAACCATAAAATAAATGGGCATCTTTTTAGTTTTAACTTAACGGCCAAATTACGGGTACAAAAGAAACAAAAAAGTGAAACTTACTCTTCATAATAATGCAACACCAAGCATTGAATGGAGCCAGGGGTGGCCAATATAAGGCTTTTGCACGGAGTGGATGGATATGTACATCCATTTTGAAAAGACGTTATGAAGCTAGACGGTAATATTTTCCGGTTATTACCAAGTGAGTTGAGCCCCGCCAATTGTCGTTCCTGTGTTTAAAGTATACTAGAGTACTGCATAAAATCATTCAAATGAATTTCCTCTCAGTGTACTCAGTAAAGACACACCAATATTTGTGTAAAACACATAGTGAATAATAAGTACACGTTTTTGTTTGAGTGAGAATTATATGCATTCATTGTACCTTGAATGAATGTGAGTAAATTTTATGTTCGGTTTGAGTATTCACTGAAGCAGAAAGAAGAACAACAAAGTATTCAGTGTACATAGTGTACTAATGTAGGGGAAATTCGTGCAACTGTTGTAATAAATCAAGTGAACAGGCTCAAAATTAAATTAGAAGCCATAAAATCATAAGAAAATATATCGCAGTTAGTTTATTAACCTCAGAACCTATATATGGACATACAGCTAAGCCAGTAGATCAGAATACTGTGCAGTTCTCTTAGTTCTGGGAGTACCTAATTTTTTTAAGTAAGAAATTCGTACTGCGTACAAATTTGAAATTAGATGATTCAACTAGGTATTGTATTATGGTATGAGTCTCGGGAAAGCGGAGAAATGTCTGGGAAACTGTGTCTTTCACACGCACTGTATACATAATTATTGAAAAAAGGGTGTGAATTTGTAGGGATCACATTCAGTTGTTCGCCTATGAAAATTCCGCGAAGAGAATTATTGAGGTACTTTTTAAGACCGGGCTGAAGTAGCACTCCATGGTTCTTGATTGAATTAGAAATAAATAGAAAATATTATTCCCTGATCCATAATATTCACAGGAACGAGTATGATATGCATTTGTCACCTACTTCTGCAAGTCATCAAGAATGCCCACTCACATTTCGTGGAACTAGGATTCTCTGTAACAGAGGTGTCCTATCGAATTTGCTCGTTTTAGTTTTCTGTCGAAAAACTATCCCATTACATCCCAGGAAAGAATAGGTCAGAGCTTCTCACAATTGGTGAGCTGTGTACTTTCTAATTTGTATACTCACTGATATCTGGAGTCGCAGCCACGGTTGCTGTTTATTGCATCGATCTTCCTCACAGATTTACAGTTTGAAGATGTAACAACGCCAACTCGCAATATCTCGGTTAAGACACCAGATCGTGTCTGAGGGTTATTTAGGTTTCTTTCAGCCAATCTATAACACTTTTGGGGTTTGACGTCAAATCGATCTTATTTTTGACTGCAATATGTTTGATACGACTGTTAGTGCCACCCGCAAAATATCTGTGCTATCCCGCATTGAGGGGTAGCCAATTGATCAGAAATAGGAACCCAACACAGTTGGTATAACCAATTACGTGGGAGAACGAACCCGTATCCGCAAGCGCGACCTCTATTTTTGGGCGATGAGCTGCCAAATGAGCCACTCTCTGAACATGAGCTACTCCATACCTCCTTCATGATAAGAGCCACGGATCCCTTGTGTCGAGAATATGTACCCACTTACCATTCTTCGTTTCAATGTAACTCATATACAAAGGTATACCGTCTCCCAGCAATTTTGGTGGCAACCACAGCCAGCAAGATAGTTCCACAAGGGGTCAACCCACCCGTGCTACCAGATGGGCATAGTCTCTGGTCTGAGCTCCGCAGTGAAGCTGCTCCCAGTTTTTACTTCGTACTAAGTATGGGACTGGTCACCCACAGCCAATTAAGTATCACCGTGAAACAATTTTACAAAACAACATCAACAACAACATTACGACCTACATGGTACTTAAATACCAAATTGAATCCACACGGTCTAATAACCACAGACAGTCGGCTGTATCTTTCTCACGGTAGGACCGAGACTGTTTCGACCTTTCCTGCTCAATATCAGTGAACGGCAACAAGTCTTCAGGCTTCGCCCAATGATACCCTCGTGGGTCAAGAAAAGCAAATTGAAAGGGCACGGGTTCGATATAATCCACGCACTATTCCCAACCGCATACGGAACCAGAAAAACCCCTCTGGTCAAACCTAGCGGCTAATCCACTTCCATATTCGATTCCGACGAACGACTGAATATTACATTTGACAAAGCTGGATCCACGAAATTTCAACCAATGACCTAGGAGACATGCTGACACAGACCAGCGGTCAACCAATACCACAATCAAACCAGCATAGCGCGACGACTCGCGAATCTGCTACAGATAACGCACCCGGAGACACAAGCATAACACCCACTAACCACTCTCCACCGGATCTGGTAACACACAAGTCCCCAAAAGCCCCGTAAAGAGGGCTTTCGCACAAAACATGAAGTCTGTCTTTGACTGACACATCGCCATCTCACGATTCCCGATCAATAAGTCTCGTTCTGTGAAAGAAGGCATTGAACGACCTGTGACCTATCAGCATGAACCCAAGGCTTAGATTGAAACATAAACCAGGGCTGTTCCCGACGAATCTTATACCCGGATTACACCTATACGTTACTCGACCGCTCGTACTGGAATTGCAACGGTCCTGCGACTCAGATGTTAGTGATGTGAACAACAACGATTGCAGTCTTGTTTCGCTTCGGGAGTGGCGTTAAAACGACAGTAAGTTCGATCGAAGCTCATGCTCACGATGGGCAAATGTGTAAAGGTCCGAAAGAAAATTTAATGAAAATTGTGAAATTGTGTCGTGTCGCTTTAAAGATATATCGAAAGAGTGACTGTTTTTGGGCCACCCTGTACAATCACATAATAACTTTATCCGATTGGCATTTCGTCGATACCACATGGAAGGAAACTTCACCATCATCATCTTAATTGGCACCTTCATTGTTCATCATTGTTGCACCTTAGTTAGCACCTCCCTGCCACGAATCTTTGACAGCCTGTTGCATTCATTCATGTTGCAGCATCTGCAACAAGCAAACATCGTTTCTGATGTTGCTGTTACCTGACTATGCCTACCTACTCGTCTTGTCGTATTTGTGTTTGACGATTTTCGCTTCATCTTCTCGTTGTGTTTTCTGCGTATTCAGCGTTCAACGCTTAAGTGTGTTACTGGTGGCGTTTTCAAACGTTCCGCGTATCTAATGTTTGTTACATGTTTTTAATCTCGTCTCGTTTCAATCATTTTTTTTTCGACAAAACTTTTTTCTATGAAATATATCTTTATACTATAAGTTTTTCTTTATTTTTTGTTAATGTCTAGCCACTAAGGCAAATTGCCCAATAACATTGGAGGCAACCTCTCCAACTCCAACTCACCTGACAGCGAGTCTAACGAATCTTGTCTTGTTCGTTCGTTTGGTTAGTTCCCATACAAAGATTTGAAATTACAAAAAGTCATAACAAAAACAAAAAAAAACAAAAAACGCGAAAAACGCGTCAAGCCAAAAAACGCAATTTTACACGTCAAAAATCTGGTTTCGGGGCTTCATAATACAGTGATGGTGTTTGTTTCGTTAAAGTCTTGTGTTTAATTTTTTTTTTATAAATTCCGAAAAAAGTTGTTGCATTTAAGGCAAAAAAAACTGAACAACAAAGCCGTTGTTTTTTTATAATTTTAAATGGAAACTTGTATCGCGCGAATTTTTATGGAGACTGTGGAAAATTTTTGTGAAAAATATAGAAAAATTTATTAATATTGTTATATTATCTGTTGTGGTATGAAAATGTTTAAAATCATTTGGAGATGTTCAGTAGTTTATTTTGAGATATTTGGAGGCTTCAAATTTCATATCTGACATTTCGTAGTTAGTAGATTTGGATTGGCAAGGTCGTCAAATTTACCTTTTCCTTTTTCACACAGTTTGGCTTTATAAACTGTCAGACATCAAATGTGGAGGAAAAAATATCACATTTAAAAATTAGTTATTTAATCTTCAAATATAAATAAAGGTTGTCCCAATAAAAGTGCACGATCTAATTTAAAAATAAAATGTATATTTTTTGACCGGGTGGTGATATTTTTAATGCATTGTAAAGTATACATGTTCCTATTGAGTATGGAAAAAAATAACCGGCAAAAGGCCCCAGCGGTTCTGATCACAGACTCTTGCTGTTTTACTAATATTCTTGTTTCACATTTTGACAAAGATATGGCTATATCTCCCCTATGACGCCTTGTATCTCGGCCTTGAGTTCCGGAAATGTTTGTGGTTTTTTCGCGTGTACCTGTGTCTTCACAAAATCCCCAAAGAAAGAAATCGCTCAGCGTTAAATTGCACTATCTTGGTGGTAAATTGACATCGGAATTTCGAGAGATGATTTTGTCTGGAAGTCGTTGCGCCCATAATGCTATTGTTTCTTCAGCGGTGTGCTAGGTGGCGGCCATGATGTTGAAACCACACGTCGTTTAGATCCATAGCGCCAAGTTGAGGCTACAAGAACTCCGTTATCAGGTTCCTGCAACAAATGGTATTCACAGTCACTGCTTTTCCGACCTCATTATGAAAATCCGCACCGGATACAGTTGTTCGTTATGGATGCATTTGTTTCTCATGGACATAGCTGAGGAGTCTGGCGAAAATTGGACGACTCCGAAAAAGAAAAGATGATTTTTGAAAAAGCACGAATCCACTCCGGCTCCAGCGCTTTGAAAAGGCACGACTCGACTCCGATTCTGACTGCAGCATTTTGGAAATGCACGACTCCAGAACATTGAATAGGAACGACTAGACTCCGACACCAGCATTTCGTTGTCATTGATTTTTGAAAAACAAATTTTATGTTAGTAACGACGAGTCAAGTTAAGACCAAAATGGAGTAGGAGAAACAAGCAATCTTTAATTTATCTCACAGCAAACGAAACCCCGGTTACTGTTCAAAAAAGGAAATGCATAATTATAAAACGGGTTAACAAAATAATTTTGGGTGAAAACATCGGATTTTAAAGTAAGACCTGAATTGGAGTCGGAGACGCCCAAATTGTTACGATTCTGACTCCCAGTACAGGCAAATATCCCAGAAGCTGACTCCAACACTTCGACTCCACAGACAGCACTGCTCAAGGATCACGTGCGAATTTTCTGAGCAATAAATTCGACAATTTTGTTGGTTGACGAACCCATTCAGATAAAAATTCGCCTTATCGATGATAATGATTTGTTTCGGAAAATTAACATTCCTTGCACTTTGGTCCGCCAAACATTTAATGACTTTCCGGTGCTGTGCATATTCTTCTTCTGGAAGGAGCTCCTGAGTGAACTGAATCTTGTGCGAGTAAAGTTGGAGGTCTTTCGTAAAAATTCGCTTCGTTGTGCTGCGCAAAATTTGAAATTGTTGTGAACCATGGCGAATTCGTATTCCCGTGGTTTCGGCCACACTCTTAATTACAGTAGCAATTACCGGCCGGCTCATCGACGAACAGGAGACTTACTGTATATCGACCTACATCCTGAAAAGCAAACGGTCCCTGTAACATTATGCAGGAACCATGTGTATGTTTGGAAAATCCATATACTTACGTTAGCATTGTTTTCATAACTTTAAGATCTGCTGCTCTGTTGGTTCTTTGTTGCCTCTCTCTCTCTCTCTCTCTCTTTGTTTTCAGTAGTTTTCAACAAGCAAAGCTATATTTGGGTCACAAAACCATGAATTATAACCTACTAATCATTGTGTCCCCAACATGTAATATTGAATTGTAAATACAATGTGTTTGGGCATAAGTATACTATATTTGCGTCAAGCTACAAACACGTTGTATTTACATTCAAACAACTACAAAAAGACAGATTTTTCAGCGTGTAGTTTCTTCAAACTATTCGATAAGTCCTTGAATTGTCGACATATTAGGGGCAGTTCCACGACGAAAATTCCGCAAAGTTTGCGAGCTGTCTCAGCGGAACTTTACCCATGTTTGTACTGAGGCTCCACAATGCTAACGCATTCTTCCTTGGTGTAGCGCCCTTTGTTAATAATCGGAAACATGGTAGACGACATCTGTCCAATTTCAGAACTAACACTTACACAGGAAAAAATTGCTACAAAATTTAAATCGTGCACTTTTATGGGTCAACCTGTATTTATTTACTTTGTTAATTATGCTTTTTTCCAAATTTAAAAGTTTTTAACTTTTCTAGTACAGACTAAAAAAATTTCCTTCCCCAAACATATTTGTTTTTGCTCTTCCTATTTATATTTTTGGTGGAACTATACTTAAAAGCACATCTCCTGCTGAAATAAAACAATGTAACTATAATTTCTGTTTGTTTACAGGAGAACCAAAAACCTCAAATAATTAGTATTTTCAATTATTATTTTGGACAACGCAACATACTTTTATATCCTAGCATACATGTATTTGTAGCATTTGTTGGAGGCGTGGCCTTTGATGAAAATCTTCATTATCAATAAAACCCTCGATTTTGAATTGTTTGTTAGTTATGTCGTTTTGCATTTCAACTAACAATATTTATAATCGTTAAAAGTTAATCTGAACTGTCAACATACTTATAATTACATGTTTTTTTAATTAACTCATTTTATTAATTGCAATCCATTATTGAGCGACAAGTTAATTGAATAAAAATTAAAAAATGAACAAGAATGCGAATCGCAATACACAGTAGCAGCTAATAAACTATTTAAGCAGTTAAAAATTAAGTAATAACCATAGTGTTGTTGGATAACAATTCACTATGTTTGCTTGCAAGAACCGAATTTGTTTATCGTGATCATATTATGTTTGATGAGAATTGCAACTACAATCATTCTGATTACGGTTGTCGTTGTCGAAAGAAAACTAGTGTTAATTTCATAGTCATTTCATAAAATTTACATTAGTCCTATGTCGACAACAACAACCGTAATAAGGGTGAATATGTTTGCTTGCAAAAATATAATTTGTTCAGCAGACAAATATTATGTTTGCCGCATATTTTAATATAGTAGTATGGAAAAGTAAGTTTAAACTTTTCTTCAGCTTTTAATTTCTGAGGGCGATTTTGGTCTCTTCCATACAAAGTCTGTGGGTGATCGGCTGGTTGGTCGACACAATAACTCCATCGCAATACCCATCGCTGTGAGTAACTACCTATGTTTTTACCAATTCCACATGCAAAATGGTTCAAAGATCGATACCCATTTTCCACGACATTGGATAATGAGTTACCCAGATTGTACACGAAATACGAACCCTGGTGTTAATCAATACTTCACCCCATGCCAATCCGCTCTTAAATATTGGCAAATTTTCTTCCTAAAATTCGGATTAAGCACTTTAAATGAAAATTGGACTCAATGGATGATTCTGGGTGAGGGTATGAAGAACCCGGTTCACCAGACCAACATTTTTGTGCTGGTTTCTGGTTTTGTTTGTCTCTAGTTTTCTTCCTTGATATTGAAACGAAATCGTTGCCATTCGTCTTGTACAGTGAGTAATTGGGTATGTGTCTAGGCAGTTACTAATCTGGTTTTATAATTGGTGGTAGTATAATTTTGTCACGAATTTTGTGCTTTATGTATTTTCAAGTACAGTTTTTGTACTTTTGTGTATAATATTTCTATTTTGTGCACATTCTTTGCACTTTAGTGTACACATTTTGTATCTTGGTATACACTTCGCCGTTGGTGGTAGAATGTTTAGTGGGCGCGGCTCTTGTACATGAGAACGTGGTTGTGATCCCTGCTCTAATCGCCTTACATTTCTTTCGACGACGGTCACCGCGCTTAGTGATGGCGACAATATCGAATATTGAAAGAGCTTCTCAAAATACCTTTCGGAAACGGTTTAAAACTATAGGTCCCACTCAATGAGTTTAAAACTAGAAAGCGCACAGCACAGTGGTTGTGAGAAGTTCTCCCCTGTCCCTTGATGGGATGTAATGGGAAACCATTTGTTTTATATAGTTCGTACATTTGTGTAAACTTTATGCACTTTCATGTACAGTTATTGTACATTTGTTGTACTTTTGTGTAAATTTTTTGCACTTGTGTGCACACATTTTGTACATTTGTGTACGCTTTTGTATACACTTGAATTAGTTTTGTGTCCACTTGTAATTCTGTTTACAAGATTTGAACTTTAGTGTACTGGTTTCGTTCTTTATTCTATACTTTTTTAACTTGGTGTATAATTTTTTGTTGTGTATACTTGTTTTAATATTGTGTAGACTTCTTGTATTATGTGTACTCTTTTGGTACATTTGTTTACACTTTCTGTACTGTTGTGTACACTTTTTGTTCGTTTGTGTACACTTTATGCACTTTTATGTAACGCGACGTGTTAACACCGGACGTTAGCGATCCGTATTTCATACTCTGCCATAAAACATCGGCTTAAGCTGTAGGTGCTGCTGAATAGAGTTGCGTAGTTTCTGAACTACTATGTATAAGTGCATTTCGGGTCACCAGTTATCACCACCACGAACATCATCTAAATGAACGAGTTCGACACAAGTCTAATGCTGAATCGAGGGTGTAGCAACCGAAAGATCACTACACACTGATTGTTGAAGAGTTCATTTGAATCTTTCATGGGATGTAGTGCAAAGTTCTGTGATTGAATGATGAATCATTATGTATTTAAAGATACCACGTGTGTTGGGCTTCTGTTCGAAGGACATTGGGTTGAAACCGAAAAATAAATTATTTTATTAGTTTCAAAAATAAAACTAAAAATAAATTATTTTATTACTTTCAAATAGTATCTTTAGTTTTCAAAAATAGCATTTAAACACTATAAAGCAAATAATACTCCTAGAATTCCCGTGTGGTTCTTTCCAGCAATATTCGGGTTTTGTTGTTACAAACAAAATAAAATTGGCCCCATTTTTGAGCTGAGCGTCAAGTGAATTTCTGGACATATCAGTTTCTAACGCATCAAAGTCAAACTCTAGACTGGACCTGGGAAATCCCCTTTGGTTTATTTTCAATGGCAAGGGACATTTACAGGGTTCACATTTTCTTTTACTGCTTTTTTTTGTTTTTTTGCTTCATGATTTTTTTTAAACGACCACCTGCTATTTTAATTTTCCATTCCATTACCTGTCATTTGGAATGGAAAATTCTTTTCAGTTTATTGCGGTTATTATTTTGTGGATACTGACCTCACTTGACCATGTTGAACGTCAAAAATGCCAAACATTATTTATTATCATATTTCGCCAACAATTTACGAGACATATTCATGTTTTTAATCAATCTGAAATGTAATTTACAACATGTTGCATGCAACATAAAGTAACAGGCAACAATGACTACAGCAACTTAAAACCGATTGCTCGGTCATTGTGGCCATTTGTCTGTCCCATCGGTCACTTTAGTCGATAGCACAATAAAGCGGCAGCATCAGCATCCGTATGAATGGCAACTCCATCCCAGCAGTGACAAGAAAAACGAAAGTTTAAAATGTCAATGACAGAGTTTGTTGGTGCGCATGAGCGCAGGCAGCCGCAGCCATATGCATGTGTGAGAGGAAATGTGAGGTTTAACACCTCTTTGTGTTATTTTTGGTATGACAAGCCAGGGGAGAGGGATAATCATCTTCTTTTTTTTAACATAAAATTAAAATTTCATTATTAAACTGTATGCACTAAGTTCAAAAGTTCATTAAACTTTTGTGATCTTGTGATTAAATTGAAACTGGTTATTGTGATTTGACCAAATAAAAAAGAGAAAAATGATCAAAAGATATTTTCCAATTTAAATTGTTAAAGTTTCTCACTTCACATGACACCCATTAACAAATTTTAATTATTAAAAAAGACTTAAGTAATAAAATAAAATATAAAATAGATGTTGAATACGAATTTATGAATAAAAACAAGTAGAAAACATAAAACCCTAATCCAATAAATACCAATCTTTATCTAGTCAAGTCTAGAATGGTATTGAATTCAAATGCCCTACAGTAGACTTCCACCCTTCATCTACAGTAACTCCAGTAGAATTCCATTATTGTCCTCCTGTAGCCCCAGTAGACTTTCACCATTCTATTACTGTATCACCAGTAGATTTCAACCAATGTCCTGACGTAGCTCTACCAATTTTTAATTCACTTATTATTTTCTGTTTTTGTTTGGCATCAAAATAAATTTTCGGCCATCAAATCAATATTATTAATACATAAGCGATAATTGATTTTACAAAGACAAAATAAAAAAAATAAAATCTCAAAAATATCTGTGTCAATATGCCAAGACATCACCGGAGGCAATGGCTTTGTGAAGAGATCACATTCAAAACAATAAAAAGAATGCAACTTAAGTCAATATTTGTCATAAAATTTCATATTTTTGTTTAGGGCATTTACAGTAAAATAACGAGTACATAAATTATAATATTAAAAGGTAATTATTGCAAAAGTTGCGAAAACAAGATAATATAAAGTAAATTTAAATATCGCAATTATTAAATATTGAACAGAAAATTTATCAGTGTCCCCACACCTGTCCAAACATACTTTTGCTGGTATAACATACATACTATGTTTGGAGAAAGTTTTGCACTTTGTCGAGACTCAATATGCACTTAGTCGAGACTCATTCTCCACCAACCAAGTCGGGACGATGTCTTGACTGAGTCGAGACACAGTACTTACTTACCCGAGACTTAGTCCCTTTCAAGTCGAGGCTTAGTCTCTTCCCAGTCAAGACTTAAAAATAAATACATATATAAATAAATATTTTCCCATTACATCCCATGACGGGATAGGAGGGGAGAGCTTCTCACAATCACTGAACTGTGTGCTTTTCAGACTTAGTCTCTTCCAAGTCCAAACTCAGTCTCTTTCATGCACTCGAACAACTGATTGCAAATATAACGTGTTTGTAGCTTGTCGCAAATATAGTATACTTGTGTCCAAACACATTGTGTTTGAAGCACAATGATTAATGTGTTATAATATATGTTTTGGTGACCCAAATGTGGATTTGTTTGTTGGAAACAGGTGAAAACAAAAACGTGACAGACAACAAAGGTACAAAAATGGACCAGATCTTCAATTCATGAAACAATGTTTGCAAACATGTACATGTTTCCTGTAATATGTTCCAGGGACCGTTTCTTGTTTCAGCATGTAGAAGATATAATCTCAATATAAAAAGAGTTTATTTGTTAAAATTTATATTTCATTTATGTAATGACTTCACTATTGAAAGAGTGACTCATCACTGTATGAGGAGGAGTAACTCTTGACTGTAGGAGGAGTAACTCTTCACTAAGGAAAGGTCAGACCGATTCTCCACTGCTGGAATATTGACTCTTCACTTTATGAACTGTTACTCTTTGTCTTGGGTAGTGTTATCTTCCACTATAAAAATAGTGAATTATCGCCATAGGAACTGTGATTCCTTTCTATAAAAAGAGCCTCACCTTTCTATAGGAAAAGTACGAAAAAGTATCTACGTGGCAACTAAGTCTGTACTGTTTGAATACTGCTGTCTTCAAATTGGTGATCCCAAAAGTTTTGCTGGGTTTTAAATTGGTTAACCGCGTTCCTATCATTCTCGCCATCTGTACAAGTGATAAATCTTTCAAAGTTTCTAGTCTTCTTGCTATTCTGCGCAAACTTTTTGTACAATCTCATAGGACCAGGAGGGAAACTATTATGTCTTGCTTGGCATATCTCTACGTTTATACCATTTTTTCTTCTTTTCAAACCTCAAGCGCAATTGGTGTCTGAGGTTGTAATTTTTGTAGATAAAAACCACCGTTAGAAGCTGAATGGAATGATGCTGGATACTACGACAGTGAATAGAAGAAGATGATTATGAGACTGAGGCTGAGACTGATGCGAACTGTGAGGTTTCTCGTTGCTGGCTGATGATGAGAAGAACCGTATAATCAAAATAATTTTCATTTTGTTGTTTCCTCATCTTTAAGATCAAAATTGAAACTGATGGATTTATGTTATGGCCAAGAAATAATTATGGTTTTATACTTCAAAGGGAAAGACAAACAGAATCTGAAGTTTTGAAATTTCTCTAAAGAATTTGAGGTTGTCATAGATGTGGTAACCACAAGGTAGTGAGACACTGTAATGTAATTTCTGCTGAGAATTGTTGAAATATTTTAGGAAATGTCGGATCATTAGAAATCAATGTAATTTCAGGAAATTGCATTTTATAATTAAGATTCACTAAATCTCGATTTTATGTTTCAATTTCCTGAATCTTGGGATTTTGCATTCATTCATTTACTAGTTTTCAAAAGCCTCTTAAACATTTTTTAAATATTTTTTAAATCATTTTTTTTTATTTACTTCATTTTGTTCATATTTTTCACAATTTGATTAATGATTTGTGCAATTAATCTTGTCATATCTGCGTGCAAAAAAAAATCCCAAACACAATTCATTCAATCCATTCCAACTAATAACCATTGGCATTTTTCATTTGGTAACATATTTTGTAATTAAAACAAATCAAACATAATGCTTCTCTATGTGTACAATAAATGGCAATAATAACATGTTTGTGTCTGTCAGATCCGCCAGTAGTTAGTGAACAAAATCGCAACAAGACACGGCAAATGCTGCATATGTTGTTTGGTGATAAATCGAGTGGTTTTAACTTTTGAAATCTTTTCAAACAACATCGCATTTAATTTGTACTCGTATAGTTTCGTAACACAGTGCAATTATTCGGGGGAGGGGCAAAACGGAAATTGCAATACAAATGGAACTCTATCCAAGATGTGTGCTTAATTGTTTGGACATCGCTCCGGTGCACTATTCATTGTTCTTTAAAGTTGAATTTTTTAAATTAAAATTTTCAAATTTTCAATTTCAAATTTTGGAATTTGAAAGTTGTACTTAAAAATTTTCAAATATTAACGCCATTATTGATCTTTCAAATAAAAAAATGTTTGTGATTAAAATTTAATGTTTTGTTATATTTTACAATTTCAATTTCTATCGCCCTTAAAAACACCCTTTAATAGAACCACTGTTTGATTCTGGTAGAAACAAAGTCTCGACCATGGTAGAAAAAACCCAGGCTCGATTATGGTAGTAACACAATATCGACTATGGTAGAATAAGGCCTCAATTATGGAACTATGGTAGAAATACAAACTCGACTATGCTAGAAACGTAGTCTCTACTATGGTAGAGACACAATCTCGACTGTAGTAAAAATACAATCTCGTTTTTGCCATAAAACCTCTCGACTGTGGTAGAAATACAGCCTCGACTATGGTAGAAAAACAATCTCTATTATTATTTCAATATAGTCTCGACTATGGTAACATACGCAGACAGGACCATGGTATAAACACAGTCCAAACTATTATTAAAACCTAGCCTTGGCTATGATAGAAACACAGTCTCGACTATGTAGATGTAAGGTTTCGACTATGCTAGAAATACAGACTCGACTATAGTAGTAAAACAATCAGGACTATGGCAGAAACACAGTCGCGACTGTATAACTATGGTACAAGCACAGTCTCGACTATGGTAGAAACACAATCTCCACGATGGTAGAATCATGATCACTACTATGATATTAATATAGTCTCAACTATGGTAAAACACAGTCCAGACCATTGTTCAGACCGTATCTTGGCTATGATAGAAACACAGTCTCCACTATGTAGAACTAAAAGCTAGACTATGATAGAAACAGTCTCTACTATGGTAGCAACCAATCCTCAAATTTTTCTAACACCCAATCTTGGCTGTGGCAGAAGCACAGTCTTGACTATGTAGATATAAGATCTGGACTATGGCAGCAAAACAGTCGCGACTACAGTATTATGATACAACCACAGTCTCGCCTATGTTAGAAACACGACCAACTATGGTTGAAACATAGTTTCCACTATAGTAGAAACACATTATGGACTATAGCAGAAACAGAGTATCGCGTATGTTAGAAACGTATGCTAGAAATATAGTCTCCTCAGAATGTTGAAGTATCACATACTCGACTCGATTCCCATCGATGTTAGTCTCGATTATGTAGAATATACAGTATCGATATATAATTAAAACCCCGTCTCGATTATGGTAGAAACACAGACTCGACTGTGGTAGAAACACAGTCTAAACTATAGTTATAACTTTGGCAGAAACGCAATCTCGACTATAGTGGAAACACTATCTCACCAATGGTAGACTCGATTATGGAGGTAAGAGTGTCTCAATTATAGTAGAAACACAGTCTCAACTATTGTAGATGCACTGTCTTCAATATGGTAGAAACAACTATGGTAGAAACTTAATCTCGAGTATGGTATAAACACATTCTCGACTTTGGTACATTCCCAGTCTCGACTACGGTACACGCTGAAAAATCGGTATTTGTTTGTTGTTTGGATGCAAATATAATGTGTTTGTAGCTTGTGACTAATATACTATACTTGTCCCCAAACACGTTGTGTTTGCTAAGACGTTTGAGATACAATGATTAATGGGCTATAATATATGTTTTTGAGACCCAAATGTGGCTTTTTTGTTGGAAACCGCTAAAAACAAATACGAGACAGACAACAAAGAAACAAAATTGCAGCAGATCTTCAATTCATGAAAACAGTACTTGCAAACAGCGTGTAGAAACACATTATCGTGTAGAAACACATTATCGACTATGGTGGAAACACCGCGTCGACTATATTAGAAATATAGTATCGACTTTGCAGTAAAGCAATCGCGACTATGGTAGAAAAACATTTTCGACTATGGTTAAAACGTATACCCAACGGTGGTAGTCTCGACTAAGGTAGAAACATAGTCTCGACTTCGGTAAAACAAAATGTCGAATAGTGTAAGCACACAGTCTCGGCAATGACAGAAACACACTCAAGACTTATATAGAATCCCTGTCTCGACTATGGTAGAAACATTGTGCCGAATATGATAGAAACATAGCCTTAACTATGGTAGTAACATAGTCTGGATTATGGTAGAAACACTTTTTCTATAACGGAAGAAATACGGTCTCGACTATATTCGATATATAATTTAAACTATGGTGAGATGAAAGTTTCGTCTATCGTAGAATCACAATGTCAAGAAACACAGTCTGGATTTGGTAAAACACAATGTCGACAATGTTAGAAATACTGTCTCGACCTGGTAGACACACTGTTTCGACTACGGTAGAATCACAGTCTCGACTATAGTAGAAACACAATTTCAACTATGATAGAATTCGAGTTTGGACTATCATAGAAAGAAAATGTCAACTATGTCAGAAGTACAGTTCGACCTGGTGGAAAAAAGTTTCGACTGTTGTAGAAGCACAATGCCAACTATTGTAGGAACACAGTTTAGGCTATGGTAGAAACACATACCTACTTGATTACATAGTAGTAAAAACTCAACTATTGTAGTAGTAAAAACTCAACTACATTCTCAACATTGTTAGGTATGCAGTCTTGAGTATGATAGAAATATAGCCTTATCTTTGGTATCATCAATCATAGTGCGATCATTGCTGAACAATGTAGTGATCAGACGCAACCCATATACATATAAACTTTTCACAATCACAGAATGATCAGGCACAAATATAGTATTGTACCTAACACAATTAATATGTAACCGCCTTCTCTTCATAACAAGATGAGTTCGAAATATATCATGTCTGCCTTCCAATCAAAAAATTATCAGCCACAAGCAAAATGTTATCAGCCACAATCATAACATGGTTGCCCCCAATAAGAAATTGATCATTCGCAAGAATAGTGAGCCACGTCTTACTATGTTTGCGTCGCAATTATAATATGATCAGTTGCAATCATAATAGACCAGAGTTGTAATCATAATAGACATTCATAATATACATTCTTTTCAGCTTATTATTTCCAGTTTTTCCTACAGAAAACTATTTTCCCCTCTTAAGGAAAAGTCATTATATATAAGATGCGCAGAATCATATGCCACTTTTCTTTCCCGATGTCCAGTATACTAATAAAAATGTCATTGGAAACAATGATTTATATATATATAAAAATCATATAGGCACTTAATTTTAAATTATGGATTAAATTTCTGAGCGTTAATAACTTTTGTAATCAAACCAAATCAAGCGAACACTTGTACAGGCCAGTGTTTAACTCAATCCATTTCATTCCATTCCAATCCAACACATCATCAACTAAAAATGTTTGTTCAAGTGCTCTCCAACTGGGTTTTTGAAAGCGTCAACCCACATTCATTCAATCTTCTAGCAGCACAGAAGATGTGTGGTAATTTTATACACTACTCAGCCTCTATCAACCGGGCACGTCCATAGTTAGCTGGGTGGTATGTACTTATAGTACTTCGGATGAGGCTGCTAGCGGAGTAAGGATGAGGTGTATAAAATCTGCTGGGGGCCGATGTAAATGCAGATGCATAGATGCTGCCGTAGATGCAAAAGATGCTGAGTTTCATCATCATATTGGAATTAATATAGTGTAGTGAATGTTTATGAATATTTTCCAAGTAAATGTAAATGTACACTGAAAAAATAAATAAAACAAAACTCTCTAATTGCATAGAAAATTCATTTTCTTGGCTTCAAAGAATTAATCTGCTTTCGATTATAAAAATTTTCGGAGTTTTTTTTGAAAAGTGTTTGCTTGTAAATTTTCTTGATTTAATACTGATTTTTTAATGTAGTACACCGTTTCTTACAGTGAAGTTAAATGTCAGTATGTTGAAAGTGTCTGATTTGAAAGTTATATCTGAAACATAATCTCGCATTGATTCAGTTCTATTGTTTAGGTTGATTTTTTAACAACTTTTATACTTACAATTTAAGACTTCGCTAAAAGGTTGAGTTTCTCTAAGTGTATTTCAAACAAACGTCCCTGAAGCTTATACAAAAATGTGAGTTTTTTCTACAAATTTGTCTAACAAAAGATTAGATACTATGAAGAAAGTTTCCAATATACCTATATCTACTATTGTCGCTTGATTTGGAGTTTCTTCATCATCCTAAACCCATTTCTGGCAGTGTAATTATTTCTTAATACTATTACGCAAATTAAATAAATTTAATTTTACACTCTGAAATTTGTTGACTTTGTTGTTCCCGATATTTTTTTGATATTTTCATACTGTTTTATTCAAAATTGCCATTGTCTTCTCTTACTGTAAATTATTCTCAGTGTACTCAAGTATAGATCAGGCATTCTTATGTTCTAATACTTTGGATTTATTTAAAGTCCCACAAAATTATAATATTTTACATTCTCTAAGAGTTTGCTGGAATTATTTTAGAGTTTTCTTTATATTTTTGATATTTTTTACAGTGTATTTTAAATAAAATTGTGTTCTTTACGATTTCACCCATGTGTGCCAAAACATAATCACTTTCTATTGATGTAATATAATTTTGAACCTAATTTATAAAGATTTGTGTACCAGAAATGTATGTTCCCTATTAAATCATTATATATCTCAAAGAAGAAGAAAAAAGAAATTCGCTATACTCAATGACTTTACACCTTTTAAATTGGAGCGTTCTCTCCGGATATTTATTCTGTAGAAATAGTCATCTTCTAGTGATCTGAATATAATGTTGAACCTAATTTCTATAGATGTTTGTGCAAGAAATTTAAGTTTCCTGTTAAACCCTTAAATATCTCTCAGTGTATTCAATGAATTTACAGGTTTTCAAATTTATCATTCTTTTTAAATCTGTTGGAAATAATCATATCTTATTGATTTGAATATAGTTGTTAACCTAATTTAATTTTGCTGTTAAATCAGAAATTTTAGTTCCCTGTTGAATAAATATATCTCAGTGTATTCAACGAATTTCGAAATTTCTTTCTTATTTTCATAAATGCATATAATGTATGCGAATGTTTCATAGATGTTATGAGGAAATTTCATAAATTGTTCTTCATAGAATCTATGAATCTGTGTCATAATATTTACGAAAACGACTATTTGTGTGCCAATTTCTCTCTGTGTACTTGTGTATGAACGTTAGCCCCACATTATTATGCAAATTTTTGTCTGGTGTTTTTTATTTGTTCGATGTTCGTTTGCTTAATCAACAGTCACTTAATAGGAAAATTAACAATAAGAAGCTAAAATACAAAAAAAAAACATGAGCTACTTCGAAGGGAAACGAACGGAAATACGAATTTTCAAATGAGAGCTTGAGCGTTTGCTGAATTCAATGCATTTCAGCAAACGTTTAGCAGCAGCTAAGACAAATAAACAAACAAATTGACGGAGGCGGAGATTCACACAATTTAATAAACAGCCAAACCGATAGATTGAGAGGGAGACGGGCAAACAATCACTTAAAATAAAAGTGGAAAACGATCAGAGGAAAAACAAAATATATGTATAAAGACATAAATTCATGAATCTCAACACTTCTTAACTAAGATCAAATTGCGCGTCCATACACGTTAAGAAACACCTACGGGAAAAATTAAAATAAAAATTAATAATATAATTTTTAAGTAAGGGATTGTGATATTGAGTTAAAGATATCATAAATATGTATCACAGAAAAATAAATATAAATCTTAAAAAAATTCCAAAATATTAAGAAATTTGTTCTTAATGTTAAAAATATAATAAAGAAAATTTCTTGGAAAATATGAAAAATAAAAGACCGCATTAAAGAATTAAATTAAATTTGATTAAAATTTTCGATTTTAATATTCGACCTTTATCGTTAATATTGTTAATCTTGTTCAAAAATCAAGCTCGAGGTCAATTTCTCAATTTATTTTTTTAGTTTTTTTCCTTTCATTTCTCTCAATGTATTTTTACTTCACCATAGGTTTTTAAACAATACAAGTATTCAATTTCAAAAGTAGGGGATCTTTACGTTTGATTTTGTTTGTTTGAATTCAACACCAAAGAGTTGAGTTGAATTTTAAAAATTTCGTACAATTTGTAAAAGGGGGTATTCACAGTACCCACACAAACAGTAGTCATTTAACGATAAATGGTTAGATGGATGGATGATGTTGAAGTTGGAGTTATTGATCTCGAAAACATTTTCCATAGTATTTCATTTTGTTTAAAACAACAATAGGCATGGTGTTTAGGTCAAGGTCATTAGCACTTTAGTGCAATCACCGCCAGCCAACATGTAAAGTAGCTTCGGGTAGTACGTGTATAACCTCAAACACTGGTTGCTTAAAAGCCTCAAAGGTGATTGTTTAGAAATACTAATTTGTGTTACTAAAATGAGTTGTTAAAATCATTAAGTTATCTCGAATAGTTAAGAATTAATAGCTTAATAAGGAGACGTAGCTATTAGTTCTCACAGAGAACAAGTTCAAGCTCGTGACCTTTTGAACTTACGACTATATTTAGCAGAAGCTAAAGTACCCAGCAAAACAGTTGCTGCCAAAGATGTAGAGAAAAGTGTCATGGAAAGTAGCAAACAACTTGTCATGAATAGAAGAAGAAACAAAATTCCAGTGACACTAGTGAATTTAACGTGGGATTGGCTTTGAAGATGAAGCACTTAACTTTAATTTGTCAATTTATATGAGGGTCGGGGCATAGGAAGATGTCGGGAAACGATAAAGCGGTTAAGCTGGCGATATTATGGACTAAACTACTTGTTCGACTGGATATGGATCATATAGATCTGCGCCTTTCAGCATGCAAGCTCATGCATTTAGCCGAAGCACTCGGACATGCCAATAATAAAAGATGGTCTGGAGGTACAAATTACAGGATCACAGAGACAGGTCTGACCGAATTATGACCTGAATCGTTTGAAAAACTTGGCATCCGCTCCTAGATAGGATATCTCTAGGCAAGTAAATGTGATCACTGGGAACTGTGTGATATGAAGACACAGGTCTAAATTTCGTATCTCAGCTCATGATTGCTGCCGAAGCTGTGGTGACAAAGAAAACGCCAAGATCGCCAATCATCTCTTTTGTTCAACCCCCGCATTTTGTATGAGTAGGAGACAAAATACAGGATGTTACTTCATGTTGGGTCTAACAGACATTCAGGAAGTTAGTTAGTATGAAAAAGAGGGGTATGATAGAGAAATGACTCTCTGATCCGTCCCATGTCCGTAGACATATACTTAAGCCGCTGATTCGACCTATTGTGTGCTCTCAAATTGCCATACTAAGTCGTTATACCCTCATAGGAGTTCGGTGCTATGCACGAAGCTCCTCAGAAAGATCCAGTCTATTCCCATAAGAATGGTTATATCCGGTATTGTACTGTTGAAGAGATACATGGATCTGGTCTGTGTGAAAGCCGGGCATTGACACAGGAAATGCTCCATCGTGTCCATGCACGCCCTGCATTCACTATTTGCCACTTGTCCAATACGGTATAGGTGGGCTCGTAAGCCCGAGTGTCCCGTTAAGACTCCCATCATCTTGGTCATTTCAAACTTTCACAGTTTCAGCAAGTATTTTGTCTTCACCCCATCGGGGTCTCCCAATAGGAACCTTGTCATCCTGCCCACTGTTTCAGGGAGTTAAGCTGAATGATATTAGGATATTTTCCCAAATTACTAATTGGTTCGCCTGCGACTAATAAACGCCTCTTTTTCAACCCCATCTTGGGACACCGGGTTGGGGTATTATATGATTTGAATGCTCCTTAACCACTCGCAAGTGAAAATACAGATTCAACTATGAGGATGGAACATGACTTCCCCTGGTATCACAGCAGTCGTCATTGGTCTTAGTGTGTCAACAGTGACAGCCACTTCTACCTAACGACGTGAGGTGAGAAGTACAATTTAAATTTGAGACCATGAACATTCACATTTTTTTAAAAAAAAAAAAAGTGAATGACTCGCAGCCGGACACACATGTGATATAACTAAAGGGTGTCCCAATAAAAGTGCACTACTTAATTGAAAACTAAAGACCACATGTTTTGACCCAGTGGTGATATTTCTATTGCATTGTAAAGTAGACATGTTCCGATTAATGAAATAAAATATCCGGCAAATGGCACCAGTGGCTTTTAATGATATTTTCGATTATATTTTGAGAATGACGCCTTGGATATCGGTCTAGAGCTCAGGGAATGTTTGTGGTATATTCGCTTGGACCCGAGATTTCACAAAACCCCAAAGAAAGAAATCGCACAGCGTTAATTTGCATCATCTTGATGGCCAGTTGATATCGGAATTTCGGGAGATGATACGGTTTGCCAATCGTTGCTTCAATAAATTGTTTGTTTCATGAGTGGTGTATTAGGTGATGCCGTCCTGCTGCATCCACATGTCGTTCAGATTCGAACCGTCCAGTTATGGCCACAAGAACACCGTTAGCCTGTTGCTGTAACGAATGACATTCAGTCACAGCATTTCCAGGCTCATTTTGAAAGAAGTACGGCCCAGTCACGCCGTCTGACCAAAATCCGTCTGTCATTGGTGAAAATGATTTGAGTCGAAAAATCAGCATTCACTTCATTTTCCTCAATCACCCATTGAACGCATTGCCAGCGTTGTGCATATTCTTGTGCTGACTGGAGTTCCTGAGTGAGCTGAATCTTGAATATGGCTGTCTTTCATCAAAATTCACTGCGTGTTGCTTCCATAAATTTGAAGTTGATGTGAACAATGCCGAATTGATATTCCCGGTGTTTCGGCGACACCCTCTTTTATAGCAGCAATGTTTTATGGCTGCCGGTGGTGCAATGGTAGTCTGCGCGGCTCTTGAACATTCTTGCTCAGAACTAGAGTTGGGTAGTTCATGAACATAATGCACATGTTCGACGTGGCGAGTATGTTCGAGATTGTTCTGTCTGGGCACCTTAAATGAACGAGTTCGAGAACTACTGAACGAGTTCGACACAAGTCTACTCAGAACACCTAAACATTGCTTTCGACGGCGGTCACCTCGCTTAGTCACTATCGAGTATTAAGCCATGAAAACGCTTCTCAAAAATACCGTTCTGAACTGGTGTGCGATAAAACTGTACGTTCCAATATGTGAGTGTAAAACTAGAACGCGCACAGCTCACTGGCTGTGAGAAGCTCTCCCCAATACATGCAGGGGATGTAATGGGAAACCATTTTTTTAAATGTTTTTGCGAGACCGGCAGGTGCGTCGACGCACTGGAGACTAACTGTCCATAATTGACCCAATTTCTTAAAATTAGTTGGCATATTAGGTGACTTCCATGTCCGAAAATTCTGCGAAGTTTGCGTGCGGTTCCCCATTTTTATTATAGGTTTTCACAATGATAACGTGGTGTTTCTTTGTGTAATCTTTGTAATCGGAACAATTGTAGACGACAGCTATCAAATTTCAGATCTGCCACTTGCTCAGAAACAAAACACCACACAATTTAAATCGTGCACTTTTATTTTCGTAGAAATAAATCATTGGCGCTTACGTGGCGTTTACACGAGGCAGAGATAATTGCAATACAGTCACACTTTTTTACTAAAACGTTCACACTTCTCTCATTGTCTTCGTCACTGTCTTCGATTTTTCGGCAAATGATTTGATGTAAGCGGGCAGTTCGGTGAAGCGAAAAATGGATGCACAATTTAAAAAAAAAGGTATTTTTATTTGAAGATTTTGGTAAATTATATTGAAATCACACGAAACGCCACTGACGGCGGTTCCGTAAATCTATATTCTCTTTTTAATTCTTTGGACGCCTACGTTGCCCAAGCATTTTTCTCTTTTTTGACAACTAATACAAGTTCTCAACAGTGTTGCCAGTTTAGGGGATTTATCCCCAAATTGGGGAATTTTTTTCAAAATAGGGGATTGGTTTTTTGGTGTATTAAAAGCGCTTCTTTTGTATCATTGTTTGAAAGTTTTGATGTGGCACTACCTAAATAAAAGCAAGCATACACACACAATTAATATTTTATTTTGCGTATGTGTGATTGCAAAAACCAACAGAAGAAAGTTAATGTGACAAGTCTATATTGGTTTTGTTGCGTTGCTAGTAAACACTTGCAAATCGTTATTGCTAAATATTGTCAGCAAAAAGAACTGCATACACTTGTCAGTTCCTGAAAATATCAAAATGTATTTCTGACAAGGCTGTACGTGATGACAACAATAAAATATGTAACAAATATTTTTGATATTTGGCGTTAATGAAAAAACTAGAAGTAGTGGAGAAGAAATAACGAGAAATACTAAAACTATGTACAACACAAATAATGATGTAGATGAATCTGAAGATTATGATACTGAAGTATTTGATATACTAAGCCTTAATAACTTTTAACCAATGTGTACATAAATTAAAGCCAGATCTCATTTGTCATAATCGTATTGTTTTAACTTATTATTATTAAAATAATACTTTAATAATAATATAATACATATTAATAATTTAATAATAATAGAATAATTTATTTATGTTTAAATTTAAATTTATATTTAAAGTTTAAATTTTTCGTTTTGTTAATCTGAATTCTAAAAAAAGTTTTAATTTTAAAACTTAAAACTTTCTCGAACTTCCGTTAAAACTATGGGGATTTTTCCGGGGATTTTACCTTTTTTTGGGGGATTTTCGGGGATTAAAAATAACAATTTGGGGATTTCGCCTAAAAACAAAAACCCGTATTGGGTCGATCTCAATTGTGTAGTCTCGTGTAAACGCAGGGTGGCCAAAGAAAAAATACCAATTTCCCACCAGAGAAGCAAGCCGACAGTCATGTAGTCAATGAGCCGCCGACAAATTTGTAAAGCTTATGTTCCTGTCGATTTATCCGACTAGCATTATATGTGAGTGTGAGCCGATTTGATGATCTTTGCTGATTTTTCACAAAACCAAGCCTAAATTTAACCACCGCCGATGAAAAATCGCTCTTAAATTAGTCCTGAATATACTGTAATCGAAATCTCGTATTTGGAGATTTCGTTTAACCAAACATCTGGTTTTAATACAATAATCAGCTGTTAGTTGAATCAAAATCTCGAAATTTTACCATTCTGCTACAGTGTGAATGCAGTATTAAACTCATTCTTCGCCGCCACTAAATTATAGAATAGCGCCGTCGCCGTTGATAGGCTCGCTTCGTAAGATATTGATGTTCGAGTTTCTGAGGTCTAACCGCATCAAAAAAGTGTAGTAGACGATTGGGTTGAATTTTTAATTTCATTATATTGCTCTAGACAGGAATCCATTGAACTTCAACAGTATATACAACTCAATAGCAGATTTGAGGTCGGACTATTTAAGACTTTTTAAATTCTACAGCCCTGATAAAACACAAAATGCTAAACACTGGTTTCAATTTATTGATTTAATCTGCTCGTTTTCTGTAGACCGGAAAACTTTTGTTAAACGAAGGTCTCTATCTCTCTCTCTCTCTCATTCCGGTGGGAAATCATTCAGTTACCATTTGTACAGAAACCTGGCGCTATATACCTTTCACTTTAATTGTTTTTTAGTTGTTTTTTTTTATTATTAATTTCTGCTGACAAAATCAAGTAAATTGAAATAAATGTTAACAACTTGTAAACACTTTAAACTCTCCAAACGCTAAGTGTTTACGATAGAAAAAAAATACTGAAAATAATTACACAAAACCTTAAACACATTTGTTTATATTTGAGTCAAATATAAACAAATAACGACAAATATTATTAACTAATTTTTAATTTTCCTACAACAATAAACAAATATATTTTTTAATTGTTTCGCAAATAAGCAACAACTTTAGCAAAAGTTCGCAATCAAAACGCCATGAAAATTACATCAAATTGTCATAACACGTATGCGAAATTCACTTCCAATTTTGGAAATATTAATCGCATTGAACAGACACAGAGTAACAGAGCAGGAATGGATTTTATTGATAAAAATCTGGGGGAAAAGACTAAAGTCCGTCCGAGGGAAAAGAAGCAGAAAACAAGAGTAAAAACATGTGAAAACTTGTGTTAAACACTATTACGTTGTTGTTTAAATAAACACGTTAAGTCAGTCATGTCGTTAATATTTGACAACATTTTGTTTTCTTTTTTTCATTTTTGTTATTTATTTTGGCTTTTTTTTTTAAACAAATGCGAATGGTGGAAACCAGAGACTTTCATGTCAAGATTTATGACTGCAATTTGAGTGAATGAATGCAAAATTGTTGTTATTTTTTGTAATAGAGAAAAGTGTTTTTATTTGCCAGACAAACAAACTTTGTTCAGTACGAATGAAAATTGTGTTCTCATTGTTGAGTTGAAAGTCGCTCGAATTCCGCGTCACAACTGTTTATAATGTAACAGGTCTGCATATGGGGGATTTCGCGTTTATATCAAAGTTCTTCAATCATAATTCTGTACATTCTATGAAAACTAATTTTTAATAGAAAATTGTTTTTACAGAAAGAAGTGAATTTAACTAGTTCCGTTGTTTGTTGGAAGATAGATATTTCATTGCCCACCAAGGCAAATCATTAGCTCTCTTCTCCACAAGTATTTGTAAAAGGCTAAACAAAACTCAACTTATTCAGAATTCATTCCAAATACTTATTCCTACGTTCAACGAGTGGCTATGTAGAGAACGAGTACATATTAACTTTTGGCGAAAAGCTGTCATTTTACTGACAGTAATCGCGACTGTCAGGGTTGCATTTGGGTAAAAGAGACATGTTCATACTAGAGTTAGGCAGTTGAATCTCACTTGACTAAGGAGTGCATTAGACAAAAATGCATATCTAAGGCTAAAGAAAACTCAACATATTGAAAATTGTTTCAAAACACTTAACTACGAGCAGCTGTTAGTAAGGCAATCATAACTATCAGGATTGCATTTGGCTAAAGCAGACATGTTCGTATTAGAGTTAGACAGTTGAATTAACTTTTGACTAACGAGTTACTTAGCCTAACAAACATTCTAACTGGACACTCCATACACGGCGGATGGTTGGGAATCTATTCACTGTCCACCAAGACAAATCATCAGGTCTCTTCTCCACAGGTATTTATATTAGGCTTAACAAAAGTCAATTTATTGAGAATTCATTCCAAATACTTACCCTTATGTCCAACAAGTAGCTATGAAGCGAACGAACACATGTTCACTTTTGACGAACAGCTGTCGTTTTACCGTCTATAATCATAAGTATCAGGGTTGCATTTGGCTAAAACAGTAATTTTTACTATTAGAGTTAGACAGTATATAGAAAACTGTTATGACTCAACTCTAGACTAACGAGTGATTTAACCTGAAAACATTCTTTTGGTTTTTCCAATCTTTAAAATTATTTGTCTTTGGATTTTAACGAAAAATTTTGCAGTTTTTATTGAATTTTAAGAATTCTTTCATGGCGGTAAGGGTGTGCAATGTTAGTGTGCGCGACTCTTATACATGAGAACGTGGGTTCGATCTGTGCTCTGACCATCTCACATTTCTCTCGACGGTGGTCACCTCGTATAGTGATAGCGACACTATCGATTACTTAGCCATGATAAAACTTCTCCAAATACCGTTCTGAGCCGGTGATAAACTTGTAGGACCCAATCAGATTTTATATTCTTATCTCTCGATATAAACTTAAATTAAAATATTATTAAATTTACCTAAAAATAAAGTATTAAACGATAGAAACAGGTAAAAATCTAAAAAACTTTTTAATGTGGCAACTCTATATCAACCGGTTATTCTACCGATTTGCAGTAATTATAGGGCATTTACACCGACCAACATTAGCGCATTTCGAAGGTTAACTCCGTTAACCCGCGCTAACTCATTTTAAACTGGTGTACAATTTGATGCAACTCGGCCAATTATCAAAAAATTCAACCATACTACACAAAAAAGAAACTGTTTCACAGATGGAAGCCGATCGAAAATTTTCCGACGCGTCGCTGCCACCAAAAATTTTTTGAAGTCACGCCGCCGTCGAAATAATTGTTTTGTCGGTTAAAATGTTTGCCTATTTGACCGATATTTTCGACTGATACAATTTTAATGGTTCAGTGATTTCAAAAACATCCCAAATGTGTATAAAACTGGCAAAACCAAAAGCCGTGAATTAAATGTTTCTTTTGTGCCACTATCTTCGATAAGTTGGTATCGGCACGGAGTTGCTCTAAACGGGTATAAGCACAAATCTGCCACCTGAAATGTCAATTTCAATTACTGTAAAAAGAGTTCAAACAAAAAAGGAATTAGTCCTTTAGTTGCTGGTCCAGTTTTCAGCGAAACAAATTGGTATTACTCAACATATTTCACGCGAATGAGCTTATTACTCGGCTTTACAGAGTAATATATTTGGAGAACTAGGTTTTAGTTAGGAACGACCAATACGCTCCTGGGAACTTTTTAAAAATTGTCAAATCACTTTAGTGATTTACAAAACACAAAGCAAAATTAACTGAAATAGCCGTAAGCGAACTTAGAGGTTGTCACGAAAGTGGTTGTCACGAAGCTGCATCACAACCGAATTAGAGGTTGTCACAACCGCTTTAGATGTTGTCACAACACATTAGAGGTTTTCACAACCACATCAGCTGTCATCACAACCGAATTAGAGGTTGCTACAACCGCATTAGATGTTGTTACAACCTACTAAGACGTTGCTTCAACCAAATTTCAGTTGTGGGTACACCAGTCAGTCGTGACAACCTCAGATCGGTTGTGGCAACTGCAATTTGGTGGCAACAGCCGAGTTTACGATTGCTATAACCTCTTTCCAAACAATTAGTTCTGTGAGAGTGTCCATCAAACAACTAACAACCAAAAAAGTGCATATACTGTTAATCACTTTTGCGACACCGAAGTAGTTCCAAACGGAAGCACAATATATTAATTGACCAAGAAACCGTCAAAGCTGTTTTGCCCAAAAGAATTTCAAATCTTTTTTTGCCTTGTTCTGTAGATAATGACTTGTTTTTTCCAATTTCTTAAAAGACAAAGAAATTTATTGATCATCATTTTCTTTTTTGGAATTCTATATTAATTATGTCCAAGATATTGGGCGTAAGGTGTTTGCTAGTCGTTTTGCTACTGTCTCCATTTGTAGTGACCATTCATTATTGGTGAATTCACCTGTGCGTTTGGGGGGTATCAACTTTGCATGCGCTGGTTGTCGTTTTGTATTGTAGCCGCCGTATACATTAACTTGACTGACTGTGGCATGGCATGTTTTCAATCATAGTAATCATTATTTTTCCACATTCCTTACTTACAACATTTTGTGGCACATTTCACTTTCTTTTTTTTTGTCTTGTCTGTTTCTCCTTTTGTTGTATTGAGTTTCTTATTACACTGGGGGGTATTATTGACTGGCAAATGTGTCTGGCTGAGTGTCTGTCCACTTGTATCATATTCACAGCTAAAACTTCATACGAGGCGCGTACATGATTGAACGTTATAAACATCTTTGGAAACAAAAACCTATAGAAGCTGAGAAAAATATCAGATACAATTGCAAACAGAGTTTGTCTGTCTTTCTTTCTTTCTTTTGGATTGTCTTCGCATCCATGAGATTACAGATTTTTAAAAGCCTTTAGCTCTTTGTTGTCTTCCACTGCATTGTTGTCAAATAAAAATATTTTGGTATTAAATTGTAAACATATATGATTGTTGTAACATTATTGCACAAGCTGAAGGCAACCAGCAACCAAAGGGGGTGAGAGGACGGGTATCCTTTCAAAAGCGAAACACTTGCACTTGTTTTAACGTCGTTTGCTTTTGCGTTTGCGTTCGCGTTTTGCCGCTTGCGCATTTATTGTTTTCGCTCACTGTAATTACAAACTTGTTTGAATTGTATTATTATTACCAGCAAATTATTATCGACAAAAACAAAAATGACTTGGAGAAATACAATAATCTAGTTTTATAATTTTAATTAAAATTCGCATTTATAATTATAAATTTCTTTAAGGAAATCTCCACGCTAATGTGGGCCAGCTATATGGCCAAGGAATGTCTATAAGTCAGTGTTTGTTTTGACTGTTGCAGGCCGGTTTCGCTTTATATGAAAACAAAATGAGGCACGAAATTGGTTCATTAGGTAAGCAAACATGCAGTACTCAGTACTACACCCGTATGAATATTGAAATGTTAGTAAACAAAAAGAAATTAAATTAAAAAATAATAAAAGAAATATGTATTAATATAATTCAAATCTTTTGTGATACAATACGTCGCAATAAGAGTTCGATATATCACATATTGAGACTTGAAAAATCGATAACAAAATAAATACAAAATAAATACAATCTTGTATTCGCTCAATCTCCTTATGGACACACATTTATCTGGCAGTTCCCCAAAGGAGGAGACCACTGTAATTGAACATGCTCCTTATAGATCAGAAGTTGCCATTGAATTGTTACTAAATTATACTCAATCGGAAGCTTCGTAGCCTGTAAGTCTCCCGGGCCCGACATGGTATCACCAACGCGGAACTTCAGGCCGTGGTCGGTCTATTAATCCCCTGGATGATACATCGCGTGTATAAACTTCAGACACATTCATATAGGGTGGCGGGAGCGGGAGAGAACATTTCTTGCTCTGAAAGACTTTAGGACTATAAGCCTCTCATCATTCTGAGAGTGTTGTACATTGCTGCCGTTACTACCAGCACACACGGTTGGAAATAAACCGGCGTTAACTCTTGTGCCACTGGTTTAGGTTAAGTTAGTTGTTGGTGGCAGTCGATGAAAGACTTACTTGAATTTATTAGCCCCACCGTAGAATCATTTAGGTTGCTCCAAGAATTACTGAATTCTCCCAGGTCGCTTAATAGTTAGGATCTCATAGAACACTTTCTCCTGCCGGCTAGTGCTGGGCCCGTGCAGAGAAGACAAACACTGGCTTACAGCTTCTACAGAAGTATTTTGCTCTGACCTTTAGTCTCGCCGCATAAACTCCAATCAGATGCACGCTGAAAAATATGACTTTTGTGTTGTTTCGACGCAAATATTCTATACTTGTGTCCAAACACATTGTGATTGCTACTCAATATTACATGTTTGAGACACAATGATTAATAACCTACATTATGTGTTTTTGAGCCCCAAATGTGGATTTATTTGTTAACAACTGTTGAAAACGAAAACGTGACGGGCAACAAAGAACCAAAAATGGAGCAGATGTTCAATTCGTGAAAACAATGCTTGCACATATATACATGTTTTCTGCAATATGTTGCTCGGGAGACAGAACTGGTTCTTTACAGCAGGTGTCAGGGAAGGTACCCACTGTTGTACCTGTCGCCTTAGGACGTATCGCAATTCCCTTCCCTGAAAGCGCAAAATACTATTTTACTCGACCGGAAGTTAAACTTCAAACCCAACATTCTGGAAAGACCCAAATAGGCTGTGGGCTCCATATACCCCAAAAAGAGCAATAGGAATACACTGGGGTCTAAATCCGCATATAGTTCATTGCTTGCATACAGCAGTGGTTATACCGATAATGCTGTGTGGCGTTAGCGTCTGGTGGACGCGTCTAAACAGAAATCCACCAACTGCGCGATACTGAATAAAGTTCAGTGAATGGGTGGAATGTTTGTCACTAGCGTGTTGGGAACGACACCGACTGACGCTCTAAATGTCATACTACATTTAATACCACTGGGCATTGTAGCGTGGTAGTATGCACGCTGGAAAAAACGGCCCAGCAACATATTGCAGGAACCATGTATATGTTTGCAAGCATTGTGTTCTTGATATTAAGATCTGCTGCCTTTTTGTTTATTTGTTGTCTGCCAATTTTTTCAGCAGTTTTCAACAACTAAAGCCACATTTAAATCACAAAAACACTTGTTATAATCTCTTAATCATTATGTCTCCAACGTGTAATGTTGAATAGCAAACACTTAGTGTTTGGACACAAATATACTATATTTGCGACAACCTGCAAACACTTTATATTTGCATCCAAACAACAAAACAAGACCGATTTGTCAGCGTATGCCACGATTACTGCTGTTAGAGTTAGGGAAATGTCACTCTGGCTTCAGGCAGACATAGTGTCACTCTCAACACAACGCCTGACATTCCCGGCGTTGTTGATTACACTTTGGCCGAACCACTCTTTGACAAGAAGTACCACACTCTTATACCTGATAGATCAGAATGGAATGGTAGCTTACCTGGACATACGAGATTCGTGAACTTCTATACAGATGGTTCAAAACTTTCTATCCTTTGCGAAAAGATGGTCTGATCACTGTAGGGTCTACCAGCCAGAAATCGTAGTTATTGGAGAAGTAGCTGAATGTCTGGGTAGTAACGTTCTGATTAACGTAGGAAACAATATTTTCTCTGATTGTCAAGCTGTCATTTTTCCTGAGTTCGAGAACTGTCCTCGATTGTCGCAGATCAATTAATGCGATGGCTGAACAGTTTAATATTCAACTTATTTGGGTGACGGGCCACAGAGTCATACCTGTCACAGGTCTGCTGATAGAAATTAAGTATGGATGCATATTGTTATCCATACTGATGCCCACTAGTGGGCCGTCCATTAGGCCTGCATAAGGAAGTGAATTGTGCATGTCGAAGAACATTTCTTTTGTCTCCCACTAGTAGGTCTGTCAACATACCTGCTTAAGAATGGCAAGTTTGCACGTATGTCGAATATTCTAGAGTGCTTGCACAAGGTCTCTTTCCAGGACACCTTCCAGAAAGATATGAATGTGTATCGAATTTTTCGTTAGTGTAGTAGAGGGAGTAAGGGGGCCTATGTGCATGTCTATTAGGACAAGGCACAGTTCAATGTCTGCCTCAAAAGTCAAGTTTTGAAAATGTCTAGACGATAATGGTGTTGGCGTAAAACGTGTTCACAAACGTCGTCTGTATTCGGCGAGAATGTAAATTAAAAAAATTGAAGTGAACGAAGTATCGTTTTGCAGCAATCAAACTATTTTTGCAGCAAACGTTTTTTTTTTGATTTTATTGGTTTTATTTTTCCAAATGGTACTAGAAGTAAAAACTTCTAAACATCCTTACAATCTCAACAATACATACGAACGAATATTCACACACATACGAATGAATATACAGTATGAAGTTTAACTTTTGTCCTATGATACACTGATTAGTATTAATGTATGTTTCAATTTTCTCTTTGCAGATAATTTTTTCGTTAAAAATGCCCTAACCTACCTAAGGAGAGGTAAGTGTGCTTAAAAGCTTTTAATTTTCCATAATTTTTAACAATTTATAAATGGCTAAATTCAGAGATTTTGTATCGTGACAACACACCAGGGCTACTGAATAAATCAGCTAATGAGTCTTAGCGCTATGACGTTGTTGCTTACAACCTTTGAGCTATAAAAACGAGTCAAAGCTATGTGTTGTGGCTTATAAATTGTGAGCTAGAAACCTGAGTAGAAACTGTTGTCTGTGGCTTACAAGTCTTGAGCTATAAATATTAGTAAAAGCCGTTCACTGTGGCTTAAAACTCCTGAGCTATAAAAATGACAGAAAACTATTTCCTGTTGCTCACAACTCCTGAGTTGTAAATATGAATTACAGCTGTTGATTGGGCCATACAACTCCTGAGTTATGTTTAAGCCAGAGATTTTCGTTCGTGAGTTGTGAGTAACTCATCAGGACTTATAAATAAATTATTCATATCAAATTCAGCTCATGAGTCACAGCATTATGATGTTGTTCGTTAGAACCTCTGCGCTAAAAAAATAAGTCAACGCTGTTTGTTGTGGCTTACAACTCCTGAGCATAACATTAGCTAAAGCTGTTTGTTGTGGCTTAAAACTCGTGAACTAACAACTGTAAGTTGTGGGTAATAGTTGGCTCTTGGTACTGTAGGGGATTATGTTACCTCATTAACTATATCACTATTAATAGAGATATAGAATGGTGTTGAGCTTGAATAAAAAATTATAAATATTAAAAAAAAAATTATTATTTAAAAAAAAAAACATTTTTATATGGCTGGAAAAGGTCTCCCCAATCCTATCATGGGATGTAATGGGAAACGAATATCTAGAGCCGTTCTTAATAATGGACGCTTTCCATTCCCCGCTAATGTGACACGCTTGTTTTATTGTGGGGCCAGTGGGTCCTTGGAATAATTCCTAGCAAAATGCCGCACCGTCGGCATTAGTTAAGTCCAATAAAGTCCAAAAGTCCAATAAAAAATCCAATTGTTTTGTTTAATTTTGTGAAAATTATTTTGTGAAAAAATACGAAATAGAATCGATGAAAACAAAAAAGACGAAAATGTCTTTGAGCAGCTAACATTACTATTTTCAAGAATATATTGCACAGTGCATGGCGGAGTAATGGGTAAGAGGTTCCAAAAACATTACTCGGTTGTTCAAGGTAATGCAGAAGAAAGCAATCGCTTACTTCACTCACAGAACTAATTGTTGGAAGAGTGGATTTAGCTATAGTAAATTCGGCTGTTGCCACCGAATTGCAGTTGTCATGACCGAATTGAGGTTGTCACGACCGATGTTAGTCCCCACAACTGAAATTTTGCTGAAGCAACAATCTCTAATTTGAATGTGGTGACATCTAATGTAGTTGTGACAAACTCTAGTCACGGTTACAGCTGATTCGATTCAAGTACCTGCCTTTACATCGATATTTATTTATTTACGACAGAGTTGATGCCACCGCTACTGGGTCATTATTCGTCTAAACGATATTTAATTGATGTTGTAACTCAAAGTACTGCTCTTTCTTAAAGTTGTTTCCTTTGAAGTTCGGTAGAGTAACACATGAGTACCTATGAGTCACATCAGCTGGTTGAGACAAACAGCCGACAATTTAGTGTTAATCGGGTATATCGTCGGATCTGTACGACATGAGTCAAAACTGACTGCCTACATTTTGAGTTGACCCATGAATAACTCAAGAGTTATTTGCACAATTGTTCATCTAAACCAGAGTTCGTATTAGGTTGTAACGAAAACTTTTCAAAATCTGGCTCACGAGCAGGGGATCAGAGTTTAATGAGGCGACTCTCGGCTCACGAAAGCCGGCTTTCAAATTTGTGAGGACTTCTGTGAGGACAAAGATTAACTTCTGTGCTCCCATAACATATGGTGACATTCGCGAGCAATCATTTTGACCTTTGGCTACCGGCTCGCGAGCGAACCAATACGCACCCTGATCTGAATTTCATTTAAACGTTGTTTGCCAGCTCCTCTTCTCCAAGAAAATTGTGTCATTCGACTTGTCTTCAACATCATTTTTTGCTTTCTCAAAATTATGCCTACCATCATAATGTATGTGTGTTGTGTTGTGTTATTATAACTTCATAATGATTTGATTGATCATCAAATCATCCTCATCGATTCAAATCATGGGAATTGCAACACAACCTCAAACATTTATGACCCGATTTTCAAATCAAATTTCCATTTCAAATCTTGACTTCACCTCACTTACATAAAAACGTCAAAAACACACACACGAATATTTTCAAAACGAACAAATTAACATGAAACAACCTCATTTCTTCATGGGCTGTTTAAGATGTATTGATGTCTTTGCTAGATTAGCAAAACATCAGGCGAAACATCAAAATCCCATTTGAAATTGACGTCAAAGAAATGAATTCAAAACATACAAAAACTTAAAAAAAAACAAAACGCGATATTGCTAAATACTAGTGAAGACATTAATTTGAATTTAGTGCAATAGACAGACTGATGGATTCATTCATTCATTCATTCACTACACATGTCACCCTAAGTAAAGACATCAACGAAATCCGTATAAAAAAAATCCCCCAAATGTTTGACACCTTTTGGTTGTCTCAAACATTGGAGGAGTGAGTAAAATGATGTCGCTCGGCTTTTACACATAATGTAAACACACAACAACAACGATCTAATGTCGCCAGAGTCATACATATGTAAATTCATTCATATGAAACCACGCACGTTATCGTATGCAACGACACGCATGAATTTTTAAGAAAAGAAGAAAAACGGTTTATTTTGATCGGTTTTAGGTCCGTCTATGGGATGATGAGTGTCAAAACAATGGGAGCTGCTCACGCGCCAAATTGCAGTGCATATCGCACAGTGACGGGCAAAAGTGAGAACATATTCCGGCAATTTATGTCTGTGGTAGATATTGGTCACACATGACAAAGTTGTCCATATTCTAATCATCGTTTGTTAGTCAACAATTTATTGAGGATGCGTTCAACAATGTCCAGACCGATATACTCATCCACTCCTTAGACCAGTTTGCAGTGGACCGGGAATTAAGAGACTGGATAAAAAAAATGCTAAGGTTCTGCTGTTCTCATGACATAAATATAAGACAGGGTGCAACGTGGAACACCACAGGGGGGATTGAATCACCACTTTTGTGGGTCGGCGCAATTCAGTCTCCCAAGAATTCTTACCGACGAAGGACTTGGACCAATCTGCTATGCAGACGATGTTGTATTACTTTTTAGAGTAAGGATCCTAATCGATTATGCAGAGAAGCCGAAAGGCAGTGAATATAGCGTATAGATGTGAACCCGGAAATCCCGGAAATATGTCTATTCACAAGGAAAACGAAAATTTCAGAGTTTGAAGAATAAGACGATTAAAATTTCTGATAAGGTTAAATATTTAGAGGTAATCTTAGATCGGAAATTGAATTGGAAGTACCACATAGATGACAGGCCACATAAGGCCTACAGATGTTGGTTGCTATGCAGACGGGCTATTGATCTAAATGGGGCCTCTTCCCGGAAATGACTCATTGGCTCTACAGAAGCGAAATTATACCAGTTCTAACATACGCTTCCGTAATATGGTGATGTGTGCAATAAGAATAACTCAGACAAGGGCTATGGAGACTTTTATGTATCCAGCCAATTGAGATCAGGGTCAAATACGAAGCTGCCCTAGGTGAATGGATCAACATGGATCACAAGTCCAATCACCACCAAATAATGGAGGCCTTGGCCGGTTAAGCGCAAGATGCGATTGAATCCGGCCGAATATCCGAACATCTTGGGACGCTTGGCAAGATTGGACCCTGGCACAAACGCCAATTGGAACCTGCTGTTATACGTATGGCTCAAAGCTCGGGGAAAGAACAGGTATAAGATTTGTCATTGAAAATCCTGTGATCCACCTCCAGGATCACAATACAAACTTTTAGGCGGAAGGTCAGGTGTTTACGAATGTATTACATAGCTCGACAACACAGATAAGCAGATGGTAATTAAGGCAATATCATCGGAAACTGTCAAATGTAGAACGGTCCTGCGAACAGGTAATCAATGATTCTTCCACACACGACAGACTTAACATCAGCGCGAAACCTTTCGCGGCGACGAGGGTGCGTTGAGCCAATAGGCGGAATCGGCCCACATAGCCTTGTATATGTTAACACCAAAAATGTTTGGTGGGTCAATAACCAATAATGCTGACGCTGTTAAGCGTGCCACAATTGGAGCAACGATCGCAGACGTTGTGCCATAAGTAATATCAAACAATGCTGACGCTGTTAAGCGTGCCACAATTAGAACAACGACCCCAGAGGTAATTTACGTTATGCCAGCAGTCAACGCGACGGTGCACATTTTGCGACGTCATCATTAGTTGGTAAGGTAGTTATCATTAAGAATTTTGTAATTAATTTCAGTCAGTTCATTTTGAATCATAAAATAAAGAAGTCGCTTCTCTAAGCAGCGCAATACAGGAATAAACTTTAATCTTGTTAATTGGCGCCCAACTAAATCAAGTACCCGAACAGGCTACAAGTGCAACTAAATCAAGTACCCGAACAGGCTACAAGTGCAACTAAATCAAGTACCCGAACAGGCTACAAGTGCAACTAAATCAAGTACCCGAACAGGCTACAAGTGCAACTAAATCAAGTACCCGAACAGGCTACAAGTGCAACTAAATCAAGTACCCGAACAGGCTACAAGTGCAACTAAATCAAGTACCCGAACAGGCTACAAGTGCAACTAAATCAAGTACCCGAACAGGCTACAAATTCAACACAATCAGCAGGAAGAGACCGTAGGACCTTCAACTGAGAGCAGCTGTGAAAAATTGACCCCTGAGTACCAACAAAGAAAAAGGATTCTGTCGACCTTCCGGCTCCCAGTATGCTAGCAATTATTTTAGTGTGAGTATAGTGATAAGTGACTAGAAGCCACTACGAATCCTACGGGACCCTCTAGCGGCAGTAAGAAAATTGTAAAAACCAATCCTGTGTAGTTTAAACATAATAAATAAGTGATTAAAAATAAAATATTCAAAATATAAAAGAAAAGAAAAATATAAAATGGCAAACCCAAGCAATTTAGTGAGACCCCCTATCCTAAACATCCAAAATCCTCCCATACCCCAAATTCAACCTAACGTGAACGCGATTGATATCGACGCGATAAGGCAAATGTGTGCAGAACAATCCCGAAATGTAGTCAGGCAAATTCTAAATCCAAACGCAGATATTTCGGGAATAGACCAAGACATAGAGGAAAGATATAGGGGAAATCTTACCGAACTGGACAAAATTCCAGACGTGGTTAGGTGTCTTAGGGAATTCTCTGGCAACCAATCCGAGTATAGCTCCTGGAAAAAGAGCGTAGAAAGAATTTTAAAACTATATGAATCCTATAAGGGAACGCCGAAATATTTCGGTATCCTCAACGTTATCAGAAATAAGATTATTGGCAGCGCTGACGCCGCCCTAGAATCTTACAATACTCCTCTAAACTGGGAATGCATTTCCCGCTGTCTGACACTGCATTATGCAGACAAAAGGGATTTGTCAACCCTGGAATACCAAATGATATCTATTGTACAAGGCAATTGTACTATACAAGAATTTTACCAGGTGGTATACTCCCACCTGTCTCTAATAACAAATAAACTCTCCAGTATGGAGATGGGACGTGAATCGTTAGATATTCTAACACAAACCTATAGGGACAAAGCGCTGGATACATTTATCAGAGGACTTAAAGGTGATTTGCCCCGTCTTCTGGGAATAAGGGAACCCACAGACCTTCCTCAAGCTCTGCATTTGTGTCTCAAATTAGAGAACCAACAATATAGAGCACAGTATGCAAATTCCCATGCAAAAACCGAGAAATCTCAACAGCAACCTCCACCTCGTAAGAACTATAATCCGAAATATATTAATCCAAATCAAGGATTTATTCCACAATCCTTCAATCAAATACCTCAAGGGTATTTTAACCAAAACCAGCCATCAATATCTCAACAACAATTCTTTAACCAGATGCCTCAACGGCAATATTATCAAAATGGCTATGGTTTCGCTCCCCAACGTCCAACGGCACCGAAGCCGCAAGCCAAACCAGAACCAATGGATGTAGATCAATCCATGCGATCGAAAGCGGTCAATTATATGAATAGGCCGGTGCAGGATAACAAGTTTGTAGGAAAAAGACCTACCAATCAATCAGCACAGGTTCATCAACCAGCGAAAATACAAAGGAATTTTCACCTCCAAACAGATGCACCTCAAAACGATTCAAATGAAGAAAACTATGCATCGGAAATGTACAATTATGAAAATGATCAAGAATTACAACCATTAGATGAATATGTTAATGAATATAACACCTTCAATCAAGAGGATGAACAGAATGAAACACAGGAATTCATTGATATTCATTTTTTAGGCTAACAAGCTCGTCCCTACCATATATCGAGTGTAGGACGAGCTCAGGTCAAACACTAAAATTTTTAATTGACACGGGATCAAATAAAAATTATGTCCAACCCGAACTTATCAAAAACCCAATTCCAAATAATGAAACGTTTTACGCGAATTCTGTTGGTGGTAAAACCAAAATTACACACCATACGTTTATAGATCTTTTCCATACAAATTCTAATGGCACTAAATTTTTTCTGTTACCAACGTTGAAATCTTTTAACGCTATCCTGGGAAACGATAGCTTAAAGGAATTGAATGCGGTTATCTTTACTTCCGAAAATTATATGTTAATAGATAATAGAACAAAGGTGCTAATAAAGCAACAATACTCCCAATCCGTAAATACGATAAACATCAGGAACAACCATATGACTCAAAAACAAAAAGTCAACCTAGATTTAATTGTGAAGAGGTATGAAAAATTATTTAGTGACCCGAATGAGAAATTAACTGTCACCACGTCGGTCATGGGTGAAATACAAACCAAGGACGAAAATTCGGTATACTCACGGTATTACCCATATCCACTGCACCTAAAAGATGAAGTCGAAAGTCAGATTAAAGAATTATTGGATAACAATATAATACGACCATCTCGGTCACCATATAACTCGCCGATATGGATCGTACCGAAAAAGGCTGACGCCTCAGGGAAAAAGAAATATCGTTTAGTTATCGATTACAGAAAACTAAACGATGTTACTATACCTGACAAGTACCCAATCCCGAATATAAATGATATCTTGCCACAACTATCCAAAAGTAAATGGTTTTCTGTAATCGACTTGAAGAGTGGTTTTCACCAAATACCGCTAAAGGAAAGTGATATGAAAAAAACTGCATTCTCTGTGAACAATGGAAAATATGAGTTCACAAGACTTCCCTTCGGGCTGAAAAATGCCCCTTCAATCTTCCAAAGAGCTCTCGATGATATCTTACGTGAGCATATAGGGAAAATTTGTTTCGTCTACATTGACGATATCATCATTTTCGCAGAGGATGAAGAGACACATCTGAAAAACCTGCAAATAGTCTTTGAGACCCTACAAGGAGCAAATATGAAGGTCCAGTTGGACAAATGTGAGTTCCTAAAAAAAGAAGTAGAATTCTTAGGGTTTATCATATCAGATTCGGGAATTAAGACAAATCCGGAAAGAGTAAAAGCGATTCAAAATTTTCCGATTCCCAACACACTTAAAGATCTCAGATCCTTCCTCGGACTTGCGAACTTTTATAGACGTTTTATCAGGGACTATGCTAAAATAGCAAAACCCCTGACAATACTTTTAAGGGGGGAAAATGGACGCATGTCCAAACATGTTTCGAGTAAAATAAAAGTAGATCTTGACGAAGAGGCTTTAAATGCCTTCAAGAAATTAAAGAATACACTGATATCCGAAGATGTCTTATTAGCTTACCCAGACTTCGAAAAAGAATTCCAATTGACTACGGATGCCTCTAACTTTGCCCTCGGCGCTGTATTATCCCAGGATAATAGACCAATAATTTTTCTATCAAGAACTCTCCATAAGCCCGAAGAGCACTATGCGACGAACGAAAAGGAGATGCTCGCAATAGTATGGGCTCTCAAGTCTCTTAGAAATTATCTTTATGGCGCAGCCAAGATGAAAATCTTCACGGACCATTTACCTTTAACGTATGCGTTAAATAATAAAAACTCGAATTACAAACTGAAAAGGTGGAAGGCCTTTTTGGAAGATTACAAATATGAATTAATGTACAAACCTGGAAACACTAATGTTGTTGCAGACGCACTGTCAAGAATTCCACAGGAGGTAACACATATTAACTCCATGACAGCAACGCAACATAGTGATGAGAGCTCATCACAGAATCTAATCCAGTTTACAAATGCACCTCTAAATGCCTTCAAAAATCAAATCATAATATCTACCGGCAGTACAGCTTCCTACAAGTTTGAGATCGTTTTTCCCACGTACCATAGACATACAGTTTCAGAACAGGTTTTATCAAAGGATATTTTGGTTCATATTCTGAAGAAATATTTAAACCCTTCAGTAACGAACTGCATTAAAACTACAGACAAAATCCTTGGTGTGCTTCAGGAGATATTCGGACAACATTTCAGTCAATATCAAGTGAAATACACTAGGATTATGGTAATAGACCTCATAGGCGAGGAAGACCAGGAAAGGGAAATTATAACAGAGCATAACAGAGCCCATAGAAGCAGTTCGGAGAATAAGTCTCAAATTCTAACAAGATTCTATTTCCCACAAATGCACGCAAAAATTAAACGTTTAACAAAATTATGCAAAGTATGTAAAGAGAACAAATATGACCGCCATCCCAACGAAATTATGCTCCGGGAATCACCAATTCCCCAATTTCCAGGGCAAATTGTTCATATTGATATCTTCATCACCGAAAAGAAACCCATTTTAACGGCAATAGACAAGTTTTCAAAATACGCACAAGCAAGACTGTTGAAATCCAGGGCTACGGAAGATATTAAGCAACCATTAAGCGAAATCCTCTTGGCATTTGGCATGCCAGAAATTGTGGTAATGGACAATGAAAAATCTTTCAACTCAACAGCCATTACGTTTATGCTAGAGAATCAATTTAACGTAAAAATATTTAAAATACCCCCATATGCTAGCTCGGTTAATGGACAGATAGAAAGATTTCATTCCACACTTGCAGAAGTAATGCGGTGCCTTAAGTCGGATGGTGCCCACAACTCCTTATCGGAACTCCTCCATAGATCCTTATACGAGTATAATAACTCCATCCACTCAACTATACGCAAAAAACCAATTGAAGCTTTCTTCGGTAAACGCATTCATTCGGACCCTCAAGACCTAGAAAAAAATAGACTGGAAATTGTTGAAAGATTAAAGGAAAAGCAAGTACGAGATCTGGAGTTTCATAATAAAAAGAAATCACCTAAGAAGGATTACGAAATTGGGCAGAAAATTTATGTAAAAATTAATAAACGGCTAGGGACTAAGTTAAGCAAGACCTATTCTGAGGAAATCATTAAAGAAAATAGGAAAACTACCATTGTTACAGAATCCGGACGGATCGTGCATAAAAATAACATAAGAAACTAATTAAAGATTTCTTTTCAGAATCATACTTGCTCTCACAAGAGCTGAAGTGCAAATTCTTGACTACTCGAATTCACAAATCGTCACCATAAACACCGGTTATGCCAAGCTCCAAACTGGAACGTTCAAACTAATACATGTAATTGAACCAGACAATTATCAAAATCTAATAGACAAAATACAACTGACCCTACACCCCAACGTGAGCACATCCCATCCTCTGTACCCCTTCCTATCCCATGAAACCAATCAACTCCAAGCCCATCTCAATAGAATTAAACCCCGAGTAAGGAGATCGCTTAATTTTATAGGGTCTGCATGGAAATGGATTGCTGGTAATCCCGACCATGATGACTTCGAAATAATTAAACAAAAAATGAATAATGTTTTGCGAAATAATGATAGACAAGTAATTGTAAATAAACTATCTATAGATAATATGAATGCTCTAGCTCAAACAACTAATCAAATTGTAAAGTATTTCAATTCTCATGAAATAGTCAATGAATCACAAGTATCAACTCTTAAATACAAAATAAAATTATTAAAAGAAGAACTTTTAAGTATTCAATATGCCATCCACTGGGCAAAAGCTGGAATAGTAAACTCATTCATTCTCACAAACAACGAAATAAATATTGTTAAACAAATTTTTGAAAAGGAAGCCATCCCTTATATTAATTTAGAAGAAGCATTCGAGTTCTCTGAAGTTAAAATAGCCTCCAGCAATAGTCATCTTATTTATATTGTTACCATACCAACTACCGATGTAAATTCATGTAATAAATTAATAGTTAAACCTACTAAATTTGGAAAATACGTTAATAAGATTCTGTATAACGAAGTATTGTTATGTAACAACTCAACTTTTGGCATAAAGTACCCCTGTAAATCATACAATAAATTAACCATCTGTAATAGTATTAATGTTGAAAATATAAATAATGATACCTGCCTAACAAATTTACTGAGAAGTCACACTTCAAATTGCACATTAATAGACAATGCCGACATACCCACTGTTGAAGAAATTGTTCCTGGAATACTCCTACTAAATCAAATCAACGAAACTATTCATATTAACGAAGAACCACGGGATCTGACCGGAACCTACATTCTGCAGTACCATAATGCATCAATAGTTGTCAAAGACAAAACATATAACTATTTCCAAATGATGGATGTTCAACCTTTACCACCTATTTTACAGCCTAGATTACCTGGATCAACGATTGAGAAAACGCTTACCTTACAATCAGTAAAAGAACTTCACCTCAAGAATACCGAAGAAATCGGCCTCCTAGATGTCAAGAACAGATGGACTTCAGGAATTAATTTTGGATTATCCACCATTATCATACTATTCGTAGTGATGCTTGTGAGAGGAAGAAATCAAACAAGCAAAGAAATTGTAACCACTATACCAGCAGTACACCTCTCACTCCCTGAAGTTGCCACCACAAATTTTATGGAATCGCAACAGACCCCAAGATTGTCCCAAATACCATATTTCTAAAATGTCACGATCGAGGACGCTCATAATTAAAAGGGGAGGTGTTAACACCAAAAATGTTTGGTGGGTCAATAACCAATAATGCTGACGCTGTTAAGCGTGCCACAATTGGAGCAACGATCGCAGACGTTGTGCCATAAGTAATATCAAACAATGCTGACGCTGTTAAGCGTGCCACAATTAGAACAACGACCCCAGAGGTAATTTACGTTATGCCAGCAGTCAACGCGACGGTGCACATTTTGCGACGTCATCATTAGTTGGTAAGGTAGTTATCATTAAGAATTTTGTAATTAATTTCAGTCAGTTCATTTTGAATCATAAAATAAAGAAGTCGCTTCTCTAAGCAGCGCAATACAGGAATAAACTTTAATCTTGTTAATTTATACTCAGGAAACAGTGAGCAGGATGGCAATGATTGTAAGGGGAGACCCCAATGGGTTGAAAACGAAAGGCTTGCTGAAACTGGGAAGTCTGAAATGAGCAATATGATGGGAGTGCTAACGTTACACTCGGCCTTACAAACGTATTCCGTATTGGACAAGTGGAAAATAGTGAATGCAGGGCATACAGGGAGGACGATGAGACGATGGAGCATTTCGTTGGTCAATACCCGGCTTTCACACAAGCCAGATCCACGAATCTCTTGAACAGGACAATACCGGACATAACCAATCTTATGGGAATAGACTGGAATTTTCTGAGGAACTTCTTGCATAGCACCGAACTCCTATGAGGGTGTAATGACTAGTAGGGCAATTTGAGAGCTCACACAATAGGTCGAATAAGCGGCTTAGGTATATACATATGTATATACGGACATGGGACGGATCAGAGAGTCATTTCCCTATCATACCCCTCTTTATCAAACTAACTAGTTAAAAACAGCTTTCAAAGGTCTTGCAAAGATTCCTACATGAGCTACTCAAATGGAAATTGATCTAAATCCAAATTGTAACAATTTTGAGATATCAATGCTATTAAAACTCAAATATCTTAATATTGTTACGATTAAGTAACAGCTTTTTCTTATGTTTCATGCTTAAATTAAAATGAATGTCAAAATAATGTTAATGTGAAAGTCTTACTTCTCTGGCTTAACATTTGGATTATAATGTAAATAACAGGGCGATTAATATTACGCCTGAAGGTATGCCCTGGCTACAACATACCAGCTCGCCCAACCATGTTTGATGAATTCGCTTCAATACCGATTAAATTCGGTTAAGATATCTCTAGGATAATCGTGAGAGGCGGCAGTACCACTGGTTCTGGAAATGAGTGCAAATATCTAGAAAACCTGGTGCCAGGTAGTAGAACTGATATGAATAGAAATACAAAAACTGTACTCAAAAGACAAAAACGGTGCACAAAAGTACAAAATCCGTAAACACAAGTACAAAAAGTGTACACTCAGTAAGGTGTCAGTCGCCGATAGAAATGTGAAAGTGGCCACTGCAGTAATCGAACCATCGTTCTAATACACTAGAGTCGTACACACTGACAATTCTACCAAGGAGTTTCGCTTAATCTCCCCATTGTGTGGAAAACCGTTGCAGCAACATTTTTACCACTGAACAAGTAGAAAAGGATGCTTGGAAAAATGAGTCTGCAGTTGGCTGTCATAAAAACAACTGGACAAAAGTTTCATGACCTTGAAAATCCCATTTTCACAAATAAAGGGTGGGCGCTTTACTCTTGAAGAAAACCGGGAAATATTAAAAACTTTCTTCCAAAGTTCTGATTCTTGAACTCAAACTGTAAGATACAAACATGGTCTGTTCCTCGACCTCGAACGAAAAGCTAAGGAAACGAAAGCCAGTCACTCACATTCGACTCAAACTGGGTCCCTCTAAATCGACATTTTTGTTCGACTGACTCAATATTTGTTTGATTTGACAGCAGTTCCGAAATAGAGGAGCACAAATTTCTACTGAAAAGTTCTGATAAATTTTACATTTTCATTCGACTTGAAATTACAAGATTGTGGAGCCCAAATCTACTTTCATTCGACTGGAACGAAAGGTTTCGTTCGAGGAACAGGCTGATAGAGTGCCATCAACGCAGTTTGTGGATAAATTTGTGATGCGAGTTTGTGAATCCGGGTCCTCATTTAACAAAAGAACTCGTGTACGTGCCTGTCCAGTGCGTTCAGTCGAAAATATTGCTGTAGCTGAAAGTGTGTTCGAACAGCCATCAATACCAACTCGCCACCGTTCGCAGCAATTGGGCATTTCTCGCACGTATTTGCGCAGAATTTTGCATAAAGTCCTCGGTATGAAGGTTTATAAAATCACATTCGTCCAAGAACTGCAGGCTCGTGGCGCTCCGATGCATTTTCGCTTCGCTCACTTGGCTGAAGACGGGTTTTTTTTTACCGAAAACCCGATTTTACAATGAAGCTCATTTTCTCCTCGAGGGCTACGTTAACAAACAAAATTGTCGCATTTGGGGTTAAAAAAATCCACACGTCTTCGAGGAGAAGCTGATGCATCCACGAGAGACTGTTTCGTACGGGCGGCATCATAGGCCCATCTTTCTTCGAAAATGAGCAAGGAACAGCCATTTTTTTGCCCCCAAAAGCTGAAGAGGATGACTTGGACGACATATAGTTTCAACAGAATTCCGCTACGTCTCACACAGCTAACGTTGCAAACGATATGTTGCCCACTGTGTTCGAAAACCGCATAATCAGCCGAAACTCGCAAGTCCATTGGCCGCCTCTCAGCAGCGATTTGACTACATTAGACTATTATCTATGAATAACAAGTGTTACGCAAACAATCCCAAGTCCATAGAGGCCTTAAAACACGAAATCGACGCCGATGTTCACGAGATAGAGGCCCAAACAATCATAATTTGGAAAAAATGTATATTAGTATTTTTTTAAACCGAAATTTAATTCCAAATTTTACATAGCCCACCCTTTAACTGCAAAAAACACTGATTTGAGGACAAACACTGATGTGAGGACTTAATTTAATTCAATGTTGCTTACTTTTCGTCTTCACTGTTCCCTCCTAGTTACTATAAGCGTTCATAGATATCTTGTGCGTCTGCGCGCAATGCATTATCACTCGCCACCATTATCATTCAACGGCTCAGTCACGTACAACGTGTGGTGGTTGCGCCTGCGCGTATGAGCTTGTTACGAGCACTATACGGGTGTCGTGTCGCGTCTTCGCCAGCAACATACCAGCATTTTTTGGGAGCAGTTTTTACAAAACGTTTGAAATGTGTGTCTGTGCTCTAACCCCATGAAGGTGTTAAGCGTTTTCCATTAGCGTGGATTGTGTGGCGGCTCTAACGATGAACAAATTGTGGTTGCGAACAAATTGTGGTAACAGCAGTGCCTATTTTGTTGGCCGTGTTAGCTGCTTTATTTGGCTCTTTTGTAACTGCATTCTTTTGTGTTGTGCGAGTTTGATTTTGGCTTTTTGTCAACAATTAATTAATATGCCAAATAAATTTACATACATATCGTGCCATTGATTTTGATTGTTTGTTTATTTTTACCACAAATTGTTTGGGTTTTTAGGAATAAAAAACCATAATAAATGTTGTGATTATTTTCTGTATAAAATTAACATAAAAAACATAACATAACTGAAGTCACTGTAGAGATTTGCCCAAGTTAATCAGATTGGGAATGGGAAATAAATTTATCAATGGCAGTGGAAGAAGATCTGAAAGCCTGAGAATATTCCATGACATACAAAAAAATAAACACATACAAATACTTGTATGAATCACAGGAAATGTTTCGAAATCTTAAAAAAAATCAGCATAAAAAAATTGTAGTTTAATGTTCTTAGATCGTCGTATGGTGTGGCCTTCAATTTTACAAAAATTTTATTTTTCCAACAGAAATCTTTTCATGTTAAAATCAAATGTTGAAAAATGTTTGTTAAAAATTAACATTTTTGTAAAAATAAAGGTCACAAATCACAAATATATGTTTCGTCAATCGCCCTTCAATTCAAAATTGATTTTTTTTCAAATCTTATTTTAATTTTATTGGCGAACCCAATGGAATTGAGCCATCATGTTTGTTGTAGAATAAACTCCGTAGTGAGTAGATTATTTATAGGTAAAATTTAGGTGCCCACTTCTGCCCCTTTAGAGCGAGAAAGCTGAGAAATTGTCGAAATATTTTTCGATGATATAATTGTGCTGTTAGGGAAAATAACTGAACTAAATGTGATCGTTTTACAACATTTATATATTTTTCGTTTATCCAGTGGTATCAACAACTAGAAGATTTGAGTAGCTGACTAAATTTCGGGAGCTAGTCACTATATCATCGAGATTGGAGGTCAATCGCTGTACCCCAAAGTCTGATATCCGCTTAATGAGAAAGTTTACAAGGATCTTCTTTTTCTTGAGCACGAGCTTGTGCAATAACTCATTATCTGATTGATTTTGAAAAAATTTGAAATTTGAAAAAATATTACCAACAAATTTTGTAAAAAATTCTGCGTTTTTACCCCTTGTGCCCCGCTACTTGGTTACAACTTGATGGTCAGGTTAGTCATGCATCAACACTTGAGTTTATTGTGGAAACTTAATATCCAAACTGTGAGAATATCGGTTACGCGACTGAGTATAAACCACGTGTGGCATGGTTAACGTTATAGGGAATCAAGTAGGACTACTCCAACTGAAAAAGCCTGGTACGCGTTTTCTCATTGGAGTGGAGTGGGCCACTGCGATGTAGAAGACTTTACTCCCAAGTGTATTACTGATGAGATTGACTACTGGCAATACTGTGGAGACGAGGGGAAATTGACACCATAGAACCTTCTCCGTCAGTAACCAGCCCTACAATATAGGTGGTGGAAGCGCCGCTTTGGGTGGTACTTTGCGTATGGTCTGAGTTGTTTCCGTAGTCTACAAGGTGAAAAAAACGTCCCCTGTAACATTATGCAGGAACCATGCGTGTGTTTGAAACGGTCATATACTTACGTGCAAGCATTGCTGCCATCCATATACTTACGTGCAACCATGTTTGTAACATCCATATACTTACGGTCAAGCATTGTTTTCATGAATTGAAGATCTGCTGTTTTCTGTTTCTTTGTTGTGTGTCGCGTTTTTGTTCTCTGCAGTTTTCAACCAAGAAAGCCATATTTGGGTCACAAAAACATTATTGTAACATATTAATCATTGTATCTCCAAAAAGTAATATTAAATAGCAAACACAATGTGTTTGGACACAAACATACTACATTTGTGACAAGCTACAAACACGTTATACTTGCATCCAAACACAAAAAAGGCAGATTTTCAGCGTGTAGATACTGTGAATTTTGTTTGGAGTTTACACGGGATTTTACAAACATCCAGCAAGAGGGACCTTTGTTCGATGAATTGATCACAATTCTAGGGCTTACATTTGTGGACTATATAGTTTATGTTACACTGATGATTTCTCTTTGACAATTTTTCTTCTTCTTGTTCTTAAATTCGTGCTTGTCATGAAAACTTATTTTTATGTCCAACGAACTACAGAACCCTGCACTCCCACGTCTTCTCGGCGTTTATAAACAAATTCGCCAGATTTTCTCATTACACTGTAACAAAATTTCATATTTTTCAATTTTCAAACCATAAAGAAGACCAGACACTAATATTAGTAGTATATGACATTAGTATATGATGTGTACTTGCTACCATTTTCGACTCAAGTGCGTCACAAGATGACTGACTCTAAATCATCATATTTTTTCCATTTAAATGGCTTTCAAGTTCGTTACGGTTTCTTTAAATTCATTCCACCGTATCGAATTTCACACATATAAATAACTTCATTTGAATAGTTGATATTATTTTTTGTTTTGTTTTGGTTTTAGTTTGATGAAAAATATATTCATATCATATTTCTGTTTTTGTTTTCTTTTTAAAACACCCACACAATTTATGTAAAATTTTAAATATGTATCCACTGCCCTACGCTTAGGAAGATATATGAGCTGTTAGGAAAAATTAGCTGAAATACATTTAGAAGGCGTTTATATCGAAATAGTGTTAAATTGATAAAGAACATCAATTTAACAAATAGTTTACAAATTAAACAACTTGTTTAATCCATTATTTAAATGAAACATGAAATTGAAGAGATTAGCGCCATCTATAGTATCGAAGGGAACTATGAAATAAAGCTTTTGCATATAATTTATTTTCTCGAGGTTATACGTTTTCCATGTTTCCATTTCCATTTTATAAAGCCGTTTCAGTAGAAGCTGTGATGCCATGAGCACTATCGCAAAAAAAGCAGACGAAAAGCATCCATCGTAAATGGTGACACTGCATTCACTTGCAACGCGACTTGGCTGTTGACCCTTTGCAGCAGGATACCAAATCCGCTGTGTAAATTGGCAAAACCCATAGCAAATCTAAAGCTGTCAATTTTTATTGTCAATCTCGCACTGCTTCGACATTGACAACCGTATCCGCTTATTGTCCACCGTAGGCGATCGCGGCACCCATCGGGCCGACACCTTTCTCATGCTTAAATTATCATGTAAATTATTAATTGACGCTCCGTACCACACGCCTACGACCTCTGCTATTTCGCGCACTTTTGTTCGGCTATCAGTGATAATCATGTCGTGGACTCATCAAAAACAGATGTACAACCACGTTGAAATTCGTTGAACGAATATCTTATGGTTGGCTGAGATGGTAAAGGGTCCTCATATACAACATCTAACTTCGCTTTTATTTCTTCGCATGTTTTTCATTCAAAAATAAAAAGCAAATTACGAACCGATATGTTAATTTTCTATTTTATCGAGAAACACGAAACACGTGTGATATAACTGGGTGCCAAATAAAAACTAACCTATAAAACAGTCAGTAAATCAGTGTGCCAGATGGCAGTATGGGTAGTGTGCGCGCCTCTTGTACTTGAGATCCGGGGTTCGATCCCTGCTCTGACCACCTTAAAATTTCTTTCGACGCCGGTCACTTCGCATAGTGACGGCGACACTATCGAGTATTTAGCCATGAAAATGCTTCTCAAAAATACCGTTCGGAACCGGTGTAAAAGTGCAGGTCCCAATCAGTGAGTATAAAACTAGAAAGCGCACAGCTCACTGGTTGTGAGAAGCTCTCCCCGATTCCTTCTAGGGATGTAATGGGAAACCATTCATTTTAGATGGCAGTATACGACGGTAATGTCAACTTCCCTCAACAACGCCATCTGTAGTTATTGATGGACCCTCGTAATAAAATGTGTTTTGTTTAGAGATGTAGAACTTTAAAAGTGAAATGAAACACTGATGAATTGAGGAAAACCATGGACTGAAATAAATAAATAAATGAAACACTGATGAATTGTATTATTTGCAATGAAATTGGTTTTATTGTCAGTTGTATATGAATATAATTTCTGACTAAGAACGCTGCGGCTTGCTTGGACATAGTCCAATCGTGAGGTTGATCACTGCGTGCAGTATTTGGTACCATATATCGATAATAATTCCGGCTCGTAAATTTCAATATGTCAATATGTCAATATGCCTTGCCAACTTCAACTTGTCGGGGTCGGCTGCCGATTTAGTTTTTGGACCCGAAGTGGCTTGCGATCGAGTTAATACGAACCCTGTTTCAGATGGTTGACTCGAAAAACCGTCCTGCAAATTTGTGATCCAGCTCGGGATACAATTTCTACAGGTTAACATCTAACGGCTCTCGAGCCGGATCTCAAATTTGCAAGCCGTCTTAGGAGTCGACAAGCTAAAAACAAAACTAAAAGGTAAATCTGGTGGCTTCAGGCTCGCGATTCGGCTCTCAACTTTCGACTGCCTGCAAATTTCATCTAGTCAAATTTGAGACCCGCCTCGCGAGGCGACGGCCGCTAGATTGAACTTTGCGTGATTAAGCTCTGTTAGCCAATGTTAAATCTGATGAATCGAGAATCGGTTCGCAAATTTGAAGTTGAAATTTGGGGGACAGTTAAATTTTTCGAGCAGGCTCACGTTCCGAACGGCACCAGATTTTGGGCTTGTGGGCTCTCGGCACGCGAAACGTCACGCAAATTTGGGATCAGGTTCGCGAGCCGAGAGCCTTTAGATTCACCTTTCACAAGTTAAACTTTGTGAGGCAAAATTAAATCTGGCGGTTTTCGGCACGCGACGTTTTTGGCTCGGGAAAACATTTAAACTGGCTACTCTTGACCCGCGAGCTAATACAAACCCTGTTTCTAAGTCCTCAATTGCCTCTGGCTTATCGGCGTAGACTAACGATTTCACATACCCACACGGAGAATAATTCAGTTGTATTAAATCGCAGATCCAAAAGTTTTGGCGAATCGAGGCGAGTCAATTCAGAAACGAAGAAGTCATTGATCATTGCTGTAGATTGGTAACCTCTGACTGTCACGTTCTGGCCGGCATCGTTTTTGATGTATTCAAGGACCAAGGATTTCACCAGATCTGAAAGCTCTTTCACTTTTTCTGGATGTAACGATCACTCATAATGCTGAAATATTACTTGAATGCTGATTTTTAGTAAAATTTTAAATTTAGTACAAATTATTAATAAATATTCATAAAAAGTTTCACTGCTCAAATTTTGTGCTTTTTAGTTCCAACAGCTTGTAATAATTAATAAAATCTATTCTATGATTGGAAATTTTTTACTACACAATTTTCCAATTTTTTCCAATCCAATGGTTTTTTTTAGTACTTATACATATCGATGGCTTAATATAAAAAGGGCCTAACTCGATTTTTTGTTACTTGACAGGAGAAGGAAAAAACTTAATAAAATCCGTAAAATTTTAGATACAACAAGAAGTTTTAATGCAATTTCCAAAAATGTGTTGCTTCTTTTTATTAAAAATTTCATTTCTTTTGTATCTAAAATTTTGCGTATTTTATTAAGTTTTTTCCTTCTCCTGTCAAGTAACAAAAAATCGAGTTAGGCCCTTTTTATATTAAGCCATCGATATGCTTTTCTTCTTTGAGTACATATTTTAAATTTTAGTACAAATTTTACTGTATAAAGCTATTTTATTTTTAGTATATATTATACTTTATAGTATTATATAGTTTTACTTTGCAAGCAAACTGAGATTTAAATCCTCTACTACAATTTTGTATGTAACTTTTGTAAATATATTAGCTTTTTTTCCTTTTTAGTACATTTAGTACAATTTTAATAACATATTTAAAATAATGAAACAAAAGAGAATCTTACCAAGTATGTATTTTAGTGTCCAATTATAAATGCATTCTATTTTTTTTTTTTACATTTTAGTACAACTGGTAATATTTAGTACAAATTGTACCTTGTTGCCTACATATATTATACTCGTTAAAAAATTTACGGGTAAGACCTCAACTAAATTTGGAGATTCAATTTTATAATACATCTGTTTCTCCTAGTTAGTACATGTAGAGTAATACACTTTTGGTTCACAATTTTTTTAGTACTTACATTTAGTACAATTTTAATTAGAAATTTTGTATAATAAAAAAATAATAAAAAAAATACAAAATATTTATTTTTTGAAATTTGATGTTGAGTGCACTCTTTTTTTTACTGATTAGTGCAAATTGTAATATTTAGTACAACTTGTGCCTTATTACCTGTATTATACTCTATAAGAAATCTAGGCTTTGAAGCTTCTACTATATTTTTGTAGCCAATATTTTTTGTGTTGTTCCTTTGTATTAAAAATTTTTGTTATTGTGTTTTAGTACAACTTCTAGTATTTAGTACAAATTTTGCCTTGTTACCTGTATGGTGATACTCATTAAACAATCTAGGGTTTAAGACCTCAACTACATTTTCCTATCCAATCCTAAAAAGATATTTTAACAGGCTTTATGACACGTTTAAAAAAAAATAAAATACACTGTAAAAAATTTTATAACAAAAAAAAATTTAACTAACGAAAAAACCAAAAAGATCAAGGGTTTTTTTACAGTGTAATATTTTTTTAAAAAGGTTTATCCTTCACCTATACCATATCAAAAAATAAAAATGGGTTCTTTTTTAGTTTTTTTTATATAATTTTTTAAGTAGTGACACTTCTAGTAATTGCCCTTATATTTCATATTTACAGGTAAAACGTAAAAATTAAAAATTTTTTTAAACGTGTCATAAAGCCTGTTAAAATATCTTTTTAATGATACCAAGATCACGGAAATCGGTTCAGCCGATTCTGAGTTATTGTAGTTCAAATGGAGCTCTTTTCGACCATTTTCGCGTTTTTTCGAAAACTTTCCCACTGTGCCACGCCCAAAAAATCGCAAAACAGTCATTTCTAAAAATGAGGGTTTGTTTGTATTGATCAAATTTAGATATAAACAAAATTTCATCGATATCTTAGGGGGTCGGGTTCAATGCATCTCGATTTTTACATGAAATTCATCACCTGAGCTTATTTTGGTATTTTATGACTATAGTTATGACTCGGATGAAAGGAGGGTTAAACCCCATTCTATAAATTATCCGTTTTAGTATCCAATTTCAATTGTATGACACATTTAGTTACATTTTAGTACAAAAAACTAACTTGTTGAGAAACTACAGTTAAATCCTCTACTACATTTTTCAATTGTATTTTTTATAACAACTAAATTTTGCTTCTTTTTCGAACGTTCATTAAAATTTTTAGTACACCGCATAAAAAATAGTTTAACTCCCATTTTGCAATGTATACACCGTAATAAGTTACTTGATGTATTAACTATTTTTTATTATATTAAATTTTTTCTTTTTAGTATTAGTTGTTCAATTAGTGAAATTTTAGTATTTGGGCAAACTGAGGTTTAGTACTAACAAAATTAATATTTTAATTATTTTTATTTAATACACATTTTTGTATTTAGTATATCTTTCAAATTTTTAGTACAAATTGTTTCTCTTATACTGTATTAGAAAAGATTGAGGCTTAAATCTACTCTATACATTATAAAGGGTGGCCTATGTAAAATTTCGAAGCAGATTCCCAATTTGACATTTATGAAGCGACAGATTATTAATTAAAGGTTAGAAATTGGTCACTTCACGCTTGAAGAAAATTGGGGAATATTACAAATTTTCTTCCAAAGTTCTGAGTCTGAAGATGAGTATTTTTACCGACATATAATATTTTCGATGAAGCCCATTTTCACTTCGAGGGGCTACGTTAACAAGCCAAAATATCGCATTTGGCGCTCGGAAAATCCAGACGTCGTCCTTTGTGATGCTAAAACATGAAATCGATGCTGTCGTTCACGAGATAGAGGGCTAAGCAATCGAAAATGTACTGAAAAATTGGGTAGATCGCATGAGGTACTGTAAAACAAGTCGTGGAAGTCTTTTGGGCCTTATCAATCAAATCATCATTTTGAAAGAATGTATATTAGTATTTTTTTAAAGCGAAATTAAACAAAATTCCACATTTTACATGGTCTACCCTTTATAATATAATTCCAATAATAATATCGGGTATTATACTATTGCAGTTGAATTTTAGTTATTAGTTTTTAGTTGATCTCTAAAGTTTTAGTACATTTTGTACGTAATTGTGTGTTATATTTCTATTTTCTCTTTGCAAACAGATACAATGTTTATTAGATTTATTATTTCTAAATATGTATATATTGTACTATTTGTAATAAAATTAAATTCTTTAGTACTAATATTTTCCCCTGTTCCCTTGTTAGTTAGATTGTATAATTTAGGTTTAGAAATTGCCTAATTTGTTGTTACCTCTCACAATCCGACCAATGTCTTTGTCACATTTTAATGTTTGACATAACACCTTTTTACTACTAATTCCATAACTTTTAAATGGAAATTTGTGTTTTTTTATTTTGGATAATTTCCAAATTCCATTTCAAATCTTGGCTTTAATAGCCAAGTTCATTATGCTGCCAATAAAACAAAATTTCATTGTAACTTGGACATTATTCAAATGTTCAGTTAACAATGTTAAGTTTAAGGTAACCCGATTATATAGTATATTGAGAGAGGAAATCATTTCAATAACAAAACAAAATTTTATATAATAGAGATCACAAATTATAGATAATTTCCAAACAAAATGTGGAGTGAACACAACAACAGTATTATGAATATTGACAACAGCAACAACACCTTAATCATCCCATTAAAGCTTTAAAACAAAACAAAACCCATGTTTTCATAATCCCATCATAATAACTACAGAAATCTGTAATAACATGTTCCAAAGTGTTTGTTGGCTTATTTTGTTTTGACAGCTCGGCCCTGGGCCAAATGCTCCCTTGCTCTTCCACCCACTGCAAGTGAATCAATTTCCCTCCTAAACACAATGACGACTACGTCAACAACTTGGCTTAGAGTAAAATAGTTACAACAATGCCAAACGCAAAAAGTAAGATAGCCAACAAACAATTGGTAACAGCTAACGAAACTAAACTGAACTGAACTGAAAGATAACCTAACCCAGAATTGTACTTTTATTTAGCACAATTGTTGGGGAAATGACATGGATTCGTGTCAGATATGAAGAGACACCCGAGAAGAAATGTTGAAAAGAAAAAACGTAAAGAAAAAAGATTGGTGACAAAGAAGAAAGCTTACTTCAGAGTGGAAGCAAAGGAAGAGTACCAAAAATTACCCCTTTTAATAAAAATAAATTTAACAAAAAACGAAATTATCCTTGCCTGTATCAAACTAAATATGCTGCAAGTTTTAAACTGAAGAAGTACATAAAATTACCATTATTTAGTACCAAAACGGTAATTGAACTTTGCATTTACCAAAGTAAACTATCTGAAAATTTGATTCTAAAAAAGTGCATAAAATTACCCGTTTTTTAAACAAATTGAATGGTTGTTTAAACTATTACTAAAGATTTACCTTAAACAAAGAAAATAGTTAGGTTAAGTTAGGTGTTTGTGGCAGTCGTTGAACAACTCCCTTAGACTTGTTAGTCCATTGTGATACCACGGGCTAAAGAGATTAAGCGCTAGCCCCACTGGAGAACCATTTAGTGTGATCCAAGGTGTTCAAGATCCTAGCACACCTATTTGAGATAATTCTCCCTGGTCCCTAAATAAGTAGAGACCTAATATAATCCTCCGGCCAGATATTGCCGATCACGTGCAGGAAATATACTCAGTGGATTATTCGTCTTCTTCAAAGTTACAGCTTCTACAGATGTCGTTTGTTCTGACCTTTATTCTCGCCCCATGTCTATCAATCACCCAGACCCAAGACATGAAATCCGATACAAAAGTATTGCCACCTTGGTCCTGGCTGGAGAAGTAAGGTTTCAGTCGCGCAGCATGTCTACCAGTCAGTGTCCACTCACAACTGATACAAGAATTGATACCTTGTGCTTGGCTAGAGACAAAAAGTTCGTTTACCTCTCCTGCATCATCAAACAGTAGCGTTCCTACAGGATATAGGTTAGGATAGGTTGAAGTGGCTGTCAGTTTTTACACACTTAGTCCAATGAGGGCCGTTGTGATACAGCGGAACGTCATAGTCCCTCCCCATCATTGAACTTGTAAATTGACTAGGTATGGTTAGGAACATTCAAGTCATAGGATTGCTTATCCTGATTATCCAGGATTTGCCTGAAGAAGGGACGTACGTTAGTCCTTGGCGAACCAATAAGTACTTTGCTAAAACAAAATTATTTTAAGTGTTAGCCCCACAGGAGGACCATATAGTTTAGTCCATGCAGCTCAAGATCTTGCCTTCGTCTATCAGATAATTTTCCCTAAATAGGCAGGATCCCATAGTAAACATCCTCCTGCCGGCTAATGCTGGACACGAGGGACGATGATGTGCAGTGGTTTCTTCCTCTTCCTCGTCATTTTAGATTCTACAGAAATCATTTGCCCTGACCGTTAATCTCGCCGCATGCCTACCAATCAGACAGCGCCCCGTCAAAACTGAAACAAGCAATTATATCTTGGGCCTGACTAGATACAGAAGCATCATGAATCTCCTGCTATCCACTATGAGCCAGATGTGCCTTGAGCGTACACAATCTATGCCCTTCGTCTATCTCTCCTGCATAATCATATAGGAGCGTTCTTGCAGGATAAGCTTACACTTCGCTAGGGGCATGCCATCACCCTCCAATTCCTATGGAACCTTTAAAATAGTCCCTAGTCTGGCCAGCTCATCCGCTTCACTGTTCCACGGAATGTTCCGCGCCCTGGCACTCACATGAGGAGAACATCGTACTGCTGGGCCTTGTTAAGAGATCTGTGACAGTCCTGGGCAGATGTTGAATACAGGAATACTGATTCCAGGGACTTGATGACCGCCTGACTGTAGGAGAAGACATTCACCCCCAAACTGTGCTGGACTATTATCCCTCAGCCAGTCGGTCACTTCTCTAATAGCCTAAATTTCAGTCTGATACACGCTACAATACTCAGGTAATCTACGGGAAACTGACAACCTTAGATCCTTAAAATAGAACCCGTAGCCTACATGACCCATAATTTTCGAACTATCCGTGTAAACATTCACATATCTCTCTTTACCAGGAACTCATTTGTTCCACAAATCCCCTACCGGTATGAGAGTGTGGTATTTTCGATCGAATAGTGGTTCCGTTTTCGAGAACTCGACAGGAATGTTGGGAGTGCCTTCCACCACTATTTCATGACCGACTCCCAGAATGGCCCATTGTGAGAGTTGCCTTAGCCTGTTGGCAGACATGGAAGCAGTCTGCATTAGCCTGATAGCACACACGGACGAAATCGTGTTACCCATAACGTCTGCCGGTAACAAGTATAACATTACATTCAATGCATCAGTGGGAGTTGTGCGGAGAGCACCCGTGATTCACATCATGGCGATTATCTGAATTCTGGTCAGCAGTACACCACATGTGGGTTTCTCAAGCACCTGCCACCACACCATAACCCCTTAGAGCTCCCCACCGCTGTATAAATCCAGTGAATAATCCTCGGTGAAAGTCCCCGTTTACTCCTCTTAAATGTGTATAGGCATATCGTCGCCTTTCCACCCTTTCCACTGTGTTGGGTCTGAAACTATGCTTGCTGTCAAAAATAACACCCAAGTATTTGGCACCTTTGGAAGCTTAATTTCAGAACCATTTAAAGTGACAGGTTTCGGGGTAGGTATTTTAGACCTTCCGGTAATGGCCGGATTTACACGTAGCCCATTTTCAACCGCCCATTTGCGAAAGAATGTGGAGAATGTCCCTTAGGGTACTGGAATACTTGCCCCTTATAGCTATTGTCACATCGTCAGCATAAGCAAAAATTTTCGCACCCGCATTTTCGAGAGTGATCAATCAGTATTCCATTCAGCGCAAGGTTCCATAGAAGCCGTGACAATACCCTCCTTGAGGTGTCGCTCTGTTACTCATCGCCGTGGGTATTGGGTAAAGACCGGCTATCGTCGTGAGTAAATACCCATTATTTTCCCCATTCCCCTGTGAGTAATGCGTAATCGTGATGGGTAATTCCCCATTGTCACGGGTAGCTACCCGTTATTTTCCCCATACCCTGTGGGTAATGGGTAAACGTTCATTACCCATTCCCCATGGCGATGTGTATGGGTTGCACATGAGGGGATAACTACGAACTCTGGTTGAAATCTCGCGAGCCGTGACGGATTATAAATTTACTCCTGAAGTTGAATTTTTCCTCGGGTGTACTTCGACAAGAATCGTGAGTCATGCTCTTTTTCCTTAAAAGAAACCCAGCAATACAACAACAATACAGTTTAACCATCACCGTACATTGTTGTTGCTACTACGGTAATATCGCTGATACTGTAGTTGTTGTTATCTTCTAATGGTACGTGTTCATAGTTTTGTTGTTGTTGTTAATTCACGAAATTAGGTTTGTTGTACAATTGTAATTCGTTGTCGTCGTCTCTTACGATTACACGATGAGCATTATAACTTTTCCTAAGATGTTTGCGGTTGTTGTTGTCTGGTCTACTACGTCTTCTAACTCCTATTATCTTTGTTGTTATTATATGGTTGTTGTTTTTATTGTAAATCTTAACAGTTTCGTTGTTGCGGGGATAAATATTCAATTTACCATTTACCTTCACCTTGAATTGGAGGTTATTTGGTTATTTAGTTCTTTTTTGGTTTTGGGTTGTTATTGTTTTTAATGGAAATGTTTTCCCAAAAAAATAGAAAAGGGGGACAAAGAAGATAAACAATAGAATTAGAAAATGAAATGAATCCCAAAAAGGGAAGAGAAAGGGTTATGAATGAACAAATTTAATATGATATGTATGCAGAAGTTCATAATTTAGTATGATTCCTTTTTTAGGCTATAAAATGTAAAAAAATAGGTAAGGATTTTGTTTATGTTTAACGGAAACCATTGAAATGGAATCCAAATCCCAGGTTGTACTCCCTTCAATAGATGCCACCAGGTTTAACAAAATTGTAACTTGAAAACAGTCCAAATATTGAGTTTATGCAAACAACGATTATTTGGGAACTTTAGTGTTCCCCTAACTGAATAGTAGGTCCTTCTCTTTTGTGCAGATCTCAAACAGTTGAAGATATCGCACGAAAGTTCGATTTTTATTGGGACCACCTCGCGTACCGCATGAGAAACGTAAACAGATTTTATGTAAAGAAGTAAAAGAAAATGTTTCTAAATAATGAACTCATTTTCTCACCATAAGTACATAAAATTTACCACAAAGTACATAACATGTTGTATAAACTGTACCAGAAAGTACACATATAGTACATAAAGTGCATCAGAAGCGAACACAAATGTAACTAATGCTGGGCACTAATCTCTAAAATGCCTTTAAGGCGCTGAAACCTAAATATGTGTGTATAAATTCAATTATTTACCAACATATGTATGTACAAATAAACAAAAATCACATGAGGTGTCAGAGGACTCCCGGTTGAAACGAAGTTCCTTTCGCTATATACCATATTTTGTACTAGTTAGTTCCAACACGTCTAAGGCGCCCGTTGAAACATACGATAATTTAAATGGATCTTTAAGAAAAGATACTTTTTGTAAAATGATAAACTATTTTTAAGGACATTTTTTTTAAGTATATTTTTAGCTCCTTTTTGTAAGAATATGTATTACATTTTCCCGAAAAGGTCGTTTTCTAAAAAGAGGTACTTCTTTTAATAAAAGCTAATATTTATTTAAGAAAATGTACTATTTTTAAGAAGAAGTACTTTCTGTAAGAAACAGCCATAAGAGTATGAATTTTTTTTTACAAAGAAGTACTTTTTTTAAGAACAAGTACGTTTTAAAGAAGTGGAGCTCTTTTTAGGAAATGGTTATTTTATATTCAGAAAGGCTACTTACCTCAAGAAGAGAAAAGAAAAGGTATTATTTTATTTTTAAGAAAAGGTACTTTTAAGAAAAGGAATTTTGTAAAAGGTTTTTTTTTTAAGAGAAGGTATTTTTATGAAGAAAAGGTTGTTTTTTTAAGAAATGAGAATTTTTTTTTTTGAATTTGTCATTTTTCCAAGAGTAGGTACACTTTTAAGAGCAGGTACTTATACTATTTTTTGTTTCACAAAAAAGGTACCCTTTAAAGAAAAGATAGTTTTTTAAGAAAAGGCAATTTGTTGTACGAAAATGTAGTTTTTTAAGAAAAGGTACTTATTTAAAAAAAATAGTTTTATTTGAGAAAAATATAGCAGACAGTTGTCCGAGGCCTACGGCCACGGACTGTCCCTGCAGGCCATTAGTTTAACGTAGAATACGCCATCCGATAAGACAGAAAACATATATAACAATAAATGATAAATAACATAAGCAAATGAATTTATTTATTTGATAGTTACTTTTGATAATATACATAAGCTTATGGTAGGAAAAATAGGATAAATATGTTTTTAAATTAAAAGAGTAAGGATAAATGATAAATAACAGACGCAAATCAATTTGATTTATATTTTTTATAATTATATATCCATGTTAAATTCAAATTCACATTTAACATTTTGTTTCACTTAAATACATAAGTAAATATACGAAATTTCAATATTTCATCAATCAAAACAACAGCCGAAGGTTTGTGTCCACACTGAAACAGCAGCATAGTTTGTGTTCACGCTACAAACTCAAACACTCAACCAAACACCACACATATGTTTGAGTGTATGTGTTTAAACAATTTTCATTTGAGAAATTTAAATATTAGGAAGATATCAACCAATATGAAATGTATATCAAACGAAAGATAACATCTTCATTTACCTACAAAAAAATTTTTAAAAAAAGTTATCTCGCCGTTTCCTCATTGTCAATGAAATAAAGATTACAACAATAACAATCTGACATGGCTCCCTATACCGTAAGGTAAGACGTATTCTACGCCAAAAGGTAATTTTGTAACAAAATTTACTTTTTGTAAGAAAATTTACTTTTTTTAAACAAAGGTACTTCTTTAAGATAAGGTATTTTTTTTAAAGAAAATTTACTTTTTTTAAGAATATGAATAGGTATATTTTGAGAAAATTAACTTTTTTTAAGAAAATTCACATATTTAAGAAAATTGTCTTTTTTTTAACCTTGGCATTTCTAAATTTACTTTACTTTTACTTTTTATTGGGTTCTATACTAAATATTGGTTACAGACTCCACCTAGAAAACTTCCCATTAAACAAGAAAGTTCCCAACATATGTTAGTCTAGACACAAACCAAAGCAAAGTACCCAAAACAGTTGATAATAGTGGGTTGTAGCATAATAGTGTTCAAAAAAAGTTGTTTAATTTTATTTCATTTAGCCCCCATCCCGCAACGGGCGATAAGGAACTTCGTTCCAAAAAAACATATACCATAAGCACATAATGGGTACCAAATTAGTACATAATTTGTACGATAAAGTACACAAAGAACTTAAAGTGTATGAAAATAGTACGAAAACGCTTATCACAATATACACAAGTGTGTACTTATGTACACAAAGTGTACATAATGTACATCAAAAAAGGGCATAATGTATCACGATTATCTTAGAATGCTTCCATCATTTAAAATTGTACTTTGAATACTTATTATCAAGCAAACCTGCACTTTTACTACTTTTTCGAAAAAAAAAACTTTATTTAATTTTTTCCGTTAAAAGGGTTGTTTAGATTTGTTCTCATTTTTTATTTTAAATCTAGTTTAGGTACTTTTTGAGTTATAAAGTGAATTTGTAGTACCTTCTTAGTGGACAAACGAGTTCTTTTTTCCTCAGTCTTGACTAATTGATATTCTTGTTTGGTTTTGTAAATGCTGTAAGGTTAAGAATTATTGACTACAACTTTACTTTTTTAGCTCATGACGAACAGCAGCACTTGTTACTTTATTTAGTGTTTTCCTTCTATTTGTCATAAAATATCGCTTTCTTTTCTTAGGAACACTTGTAGATTTTAGAGTTTGTTGGTCTGTTTCTATCTATCCTAAGTTTATTATTAAAAAATCAACAATATTTTTATAAATTATTAATGGTTTTGTATTAATGACCCCTCTTTCCACACCCTCGCTGGCGCGACGGACCCTTTACTTAATATTTTTATAGATTTTCGTTATACAAGTGTTAATGACTTCATTATTTTTATACCCATCCATATACATATATGTTTACAGTTACAAATTGTTATCTTGAATAATTTTGTTACTTGCTCTCCGGTTGATCGGCAATCGGTGATGATGGCAGCCGTTCGTTCATGGCGTTTTAAACAATAACGATAAACAAATATCAATCATGTAAGGCGCCTAAACGCTACGGCAGCTAGAGAAGTCCCATCACAACCCAACGTTGTTTTATTAAGTATTGTTAGCTGTTGGTCAATGAAAGTGGCCGGAATGGCTAGGCAAACAAATGGGCAAATAAAATACGTTAACACGCTGGCTCTTAGTGCTGCTGTTAGTGTGACGCTCTTCTGCTGTCGGCCAGTAAAGTGTGAACTTTTTCTACTGTTGTTATTATTTACTACTTTGGTCATCCATCATATTTATGAGTTCTCATTATCTTTTGATTTTCGAAATTCTTGAAATTTCTGTGGATTAAAACGCAAAAATCATAAATGGCGTTGGGACGGGTTTCCGTTCTTAACTTGTTACGATGAGGTAATTCAGTTGAATTGAATTCTTTTGTCGCACATGTTACGACGACTTTTGATACGAAATTGGTAATGAAAATCAATTAAGGCGACAGAACACTCCACTCCCTAAAATGTGTAAATGACAATTAAATGAAGAAGTAATTACGACAAATTAAATATAAAAGCTTTAACGAATTTGGGACACCCTATTGCAGAGAAGTTTGTGTTTAAACAATTTCTAGGAAAAAAAATACTAGAAGCTATTCCAAGGGTATAGCATTTTTATTACTTCCAAAGAAGCAGAGAAAGCAACCACATGTTGTTCTGCTTCTAAACAAGCTGATTTAATGAAAAATGCCAAAGAAAGCTGTAGTAACTTCATGACTTATATAAATAGTACCTAGGAAATTATAGTTTCAGATAAAGCTATTCATTCTGAAACTAGGCCAATATTAAATTCCCAGTATCCAATATTAGGAATCAATCAAGGAAACGCATTTTCATTAGTTCCACAGAAGCAATATAAATATATATACATATTTCCATTACATGCCATGAAGTAATAGGACAGAGCTTCTCAAAAGCACTGAAATGTACGCTTCTTAGTTTTACACTCACTGATTGGGACCTACAGTTTTACACCGGTTCCGAACGGTAGTTTGAGAAGCCTTTTCAATAGAACCTATCATAAATTTGTACTTCCACAGAAGCAGCTTTAAACCAATGTCAAGAAAGACCAATAAAGCTCTAGTTGGTTAGGTAGTTATATCGTAAATAATCCCTAGGAAATTATAGTTCAAACTTAAGAACTGTTTTTCATCAATGTTATTGATAATTTTAATTCTTTGGACACGTATCCTGTTTGGTTTCTCGTCTAAAGAAATCGATCCTGTCGGCTCTAAAAGTGGTATTAGTTTTTCTTCATCTCGCATAGTTTCCGAGCTATCGGCAAAATAAAATTTGGTACTTCTATGGATAATGAAAGAGCTGGTGTTTTTTATCCGACCCGTAGAAGAATTATTTTGTTAACACTAAGTATTATTTAGCAAAATTTTACGTTTTTTTTGCAAAATTGTACTTTGCAATTGTTGAATTGTGTAAGCGTACTTTTTGTACTCTTGTTCGGGAGAAATTGGAGTTTTTGTGCTTTTTTTCGTTATACAAATTACTTTATTTCCTTGAAAACGTTTTTGCTTTCATGTTCTTTTCTTTATGAAAGTGTACTTTTAGTACTTTTTTTGTGTATTTTAATTAGTACAATTTTTGGTTGAAAAACGATTTTTAATTTATGTATTTTGAATTATATTATTCTTAAAACATGATTAACTTAGGATTCTTGTTCTACTTAATATCCTTAGTAAAATTGTACCTTAAGAATTATTTGTTAGAATATTGTACTATTATTTTTTTTGTGCAAAATTTTACTTTTGTACTTTTTACGGTTTATAAAATTTTTTAGTTATTTTTGTTTAAGACTGAGTAACATTCATTATTCTCTTTTATTTATTATTATTTTCTTTGTCTAGTAAAATTGTACTTTTAGTACTTTTTTGTGAGTATCTTAGAATCATTCTTTAATTTCCTTTCTCTAGTAAAACTGTAATTTTAGTGCTTTATTTTATATAATTGTACTTTAAGTATTTTTTTGGGCAAAATTGTACTTTTTGTAAATTTTCTTTGGAAAACGGTTTCTGCTTATATTTTCTTTAAAACATGATTAACTTGAATTATTCTTTAATTTCCTTTCCTTCGTAAAAGTGTACCTTTATTATTTTTTTGAACAAAATTGTACCGTTTAATCCTTTTGTTACATTTAATTTTCTATGTGAAAGTGTACTTTTAATACTTTTTTCGTAACAAATTGTCGTTTTAGTACAAATTTTGGTTGGAAAACGATTTTTCAGTATATTTTCTTCACAACATGATTAACTAAATATTTTTATTTTATTTTATTTACCTAATGAAAGTGTAATTTTTTTAAAATGTTACTTTTATTATGTCCTTTTTTTTGCAAAATTGTACTTTTAGAAAATTTTTTTATTGGAAAATGGTTTTGAATTACATTTTCTTTAAAAGGTGATCCACATTAGTATATTTTTTTATTTCCCTTACCTATTTAAAATTTACTTTTTTACAAATTTTTTATTTCTTGGAAATATGTACTTTTAGTTGTATTTTTAGTTCTTCTATAAGTAGTATTTGGTAAAAAATTTTACAACATTAAACTATTTGTAAAATTGTTGAATAGTGTGCATATTTTAGTACTCTCATTGTTTTATGATAAATTGACTTTTTTAGATTTTTCGAAATTTGTTTTTTCCAAGTCGTTCTTTGCTGCCCATACGCTACTTTTATTACTCCAACAGAATGATAGCAGATGCGCCACCTTTTTATTGCACTTTTTTGAAGAACCAAGAATTTCTCAAACCTAAGCAGCCCACATAACCTCAAAGAACGCGACACAAGTGTGGTTGTTACTAATTCACTGCAATGCAAAATACATGGCGTAACACCCCCGATTGATTTGGCAAAATTTATAAATTCAGAATATTATTAAAACTGCAAATCAGTTTTAATCTAAACATCATTTAAAACAGACGTATATTTTAAAATTAATATTAGATAAAAATTGAAACCAAAATATAAATGAAATACTTGAGTCCAAAAGTTGACATCCTATTTTAAATGTTGGCACTAAAATCAAACGATTTTGCTTTTATTCTCTCGAAAGTTTGTGCTGTTACCGACAACGATAAAGTGAACGCGCCATTGATATCTCGTGCCGTTTTTAGGTAAGACGTTGTTGAAATGCGGTCGAGACAACGGGTCCAAATGGCAATGACGCCTTTCGATAAGATAAGAATGAGGTAAAACACTACGTATCTAAACAAAAAACTTGAAAGAAGTCAATAGGCATACGTTACATATACATACGAGTTTTCCAACATACACGCAAAGAAATAAAAATCTATTGCCGCAAACATAAACCACCTTTGCCGCAAAAATATTTCGCTTGCTACGTATGCCCAGTGTTGACAGCAAAAGGAGAAACGTTTCCGCGTATCTCTCGTAACATGTCTCTCCTTTCAACAAAAACAAACAGATCGTAATGTAAATGTATTCGCGCTATGGTTGGGATAGCTCGATGGAAAGACTCCCGGACTCGCAATCATGATGCCTGGGTTCAACTCCATTTCATGGAAAGTGTAAGTTCTAACATAAAATTCGAAAACATTTAAAGTTCGAACCATATCAACACTGCTATCACGAGTAAGTGAGTTATAATGATTTTGTGGTAAATGAAGCTTCGTTTACAACAAGAGAAGGTTAGGTTAGGTAGAAGGGGCTACCACTATTGACACACTTAGTTCAATAAGGGACCTTGTCATACCACTGAACGTCATGTTCCGTCCCCATCGTTAAACCTGTAAATTGGTCTGCACCGGAATTCGGTAACTTGTTAACGATAAAAATCGGTAGTTAAATTATTGACATTTGTTAAATTTATTGAGATAAATTGACAACCTACTGAATTTTGTCGTTAAAATTTACGGAATTCCGGTGCTGGTATGGTTAACATGCGTTCAAACCATAACCAATCCCGATAATCGAGGATTTGGCTGAAAAAGATATGTACATTAGTCCCTAGCGAACCAATTAGTGCTCCGCAAAATGGAGGTAAAATCATTCAACTAACTCCTTGAATGTACATTAGATTCAGCAAGAAGTAAACCCCTAAATATTGTCTCCTATTCACACAAAAGGCGGGGCAGGAGCACACGCTTGGTCGGCGCTCTCATCCCGCAGTAATCATGAGCTGAAATTCTAAGACCGAACTAGTGTCTGCCTATTAAATAGTGTCCAGTGATCTAAGCTACTACGTAGGGATAATTGGATATCAAGTTTTTCCAAGGATTCAGATCATAACTTGGACATACCTGTCTGGAAATCCTGCAATTTGTGCCTCCACAACATCTATCATTCGCATTGTCTGAGAGCTTCGATTTTGAGTATGGGTTTGAATGTAGAAAGGAGCATACCCACATCCAGTTTAACAAGAAATGTGGCCCCTAATCTTGCCAGCTCATCCGCTCTATAGTTCCCTGGAATGTTCCTATATAAAGTGGATATTAAACTGCTCATTTAGACATGGGTAGCAGTTGTGGCCTATTCTTGAAGCCGGAAAATAGACTGCGGAAATGTTATAGCAACCCGACTGCCAGATTGTAGAGATTTTAAAGCAGCCCGACTGTCGGAGTAGATGTTGGTATCCTACACGTTGGAAAATCTGTCTTTTTGTATTGTTTGAATGCAAATATAACATGTTTATAGCTTGTCGCAAATATAGTATATTTGTGTCCTAAACACATTGTGTTTGCTATTCAATATTACATGTTGGAGACACAATGATTAATAGGTTATAAAATTTGTTTTAGCGACCCAAATGTGCTTTGTTGAAAACTGGTGAAAACAAACACGTGACAGACAACAAAGAATGAAAAATGCTTGCAAACATATACATAGTTCCTGGGGTCGTTGTTTTTTAGCGAGCAGGTGGGGATGCCCACCGATTACCACGATTTCTGCCTGAAGGACACAATACCTTTGGGCGAAGTCAAGGCCCACCTCTTTAGGATAGACTACAAAAACCTTCCAGACTATCTAGTCTGGTGCTATGTGTGTAGAAGCATAAATATCTTATATTACCTGGTATGCGTCCCTTTCAGTCCTGTAGTTTCTCACAAAGATAGACAGACGTCAGGGACATGTAATTCACTTCTAACGTAGATTGCCAATGATCCCTTAAAATCGTCCTATGTATGGGGTTGTGATACATTGTGAAGAAGGCCCTAGGCGGATATCTGGCGTTGCTGCCATTTACCTCCCCAGCAAATCTAATGGTAACAGACCTTAGGTAGGTTTGGTATCCGAAGGCTACTCATAATACACACGTTTCCAATTCTCTGCCCTTTGTTAACAAACTTAAGAAAGTGGATTTTTCTAGCACCGACCATGAAACGACAATGGCATAAACCAGTATCGGGTTATATATATATATCCAACAAACAATTTTCAGAGATAGACCCCATCAGTCTTCGATAGCCAACAATATAAACGATGGGGTAAACGGAGCACTGTGTATACGTTGCAAACGAAATATTTTTGCAGGAAAAGTATTTCCTGTTTGCAATGAAAATTTTTTATTTTTGGGAAAAACTTTAAATGTTGCGGACAATGCTGTATATGAATATATTTATCCATTACATCCCATGTAGGGATTGGGGAGAGGTTCTCACAACCATGAGCTGTGCACTTTCTAGTTTTACACTGACTGATTGGGACCTACAGTTTTACACCGGCACCGAACAGTGTTTTAAGAAGATTTTTCATGGCTAATTACTCGCCAGTGTCGCCTTCACTATGCGAGGTGACTATCCTCGAAACAAATGTTTCATGTACAATAGCCGCCACGGCCACCTGGGTATAGATAGCGAGTTTAAAACTAGAAAGCGCACAGCTCACTGGTTGTGAGAAGCTCTCCCCAATCCCGTCATGGGATGTAATGGAAATCCATTTTTTCTATGTAGCGCTGGGTATTCTAGCAAATGAATATTTTTGCAACAAAAGCTCTTTTAAAAGCTTGTTGCAGTAAAATATTGTTTTCTACGCCAAACTACCGGCAAACTTTTGTGTGTAAAGTATTAAAAATATAAAAACAACAAATGCTTGACCCTATGCGGATTTGGACCTGTGCCATGTTTTGCGGTATATGCTTTGTATACGTAGCAAACGAAATATTTTAGCGGCAATAGTTTTGTTTTTGTGGCAAACGAACTTTAGAAGTTGTTTTTGTGGGCACAATTACAAAAATTGAGAAATGTTTGATTTAACTGTACAAGGAGTTGAAACTGGCAGTTTCCGTTTTCTTGCCGGATGTTAAAAAACTGTTTTACTCTATGCGAATTTGAACTTGGGCACACGACCTTCCGTTTTCTAATCGATTGTGCCACAGTTATGCCACCTGGTATCATTAGGTTGCTGGGCTGGTAAACGATGGCAGTGCCCTACATCCGCCTAGCACCTCCTTCACAATGGAACACAAACAAGCCCATGTATGGAAGAATTTTAAGGGTCCTTGGGCAATCCAAAAAAATTTTATTTTCCACAAATAAATTGTCAAATGAAGTTTAAAATAAATAGTTTAAATAAATAATAAAAATATTTGTACACCCACTGATTGGGACCTACAGGTTTACAGCGATTCCAAACGGGGTTTTAAGGAGCATTGGCTCATTGGTAATGAATGAAATTTAGATGTTTGAAATTTCGTTTGTGGTCAACGAATTTTTTTCTCTGCGTGTATTATGTGCTGATGTTTGCAGGAGACTTAATTAAAATTCAAAAATTTGGGAGAGAATTTAAGACTTAAATTAGAAAATAGAAACTCACCTCTTGCGATAAATAGAAACTCACCTCCTGCGATAAATAGAAACTCACCTCTTGCGATTTATGTACAGACCACTGTAAAGTTTAATATTTTCGAGTTTAATATTTTTTTCAGTAGTCTTATTAACTTTAGTTTGTTTCTATGGTCTCCTTTTTCCATAAAATTATCTGTTAATTTATGTTCCCATATATTTTGTCTAAAACCATTAATTGTTGGTTTTCAATTAATTGATTCGCGTGTCAAATCAATCCATGATGACTCGCACCCTGAGGATGGGCCTCATTCTAATGGTGGGCCGGAAACACCTTCATCCTCAACACTCCCTATTCGAATTGGGAGCAAAATTCTTGTAAGCGCATTTGACCATTTCACCTTCCTTTCTGCCACCCCCAAGAAACCTATAAAGCAAAAAACCGCAAAATAACTGAAACCATTAACTTCTTATCAGCAAAAATTCACTCATTTCATTACTCCCAAAGAAGAAGGTGTAAACGGGAGGGACACACGGGATGGGGCGGATGGGTGCTGATGCATGTGAGAGGTGAGCATGAATAAGCGTTCTACGCTCGCTGCGAATATTTTCGATTTCAGTTGTAACGTGACGTTTGGCTAACATTAACGCCACACACGCTCCGCGAATTATCACTACAACGCCTTTGACAAGTTCTTAATACGTTTTCTAAATACGTAGGTACTTTTGTTGCTTAACCGCGTGAATCTGTGAACTTCTTGTTGAGGGGGAATATTTGTTCTCTTTCTTTTGCCCAACGTGAATTACACAGCAAAGTAGATAAATCTACATAGATAGTGAATGATAAGGGAAACAATTTGAATTTGAATTGGAAATTTGAATTAGAATTGGAATTAATTAAAAATAAATACAAGTGACAAAACAACCACAAGAGAACAACAAATACGAATTTAATTAAAAATTATTACAACAAATAAAAACAACAAGAAACCAACAAAATTCCATTGCAATGGAAGATATCTTAAGATTTGTGATCAACTTCATGCAATTCATGTGATAGATAACTCATCAATTTACGTGGAATTTTGCTAGAGAAAATGTAAGTTTTACTAAACAACATTAAGAGTACACTCGAAAAAAAAGTCAGTTCAAGCAGTTAATACGTAAGCAAAAGATATAAGGAGTATGTGCCTATGAAAGTTTCAACTCTTTCAGTATTATTAGTACACTTCTTTACATTTCCGAGATTTGTAGCTTTAGCCCACTTTGGCTTATTCGAACTCTCGATCTCATGTCTAAGAGCCGCGCACACTACCATTGCACCATCGACAGTCACACGAATAACTAGTAACTTCTAACTCAAAAAAAACTTTTACTAGAACGAAAAATGTTTGCGACAAACTGATTTTTCACTTAACACAAACGATTTGTATCTCACCTTAGATGATTTATTTTGGATAGGTATTTTTTTTCTTTTGGCCATTAAATTTGTTTCATAATTTTAATGAATTTATTCGTTGATTGATTTTTCATGAAAAAGTTCATTACGTACTATTTTCTTTTATTTTGCGTATTTTGAGAATGAACGTCTTCGGGAATAAATCTAGTTTAGGAGCAATTATCAAATTTTTTTTCGCTTTTGTTCAGCCGATAGAGCATTTCACGGGGATTAAAGTGAGGTTGAAATTGTTTAGCGCTCGGTCCATCTTCTTGAGATATGGGTTTGCACAGCTTGAGTGTATAATCGCTCATATCACTGAAACTAATTGTCCGACCTGGTGGAAATTGATGTCATTGGAAAAGTATTTTTAAGCTCTAAGAATGCTGGTTACAATATTTTAGTTTTTATTAACCCATTGTGGAATAATTAAAAAACCTTTTTATAACCTCACTTTCTTCTTTCAAATGCGTATTGTTCAACAAGGTGAAGTAGTGTCGGTACATTTCCTCTACTAACCGTTAATAGAGAAGATTCCAGGCTTTCTTTCAAGGTATAATACGGCTCATTAACCCTTCGAAGGCCAGAGATATTGAAGTGACAAAAACCTTTAAAATGCGTATTTTTCACGAATGTGATGTATTGTCGGTACATTTTCTCTACTAACCGTTAATAAAGAAGATTCAAGGCTTTCTTTCAAGGTACAATACGGCTCATTAACCCTTCAAAGGCCGGAGATATTAAAGTGAAAAAATTGAAACCACAAGTTTTAAAAAATGTTTTGTTACAAAGATTTCTTATGGATTTTCTCCTCTGGGGTCGGTCCAACACCGGCTTCGGCATAGTATTTTTGTGTTATCAAGCCTTTTACGTGGCGGGTTTTCGGCCGGACTCAGAGATTTTCTCCTCTGGGTTTAGTTCAACACCGGATTCGCGGCTTCGGCATAGTATTTTTTTCCTCCTCTGGGGCTGGTTCAACACCGGCTTCGTGGCTTCTGCACATTATTTTTGCGTTATAACGTTGACTGCGTGTCAGACCTTTGGCCGGGCTTAGGGATTTTCTGCTCTGGGGTAGGCCCAACACCGGCTTCGGCATAGTATTGTTGTGTTACCATGCTTTTTACGTGGCCGGACTCAGGAATGTTCTCCTCTGGGGTTGGTCCAACACCGGATTCGCGGCATCGGCATAGAATTTTGGTGTTATAAAGCTTTTTGTGTGGACGGGCTATGGCCGGGCTTAGAGATTTTCTCATCTGGGGAATGTTCAACACCGGCTTCGGCATAGTATTTTTTTGTTATCAAGCTTTTTGCGTGGCCGGTCTTTGGCCGGGCTTAGGGATTATCTCCTCTGGGGTAGATCCAGGCATGGCTTCGTGGCTTCGGGATAGTATTTCTGTGTTATCAAGTTTTTTGCGTGGCCGGCATTCGGCCGGGCTTAAGTATTTTCTACTCCAACACCGGCTTCGGTATGGAACTTATGCGTTATAAAGCTTTTTGCGTGGGCAGCCTTTGGCCGGGGTTAGGAATTGTGTCCTCCGGAGTAGGTCCAACAACGTCTTCGCGGCTTCGGCATAGTATTTTTGTGTTATTAAGCGAAGTAATTTTTTGTACTTTGGTGTAAACAGGCCTTCATATGTTGGAAGTTAGATAACAAAACTTTGGCTTCAAATATCTCCGGTATTTGAAGGGTTAATGAAAGAAAAGCCAGGACTATTCTCCATTACCGGTGTGTTGAGAAAAAGTAGCGGCAGTACGGTTCATTTATGCAAAATATGCATTTTAAAGAAAAATGTGAGGTTATAAAAACGTTTATTTTTTTTAAATATTCCCCAATGGGTTAATAACAACAAAAATATTTTTTACCAGCATTTGTAGAGCTTACAAATACCTTTCTAATAGCATCAATTTAAAACAGGTCGTATAAGTAGTTTCAGAGATATGGGCGGTTATATAGTCAAACTTTGTAAGCCCATTTCTCAAGAAGTTGGACCAAGCGACAAAAAAAATATATATTTGAACTCAACCCAAAAAGTTAAATTGATAGTAAGAATTTCACTCCATTCCAACAATTGCTGCTAAACTAGATTTATGCCATAACTTAGTCTAGTAAAATGCTTGTGTAGTACACAATTGAAAATAAAAATTAACTAATAATCTAATATTATTCTTTTTTGTAATTTTTTTTTTTTTTTTGTTAAAGTTATGTTAAGTTCTATCTCTTTTCCATTCAACAATAGTTGTATTTACTACATTATAGTTATTTATACCTATACTTGTATATGATGGTATTAATTTATTTTAAAACAAATCATATTTACCATGTGAAAAATGCAAAAAATGTTTTTCGTGAACTACTGAAATGTGAACTAGTTCATGTGACAGTGGTTTGTGAAATGCACAACTACTTGCATAGTTGCAGTTACTTTTAAATAGGGTTGAGTAGTATTCATTTAGGGTGACCAGACATCACTCTCTCGAACATAATCCACATGTTCGATATGGCGAATATATGTAAGTATGAATTCATGATTATTATGGCCGGACACCTTAAATGAACGAGTTCGACACAAGTTTGCTTTCCAATGTTTATTTCTGTGAGTGTTTATATGGAGATTTAAACCCTGCATTCCGTTCTTGCGAAATTTGCGTAAGAAATTTTATCAATTATTTCTAAACAAAAAATGTTGTTGCATCTATCTTTGATTTACCTTGAAAATACTTCACTTATAATTCCTCTACGCACTCTATTTAATTTTTAACGCATGTGGTGTTACTTTTCGTTGTTGAAATTATCGAAATGTCAAAATTCCGATCCCAAACAATTATCAATCATTTGTTTTCGTACGAAATAACTTTGGCGTAACAACTCTGTAATTGATTTTGCCTACTAAATTTTCGGAAAGAGCTGAGTACCAAGTGAATGAAAAGTGAACGGAATTTTCGTTATTTTTTATACTCGTACTTCTTATGGCAACGAAAGTTTCATAAAAACTGAATACCGGGCTTTAGGCTTTAGTTTCGAACAAGTATTTATTCCCATGTGGCAACACTTCCTTTTCCTTTACACATAGCTACATTAATGTGTCACATCACGAGTTTATTTCCAATGTCACTGCAGTTTAATGGCAATATTTGTTTACTCGTTATTTTTGCATTTGTTATTTAATAACGATAATAATATTCGCGTGTTTTACACACTATTTATTTATAAATTACACGTTTCACTCTGACGTTTTGTATTAAAAATAAATTCTGAATATTTCATGTACATGGCGATTTTGTCATACTTGTCGTCGTAATCTACACATTCACAATTAACCTTAGACCAGGTGGTGGTCGTTAATATCAAAAGATATTCTGATAAAAAAAATATCAGTATTGATTCGTGTTTTGCTGACATTTATCGTAAATCGTGGTCATAATTAATTACAAGTGTTTAAGGATTCCAAAAGGGTGAGCCTTTTAAGGTCCCCCTTGAAAATGGTCATTACTACCCAATTGTCATTGTGACGTTATAAGTTTGTTCAAACTCAATAAAGTTTAATGACTTTGATGAGTAGGATTTGCTGTTTATTTGTTTTTTATATTATTGTTGTTTTAATAATAATTGTGTTTATGGTTTAAACAAAAAAAAGGGGGACACCATATTTGTAAACAACATTTTAATTCAACCTCATTAACATTTTTAGCCTCACCTCACCGTCGTTGGTCATTCATCAAATGGAATATTTGTTTCAGAGTCTGGAATTTGAATATTAATTTGAAAACGTTGCCATTATGACAGTTATGTGGTGGCTTCTTTTTGCATATTTTAACAAAATAGTTTTTAATAATTTATTTAAGCGAAAATTTCACAAACCCTATGACCATGTAGGAAAATCAATACGTTATATGACGGTGAGTTCAAAAAAGGTATTATTAGGATTAGAATTTGACGAACCAAAAATTCAAACTTAAAAACAATCAAAAATTGATTTGTTTCTTATAGTATTCTATTACTTATACTATTATTTGAATTTAAATTGAATATTTGCTTAATAACAGAATCCAAATTTAAAGTTAATTTAACCAAATTTGAGTTCATAACATAAACCAAAACGGAAATAAACAAAAACGGAAAAGTTATCAGAAGAATATTTAAGGTCCCATTTTTATTTTGTTCTTTAAAAAAACTGTAAACACGTTTTTGGCTCCAGCAAAGCCGAACTTGGATAACTTCTTGTTCATGTGAATATTTAAAATTCATCAGTGTTTCATGTATACACGCGTGAAACTTCATATGTGTAATTGAAATTATTTCTGCATTTCGCTTCTTTGTCCGATGACTGAATATTCGTTCTAGTGTATAAATCTGTGTATATGGGTGGTTTACACATGTGTGGACGTTAGTTTTGACAACTTCGTAGATGAGAGCTTATTTTGACAATTCAACAAGACGGTCACTGGCCTATAACGCTAAGGCGCTGATGAGAGACTCACCATCTTCCAACCGATCGTCCGTCAATGTGAGTTCTATGTTTAATTTTTTTCACTAATTGCAGAAAACCGTGACCTGTTACGTCGTAAGAAAACCAAAAATCTTCTAATAAAAACCAAGCAGATCGAATATTAAAATTTGTGATTTCTTTGAAATTGAAAAATAAAAAAGTATTAAACTTTAGGCTAATTTCTTAAAGACATCTATCGTCCGGTTTTCAATGTTAACATCTTAAAATAAACCTTGACTCTTTACCTAAAATTGGTTTCTGTAGAGATTTTAAAAATATTTACTAGATCAAAAGTTATTGAATTCTGACCGATGGCGGACTATTCTGAGCCACTGTGCGGCACCATTGCTGTATTCAATTACCAGCTAAAACTCAATAAAAATTCAAATTACTATTCTTCTTAAATTATGACTTGGAATCTTTTGAATGCTTCGCCCGAAGAGCTGTGTCATTTGGTTTATTAAATAGAAAAAAAACACGTGCCCATCGAAAAGGTATCAGTAATTTCAAAATGGGTTTTCCAATTAACGTTAACTATGAATAATTTTATGATAAGACTTGAGGTTTTTCTTAAGAGTTCGTTGACATGTATTTGCCTTTTAGGGCCCTTTTGTGTAGGGAATGGACACTTGCATAAAAAAAAAAAAAACCGTTTCCCATTACATCCCATGAAGGGATTGGGGAGAGCTTCTCACAACCAGTGAGCTGTGCGCTTTCTAATTTTTCACTCACTGATTGGGACCTACAGTTTTTACACCGATTCCGAACGGTATTTTGAGAAGCTTTTTCATGGCTAAATACTCGATAGTGTCGCCGTCACTATGCGAGGTGACCGCCGCCGAAAGAATTTAATTTTTTTTTTAAGGTGGTCAGAGCAGGGATCGAACCCGGGATCTCATGTACAAGAGGCGCGCACACTACCCATTGCACCACCGACGGCCACATATGATTTTATTTTATTAGAAGTCAAAATCAAGGTTAATATAAATTATTACCGAGATATGTGGTTTATAGTTGATATACCAGTATTAAATGTTAATCGCTAGAAGACGTCCATCCAGGCGCTTATCACAAAAGTAATACACAAAAAAAAAGCGACCTTTATCGCATTTTAAGTTAAAATTTATTACGATTTTGTATCAATAAAAATCTACAATTCGAAATTAACAATCGAAAAGGAATATTATCAAAAAGCAGTGAAATATCAACACAAAGTTCACTTCGTAAGTCAAACATTCAATATAAATTTGAATTTGAAAAAAGACGGCTCTAAATAAGGGTGCCATCATATGATGCTCAAAATTTAGACAGGTATGGTCTTGTAACTAAACCTCTGGAATAATTTTAAAACACCTCATGATTACATGCTCCGAATTCGTTATATCCTGATTTGAAGGTATCAATCACATAGACGCAATAAAATGCAATATTACATTATACTTTGTGATTGATTTAATTACATCAGATTTAAAATATTTGATTTGTGACATTTAATAAAATCTGATTTGTTTTTCTCAAACAAAAATGCAAACGTTTGTTGTCATATTTAATTCCCTGCATTCCCAATATTTACTGTACCATAACCGTGCTATTCACCGGCTTTCTTTGTAGACCTTCAACCTAATGGATGAGTGATTTCAGATATTGTTAATACAAATATTATGATGTAAATAATATCATCTTTCTACCAATATTTATTAAGGTCTGTCATCGATTTCGCAATCTGTGTGAAATTCCTATCAATGAATCGGTAATTTGTCGGGTGTACCAGAGAGAGAGAGAGATAGACAGATAGACAGATAGAAAGACGTTGAGAGCAAAAAATTCACTCCAAATGATTAATATAAAAAGTTTATAATATATTTCTATAAAAATTAATTTAATAAATTTTTAACTAAAAGATGTCCCAATAAAAGCGCACAGCAATTGTGTCATCTCTGTTTGTACAATTGTACAAAATGTCACAATAAATATGTTTGCTTCCATACTTTAAGCCCGGTATTCAGTTCTTCCATAAGACGTACGTGTATAAAAATTTCGTGAACCGAAAATTTCATTTGCTTGGTACTCAGCTCTTTCCGAAAATTTCGTAGGCAAAATCAATTACAGGGTTGTTACGCCAGTTATTTCGTACGAAAAGAATTGTTTGGGACCGGAAGCTTGGCATTTCGAGCAGTTTAACAACCTAAAGTAACACCACACGCGTTAAAAATAAAATGAAGAGCGAAAAGGAATTATAAATGAAATATTTGCCAGATAAATCAGAGATAGGTGGTAACTCTCCGCATCGACTTTTTCCGTTTAGAGATAAATGACAAAATTTCTTATGAAAATTACGCAAGAACTGAATGCGGAGCTTTAATCGGAACATGTCTACTTTACAATGCAATAAAATCATTTGCAAATTCTGTTTGAAATTTAAAATACACCAATTGAAATTTAAAACATATCAATTGATATTTAAAACACATCAATTGAAATTATAAATCCTATGGGTTCGATCTCTGGTCTAACCAACTTATATTTCTTTCGACGGCGGTCATCTCGCACAGTGACGGCGACACTATCAAGTGTTGAGGCATGAAAAAAGCTTCCCAAAATACCGTTCAGAACCAGAGTAAAACAGTGAGTGCACAAAATAGAAAGCACACGTCTTAATGGTTGTCAGACGCTCTCCCAAATCTCTTCATGGAATATAATGGGACACCATATTGAATTCCAAATATCAATTGATGTCTTTAATATCCTGTTTCTCCATCTCGAACGAAAGCTTTCGTTCGTGTTCTAGACGAAAGAGAGTTGATTTTAGTTCCACAATCTTGTCGTTTCAAGTCGAATGAAAACATCAATTTCTTCAAAACTTTTCAGTACAAATTTTGTTTCTCTATTTCGAATGTGCCGTCATTTGGGAACAAACATAGAGTCAGACGAACGAAAATTTCGACTTAGAGGAACCCAATTTGAGTCGAATGTGAGTGACTGATTTTCGTTCGAGATAGATAAACAGGCTGTAAATTTTACTTGAAGTCGCATAAACGTCAAAACGTTTACCCCAAATAAAAAACGTTTATTGTAAAGGTCGTTCCTATTGTTGTAAGGAAACTTTCAGTTACCTTAAAATTTTTATAAATAAATTGAGTTTTCAAACTTTTTAACTGATGTTTTTTGAATTTTAAATGGAAATGGTGCAAATACAAATTTTCAATTGAATGTGAAAAAAGTACAAAGAAATTTATTTTTTTAATATGTACATTTACGACTAAATAAATATCATCCCTGATGTTTACTTATTGAATAAATGCTGGCATCAATTGCAATTAAGTACAAGCCCCTACTTTTTAACATACATTAAAAAAAAAAACAATTGTTTTTGAGATCTGCGAAATTGAGGCGTTGAAATTGAAAAAAGTACTAATTTGTTTTATGTGTAAGTAGTTCAATATTTTCAAGACATTCAATTTATTGATTTTAATCCTAATTTCTTGAATTACTTTAAAACTTACACGTTAAGAGCAAAAGGTAACTAAGTATTTTATTAGTTTTTTAAAATAATTATTGATTTCTTACATGTCTTGGTTTACATTGTTGTATTTAATTTTAGTTTCTTAGATAACTTTAAAATTACACCGTTAAGTGCAAAAAGTGACTAAGAATTTTGTTTCATATTTGAAAAATAGATCGAATTTGTGTGTCTTTGTTTGAGTTAGTGATTTTAATAATAGTTACTTGGTTTACTTTAAAAATTACTCGTTAAGAGCTAAAAGTGACTAAGTAGTTTATTTTATAATTGAAAAATATATCGAATTTGTGTTTATCTTCGTTTGTATTAGATTTGAACCCTATTTTCTTAAATTACTCTAAAAATAAACCGTGAAGAGGTAAAAGTGGCTAACTATTTTTATACTTATTTAAAAACGATTGATTTCTTACCAGCCTTTGCTTATATTATTGATTTTAATGAAAGCTTATTGGATTAGATTAAAACTTACCCGGTAACAGCAAAAGATGACTAAGTAATTTATTTCATATTTGAAAAATAGATCGAATTAATGTTTATCTTTGTTTGAATTAGTGATGTTAATCCTAAATTCTTGCTTTACTTTATAACTTACCCGTTAAGAGCGAATAGTGCCCGCATATCAGGCTCACTTTGACCTTGTAGTCTATTGTGATACCACCTGGACAAAACGAAAAAGTTAAAATTTATCTAGACCCTCTTTTGAACCAGTTCAATGCTTTAAAAAGCTCAAGAGTTGGCGGGTGCTAACACGAAACAGATTTGCTAACTCCCCAAAGAAATGTAAGCCTAGTGTAGCCTGCCTCCTTCTGGAATCAGCTGGGCACAGACACAGTAGATGTTCTTTGACTCCACCTCCTCTTCCTCACCACAGCTTCTGCAAGTCATTTCTCAAGAATTTCAATCTATCTGCGTGCCGTCCAATGAAACAGTGACCGGTCATGACAGACACGATAAGTGAGACGTCTTGTCTCCATAACAACAGCAGGGCGTTAGTGCGTTTCATGTTTAGGCGGGGCCACATCAGCTTGAAATGGTCCCAACAGTTCCCTACTAGTGACTGAAAAGCTGAAAAGTTTGTCTTTTTTTGTTGTTTGGATGCAAATATAACGTGTGTGCAGCTCGCCGCAAATATAGTATACTTGTGTCCAAACACATTGTGTTTGCTATTCAATATTACATGTAGGAGACACAATGATTATTAGTTTATAATACATGTGTTTGTGACCCAAATGTGATTTTATTTGTTAAAAACTGCTGAAAACAAAAACGCGACAGTCAACAAAGGAACAAAAAAGCAGAAGATCTTCAATTCATTAAAATAATGTTCCAAACATATACTACATGGTTCCTGCAATATGTTGCTGGGGCCGTGTAGATGGATGCCCACATGTTATACATAATTCCCCTGGAGTAATTCCCCAGCAGTTCCCCAGTCTAGCAAGTTCATCTGCTTTGCAGTTCCCTGGTATGCCCCTGTGGTCCGTCATCCAAATTAGGTGAATATTAAACAGTTCAGTCATCTCACTAAGGTATCTGAGACAGTCGAGGGCAGTTCTGGAATTTAGGAGTTTCTAGGGACTTGATGGCAGATTGGCTATTATAGAAAATATTGATTCAGATTTAGTCAGAATATTACTTATTCAGCAGCTATCATGTCTATTCATGGTGAAATGGCAAACAATTTGTGACCGTCTAATCGTTATCGGAAAATAAAAAAAAATAAAAAACAACACCCGATATAACGTGTTTGTAGATTGTCGCAAATATAGTATATTTGTATCCAAACACAGTGTGTTTGCTATTCAACATTACATGTTGGAGACACAATGATTGATTGATTGTAATAAGTGTTTTTGTGACCCAAATGTGGTTTTGGTGGTTGGAAACTGCTGAAAACAAAAACGTGACAGACAACAAAGAAACAAACAGGCAGCAGATTTTCAATTCAAGAAAACAATGCTTGCTAACATGTACATGGTTCCCACAATATGTTGCTGGGAGCGTTATTTTTCAGCGTGCATAGTGCCTAGTTACAAGGTCCATAGGTATAAAATGTAGTTAAGCATTCAGTGCGTCAGTTGGTGTCATTCTCAATGGAAGAACCGGTTCCTTACAAGAACCAACAGGACTGGGGCTTACAAGCACCAAAAAACGGTTTCAAAATAACCGAAAAACGTTTCCTGAATAAGAGGACTCATTTCCAAAGTGTTAACATTTGGGTGAGGGTACGAAAATATGTATCTTTATCAAATTTTATATTCTTATAAGAAGACATTTCACTTAAGCCTCTTTGGGCCAGCAATTTGCTGAGAACCGAAACCGTTTCAAATACCCGGTTCTTCTCGGAACCGGACTCGACAGAAAATGTGTAATTTTATTAAATTGTATATTCTTATAATAAGATATTTCGCTTAAACTCCTTGGGTCAGCGATTTGCTGGGAACCGGAACCGGTTCAAATACCCGGTTCTCCTCGGAACCGAACTCGGCAGAACCGGTTCTTAAAATACGCGGAACCACACTGCACTAAGCCATAGACTTGTCATTCATGAGCATGAACAGCAGCTATCATTGATCGACGGTTTACCGCCCTTCTTGTTACCAAATAAGAATGTAATCGAATTGTTTACAACATTTTTGTTTACAACATTTTTGGGTAATACATTTTCAAATTCGTCAGCCACATTAAAAGTTATCGACGAAGCTCATGCTCATGAATGACAAGTCTGCAGTGCGCTTTAAAGGAGGTTTCATGGATTACTTTAAAAATTATCCATTGAGCGTGAAAATTGACTAAGTATATTATTTTCTAATTAAAAAATATGAAATCCGTGTAAATTATAGATTTTAAATTAAGTTTCTTGAATTACTTGATTTCTTAAAAAAGAGCCTTTAAGAGCAAAAAGTGACTAAGTATTTTTTTACTTTTACTTTTCTGATAAAATCTCGTGTTTTATATTGGTTTCTGCTTATTCTTGTTATTAATGTTATTCTAAACAATTTCTTCAATTTATCTCCTTTTCCACGAGTCCACGAGTGTATTTTGTTCCTACTTAATATCCCAACGACCTTAACCCCCAAAATATTTATAGAACTTTGTTGTTTTGTTTTTTTTTTTTTACTTCATATGCAACGCAAAATAATTCATTAAAATTCCATTCATAAATAGCGTTTATGAATCCCATTATCACTTAAATCGAGAAATCCGTGCGCGGCTTCGCGATTCATACTCGTTTTATATTCCTGTCAAGCAACGTGGTTTTCATAACAAATATGATACGACGACTGTCCGTCCGACCAATCGACGGGTATGATATTAGAAATGTTTTTGTGAACGTTAATTTTTTATATCGATTAACTCATCTATTTGTGGTTGTGGCTTAAATAAAATTAATTACTCACGTTGATGTTGTGCCTGGAATGTCAAGTGCTGGCGACGACGATGATTCTCATCGGACGCAGTCAGTCTAATGAAAGCTTAACAAATGTTAAGCTTTTGCATACCTTCGCAGAAGATTCCGTAAAGAAAGCTGCCGGAGTAAAAGTTCTAAGCGAGTCTAAGTTTGTTGTTGCCGCTAACTTATCGGCCAGTTTTAAACGGGACGTTAACGTGAGTGCTAATTTGGCTAAATGCAAAAACAAAACGCGATAAGCAGCTGAGATTGTTAAGCAAATGTTTTTGATCGTGTGTCGCGGGTAAAATCTTTCTAATCCACTCTATAAATTAAAGGATTTCTACAAGAAATTCAGGATTCACTCATTAGTCATTACAATGACGTTTTTGTCATCAGTTCTCTGTGTAACCTGTAACATTCCATAGCTGTTGAGTTACATGCTTCCCAGTGTTTTCCAGTTTTTATTTAATTCCATTTTCAAGTGTTGAGTTTTAATATCAAAATACACGTTTAAGTGTTTTATTTATTTACGAACAAACACACAAAAGAATTTAATGAAATTTGCAAAATAAAAAAATAAAATAAAATACATATAACAGAATGAGTGTCAAGTGAGTGAGTAATGTCAATGAAATTTCACAAATTTGGCTAAAAACAAATCTAGCTTTATTCTAGCAACAAGTTAGATAAGATAGCTAATGATCACATCTAAAGTTTTGCCACAGCAATTACGCATCGGAATAGTGACCTTATAAACTCTAAATTACATGTGATTTCAGGGAAATTGCAAAAAAATTGCTAAGTCACAAATGTTTATCTAAATGCGAGTATCGTTTGTCTACTACACGCTGAAAAATCTGCCTAATTTTTTGTTTGCATGCAAATACAACGTGTGTTTGGAGCTTGTCGCGAATATAGTATACTTGTGTCCAAACACATTGTGTTTGCTATTCGATATTAAATTTTTTAGACACAAATGTATTCAAATAGTAAATGTAATCAAATGTCAGCAAAGAAATAATCAGTGATGTCAAATCTCGTTGAATTTCTCAAAAAAAGAGATTAAAAAAAAACTTAAAAGCTAAAAGAAATATATAGTCGTCGACACTGATATGTTACTGCCACATATCGCAGCGAATTAAATTGAATATCAGCAACATGTATTGAAAATTTTAATGTTTCCACTGTCGTTCAGTTTCTCAAAAAAATAAGATTTTTAATATTACGCCGAGTACTAAGATCGTTTGCATGAAAAATATTGAGCAACATAAATTTTTTCGCTTTGAAATGTGTCAGACAGTTCAGGTTTCAATACAAAAATACTTTTCTTAAATTGAAAAACAACTGACAACATTGATCTGTTCTTCCTACAATTTGATTGGTTGTTGCATTTTTCTTAGAAACATTAAAATGGTGCTCGATACATGTTGCCGGACAACTGATCAACTTTGTACTACACGTGCGGAAATATTTCGCAAATAATGTTTTTTTTGTATGAAGTTTTGTTAATCTTCACGTCTAATGTTGATCTTAATACGGGCCTTCAAAGGAAACTTAAGAAGAAAAAACAGAAAGAAATATAGTCGCCAACACTGATATGTTGCAGTCCCATTTCGCAGCTGTCCCAAAACTTCGGTTAGTGAGAAGTCTGAATGCACAGCACAGTGGCATAATGGGCTAGATGCTGCTGAAGATGATGTTTCACAAACTCCGAAACGATCGTAAAGCGAATGTGAGTTAAACGAAAGGAAATTACAACTTTAGAAACAAATTGATGTTGCTCAATGATATTCGTTTGAACGAGTGTAGTACATGCAACATGAACATGCCCCAGATCCCTGAAAATGTAGGATATTAAAAGACACCCTCCTGCCGGCTGGTGGTGGGCGCATGCATAGATGTTCAGTGAATTCCTCTTCCTCTTCATCATCGTTACAGCTTCTTCAAGTCATTTGCTCTGACGTTTAGGCTCGCCGCATGCCTACCAATCAAACAGAGTCCTGTCAAAGGTGACTGACACAAGCATTGAGACATTGGGCCTAGATTGTGGCAGAAGGTTCATATATCTCCTGATATGTGTTAAACATTTAAGAAGTCAGTTCAAAGTTGTGTCATGTACTTTGATTATCAAATCTTTACTTACTATACTCTAAGTACACTACTTTATTTGAGTGGCTTAAATGAATGAAACTTACATGTAGTGTGTCGCTTTGAAAGGGATGTATGCATGAATACCTCACTCGCAGCAACATTTTTTCTTTGGTTTGAATGTGTGGTAGGAACTTAAGCGTTCATTTTTATCTTGAATCACTTAAACAAAGTTTTTGAGTGCCTTCGTGCAGCTCTCTAGTGCACTCTGGTTGGTGATTCAATGTTTTTCCTTCTACAATCAAAATTGAATGGATTTGTTCCAAACCTTCATTATAAATTTATAAACTCTTTTGTTTATGTTCAATTGTGAGCAATCGCCGCATTTAAATTTCATATAAATATTTGACTGACAATTTTGGAAAAATTGCCAACTTAAAAAAACAGAATTTTTCAAAATTTTAAGACTTTCAAATTATTTTATTTTATTTATTATTTTAGTAAAAACTTGTAGCTGTCATTTGTAGTTAAGGTGAGTTACGCAACTTTGCCATAATAGTTGTAAATGTTTCCAACTCATACGCATTTTTTTCCGTAAATATCAATCATGTCTTTAAAGAATTTGTCATTTTCTTATTAATTATCTTGGATTTTGCTAATAAACTTAAGAATAAATAAATAAATTATTGTGTTAAACGAGAAATATTTCTAAAATTTATCGTTCCAATCATCATAGAGAGTGTGTGAGAGTGAGAGAGAGACAGGCAACAGTTAAATGTTGAACGTGACTAAATGTTTTCAATACTTTTGAGTTTTGTATTAATTTTTTTTTATTTTTTTTCGCTACGGTATCACACAAAGAGATTGCTATGTGAAAAAACATAAATATAGTAATTAAATAACAATAACAATTATTGATATTAAAAAAATAACACAACAACGACACAAGACAAAAAAGTTTTAACTAAAATGTGATATCAAATAGATAGACACTAAACTGAAATACAGACGGAGACAAAAAACATTTAAAACAAAAATTAAAACAGAATATTTAGTACAGTTTGAAAACAGTTTTTAAGAAAATAAAAAACAAATCTGTAGAAATTTTTTGGGAAAATGTTCTTGCCAGTAGAGTAAGTTGCTTTCATTAGAATTTGCATAATTATAAAGCCGGTACTAAGTCCAACATTAGGCTTAAAATGTTTCAAAATTCCATACCAAAAAAATGTCTGCTAAAAATCGGCGAAATAATTCCGCCAGGCCCATTTAGTTTGCTCCAAAAAGCTAAAAATTGTGTCAACGCGTAATGGACTGTACTAAGTTCGAAATTCCGCAAGAAATTTAACAAAATTCTATATAAAAAATCAACTGCTTAATATCGATGAAATATGACCGCCAGTGTGGAAATACCACGGCTGTTTCATTTTATTTATATTCGCCTCTTGGGGCAACAATTTATACACAGACAAGTTATTCGCGCGAATTATCAGCAACATGTATTGGGCACCATTTTAATGTCATTTTCAAAGTGTAGGAAGAAATTAACTACAACTCTCACTCAATCTCTCTAAAACTGATTTGTAGTATAAAAAAGAAGTTAAAAAATATAGTCATCAACACTGATATGTTGCTGAACAATTTCGAGGTTAGTACTGGCCCTTAGTACTAAATTGTTCGCATGAAACCTCAGCAACATGTATCGAGCAACATTTTAATGTTTCTAAGAAACATTTATCAACCAAACAAATGCAAATTCTTAAAAAAAAGATGTTAGTGCAGAAAACTGAAAAAGGGAGACAAGTGTAGTCGTACACTCTGATACAAAAACACTGAAAAATCAGTATTTTTCGTGTCTGAATGCAAATATAACGTGTGTTTGGAGCTTGACGCCAATATATTATACTTGTGTCCAAACACATTGTGTTTGCTATTCAATATTCCATGTTTGAGACACAATGATTAGTGTGATATAATATATATGTTTGTGATCCAAATACAGCTTTGTTTGTGATACAAATACATCTGAGTTTGGTGCACCGTTTAGTGATTCGTAAATATTCCTGAATGCGTGTGTAAATCAATTGCGTGTTTCTTATATTGCTTGATCTGCTGCGTTTTAGTTTCATGCATTCAGTCGTCAATTGTTCGTTTGGAAGGAAACACACGAATGCTTCGACATATAAATATGGATGTTAGGGATGAAACACGCATATGGCCCCACGAAAAACTATTCATCTTTGCAAGTAAACATGCTACTCTTTGCATTTAAATAGAAGTAAGTTTATGACTTGCAAATATATGAATATTTAGAGTTTGTTCCAAATATATACATGATTCCTGCAGAATTTGTTGGAGAGAATAAGTTACAGAGGCTGCTTTTTCGATCCCTGCTCTGACCACCTTAAATTTCTTTCGGTTGGCGGTCACCTCGCATTGACGGTGACACTAGCGAGTATTTAGCCATGAAAAAGCGATCTTAGTACTGAGTGGCTTAGCCTAAAAAATACATTGTAGTTATATACTTGCCCCCGTATTCATAATGAAAACTTAGCCACCGGCTATCATCTGACTAACGATTTTGTATTCATAACACATACGATCAAACTGTGTCCAACAAGTGGCTATGAAGCGAAGGAATACACGCAAACTTATGACGAAGAACTGCAGTTTCACAAACAACAATCATGGCTATCAAGGTTGCATTTGGGTAAAACAGTCACGTTCATATTAGAGCTAGCCAGTAGATAGGAAACTGTTTAGAATCAACTCTTGATTAATCAGGAAATGTTTTTAAATTTAAAAGAAAATATATTTGTTTCTATAGCAAAAATTCTACAACAAAAATTAAATCGAATCGTTACAATTGAATTACATTTTATATGACTTCCAAGAAAGCACATTCTGCCGATTTTCTACGTCCAAGAATGCAAAGAATGATAGCACATAGGCAGTAAAGGTAGCTGGGAGGCTTGCCGGAAGTGACACCATCGTGCTCGACCTTGTACTGAATAATGACTAAACTGGAAGTACTTCCATCCAATGACAATGCCATGTAAAATTCAGTAATTTTGTTGAAAATTCTGCTTTACTGGGAAATATTAACACCCGTATTCATAACGTAAAGTGAAACACTGGCTATCATCTCACTAAATATTTCTTATTCATAACACTTCAACTAAACTGCCTCCAACGAGTAGCTACGAAGCGAATGAATGCATAACAGCTTTTGGCAAACAGCTGTCGTTTTACTAAAAACAATCATGACTGCCAGGGTTGCATTTGACTAAAGCAGACATGTTCATGTTATAGTTAGACGGAAGATGGAAAACTATTATGAATCAGCTCTTGATTAACGTGTGACTAGCCCTAAAAATCATTCTAGTTAGACAATCGTTGGATGAAGCGGAATCAAATCCTTTTCGTTATGAATACGTGGCATCTTGTGCAGATCGTGCTACATCCTATGACTAACTGTTCGTTACGAATACAGGGCTTGGTATATTTTCATAGCTTTTAAATTTAAAATAATAAATGTTTGTCCCCAATAGTCCACAACAAATAAAATGGCATCGTTACAATTCACTGACATTGTACAGAACTTACAAGGAAGCACATTCTGACAATTTTCTGCGTCCAAGAATGCAAAGACTGTTTGTCATAACAAAAGTTTTTGTGTTCGTAATGGTGACCACTCGGGCTAATTTGGGTTCACAAAACTCCTTCGATAGGTCATAGGCAAGCAAGGTGTTTGTGTTTCTTGTTGGAAATGATACCATCGTTCACATGGTCATCCGACAGTTTACTGTAAAAGTACCATATTGGAAGTTCTTACATCCAATGACAACACTATGAACAAATTCACAAGTTGTGGTAAAATTTTTGAAGTAATGAGAAATAAACTTAAAGATTTTCATTAAAAGTCTTAAATTTTTATTGAAATCATCGCCAATTTCAATATGTCACTAAGAACTGATTGGTTTTTAACGGATATATATTGAAATAGAAATCCTCTTTTGTAATAAAATTGTTGAAATGATTTTCTTCAAAAAAAAACTTGCTAAAATTTAGTTAGTTTAGTTTAGTATTTGAGTATTTAGTTAGTTTCTTGTTAACATGTACAAAGTTACCAAATGCGACTTAATACATTTTCATCAGCACCCGCAATTTTTTAGTAAATATGTATCAAATTATAACTTTTTGTATTTTTTCTTGAAAATTTTTAAAGTTTAAAACTTCCTTGAAATTGCAAACAGTGACTTAAGACATTTCATTTCACAGAGGTGAACTTTTTCATTTTGCGAAGGTGAACTTTTTGTTGAAATATGAAATTTGGAAATTGGAACTTGAATTCTATGTATATCAAGATCCTATTACACTTAACATCCGATCATGAGCTCGAAGCGTGTACCACTTTATATCTAATCAATATCTTCGATTCTTGTGTCTCCTCATAACTTCTTTATCTTATGTTTTCCCGCATAAATTCCTTAAGAATCTTATCTTCTTGAAATGGCTAAAACTCGATTGTTATAAATAGAGAAAACAAACCCACTACGCAAATTCATCTAGAGATAACGACGCTCTCGATTACACGCTCGATTAAGTCTATGAAAACCTGTAGCGACAACATATTGGTTTCTTTGCCTCTATAGCCTCAATTCATGAGATAAGATTCTACTTATAAACAAAGATATTTTTTTTTTAATTTTTCGTTTCATCGTATCTTTACAGAAATCTGCAACTTTTCTTCAAGTCGCCAGCTGCACATAAGGAAAATTCACCACCAAAGAATTCAACATGAAACCTGTTTGAAAAAAACTTCACCACTTCAACGACCACAACGTCTTCTAGTGCAACTTTCAAAACGCGCAGAGAAACTATACCGCTTATTGCTTTAGATTTGAACTGGGTAAACCCAAAAAATCCTTTCCAAAATGAGCAAATCGGGATTCTCTACACTCAACCGATGGTTGGGACGTAAAACAAAAGGTAAACTGAAGTCATACTTATTCTGGTCCAATAATATTCCGTACTATTTTCCTCCCTCTCTCTCTCTCTCTATCTCAATTATAGACAAATCTGTGCCCAATGGCAAACTTTCGAAATCTAGCACAAATCTTTCGATATCCACCACAAACATCAATGAAACTAGTCAACTGGAATACAATCGTATCACCCCCTTACCGGCTGCCACCACAAATGCTCCCTTTGAGCAGACTTTCCGTATAACAGTTCTACTGCCCAAAGATCAGCTGTATGTCACCCGTTTGGGAGCACGTATACCTTTAAGTAAACTTTTGGAATTGGTGTGCGACAACAAGTTGTTGGATGCCCAAAAATATGAGTTCCGAAATCCAGGTAGGTCCCCAATCAAATTAATTCCTCATGTGTTTGGTTAACACTTCTTCTTACTTCTTTCCAGTTGATCCTAGTCAAGTCTACAGTTGTGATTTAACTATCGGTGCTGTAGGTCTCTCCGAGGTACGCCTATGTCTCAAGACCGAGCCGTACGACAGCTACAGCAACGATGAAATCATGAAACTGCAGCGTTCATCGATCATACGTGAATCGTTGACCTCTTCGGAGTTTAGCAGTCGTAATTCCAAACACACAACGAAAACCACTAGTCCCTATAGCTCTAGTAATTCCCTGAATTCTATGGATTCCTCGGGTGTAAATTATTCCCGTGTCCTAGTGGCTGGGCCACCGAAATTGCCTCCGACAACACAGCCCAAGATGGCAGCGCCGCCACGCAAAAAACGTGCTGCCCCCCGTCCACCCAGTCAAACAGCCATACCTGAAAAGAGCGCTTTAATCATAGAGAACAATAGAGAACCTGTAGCGAATCGCATAGTCCCTAGTAGCCAGGTGGAGAGTCCTTTGGCAGCCAAAGATTTTTCCATATCCACTCCGAATCTAGCGTCATCCACCCTATTGCATAGCGATATCAATGGTAACGACTGCAATGGTCACATGGAAACCGGCGCAACCGGTGCTCTTAACAAAAACGGCTACACGGAGGATACCGTTGTGTATGCCCAGGTCCAGAAAAAGAACGCCATGAATTTAAACAGTGCTAGTGTTCAGGACCTAGCGTCATCCCCATCGCCTTCTCCCTTGGACGGAGACAACAATTGTAATTTCCCCGAACCTTCGCCCCGGAAGAAAATCGTAGTTGTCAAAAAGAAAATGATAGCACCTCCAGCACCCCAACCACGCAGCTCTATGTACAGTGAGGACTGCGAGTCAATAGCTTCAACCCAACTGTCAACAGCGCCTTCAACGCCTGTAGCTTTGAAAACACCATTACAAGATTTCGAAATAGATTCCCCAAAGCCCGACGAGGCTGAGCATATAACACAAGAGGAGGTCGCCAAGGATATACCAAAACCCCAACCACGGATTACCACAACAACGCTGTTAAATGCCACCGATGTGCAAACCGAATTGAAAAATTTCGAATCGGACTCCAACAAGTCTAGCGAATCCAAGGCCGGCAGTAATGTTTCCAAGGTCCTATTGAATCGCACACCTACTCCAGAGCCACGTTCATTGTCCTGTGAACCCCCGGACATGGATGCCGGCTATGAGACGCAAATTGAACATTTGAAACAGCCCGTGGATGATGATAACGTTTCCAAACAGGCCGACTCGGGTATAGGAGAGCCCGTGCCTTCGCCCATTCCCGATAGTCTGCCTTTGGAGACTACCACACTGGATGTAAAATCGAATTTCGAGTCATCTTCCGATGATGATGACATGGTTAAGGTCTACAATTTTAAATTGGGTAAAACTTTGGTTAAACCCCTGAACGAAACTAAAACATTGGAGGAGCTGACCGTAATGAACAACGGTTCCGAGGAAGTCGACAGTGAATTGAGCACTCCCTTGACCTTAACACAATCAGCGACCTCTGCCACACCCTCGGAGGCATCATCTTGGAATTTCGCCATACCTATATCCCCGCCACCAAATTTTGCGGATTCGAAATTCGCGGAAGCTTTCGAGCAAGATAAACAGGAACAGGAAAATCCTATTACACCAAAGATTATGGAAAGGCCCGTATTAAACTTTGAAGCACTGAAACAGGAGGACACCGAAAAAGCCAGAGCATTGGAGAGACCAAACCTAACGCCTGCCACTCCCTTGGATAATATTGTGGGCGAATTGTCCACGATAATTCAAGAGAAGGGCTTAGATGCCTTAATAAAGAAACCCGAGGAAACCTCGGAGATCGAGTCGGCAAAACCAAATACTTTAACAAATTTCACTATAAGCTCTGTGTCCAAATCTACCCTAACCAAACCCAAAGAGGTGCAGAGCGAACAACCACAACACAAGAAAGTCGAAACGGAAAAGGTAAAAACTTCTTCGCCATCGGCGTCGCCCACAAGTTCACCAGACGAAGAGAAACTCTATCGAAAGCGTAATAGCGTTACTAGTCTCAAGCAGCGGCGTTCTATTACCAGATCAGATTCTTTTCACACAACAGCTATAGCTTCGGAAAACGCTACCCTAACCAAGCGTACATCATCCCAGCTGTCACTAGATCAAATGGCTGGTAACTTGAATCGACGGCGATCTTCGAGTGAGCTGAGTATTGGGGACACACCCTCACTTCAAAGTCTAGAGATAATGAAGACCATACTTAACTCACGGAAGAATAGTTTAGTTAAAAGTGGAGCGGACGAAGAGGAAGAGAAACCCGTGGAGGTCAATGCTAGAAGGCCCTCCGAAGAGCTACAATTTGCCAGCTTGGAATTGAAATCGAAATTGTACGAGAAATCTAAACCGGAAGAAGTCAAGGAGCAACCCAAAGATAACAGCAAGAAGATTTGGGAGAGACGAACTGCACCGCCAGCTGAAGATAGCAAGAAGGAATGCGAGGAGGAGACATCGAAAAAGATCACGGCGGAACAAAAAGATAATACAGATAGCAAACCAAAAGAGTTGCCCAAAATCTACCGCTACTCCGGTCCACCCAGTATTAACTTTTCAACCTGGAATGAGCGTCCCAAGGTGCAAGTGGCGATTAAGAATGAAGGTGACTACATATTCGGTGGAAAATTAAATGATTCCACCAAAACTGTGCCACGCAACTACCGCATGTCCATGCCTGCTGCTTTCCAGGAACAGCATGAAGCCTCACCGCCACCTGTGGCACCCAAGCCAGCTACCATACAGCGCATGGGTATACCGGAAAAGGAATATAAGGTGCCGGTTATGGTAAAACCCATACAGGATGTTATAGTGGAGAGTGTCGAGACCAAACCACCACAAATCAGAGTAGTGCAAAACGGTGAAGTGAAATCATCAAACATACGCCCTTTATCTGAAACGGTACTCCAACCAAAGCTAACGGAAGTTAAAAGCCTCCACAATGGTGACATTAAAACACATCGACCCACTATAGAAGCTGTTCTCAAACCCCAAACCCAGACCATAGTAAATACAAGTACTTCAACGTTACCCAGAACCAATAAAAGGTTCTCTACACCTGTTACCATTCCAGTGGCTGTTCAACCTGTCGGTCCCCAACTATTGCGCTCCACATCCATCAAAACACAAGATTCGGTGACAAGGTCGTCTATGTCAACGGAGGACAATGCGCCCCAAGCGCCTTTTGGGCAAAATACTTTAAGGCGCACTGGCTTAAAGGAGAAAATCTTGGCCAAAGAGGAGCAAGATAAGCAAAATGCCATAACTGCAAGCATTCAAGCGGCGAAGATGGCAAACTCTACAAACACCCAGAAAGCTTTTACAAATGGTGAAGTGAAATTCACCACGGCGGCAAAATTTGATAAACCCCTCACAAGTGCCAAACTACATTTAAATCTACACAAAGCCACATCTGTCATAGCCCCCACATCCACAGGCAACAGCACATTCTCCCCTAGCACTACCAGTTCCACCGGCAACACCACATTCTCCTCCAGCACCACCATCACACCCACCACTACGACCTCGCTGAAACTCAAGTCTGTGACAGCAAAAAGCGCACACGTTGACATAACGTCTCCACCAAAACCTCCGACACCCCCCATGATGATTAACTTGAAACCTGTGATTACAGTAAAGACGCCAACGTTCTCAGAGGATCCACGTGATCAGCTGTTGGAAGCAATAAAGAATTTTAATAAGAATGAGTTAAAGAAAGCTTAAGGAGGACGCGAGAGAAATGCGAGAAAGTGTAAGCACAACGAAAAAGCTTTCAAGTGATGAGAGTGTAGAAGATTGTTGAGGTAAAGAAACCAAATGTTAGCGGATGTAGAATTAGGAAAGATATTATGGATCAGAGTTTGCGGGACATGGAAGATACAAATAGAGAGTGCGAGAGAGAGATTGATATGCCGCTACTTTGCATACAGTACATGTCTTGAACAAAAATAGCAAATGTCTTGAATGGCCGTTCAAGACGTCTTGTGCAGATGTCTAGTGTTTGTTTGCGTATCAAATAATTCAGTGTTGTACTTTGGAACCTGCTGACCATCAGAAGCCGACCAGTGATGCATTACCGAGAAGACGCTGTAACTCTTCCGTTGATTCTGATCCCCCAAAAAATTTAAGCACCAAACATATGTTTTGCCGTACAAAAAGCAGCTGTTTATGGAAATGAAGCCCCAAGAGAACCGCGAAATTGCGTATACCAGAACGGAACGTAGTCTTAAGGAATATTTTGTGAAATTGACGTAAAATAGCGAATTTTGGATGAATAATTTGAAGGTATCACTTCAAATTTGAATCAACATGGCAGCTACAAATTTCGTGTTATACAAATTTTAATTTGTCTATTCCGGAAATCTTTCCAATATCTTCTCATCGCACTAAAATATTTCTGATGCTAACTAGTCTAGGCTGCAGATATGAGGGCATTTTCCTCAAATCTGGTAACTCTAAGACACAAGACTACAAAGCACAAATGATACCACTAGAATCGAATACAATCTCTTTTTCGCAGCATGTGGTGTAAGCTGAACCTAAATTAAGGCGCGGCGCATTTGCCAAGTTTTCGAAAGAATTCAAAGGGAATGCCTCATGAATTTTATAGAAGTACATAACCTGATCCATCGAATTGATGAGAATTTAGTTAATTATTGTTAATATATAAATTTTTGTTTTTTAAAGAAATAATTTTGAGTTTATACAGTTCTTCTGCAGTTTAACAGTCACTCTAGTGAACTATGGTTCTAAACCATAACTATTGTATAACTCTTTTCGTTTACGTTTTTGTTTTCAACTTTAACTTAAGTCACAAATTGTAATCATTAACTTTATTTTATTTAACTATATACACTAGTTATATTTTAAAGATGTACATTTGTTTTATAAAGAAGAAACCCAAAAACCCCTATGATATATGATAACTTGTTAAAATTTAATTTTTAATCTTAAGATTACTGGTTTTATGACTCGTAGCCTTTAATTTTTAATAATAAAAAGGAGTTGTCCTTTACAATACAATTTGCAGGTTATGTGTGGCGAGAGGCCTGCAAACACAGCTGTTCCAGAGGCGTAATGCTCTCATTTAGGCAAGGGGCCTTAGCTATAACATGTAACCCTTTAAGGTACTGGTCTTTAGTTTTTCGTTATTTAGAGGTCCTATAATTTTGTATCCCCTGCCTGGGAGTACCACCTGTATTGTTTTATTACTTATGTATTTTTTAAAGTGTAAATTATTATTATTATTTTAATCTGATTATTATTTGTTTTAAATTTAACAGAATACTACGTACATGAAGAAACTGTTCTATTGTTTATTTTATTATATTCATAATGATATTTTTTATCTATTATTTAAAATTGTACTAAAAAATATTCGCAAAAATAATAAATAAACATGTATAATTTTAAAACTCTTGTATTATAAATAAAGTTTTTAAAGAAAATTAATTTATTTGACATGATTTCTAAACCGGAGCACAGACAATGAAATGGTAGGTATTAAAGAAACCCAAACTTCAGATGAACTTAAGAACAAATCAACGAGAAGGTCAGTAGAAATTGTTCTCCTTCCCAAATGGTTGGTAAATACAAATTAACTATATGATTTAGGATTTAGATTTTGGACTAACTGGATTTTGTACGGAAAGAAATACAAATCCTCTTTCAAAATCTTTCGAAGGGTGGGGTTAGACAGCTGAAATTGTACAGATCGTCTTCTCGTTTTCTGGGATCCGGAGTTTCTGCTATGATCTGTCTCATAACCGTAATATTTTCAATTGATGTGCCAGGTCGAGATCCGGTGGTACATCACACAGTGGGGCCGATTGGAAAAACCTCGGTAATAATATCACAACTTTTAAAGAATTGTTCTGATCATTTTAGAATGTAGTAGACGTTTGTAGAGGGGGGTGGTCAGGCCTTCAAAATATTGGAGGTATATAATAATATTCAGAGGTACCCTGTGTCAACGTTTCCCTCAAATGGCCCAGTTATTAACAAAAAGTTGAAAAAAATCTAATGAAAATATCGTCCAGCGAATGTGAGTTCGAATCCCACCCGCGGCATTTACATTTTTGCACTAACCGGAGAGAACATGATCTCTTACTAAAGGAAATTACAACTTTAAAAATAACGCGGATCTAAGACATCTTAATTTGAAAAATTAACAATTTTAAACTTTGATTGAGAACATCGTAATAACGGTAAAAGATATTCCGCAACACTTCGCGTATTTTCTGTTTGTCTTGTATAGCAGACTCTCAAAAGTTAAAAATCTTTGTAATCGGCCTGTAAGTGTAGAAGTCCCAGGCTTTAAAACTTTCAACAGCATCAAAGTGGTAAACTTTGACACCCTGTATCACGAACTGTGTTGACACAGTGTACCTGTGATTGCAAGCATCTGAAAGCCTGATTCCTCCACTACAAATGTCTAATACATTCCAAAATGATCAGAAGAATACATTAAAAGTTGTGATATTATTACCATGGTTTTCCCAATCGGTTCCACTGTGCGTCATGAATCTCCAACAAATTCAGCAAAATTATCCACCAACAAAGGAATGTTTGGACTCGTTGCAGCTGTTCTTTCACCATACAATCTCTCGCATGCACCAACGATTATTTACAAAGAATAGAGCAACAATCTTAGTTCTTTGCGAAATTATGTCTCCTAAATTAAGTTAGTTAAATGTTTTTTTAACTTTTGCGCACCCTGTATTCTGTATACCTGCACAACTGTAAAGTCGCCTCTGCACACGTCCTAATCTAATCTAAAATAAACAACAACATCAACATTTTCCTAGTCCGGGAACTCTGGTCTGACCATGGTAATAACATCAAGAGTCTGGCAATTAACTCATCTGACAGTAAGAGGTGAGTTAGGTTAGGTGTCATTAGAAGGTTAGTTTAGGATCCCATCCTGCCATAATAGGATTCCACCGTCCCATAGTACGATCCAAAGTAGGATCCCATCCTCCCATAGTAGGCATTCTTCTGCTGGCTAGTGCCGAGCTCGTGCAGTAAAGTTTCAGTGGAGATATAACAACCAGAGAAGATGTTCAGTGGATTTTTTTCTTCCTTATCATTATAGCTTCTACAGAAGTCGTTCGCCCTCACTATCAGTATCGCCGCATGTCTACCAGTCAAACAGTGTTCAGTCAAAACTGATACAAACATTAATACCTTGTGCTTGGCTAGTGACAGAAGACCCATTGATCTCCTCCTATGCTCCATCAGGTTTGTCTTGTGCGTACACGATATATGCTCCCTCGTTTAGCTCTCCTGTATCATCGAATAGAGGTTAGGTTGATGTGGCTGTCACTATTAGCACACTTAGTCGAATAAGGGCCGTTGTGATACAGCGGAACGTCATAGTCCCTCCTCATCGTTGAACCTATAAATTGACTTGGTATGGTTAGGGAGCTTTAAACCATAGGATTCCCCATCCTGATATTCCAGGATTTGCCTGAAGAAGGGACGTACACGTTAGTAGTCCCTGGCGAACCAATAAGTACTTTGCAAAAGATAATTCCGTCCGCTGAACTCTCTGAATGTCTTTTAGATTCAAAATGAAGTAGGTTAGGTGTTGGTGGCAGTGGATAAACGACTCACTTAGACTTATTAGATCGTTGTGATACCACGGGCTAACTATATTAAGTGTTTTCTCCACCGGTGAACCATTTAGTTTGCTCCAAGAAGCTCAAGTTCTTGCCTACGTCTATCTGAGATAATTCTCTCAGGTCCTTAAATAGTTAGGATCTCATAGACATCCTCCTTCCTGCTAGTGCTGAACACGTGCAAAGATGTTTAGTGGATTCTTCCTCATTCCTCATCATTACAGCTTCTACAGAAGTAATTTGCCGTGACATTTAGTCTCGCCGCATGTCTACCAATCAGACAGCGTCCCGTCAAAATGTAAATAATGATTGATACCTTGGGTCTGGCTAAAGTCCTGTTAACCACTAGGGACCAGATTTGTCTTGAGCGTGCACAATCTGCGCCCCTCGTCAATCTCTCCCGCATCATCATATGGGAGTCTGAACAGCTAATCCGCTCTGCAGTTCCCTGGAATGTCCCTGTTCACTGGCAGCCATATAAAGTGAATATCGTACTGCTGGGCCATCTCGTTAAGAGATCTGCTGCAGTCCTGAACAAATACTGAATTCAGTAATACTGATTCCAGGAACTTCATTGCCGTCTGATTGTCCGAGAAGACATTGATCCCAATTACTGCTGGACTACCATTTCGCAGCCAGTATGTCGGTTTTCTAATAGCCAACATTTCAACCTGACGCAAGCAGTCTACGAGAAAGAGATATCCCTACCTATTTCTCTACAGTAGACCCCATACTCTATCTGATCATTCAGTTTCGAATTGTTCGTGTAGAAATTAACATATTCCACTATATCAGGAACTTCTTAGTTCCGGGAATCCCTTTCCGATATGCTATTTGCGATGGAATAATTGTACCGCTTTCGAGTGTTCGACAATGGCAGGAATTTTGAGAGCACTGTCCCATGACCAAATCCAACCATGTCCCATTGTGGGAGTTGTAATAAAATTATACAATTGAGTGTATCAGTGGGAGTGTTGCGGAGATCATCGGTGATGACAATCGTCGCAATTCTGTGAACCCATGTCAGTAGCGCCTAATAGATTGGTTTCTCAAAAACTTCCCACGAGAACCCCATAGAACATTATCGGTTATAATCCCTATTTTCTACACACGAGTATAGCCCTTTTATACATATAGATGTATAGAGCTACCGTCTTTTCGCCATTTCCACTGTGTTGTGTCTGAAATAAAACTTGCTGCCATCCAGTTTTTTGCCACATTCTGTGAGCTTAATTGTATGCCCTTTCAACGTGATAGGTTCCGAGGTAGGTATTTTTTACCTTTGCGTAAAAAGGTCCGGCTTAGTCTTGGCCGGTTTTACACCCACGCCATTTTCGCGCGCCAATGCGCCCGAAGTCTGTAGGTTACCCTGGAGAATATATCTAGGCTACTTGCGTTTTACTACTATTGACACGTGGCACTGTAATCTATAACTTTTCCACCTGCACATTCGAGAATGGCCAGTATACCATTTAGCGCAATGCTCCATAGAAGTGAAGACAAGACCCCTCCTTGAGGTGAGCCTGTGATAGAGGTTGAGCTGGCCAATTCGGCGATGCCACGTCTCCCGATGAGCGTTAGCACGATCCCCATTATATACACGTCCACCTTCTGGATCGATAGCGCCAATGCTATTGCACTAGGCGTGAATTTGATGAACGCACCCTCAACATCCAGAAAGGTCACCAATGATTACTACTTAGTAGAGAATGATTTCTCTATGTATCCTACTAGCTCATATCTGTAGTACTGCCCTTAAAGTAGATAACAATCTTACATCAATACTCGCCAACAAGTGTCCATCTATCAGCCGTTCTAAAGTCTTGAGTAGGAACGCTGTCAGTCTTTTTCCTTGGGAATGAACACCTCTCTTGTATCCCCCCACTATTTAGATATATATGCAGTCTATACACGTGAATATTATCTTTATCAGCCAGGGGATCAATAGATCGGTCATAACCTGGAGTTCCGCTGTTGGTACCATGTCTGGCCCGGGAGAGTTTTTTAGGCGTTTGACGTTGGCGATATCCCATTTAATGCTGGACTACCAATTTACACAACTTCTGATTTATAAGGTCCACTTACACAGGAGTCGTCGATCATCGAGTTGCCAATGAAATCGGTATTCGTAAGCAGATTGAACGAAACTCTCGCAGATTTCATCCAATGACGCGAGCAGCATGTGACTTTTTCTGCTGAGAGTTGTATTCGTGTTGGCTTCTGTTTTTTTCACGATTGTCTTAATTAATGTGTTGAAGAGATCGCATGATAGGGTCTCGCCAAGTCTAATGCCTCGGCCAATTTTTTACTTTCGAGTCATTCTACAAAGGTGTGTCAGCTTAGCATGAATACAAAATGTTCTGTAATTTTTATTTTTTTTGTATTACGTCCAAATTCTGGCAGCAAAAAACTGGCATAAAAGAACTGTATCTAAACTGTCGTTAGTCCAGTGACTTTCGACGAGAATTTGATGGAACTGAAACCAACATGTACACTCTTTATATCATACTCTATGATTTGTCGTAGTGTGAATATGATTGTCCAGGCCTAACTAAAGCCACACTGATAAGGTCCTTTCAGGTCTGCAACAAATCGGTATTAGTCCTTCGCACATTACGCTCGTGAGGATCTTGCATGCGATGGATAACAGGCTTATACCACGGTAGTTTGTACGTATACTCGGGTCGCCTTTTTTGAAAACAGAATACAGTATGCTAAGGGTCCAATCGTCGGACATGCATTAATCTAGCCAGATTTTGCATATGGGCTGATGCATGCACCTTTCCAACTCATAGCCGTCAACTCCTATCCAACTCAGATTAACCGGTAGTCCATCAGCACCAGCGGCTCTCGGATATGTTATCATCTTTGTGGGCAGTAAAGCGGCACTTAATGCAATGAAATCAAAGTCGTGCAAATCGAAAGTTGATATGGTATGCAATGTAGTTCAAAATATTCTAGGACCCTATAAGCAGAAACTTGTTGATTCATAGTCATAGCGATAGAACAGGAATCGGAACAGCTGTATCACTATGTTGTAACAATGCTAGTCAGGATCCCTAGGTCTGTTGAATCCGTATCCGTTTGCCTCTGATGGACATGTGGGCTCGATACAAAATCCATTCCGCCGGGTTGCCGAGAGTAGACTGCAATATTCCTAGGGCTATGATGGATTCCATAAGAACCCAATTAGCTAGTACAATTTGAATCCTCCAATCATTGGGATTGATGTGATGTAGATAGGGATGTGAGAGAATTTGACTATTGCAGGATTTGTGAGGGTGAAGAGCGAATTGGGAATTGAGATTTCTTTTTTTTTCAGGCTGCTGATACTGGAGAACTGCTGGAGTTCTTGCTTGGGCCAAAATGTCTCAGAGCTTGAGTATTCGGTCCACAAACTACTCCTTCCCACTTTTCTCTAGGTAGGTAGGTACTTATTGATTAAGACAAACTATATAATCCCATTATCACCATTTCAATTTATCTACAGTTAGGTAGATTCAACCAGACATTGCGATAATGGCCCACTGTCTTTCGGTCTTATTCAGAAATAGTTAGGAGAGGTTTGAGACGATTTATCATAAACAAAAGTCTCTCAAATCTCTCACAACGTTTTATGAATAAAGTGCCTCAGATCTAGTGTCTCTGTTCATTTCTCATTCATCTCTAAACGTTACTTTATTAATCTCTTCCTATGTTCTCTTCTCAGGACAACAGACCACCTAGTACAGTAGCAACTATGTAATCATTGATTACCTTAACTGGTACGGGTTATTAACCTAACATAACCTATTACAAATGCCTGGGATATACAAACAATTTATGAAATTATAAACCATACGTACTTACATTTTTATATGGCTGTTTGTTATTTGCGGATGTCTGTACTTAATAGCCACTTCATTTCTTGCAAAATGTGTAATACCATTTGAGTTTTCATTATCTATCGCATCGATTTCGTATTTATTACGTGCCTTAAGTTTATCTTAGGCAGGTTTATGAAGATTTCTTAATTTAACAGTCCCTTTATTTGAAAGGACACCATCATCATCATCACAATTAGAATAACATTATTCCAATTTGATATTAGCTAAATTGGAAATTGTTCATATCATCTTTCAATTACATTCTATTATCGCGATAACTGCTTTTAATTTTGGTCAAAAGACCAGTATCACCCATATCATCATTGTAGCCAGGTCTATACTTCATGCCAGGAGCCTAAAACAAAACAAATTCAGATTAACATTTATCATTCTATCTTCCCCTCCCTTCAGTACACTTACATTAAACCAAACTTCACGAAATACTTTGCCGTCTTCAGGAGAACGCAACAATTCTGGTACATCGAACCGTGGCACGTTGAAGCAATTCATCAAGTCAGGCTTATCGGTGGTAAACTTCATGCGTGCTTCACACCACTCCGGCTCTTTGGGGAAGCGCCAATCCCTCATTTTTTTGGAATCGGGATCCTTATTGAAAACGTCGAAATCTATACGTTCGATATCCTCTACAACAACTTCCGTCTCACCGCCAGCGGTCCAATCATAAATCAACAATTCAGCGTGGGTGGCAACGTCCTTCAGGAATTGCTGCTTGTAAATGCTTTCAATGTCACGCAAGTACGCATCGGTAAGAGCTGGAGATTTCACCTCGTAATCATTGTTGCGGGCCTTAATGCGTTGCTAGAAAGAAAATTTGGTTAGAAATTTATTACTACAAGAGTATTTTTGAGAAGTTCGTGGTAGTAATAAATACTTGAAGTAAAGCCAGAGCGCAGACAGTATAATTAATAATTTATAATGTCTACTTCTTTATCATAGAAAATTGTCAAACAAACAATAGAAGAGACAAGTTAGGTCAAAATTGTTCTAATACAAAAGTTGTTTAAATTCAATATTATTGGACTAATTGTTTTACTACAATCGGAAGATATTTCAAAACTATTTACTTGTGCCAGAGATCATTTGAATTGAACTCAAAACTAGACAAGAGTTGGCACTGAGGGATAGCACTGCGACGGCAATTGGATATACTGTGCCAGATATTTCTTTACCAAAGACTTGTGTCCAATTTTTTCCCCAGCAAAGACCCTCCTTGATAAATAAATTATACTAAATACTATAAATTACGTCCATTACCGCTGGCACTGCCCGTTATTTTGTATCCACCCTGGGCGAGAAATTTCTAGTCGCAGGAGACTATAATGCGACACACACACACTGGGGATCCCGATTAATTTCTCCCAGGGAGAAGACAAATGTATGACTGTTTATCTCGCATAATCTGCGATCTGATCCACTGTGGAATATTTAAGGGTATTGTTAAATCGAAAATGGCGTCTACCTCAATTGTGATTCCACTGTACACTAAGAACACTAAATTGGTCGACGGATCTCGTGTTCTGGCATCAAATCGGACAAATTGGCTTAAATATAGAAATAGAGAAGTTCTCTCCAGTCCCTTCATGGGATGTAATGGGAAACCATTTTTTTTTTATAGAAAGTGCATAAGTAGTCATATGTCGAAAATTGACTCACGGAATGGGGATAGTAGCGAGGTGGATTCAACTACACTGGGGATCAGCTAAATACTTGAACAGATTGCTTATCATTCGACACCTGTTGAAACTTTCCCGGACGATAGGGGACCATGGTATGCGAATAGAGAGACAAAGTTTCTGGTAAAGTAGAAACAGGGTTAACTGAAGGCAGTAGGTAACAGGGAAGTAGATTCCCGCGTGGATTGAGGTTAGCTATAGCCTACAGTGTTCAAAAATACGACATTTTCGAATTAACCGCTTTCCGGTTTATTTTAAAAATCACTTTTTTGGAAAAGCCGGTTTTCTGTTTCACAGAATGAAGAAACAACCCCCAGAATTTTCGGTTTTTTCGTTTTGCATGGAAAAGAAATGTTTCAATTTTTGTCGAAAAATTATTGCAAACTACACAAAATAAAATGTTATTGACATTTTTACTTTGGCCATAAAAAAGGGACAATGATATTCATAAAATAGAACATAATTAATCAGAGTTTTTACACTATTTCAATTATCTTTAATAAAAAAAACAAACGTACCAGTTAATATATGAACTGAATTCAATTGAGTTGAATTGAATTGAATGGAATCGAATTGAATTTAAATGAAATGAAGTGAATTGAATAGTTTTGCTTTGGTTTGATTTGCTTTGGTTTGAATCGAATTGAAATTTAATGAATTGAATCGAATTAATTAAATTGAATACATTTGCTTTGATATGACTTGGTTGAATCCATTTGAATTGAATCGAATTGAATTTAATTAAATTGGAGTGAAGTTAATGAATAGATTTGATATGATTTACTTTGGTTTGCATGAATTGAATTGAATTGAAGTGAATTGATTTGAATAGATTTGATTTGATGTGAATTGAATTAAATTGATTGAATTGAACTGAATTGAATTGCATTGAATCGTATTGAATTGAAATGAATTGAATACAATCGAATTGAATTGCATAGAATCGAATTGAATTGAATTGAAATAAATTGAATTGAAGTGAATTGAATAGGTTTGCTTTGATTTGATTCGATTGGAATCGAATTGAATTGAATTGAAAAGAATTGAATTAAATTGAACTAAGTTGAAATGAAATGAATTGAACTGTAAAAAAATAATTGAATTGTATTGAAATTTACTGAATTGATTTGAATTGAATTATTTTGAAGTTAATTGAATAGGTTTGGTTTGAATCGAATTAAATCGAATTAAATTGAATCGAATTGAATTGCATTGGATCGAGTTGAAATGAATTGAATCCAATTGAATTGCATTGAATCGACTTTAATATAAATGAATTGAAGTGAATTGATTTGCATTGATTTGCTTTGAAATGAATTGAATTCAATTCAACTGAAGTTAATCGATAGATTTGATGTTTATTGATTTAAATACATTTACTTTAATTTGAACCGAATCGAATTGAATCGAATTGATTTGTACATAAATGATTTGAATTGAACTAAATTGAATAGAATTGAATGAAATTGAATTGATTGATTGATTAAAAATGAATTGATTTGAGTTTAATTGAATTGAATTGATTTAAATTGCATTGAATTGAATTGAACTCAGTCGTAGCGAATTAAAACTCAATCGAAGGGAATTGAATGGAATGGAACGTAGTTGAATTGACGTTAATGGAACGGATTTGAATTGAATTGAAGCGAAATAAATATAATTGGTTTGAGTTGCACTGTATTGAATTAAACTCTATAGAATCGAATTGAAATAATCTCAATAGAATAGAATTGAATCAAGCTGAATAGAATTGCCTAAATTGAATTGAAGTTATTTGAATTGGATTGAATTGAATAGATTTGCCTTGATTTGGATTGGTTTGAATCGAATTGAATTCAATTGAAGCTAATCAACAGATTTGTTTTGTTTTGGCTTGGCTTCAATTGAATTGAAGTGAATTGATTTGAGTATATTTGCTTTGATGATTTGGTTGGAATCGAAATTGTATTGAGTTAAATGAATTGATTATAAATTAACTGGTTTGAGTTGGATTGATTTGAATTAAATTGAATTGATTTGAGTTTTGTATTGACTTGAATTGGACTCAATCGTAGCGAATTGAATTGAACTCTACGAAAAAGAGTTGCAATGAATGGAATTGAATTGGATTGATTTGAGTTGCACTGAATTGAATTGAATTAAACTCAAACTAATGGAACTGAATTAAACTGAACTAAATTGGCTGAAAGGAAATGATTTGAATTGGATTGAACTGAACTGAATTGAATTAATTTGAACAAATTTAGAAATACTTATTTGCAAAGGAAATTTGAATTTTAAAAATATAACCGTCTAACGTGATACCGGTTATGCGTTTGTTAGTTTGCAAACCGGTTAACCTGTACAAGACTAATGACAAGGTTAAGAGTGACGCTAATGTGAGGTATTTTGATAATTTGAACAAATCTGGTTTTAAAATGTGGATGCTTTGCGGTGTACCAGCCATCCAACGGGTAACCTCGCGTTGAGAAACGAGCACAGTGGCGTGACACGTGGTGTAAGGAAAGGTCTGAAGAATTTTCCAAACTCTTGGAAAAGACATTTAGACCAAACACCTTTGTAATTTCTGGCATTTCAGTCTGTGAGACGCAGACAATATAACAAATCAAACGCCTTACTGAGACAATAAGGCAGAACGTTTGAGTGCAGAGCATATAATACAAACATATTTTGACACTATGTGTACTTTTTGGGTACACTTTTTGGTAATCTAAGTGTACTTTGTTGGTAGTATGTGTATCTTTTTGATACACATTATGGCCCTTTTTGATACTATATGTACATTTTGGTACACTGCTTACTTTTTGGTACACATTATGTACTTTTATCTGTTGGAACATTATTTTTACTTTTTGGTAGTCTTTAGGAAATAATGAGACAATGTATGGGAATTTCCACAGATGATTAATTGATTAATTGCGTATTTTTTAGGACTAGGTTGTTTAATGGGTTTTCTATTCTTTTACTAAATATAGGGCTACTCACATTTTATATTTAGTAAAAGAATTGAATACAATCGAACTACCAGGCTCGAAAATACCAGCAATTAACGAGGGTGACGTGATGTGACATAGGGTGTTCCTTTCTATGGAAATGCAATTTTTATATAAAAATTTCTCGAAAATATAAATGAAAATTTTGGAAAAATTGCGTTAGCAAGTACAATCAGAAAAGTTAATGTTGGACATATAGTAGAGGTCACAAACATAAATCCGGCCGAATGTCTGTCAAAAAAAAGACAGCTGAAATTTAAATACCAGAAAAATTTCAACTTTAATATCTCCCCTCTTCCAAGGGTTAAATAGCCGTGTGGTACCTTGAATTCCAGGGCAACTATAAAAAGTGAGATTAAAAATCGTAAAACCACAATGGGTTAATCAAAGTTTTTCCAACCGGATCAAACAATACACACATTATATACATATATGCCCGATTACAAGTTCAATACTTGAAGGAACATACCACGGGTAATATGGAACAGTACCACAAAAAATAGTTGTTATCACCATGTAATGCGCCATCATGTGAAAAACCCACAAATTATCGAAGATTTCCTCCTAAACAAGATTTTGCAGGAGCGTGTAAGGACGACACTTTGATGATGGCCATTTGTATAGATGACCCCTACTTAAGTCTCGATATATGAAGTTTATGGCGGAATATTCTTTTTTCCGGGATCCTACTTTCCACCAGACAATTTCAAAAACTTAAGGTTCCTCCGGTATCTTTGTTCATTTAACAAATGCTTTAGTTTTATAAAATCATATCTTCCCAAAAAAAAAAACTTGGAAACTATTTTTCGTTAACCTCTCCTCAAAGCAAATCCTTTGAGAGTTGCCTCAATCAGTGAGTTCTTACCTTAACCGCATCGACTGGCAAATCCAGATAGATAACCAAATGAGGTCGCATCAATTCGTTAATGGTATTGTGCCTAATCTCATGGTAACAAGAACGAGCGCCTGCCGACACGTAGCCATTCTTAAACATCGCCTCCAAGAAAACAAAATCCGAATAGGCGCAGCGTTCCAACACCACACCTTGTCCCGTCGACAAAATATGGGCTATTGCGTCAACATACTGTTCGTAACGTAACATGTACATTTGAACCTGAAACGAAGCAGCCGAGCGATGAGTTGGTTCCTTGCAGAAATTCACCGCATCATAGGAGCGACAGTCTTCGGGCAGTTGTGGATCCAATTGGCGCATATCATAGCCATAGGGGTTGATGTACATCAAGTCCATATTGGCCTGGGGTACGTACAACATTTCGAGTTCATCGGCCAATTCCTTGGCGAATTTCGATTTTCCCGCGGCCACCGGACCTTCGACACAAATAATCTTGGAATTTTCATTAAGACGTTGGGTGGTCTTGTCGAAAAAGTAATTCCACAGAGAGTATCCCTTTTCCTTGTAGGGATAGGGTTTATGTTTCACGACACGGGGACCACCCCGCATTGTTTTGCCAGAGATGAAACGTTGCTGCTGCTGGTGGCCGTTGAATGCAGCGGGCAGGACAGGGGCATTGCGTGTGCAGAGACGCACAAGGCCCACTCTAAAAATGGCAGCCATCTGGAATAGAAAAAGAAACCATATCACAAGACGAACAAAATCTTTAACTAATTTCAACAAAAGCCCAGAGATTGTGTTACATCACACTCATTTGGAACTTGAGTTTAGGAAGAGCAAACGCTTTCTTGTCGTTTTCTTATACAACGTAAGCGAAATTTCATTGCTTTGACTTTGTTAAACTCAAACACATTAATTTCTTAAAATATATGTTAAAATCTTTTACATTTAAAGATAACTTTAGCAAAAACTCACTTTTTTGTTGCACAAATACTTTTACTGTGACGAGAAAAACGGAACTTCACTGCTAACGTGAGTTTGTTGTTGGCCACTGCTGTCAGCTGTTTACTGCTTACACTTTTCAACACGGAATTTTTCTATCCCGTATTATTTTGTCACCTACCAACACTTATAAGTTGTTTTTGCTTGGAGCTCAAATATAACTAGACACGTTGGCGATTACATATGAAACACGCCACATACATTCAACAAAATTGATTGGGATTACAGCTCATATTTTGCATGGCAATTGACATTTTAAACCGTAGGTTGTAATTCTGCAATCTCCATCTATGTAAACGCTGTATACGTTTATTATAGAATATACACTTTTCTAATTTCTTGACGATCCGCTCACAAACAGATCGAGGCCGACTCCAGATCTTCTACGCTGTCGATTTTACCAAAAACAGAGTGAGCGATTTAAGCCCCATATTCAGTTTTTATGAAATTTTCGTTGTACATGTATAAAAAATAACGCAAATTTCGTGATCAGAAAACTTTCCTCACTTTCATTTGCTTGGCTCTCAGCTCTTTGCGAAACCTTTGAAACCAGGGTCAAAAGTATTTCGTACGAAAACAATTATTTAATTACTTTTTGGGACTGGAATTTTGATATTTATTTCACATGAGTTAAAAATAAAATGGAGTGCGAAGAGAAATTAATAATAAAATATTTGCAAGATAAATCAAAGATAGGTGGTAACTCACCGAGGCACAATTTTCCGTTTAGAGATAAATGAAAAAAATTCTTCCGAAAATTTCATAAGAATTGGATACGGGGCTTTAATGTTGATATGATGAAAAAGGAGCTACGCAGAAGTACACACACCAAAGCGTATTTCAAGCTGTCAAACTTCATACTATATTGCTTAAGAATTAACGTCAAGATCACGCGTTCAAGCAAAAAATTCTTGCAATCATCGTTTCTTTGTCATTCATTAGGCGAATTTCAATTTGCTCAACTGGTGGAAATCGAGCTCACTTCATCAATTGCAACGAACAGCGAATACAATACTGTACTAAAGCTGCAAATACAAAGCGGTACCCTTCAGAACAATTGATTTCAACGTTTTTCTTGCGTATGAGTTTCTCTTATGTCAAATTAATACATATTTTATGTATTTTCAGTTTTATTGACTTTTATTGTTTGTATACTAATAAAAAATAAATACTTTCCAATTACAGCCCATGAAGGGAGCTTAGAGAGCTTCTCACAATCAAAGAGCTGTTTCTAGCTTTACGCTCACTGATTTGACGGTAGTTGCAGGTTCCAAAAAGGTGTTCCCAATGTGGGCAACAGCAACAGACATTTTGCTTTTGTTGTGCACTTGGCTTCTGTCAAATTCACGACAGATAAATATATGTATACGGACAACAACAGTAAACAACAAAACACATATGAATTTGACAGTTGGCAAGTGCCACAGCAAGAAAAACGTCTAATCAGCTGCTCCGATTTGACCGAATGGCTTTTGGTGTTGCCAGTTTTGTACAAAGTATGGATGTTTTTGAAATAACAGAACCTTTAAAAGGATTCATTCGGTCAAATTATAGGCTCACATTTTAAACAGATGCGAGCCAACTATAATGGCGGCGGCGTGACCTTCAAAAAATTTTGGTGGCGGCGACGGGTCTATAAACAATTGTTTTTCTGTGTTTTTATAATGGTTGATTAATTAGCAGAGTTTAAAATAAGGTTAAAAATTAAACTTCAGTTTTTACAGACTGCATATATAAGTTTAATCTTCTGGGTCAGAGTGAGTTAACGGAGTTAATCTTCGAAATGCGGTAATCTTGGTCGGTGTATGCCGTATAAGATATTTTGTTGCTATTTATTGAAATTGAACATGTGACAACATTGTCATTGCTTAAGCCCCGTATTCAGTTCTTGCGAAATTTTCGTAAGAAATTTTGTCATTTATCTCTAAACGGAAAGTTATGTTGCGGAGTGTTACCACATATGTTTGATTTAAAATAAAAAATAAATGGTTTCCCATTACATCCCATGAAGGGACCGGGGAGAACTTCTCACAATCACTGAGCTGTGCGCTTTCCAGTTTTCACTCACTGATTGGGACCTACAGTTTTACACCGATTCCGAACGGTATTTTGAGAAGCTTTTTCATGGCTATATACTCGATAGTGTCGCCGTCACTAAGTGAGGTGACCGTCGTCGAAAGAAATTTTAAGGTGGTTGGAGCAGGGATCGAACCCAGGATCTCCTGTACAAGAAGCGCGCACACTCTTATTCCGGTCCCAAACAACTATCATATTGTTTTCGTACGAAATAAATTTGGCGTAACAACCCTGTAATTGATTTTGCTTACGAGTACCAAGCAAATGAAAAGTGAGCTAAATTTCGGATCATGAAATTTTCGTTATTTTTATACACGTACTTCTTATGGCAAAGGCTTAACATTGCTTAGGTCCCTCCTACAAATTAAGCTACAATTAACTTTAGGCGCAATTTTTGACTGGTTATTTAAATTGGTAATCAGTTGACTATGATTTATGTTTGATCTGACATTAAATACGAAAGGAGTTTTTCAGTGCTTTGTCAAATAATCTTACTACAATGTGGCAACAGTGGCAAATGCTACGAAAAATAACAGGTATTTATACACTTATCGGCTAATCGTTACAGTGCATCAAACTGATGCCATTTACAAAACAAAAGTGAAGTGATAAAATACAAAATATTTAATGAAATTGGAGAATATTTGAGCAGAAATAAAGTTTTATTTTATTATCTAAACGTAATGGAAGAGAGAGCGTTTAGCGACTTCGGTTGATTTTTTTTCTCTCTGCGTCGTATATATTTGCGGCTCTTTTCTGGAATTGTTTGAAAGTTTGGAAAAATAATATTATAGTTGAACAGGAATTAAATTGTTTTTACTACATTTAAAAATGTATTCACTGTATTGTAGTGTGTTTAACAATAAATTATTTTGAACCCTTTTCTTTAACTTTTATTTGCATTCACATTCACCATCGTATGTACGTTTTGGTTTATCTTATGATTTTCATTAAAATATGGCAACTTCATTCTCTCAATTGAGAGATTTCGTGATAGCGCCGCCAAGAAATTAGAAAAGAATCGTCAGCCGCAGCGGATTTTCGTGACGATTTTTCCTTGCCATAAGAAACCTATGTAGAAAAAACGTCGTCGTCTTTAGCGTGTTTGATTATGTTTAGACTCTTAAGCCCGGTATTCAGGTTTTATGAAATTTTCGTTGCCATAAGAAGTATGTGTATAAAAAATAACAAAAATTTTATGAACCGAATATGTCGTTCACTTTTAATTTGCTTGGTACTCAGATCTGCGAAAATTTCGTAGGAAAAATCAAATACAGGGTTGTTGCGCCAGTTATTTCGTACGAAAACAATTGTTTGGGACCGGAATTTTGATACTTAGATTATTTTAGTCAACAGAAGTGATATCACATGTATTAAAAATATAAAGGAGTACGAAGATGAATTATTAATGAAATATTTGCAAGGTAAATCAGAGATATGTGGCAACTCTCTGTAACAAAATTTTCCGTTTACAGATATATGACTAAATTCCTTACGAAAATTTCGCAAGAACTGAATACGGGGCTTTACTTCTTTTTTTTTGAGAGAACGATGCCGATAGAACATTTTCCGGTGCACCGCCGTTGTTGTTGCGTCGGATTAAAATGTTATCCGATATTACCGGCTAAGCCGATTTTACTAAAAAATATATAAATTTTTTACACAACCGATGGGATGAGCCTCAAGGTAACGTCTGCCGAAAATCACATTTACAGCCTTATCCGCCATGTCGAACGTTAACGTTCGCTTGCTTTCCATGCGACAAACAGCTGATTTGGTATCCACTAACAAGCGAACGAGAACATACATAATTCAGTACAAAGTCGGACCCCACTTACACCCTCCCCTACAAAATCTAAACGAACGAAGCCAGTCACTCACTTTCGCTTCAAAATGCAATTCACTATGTTTCGCCTTGTCGTTCACATGGTTTTGCGTGTGTTTGTGTGGTTGTTGTTCAAAGCAAAAACATATATTAGGCGTTCGTCATTTAATTGCGGAGCGACAGAGAAGAGTACGAGCAACCAGTATCTGCAGGTGCTGCAAAGTTGGTGATTTTATTCTGAAGTGGAAGTATATTTGAATAAAAATTTTATTATAATGAGATTATTTTCTGTCCATTGTGTTTCTTTCATTAAATTTTATTCAAATTGCTTTCGCTTCAAGATTTTATTTGATTTCTAGCTATGCGACAACTAAAAGACTGTTTTTGGCATTTTCGTTCGCATAGATGACAGCGAAAATAGTTAGTGGATTCCGATTTTGTAAACACGCAACCACACAATAACATTTAAAGCCAGGGATAAAAACGAAAGTGAGTGACTGGCTTTCGTTCACTTAGGTTTTCTTTCGAGATCGTGGTTAAGGCTGTTAATAAAAACTCAGTTGCCGCCCCCAATTATCTCTTTTGTTGCTTCGACGCCGCCGATAATTATGGGTCGACTTCGTACACTCAACACGTGGTTACATGTATTAGTTGGACGAAAGAATAAACTTTAGAATCCGTGCTTCATGTAAAGGTTCATGTACCATTAATTTATTTTATTGTTTTCTTTCAGTTCCTGACAAAATTTTAGTTATTGTGTCCAGGCACGAACATTTTACTCATGGTACTGTTTGTAAACGAACAGTTGTCATTTTGCAACGAAAATGCTCAAATGCCAGTGTGAACGACTTCAATTTCTTTGGACAATTACAATCCGAAATTGTCAATTTCGTGGCAGTGTGAATAAGGCATTGGAGTGATTATAAATGTCAAATACCATGAAGCGAACCACAGACTTGTCACAAGATTTATTTATTCAGGTTACAGCCCCCGTATTCAGTTCTTGCGAAATATTCGTAAGAAGTTTTGTCATTTATCTCTAAACGGAAAATTTTGTTACGGAGAGTTACCACATATCTCTGATTTACTTTGCAAATATTTCATTTATAATTTATCTTTGCACTCCATTTTATTTTTAACACATGTGGTATTATTTTTGGTTACTAAAATAATCGAAATGTCAAAATTCCGGTCCCAAACAATAATTTTCGTACGAAATAAGTTTAGCTTATCACCCCTGTACTTGATTTTGCCCATGAAATTTTCGCAAAGGGCTGAGTACCAACCAAATGAAAAGTGAGTGAAATTTTCGCTTCATGAAATTTTTCCTATTTTTTATTCACGTACTTTTTATGGCAAAGAAAATTTCATAAAAGCTGAATAACAGGCTTATAGCAGCAGCTGTTGATGAAAATAAAGTGCCTAATATGTCAAAGCCAGCTAGGGTTACCAGACGTACTGTTTTCAGCAGTACGCGTACTTTTTTACTAATTGTACTTCTGACTGCATAGCACCTAAAAAAGTACGCAAAAGTACTTCTATTTAGCCTCCGTACTTCTTTTTGTATTTTTGTTTGTTATGCCAACAATAAATACGAAAATATTCATACCAAAAATATAATATTTAATTATTTACATAGAATACCGTTTTACTATAAAAAATAACAAATTTGAAAAACTTTCCATTTTTAACCTTAATTCAAATTTCATTCATGGCGTAATTGAATTATATTCAATCAAATAAACTGGCTTGGATCAACTCGTTTAACGAATTTATATCCTTAAAGCTTTTCCTGAAAATATTCCAAAAAAAATCGGTTGAAGAAAAATGGAAAGAGATCATAGAAGTGGGTCAGTTCCAAATTTCGGGAATATCTGTAAATTTGTATTTTCAATTCCTCTTTCTATGCGCATGTGAAAGAATATTCAGTTTGATGTTTAATTTTTGGAGAAACGAAAGAAATAAACTTCTAATTCAAAATTTAGAAAACGAATTAAAAAACTAATTTTACGTACACTTGTAATTAGTTTGTAAATTTTTTAAAAACAGAAAATGGTAAAAACGGAATAGTTAATCATGTCCACAAAATCTACAAATATTTGTAATTCATTCAAAAAGTTTTAAAATAATGTCTTTGATTATTAAATAATTAAAAGAAGGAGGTTATATTCAGCATTAACAAATTTTTAATATAGAATGGATTACACTCTCTTTACTTTTAAAAATAAAATGTGAAACACCTGACCAATTTTTATTTAAAAGAATATTTGTGGACTCTTAGTTTGTTCGTTTTTTTTATTGTTACTTGTTAATTTATAAATTATAAAATTTATAAATTGTTACTGTTATGTACTGATTTTGTTTTATTTCTTAACTTGCAATTTTATTTTTCTTTATTGAACTTTATGTTTTTTTAATAGCAGAAAGTGTACTTTTATTTTCTTAATTGTACTGCCTATTTTCCTGGATGTACTTTTTTTGTTGATTTCGCTACAGCCAGCTGATATAAACAATATGTGTAAATTGCAATTTAATTTGAAATGTGTTAAATTTAGTGCCTATAATGAAGATTTCACTCAATTTTTGTAAAGCGCTTTAATATTTAACAAATTGTTTTTGCGAATGAACCAATCTACTTTATTACAGATTCTTTGAAACTGTATGAACAAACTAATAATGTATACAAGAACAGAAATGTAAACAAACTTTGACATATTAGGCACCATGGTAAAATGAGTAAGGTAAACTCGTTAGAACAGCTGATTTCAACATATTTCTTGCTTAGGTGTTACTCATATGTCAAATTCACATGCATTTTGTTTGTGTACTTTTTTGTTTACTTTTACAGTAGATACACACATGAAGAAAATTTGACAGATTATGGACACCAAACAAAAACAAAATGCCTGTGTTTGTTGTAACAATTCGTAGTGCGTTTACCTTACTTATTTTACCATGTTAGGCACGAACAAAATGAAAACAATGAAATCAGTTGTGCTACTGATATAACCATGGTAAAATAAGGAAGGTAAACTCGTTAGAACAGCTGATTTCTTGCTTAGGTGTCTCTCTTCTGTCAAATTCACATGTATGTATTTTGTTTTTGTACCGTTTTTAAACATACTTTTACAGTAGATACACCATGGTACAAAGAAATGGTAGAAGCAGTAGCCCAGCTGATTTGAACTTTTTTCTGGACTGAGTGTGAGTAAGTTTTTCTCTTATGTCAAAATTTGTTAACATTTGTTTGCTTGCAACCCCCGTTCGCTAGCAACTGCAGTTTTTGAAATATTTCTCTGCAAAAATTACATACATAGAAACGTTTTAATTTTCACACTTAAACACTTTCAATATATCAAATAACACTCAATCATTTTCTAAATGGCACTTTTTGCAAGTTTGTTTACATTTTCATCATTTTTCTATCAGCTGACTTGACACAACACAGACACTGAGCAAAAACAAAATGCCTGTTGTTTTTGGCTTGTTGTATTTGTTGTCGTACTGCATCTATCATTATTTTTCTACCATGAGATACACACATGAAGAAAATTTGACAGATTATGGACACCAAACAAAAACAAAATGCCTGTGTTTGTTGTAACAATTCCTAGTGCGTTTACCTTACTTATTTTACCATGGATATAACCTTAATTAATAAATCTTAACTTTTCATTTATGAGCATGAGCTTGGTCGATAACAAACTTTGTAAACAGGACAGTGATCCGAATAACTTAGATTACATTCTTATTTGGTATCACGAAATGCGGTAAGCCGACAATAAATATCAATGATAGCTGATGCTCATGAATGACAAGGGTGTGGCTCACTTAAGGAAACCCTCCCTTAATGCTGATATTGCGATGATCTAGTTGTGTTTACAAACCTTATAAGATAAATATATCTGATGCTAGTTATCGACATTAAAAACTGTCTGACTACAAGTCTTCACACTGATGAATTTCCTTCAGATCCAACAATGCGACAGATTAAACTGATAATTCGAATTTCGCTACAGGCGTCTTCTTTAGCGTCACTGTACTTTCCATGCCTGATAAGATAATCTTCTTCAGCTTTCAGTTGATATCATTAAATTTGTTGTAAATGGAAGTGGATGATGTATTTTTTGCATCAACACAAAACAATTCTATCAAAGTTCATTAGTCTTGCATTGGATTGGTTTTTGTTTTTCAATTACTGTCAAGATATTTTCCATTGCATATGATAACGATTTGCACAACGAAATAATTTCTGCATTATCTGTAACAACAGAAATACTAGATTCTGTATAAAAACCTTAGGTCTTCCAGAATCAGCAGTTAGTTGTTCACGAATATAATTTGAAAATATTTCATTACAACCAATTGAAAATTAAACATACAAAATGAAAGTTATCACCACTTTAATTCTATGCCTGTGGTTATTTTTTGAATCATGTAATGGATACAGCTTTATGATTCCAGCAAGTAAGTGTGTCATTGCCAACTAAGGAACGGGACGATTTACAGGGATAATGCTACCTTTTTTTACTTTTTCCTCTCTAGAAGTAGGCATGCCTGGCGTTTGCATGTACAATGGCATCACGCTCCAAAGAGGGGATAACAGCATGTTGTCCTCGTGTCAGAATATGCGCTGTAATGAGGATGGTTCTATTTTGGTTCAGGGGTAAGTTGATGCGTTATCTCCATATCCTTCAAGGGTAATATACTTACTGCCTTAACATTACAATCGAAATCTTCTATATCAAGATATTTTCTCAAAATCAGAATGAAATCTCGAAACACAACTTTCTATGAGTTTAACTTCCATATTGAATTTCTCAAAAATTTCCCATAGATGTGGCCACTATGACATGCGGGATTGTCGCGTTTTGGATCCTATTAATTTGCACAAACCCTACCCGGACTGTTGTAAAATGAATTTCCTTTGCACTATGGCAAATGGCCAGACGGTTAATCGTGAAATTCAGCCATTAGATACCGGGATTTATGCTTGAACCACTTAGAGGGCGATTATTGTTAAACAAATATAATAAATATTATTTTAAATAACACATTTACTCTGATTTTTCGAAATATATGTATATACAAGTACTTACATACATACATATACGATCTGTTAGGTTAGGTTGAAAAAGACGAACCGAAACATTTGTGCCTCGATTCATGACTGGGTAACCCCTCCCCATTTTCGATCGAAGATATGAACAATTTAGAAAAAATGTCTGTACCTCGAAAACGGTGCGCCCAACGTCAATGTAGCACTTCTTCTGCCTTGCCGACAACCAGGCTGCAGATGCATAACTCAAGATCGGGCTTACCACCTTCGTGTATAACCAGTGTGTCATCTTAAGGGATTTAAAGTTGATGAGTCATTTAAAGTTTATGAGTCTTTGCCAGAAGTTGCAGAAGTTTCTGCACAAGCAAAATATAAAATCCCCCGAAAATTCGTTGCGAATCCCAAACGAGGTCTGCAGGATATGTCGAAAGACTTTGCATACTCCACTGTATTGTCTGACATCTAGGCAATTCTGTAAATTTGGTTTGCTGGGCAGTAGTCGCAGAGTAGGCAGATAGAGCTACATATTTATGGGGTAATCTTTGTTGTGTCGTAATTTTATGTCAGATTTGTATCCGATATCCGTGGTCTTAATTTTTTCATTGTCGTGCCTATGTATATTTTATTGCATTTATCGGTGTCATTTCCCATGTGGTATTTTAAATACAATTTGTCATTGTTCTCAACTTTAGATGTCAAATTTGTAAATAAGTTTCCAAGCGTGTTGTGCGTTTTTGTTGCTATTTGGATTTTGCTAGTTTAGCTGCAGTTCGGGTTTTATGGCCTCAATTTTTCTAAAGGCAATATCTCGGAAACCAATTGGAATTTGGTTTTCTTGTCTTCGGCACAATTGTAGCTATAGAGTAGGAGAAAAAAGTTTAAAACAAACTAACCCCAAAAACTGTATCTAGTGCCTCAAAATTGCTATAATTTCGAAAAATTTTAATTTTTTCTACCCATATAGGGGTTTGTAAGTTTCGATAAGAACTTCGAGAAATATCACACGAGAAGGAGTTTGCATTCGATGACTTCAAAAATGTTGCATAGTGTAATTTTTCGACCAATTTGTATGGGACACTAAGGGATATTAAGCGATTTTAAGCGGCTCCCCATACAAAGCCATCGACAAATTTGTTTAGCGGGGGTTTTTTATCCACGCTTATTGTTACGTTAAAAATGCTTTACATTGTTAGTTTACCTACAACTTTACATCAGCAGTATGTCAAAGTAACAGAATGTCAATGCTCTCATCTCTTATAGTTTCAACATTGTACAGGCTGTTACTTCTCGCTTTAGCTTTAAACGGTCAACAAACTTACAAATTTCTTATTGTTATCAACATAAAAATATTTTATATTTCAAATAAGCACAGTAATTTATTGGTATTCTAGAAGATTTAGAATCCCTTTGATCGAATTTTCATTTCCACAAATTTCAAGGAATAAGTTGGTTTCTTCCATCCATGCCAGCCAATACCTCTGACACCCGATACCGGTTCTGTTCTATATGGCCCAGTTAAAAAACTGTAAAAAAAACAAACAAAGGTAAATACTCGCTAATGCCTTCCTTGTTCATGCTGACTCGATTAATATATTTTAAAACTAGGGTTCCCCCGTAATATCTGCCATCGAATGCAAAAACAAATGTTTTCGAAATTTTGAATTACTATCTTACGTCCTCATTTCGAATTCATGTTATTTTTGTAGAAATATTTACCTTTCATAACATTTTTCAAACCACCATCCTCCCTCCCAATCGTTAGCACAATTTTCCGGATCAATTATATCGTTATCCTGGTCATAGGTGGAAAACATCATGCCTTTATGAGTAATTAATGAATCACCTGCATCACCACTATATGTGCCCAATTCGTTCAAGGCATATTTCTCAGTTTCGTTGCCAATATTAAACAGATCATATTTGGCAACGCGTTTCTCATTCTCAAAATCTTTCAAAATGACACTCAGCTCTTGTGGAGCCCCCAATGATGTCATAGCGTGCAATTTCTCCAGGCCAATGAAAAATTCACCATCCGGATTGCCAAAACCTGTTTGATATTCAGTCCAATTGCGATAAAAATCTACGGAGCCATCTTGACGCCTAAGAATAGTAGTCCATTCATTGTTGTTGCTTAAATATTGTTCCATGAAATTGTTCAACTTAAGTTCCTGTGCATCCTGCCTGAGAAAATATTGCAAGCTACTATATGTAGGAACATCTATGACATATCTATGCTTACCTTTTCTTCAAATCCATTAGATCCTGTTTTGCGTCTTCCATTAAATTGACCAATTTAAATTGCAGTACCTCCTGTCTGTAAATAAAATGCACAATTGTAGTCCATCCAATTCGATGAATTATTGTATTATGGCTTCATTGAGCGTGATTTACACAATGGCATCTTTCTGCGCGGTATTTTATAAAACCCAAGTAAACACAAGTAAAAGTAGCTGCGTTTGGTTGTAGCGTTTTATATCATACCCACAGTTTTTGTTTGTCACTTTTTTTGTCATTCGAAAATCATATAGGTGGTAAAATTTACTAAAAATCTAATCTAAAATTTACTAAAAAACCGGAAATACATATCTCTATGAGTTATTTATACAATTATTTCGTCTTCGCACGAAAATAAATTCAGATAATATATTTAAACCTTTTTATTTTATTATTCAACCTCAAGACCATTCTATTAACAGAGATATAGTTTTTTAAATAAATTTAGCAAAATGCATTCTCATGATTCCTGGCGAACCGTATAACTATTTCAGATCGAGCCACAGAACTTAATCAGCGGTTGGTTGTTTGAAATGATGATATTGAAAAAATTCATTGAACTAAATGCAAACTAAAGTTCATTTGAATTGAGAATTCCTCACTATGCAAGTGTTCGAAAAGTATCGTACGAAAAGTATTATACGCAACTTATTTATTCACCCCTGTCGGTAATAATCATCATTGAAATGCAAAAGTGTTGTGATTTACAGAATATTGGGGTTGACGGTATGTTCACAAACCGAAGGCATTTGCGTTTTGTAAAATGATACGATTTGTGTTGACATAAATGGTGTCTCAAAATTCAAAATTACTGAAAATAAATGGTGTCTCCAAATTCACGTCAGATTGAATTACAATTGAATCGTGCAGCTTAGACACAGAAAACTGGATTATCAGAACGCGATAGAGTTCCATTAACTGTTTTAGACTGTCCGGCCGTATTTTCTAAGAAGACTGGTCTGATGATGCCTCCAGCAGAAAATATCCATCTAAAAATGGCACCATTTCTAATACCGCTGAACTGTCACACTGTATTATTTTCAACATCAACTCTTGGAATTAAAATCTTGCGTGCATTTTTGGGCACCCTTTATAACAACTGTCTCTTCCGAAATTGAGTAATGGTGTTAATAACGCTTTAGGGAGACACCATTGTATGTTGAGTATGCACGATATTCGAATATAAAATTAGGAAAAACTGATTTATTATAGGTCATACATACATACATACCTTTTGGCCAATTCCGCTATTGTTTCCTTTAGTTCATTTTTATTGTCACGTAGTTCATTTATAGTTTCACTTAGTTCAGTTGTTTCGCTTACAATTGTATTGATCTTAGTGAACAGGCTCTCCCAAAGAAAAACATTGTCCTCAATGTTTTTCGGATCCTTTTGAAAAAATTAAAAAAAGGTGAATGTTTAGTATCTCATTTTCGAAATAACGAAGAATCAGATATCTTGTTTATAATTGAAATGAGTTACAATATCGTTCAAAATGAATCCCTGAAATATAATCTTGAATCCCTTTGCAGTGCAAAATTTTATTTTACCAAACACTCTGTCGCTGTCGAGTCGGAAGAGGCTGCTTTTGCTGTCCAAAATATGAATAGCACTAGACACATAAATCGTATCCTCATTATGGGAATGTTCTTTAATCAACGACCACTTTAACACTGACTTTAGTTTAAAGAATTTAGAAAATATAATTAGGTACTCGAGAGTACCTAGATTAATAATTTCACCTTGTTATCACTTATTCATTTCATGTGATTTCGGAAATTTGCTGCGTTTTTCGTATTGTGAATACATGTTAGGTTCTAGTTTCAAACGAAATTAAACCCTGTGACCTGCCTGCATATGTAGTCAGATTTGGTTTCAAAGCTTGCAACTATTTATTATTGGAACATTTGGAAATTAGAAGATTCAATTTTGAATCTTTATAAAACCTGCATTAGCTAATGTATTAGAAAAAAAAAATAAAATCCTACAATTCAAATCATTTCTTCCGTTTGATATCAATATATTCTAAAATAAAACAAATATTAGTCCCGGATGTGACCTCTGTGAAGAGATTATTTTGGGTAAATACGAGGTAAATGCAAATTTTCGTTTGTCCACATAAAAACTGATAATCATAGTCAGACCATTCAAGAAAAAAATCATGGGCGTCGTAGATTTAGACTACATAAGTATCAACATGTCCCTTTGTACAATTTATGCAATGGAGATTGGATGTTGGTGACAGACTATGCACGAATTACTTCGACTTGTAAGGCCTAATTTTTTACTGGAAAATCATCTTTGATCAACTATCAAACGTAATTTAAACTCTGAATTCACTTTTCGGTTAATAGTTAATTGCTGTTTAAACAGAAAAAGTTGGGCATTTAAACTGTGATAAAGTGACCATATGATTTTGATAGAAAACAACAAGAAGAATAAACACAAAGTTTCTTTAATTGTTAATGTGAACAACTGTAATCACCAACCCAGTTGCAATAACAATAAAAACGTATCATTTAACTCGTAGTTGCATGTAGAACTTTATTTCTGCTCAAATATTCTCCAATTTCATTAAATATTTTGTATTTTTTACCAATTCACGTTTGTTTTGCAAATGGCGTCAGTTTGATGCATCGTAACTATTAGCCGAGAAGTTCATAAATACCGGTAATTTTTCGTAGCATTTGCCACTGTTGCCACATGCGAGTAAGATTATTTGACAAAGCACTGAACAACTCTTTTCGTATTTGAAGTCAGATCAAACATAAATTAAAATCCACTGGTTACCAATTTAAATAACCAGTCAAAAATTGGGCCTAAGTTCATTGTGATATCACGGGCTAACGAGTTTAAGCAGACCACTGTGTCTGGAGTTGGATGTAACCCCTCCGCTGTCTCTATTATTGATAGAATTTAAGGGAGCAGGTGCAAAGCCACGTCTGAAACCTACCAATAAGAAATTTATCGACCGTCCTCAGCTCTCAGTATAATTTATGATATCGAATGTTAAACAGAGATCAATTTTGGAATTTGGCTTGTAATATTATTGACCCACATCGAAGCTAGCAGATAAAATACTCCGCATACCTACGTCCTAAGAACGCTGAGGGACCAGTGGGATCTCTGATCGAAAGTCCTTTGTCAGTTTGTAAAACACTACCAGGAAATGACGATTATCGACAAAGTGGTGAAATACGTCTCTGTAGTATAGTTGGAGATATGTTGTGGACGCTTTATCCTCAATATACGTTCAGATCCGAATGGAAAATTCGTGTCCACTACACGATGTCGCAACACATGATGGGTACAAGGCCAAGAGTTGGAGATCAAAGGTCGGCTGAATAATACTGATTAGATTTCAAAACAGTGGTGGATCTGTGATTCCAGGCCTCGGCCATATGTATGTACATATGTCTAGATTCCAGCCAATTCAAACGACGTCGAAACCATTTAGTACAGTTTTAAGGGTAGTAATCCTAATTCTGCAATAAAATAAATATATGTAAATAGTTTTCCATGAAGAGACTGGTGAGAGCTTCTAGCAGTCAGTAACTATTGTTTGGGAAGTGGTGGTAGCAACCGTAAATTCAACTGTTACCACCAAATTGCGGTTGCCACGACCGAATTGAGGTTGTCACGACCGAATTTAGTCCCCACAACTGAAATTCGGTTGAAGCAACCTCGTTTCATAATTGATTCGGTTGCAGCTGTTCGGATTTTATGGCCTCATGTATATTTTGGCTAAAACTTAATTTTTCCGGAGAACATGTTATTTTAAAGCCGCCGATAAGTTTTGCACAGAAACTTCTGATCTGTGAGGAGTATAGTCACTTACAGCACTCTCCTCCTGTAGCCAGTTGCCAGGGTAATGGGTGTCCATAAGGAGATTGAGCGAAATGCTAATGCAGGTTGTTCTTCAGATACCCTATCTTCGTCTTGCCTGACGCGAATATTTGCCTTAGCCTCGACGCCTCAGGTATAATTTCTAGTAAGACTAGTAAGTAAGTAGCTAGTAAGTCGTCCATACATTGCGACGAACTACTCGAACTACTTCAGGCTTTGTTAAGTTTCAATCCAACTGGAATCCGATGTATTTATTATCAGAGGACGAATTGCCTTCAAGCACAAAACAAGGTCACTAGGAGATTTATGCTGTGGTAATAATGTTTGCATGTGGCTGTCGTTGGTGAAATGGTTAGCTTGCCCGATACTTGTATATTAGACCGTGAGTAAATCCCCCCTCTGATCACCCTTCACTCCTTGTGGCATCGGCCAACTCGTATAGTGCTGGCGACACTATTGAGTAATTAGCCAGTAATTAGGTTCTGATCAGTTAGTTTACGAATTAGAATACGGACAGCTTAATAATTGGAAGAATGGATATTTCACAGGTAAAAACTAGTGCAATTTATTTATATAATCAAATACAGTATTGGACATGGCTGCGGATCAAGCGCTTTTCTGGAAATACTATTCCAGTTTCTTGTTTGCCCAAGCGAACTGAAACAAAAATATATGTATGTCTATTTTTGGGAATTTTCATTCCCATAAAAAGTACGTGTATAAAAAGTAACGAAAATTACGCGAGCCGAACAATTTGAATTTACTTGGTACACAGTTATTTGCGAAACTTTCGTAAGCAAAATCAATTACAGGGTTGTTTCGTTGAGACCGGAGTTTGGGAATTTCGATTATATTGACAAACAAAAGTAACGTCACAAACGTTCAAAATAAAATGGAGTACGGAGAGGAATTATTCATGAAATATTTGATAATTAAATGAGAGATGGGTGTCAAATGTATTCAACACAAATTTCTTATGAAAATTGCACAAGAACTGAATACAGGACTTTAACGGTTAATTTTTGTGCAGAGAGTTACTCATAGAATAACACATTTATTCGCTCAATAAATTAAACGTCATAGGTACGATGGAAAGTAAACATTGGATGGTAGAAATATGGGTTCAATAATACCAGATAGTGGCAATAGTATAGAATTTCGTGTTTTTGTGGCAAACTAGTTGTGTTAAATACAATACAAATGTATACCAACGATAAAAGTCAATAAAAAAGTGCAGAATATATTTAAATTTTTCAGTTCTACACCAAAACGACAGGAAAAAGTTAAGTGAACATATTTTGTAACTCCACCTGGTGTAAGATAATTTTAAATTTAATTGCTCTCATTTCCACTAACCTACGATGAGAGTGTGAAATGAAACGTCAGATGAGAAAATAAGTTTATCTAGGTATGTATTAGTCTATGGAGTTACTACCTTACTCTGCTTCACTTTATAAATATTCCAGAAATAATTCCTATTCGTGGTGTCATATGTATCGAGCTGTCATAATCTTGTTATTTCGGTTGGAAACAATTAGCAAACAATCGTTGGCGTTAGTAATAAAATCTATACAACTTCTCCAAAACAACCCTGTAATAGTTTAGCACAGATCAATAGATAAGAGTCGCCATCTCGCTCTTTATGCTCTCGCGATGTCTACATTACCCGAGTTACTGTTGTATGTTACTCTTTGTTTTGGCATAATTCGGACAGAAATCAAAGGAATGCGTATATTCGTTCGATGCCACCAACATAAAACATATTTTAGCTGTAATTAATATCAATCAAACACTACTTAAACTGGTTGCTTATCGCTCTCTCGCCTATCTAGGTACTTAGGTTTCTATCAAGTTCCTAATTCATAGTCGATCAGCTGTGTCATGGATATCCCTGGTTTAGTTCACGAAGTTTTCCCAAAGATATGGCGAATATTTTCAAATTGTTATACGAGAATTTGTTGTGGGAGTGAAAATTTAATTTCAGCTGAGTACGAGGCTTCAGTTGGTATCAATCCGCACGTTACAAATACCAGGATCCGAGTACTAACTTATAATACCCTGCAGCAGAATGGTGCACAGCATAAAAGGAGATGCAAACATTATAATTTTTTCCATAAAACAGTTTTTTTTTCAACTGTCGGATAAACAAAGTCAAATTTAGTCAGTGTAACCATTTTGGAGTTACCACGTAGTAATCACGTACATGGAAACACTGCTTTAGAGTTGCCAATTCGTTGACTTTTGTTTCCAAAGAATTGTATTTCTTGCTTTAACTTGTAGATGTTAAAGTATTTAAAGCTCTTACGATTCTTATAATTACCGAAATACACATATTTTATAGTTTAAATAAGTATAGTATTTTTAAAAAATTTTCGATCGAATTTTCATTTCTGCAAATTTCAAGGAATAATCATGACCCTTCCACGATTTCCAGCCAACACCTTTGTTTTTCGCTTCCTTTTCAGATTTATAAGGTCCAAATAAATGACTGTAAATAAAAAATAAAAGTAATTACTTTTTAATATCTTGATTTTATTGACTCGATATCTATATTTCAAACCTAAGATCTGCACAAAGAAACAGGCATTTTGTCGAGATTAAGATTTCAAAATCTGGATTTCGAATACCTTCTTAAGCAGAAATTTCGAAGTTATCGAGATTTCAACTCAATAGACATATGTTTTGCAGTACAAAAATCAGGTGCTAATCGCTATGTAAGCTCAACATCGTTCTGATGAGTTAGTTTCTTAAGAGATCTGCCGCAGGCCTGGGTAAAAGTACTGTTTCAGAGACTTGATAACCGTCTGATGAGACATTGATCTCCATCACTGCTGGACAATTGTTCGTCACCTAATTGGTCGCTTTTCTAATCGTCAAATATCTGATAAACGCTTAAATGTTCATGTAGCCTCAAGAAAAAGGCAACTCTAGTTCCATATAATACCCCCTGATCATTCTGTTCCCAGTCATCCGTTTATAAATTAGAATAACCCTCTGAGCCAGGAACTTTTTTATTCCTCGAATCCCTTTACGGTATGAAAGTGTAATAATTCCGATCGAATATTTGTTCCTCGATCAACGGTGGTACAATAGTAGTAGTGTACATGAGAACATAGGTTCGTTCCTTGCTCAGACCATCTTACGTTTCATTCGACTGCCGTCACCTCGCTTAGTGATTATTTAACCACGAAAATCTGCCCAAAGTCTGAAAGTTAGAATGCCTCTTAGAGTACTTGAATACATGCGCTTTCCCGTCATTACCACGCCGTCCACATAAGCAACAATTTGGTTCCACAGAAGTAGAGACAAAACGGCAGGCAGTACTTTCTAGTGGTTAGCTGAAGAGAACCCCTGAGATTCCCTTTGTCCATCTGAGTGCATTCTTATACCGCCTTAGTTACACTTTGTACTTATCAAAGATTTCCTTATTTCTCGACGACTTGGCTCTATTAAAGAGTTTCCGACAAGACTTTTCAATGTTCGAAAGTTTTTCGTTCCACAAGGGAGGCTTCTTCTTTCCCATTGGCTTTATTCTAGGACCAGAGATATGTAGTGACATTTGACATTTGACGCTGACATTTTTTAATTGATGATCAGAGTAAGAGTTCATCTCAAGGACATTTCTTTCCCTGATCAATTCAGTTACGTCCTATGTTACAAAGGTGTAATTTAAGACCTCTTGACTGGAGGTAGTTACGATAATGGATACGAGAATTTTTCCCTTGGGTTAGATATTTGTAATGCCTTGTTAATTTGAAATTGTGTCAGGCTGACCGCAATGTTATCGCTGTCACTATATGCTGATAGCAAGGTTATATTGAAATAATTTTTGGTCACAATTTAAGCTCGGGAATTGCTAAATCGGGTAAATTTTTTATATTGTATGCCTTTGACCTCAATCCACGAACCCAGACTTTAACTGCCCGGGTGTCTTCCAATTTCGCCTTTTGCCGGACGAAGGCTTGAAAAGGCAGGGCGACTTTATTGAGATGAAGGTTGATCTGAATAACCCCCAAACATTTGTTTATCTATTCCATTAACTTCTCATAGTGTTCCGCGTCAGATTTTGAAATACCATTTCACGTGTGTCATTAGCCCCAGACCAGTGTCGTATAAGAAGCAACTCTCTTCCGTATCTGCTAAGCGCTTCAACAAGTCTTTATTTGTATATTGTGCTAGAGTCTCATTCACTGTCCTTAAAGTATCCATAATATATAGTTTTAGAAGAGGCAGTGATGGGTTTTATAGAACTAATATCGCCTGTGTACGGATACCATTTACCTCTTCCTAACACGTTAATTTTACGCTTGTGTGTAGGAAGTTTGGGTTAACAATTCTTGAGAATATATCCAATGGTTGTCGGTTGGATTGACTGGAATACAGGATATACGGTTAGGAGATCTTCCCTCAAATAACGTCCAGTGCTGACTCTGACAGCTCATCCACATTTTAAGAGCTGTTAGATAGCCATCTACTGATGCAGCTAGCGTTCCAACATCGCGGTTAAAGACAAGTCACCTACTCTCGGATTTGAACATATATGGAATATATTCTGCCTACAACATAGTATTATTTATCCTTTGAAATAGTTCCACCTTTTGCCAATAACAGCCATTACCAGGTCATACTTTATAACCCCACTTCTTTCACTAACCGAAAAAACCGGATCTGTCAGCAAAAGAAATTAGAATTTTCTAAAAATAACTCGGATCAAAGACAACTACAATCAAGAAACTCATCAAAGGTCTTCTGACTAGATTTCCAACTGATCACCTTACGTCTCTTGGGCTTTGGGTGATCATCGGGTGAGCGAAATTTTTTCTCAACTTGCTGCGATATGAAATCCTCTGTAATGTATTCAGGTTACAAATATTAAGAGCCCGTTTTGGAGGTTGTGTCTGTATAGGACACTACACCATTTCTGCCAATAATCCTGTAAGCTGGACAACGGTCTTTAATTATCTTCTTGGATAGTGACAGACGTGACCTTGTACCTGAGGCTGACGTAATGAAATGTTTGTAGGACAAATCAGGGTTGTCTGTGGGTGTTGTTTTACCCCTTTTAGTTGTGCCTTGATCTACCTCCTATCTTCATCAAGCAACGCTAGACGGGTTATCAGGTCGCGCTTCCATTGTGTCCATATTAGTGGACTCAGCGGAATTGGCTTCGGAGTGCTTTCCGCTAATTCTGGAACTAGCAACCTGCTCTCCATCTGTTTGCATTGCTCTTTCTATTCATATTTTTTTTGTTAATATAATTTTCAAAAGTATATGGGATTCGAGGTTGTCCCGACCATAGCACGTAAAGAACTTGTTCGAAATGTCTCCAACTCACTGAGTATACAACGAATGTAAACTATTTTGTAGGCATGGACCGCGTGATACTCTGGGCTTTGGTTGGATTGTTCTTCTAGTAAATCTTCGAATTACAGGACTAGATTTAGATTCGAACAGTTTTCGCATATAGGTAAGAGTGGTACCACACAAAATTAAAACAAAATCTGACGGGATGCGATTTCGAATGCAACGCGAGCATGACCTTTTGGTCCAAAGACAGAACAAAACTCCAGTTGTTTAAATTTAAATTCTTACCTATCATAACAATTTTTGAACCACCATGCTCCTTTCCAAACTTCAGCACAACTTCTCGCCTCATATAAATCGTTATCCTGATCATAGGTGGTAAACTTCATGCCTTTCTGGTAAGCTAAGGAATCGCCTGCATCACCACTATATGTGCCCAAATCTTTCAAGGCATATTTCTCTGTCTCGTTGCCAATTTTAAATATATCATATTTGGCATTGCGTATTTCATTTTCAAAATCTTTCAAAACGACAATGAGCTCTTGTGGAGCTTCGGATGCTGTCATGGCGTGCAAACGATCCAGCCCAATGAAAAATTCACCATCCGGATTGCCAAAACCTTTTTGATATTCAGTCCAATTGCGATAAAAATTTACAGAGCCATCTTGACGCCTGAGAATAGTAGTCCATTCATAGTTGTTGCTGAAATATTGTTGCATAAAGTTTGTCAATTTATGTTCCTGTGCATCCTGCCTGTAAAAATATTGCAAAAATGGACACATAAACTATCATATAAAGAAACACCTCTAACAATTCCAATTATTACCCTTTCTTCAATTCCGTTAAATGTTTTTGCGTGTTTTCCATGAAACTAGTAAATTTAAGGTCCTGTGCATCCTGCCTGGAAAACAAAAATTTGGAAAATATTAGTTTACCCATTTCAATGAAATATATCCCTATTAAGTAATATTTCGACATGATTCCCATTTTGATTTTTGTATGGAAAACATAATAAGTGTGTCGGATGAAATCGCGTTACGGTGTTAGTCACACTTAGTTTAGAGGATACGTAATGAATCGTGTTTCTGTTTAGTATGAATATATGAACGGTGTTCTAGTATAACATTGTGAAAGAGTTGTTATCGGGCATACAAACCTTTTATACATTTCCGTTAGGCTTTCATTTAGTTTCATTTGACCTTCATGTAGTCTGGTTGTTTCATTTAAAATTGAGTTGATCTTAGTGAATAAACTCTCCCACAGAATAACATTGTCCTCGGGATCCTTCGGATCCTATAAAGAAAATCAAAAATCAAAAAGTCGATGTTCAGTATTTCAATATCGAACTAAAGAAGAACCCGAAATGGAATCCTCATGTTCAGTATTTCACTATCCAACTAAAGAAGCACACGAAATGGGATCCGTTTGCAGTTCCATTCCTTGTTTTACCAAATAGTCTTTTGTTGGAGGATCAGGAGGAGCTGCATTTGCTGCGCAAAATATAAATAACACTAGACCAACAAATCTCATCCTCAGCATGTAAGTGTTCTGTAGGCAACGATCCCTTTGTTACTGACAATATTTTATAGAATTGTTAATGCCTCACAAAAGTGATAAGAATCTTGACTTCATCTCAGATCATTTGCACAAATACTCGGGAAACACATATTGATAATTTCAAACTCTTATCACTTGATTAATTTCGTTTGAATTGACAGTTTAGTAATCACTGTTGGCAGAATACCTATGACCTATGAATTCTCCATAATAGCCTAGGAATAAGTTTTCTACCTTGATTCTAATTCTGTTGTTTCGAAATCGATACCTGATATGTCCAGCGGTGCTTCCAATAAGTCTTCAATTACCTTTCGTGACGGTTCATTATTTGTGTAATCAGCGTAATCGCGTCGGGATACAGTTCATACAGCACGAGGTTCATACGACATCGATACTTGCCGTTCTGTATTATAGGTTCATATATTTACCGGAGCATTATTCTCTCGGAGACTCCCAATGATGTTTCGCCGGCTTCCGATATGACCTACGATTCTGGGACATAAGGCAAGACTGGATCCATTGCAATTGTTACTACATTCTGGAAGTGGCAAACCATTCAAGTTTCCAGGGCCCGACATGGTACCAGCATCGTAACATCAGACCGTGGCCGATCTATTGCTCCCCTAGCTGATAGATGGATATTTGTGAGCGAGTATTGATGTAAGATTGTTATCCGGTGTGCAGTTTGCGTACTGCAAGAGCAGATCTAGAAAAACAGCACTCCATAATCTAGTACAATATATAGAAAAGTCGTTGGCTACTAAAGACTATACACTGGTAGCATTTCTTGGTATTAGGCATGCGTTAAATAATATCACGCTTAAGGCAATTGAATTGGCGCTATTTACCCTAAAGGTGAAAGTGGAACTTGTACGAAATGCTCAGCAAGAGTGTCACGACTGAATTGGGCACCTCGACCTCTAGCAGATATGTTAACAGAGGAACTCCTCAACAAGGTATTTTATCTCCACTTCTATGGAATCTTACGCTAAATGGAAGATTTTTTGTCAATCTACATGACGTGACAATATAGCTTATTGGGGCAAGTATCCCAAGTATCCTAAGACACATACCATTCTCCAGGATAGTTTACAGACTTTGGACACATGACCGAGTTTACACTGATGCGGTGTATACCTGGCCAAGGCCGAGCTGTTCCTTTTTACTCGAAGACATAAAATCCCTATCGTAGAAATTATCAGGTTGAATGTTTCTCAAACTAAGCATGCAGAGGGTGCCAAAATACCTGGGTACTGCCAAAATACCAGTGTTTGTACGTTTATAAGCATTTTCAGACCCAAAATTGGGGAAAGGACCAAAAATGCAACGATAGCTCTAATCAGATTGTAAATAGAGTGTTTCTCCGAAAACTTTCCATTGGATATATACAGTGACTAGGGTTCAGAAAATGGCCACGTGTGCATCACGGGTGCTCTGTTCACTAACCACAGTAATGCATTAAATGTTGTGTTATATTTGTTGCAGGTGGTCATTACAAGTAGACAGATTGCTCCTACATCTTTTATCATGTTAAAGCAATTATCGCAATGGGGAATGGTAGGAGTCGCTCATAGAACAGTCTTGGACGATACTACTAACTTTCCTGAATTTGTCGACTACTCGAAAAAGGAACCAATATTCGGTCGGAAATATTACAGTGTCATACCGGTAGGGGAGTCCTGGAAAAAAGGTGTACCTCACATAGTTGGATATGAGCATTTCTATACAGATGGGTCTGGTAGGCTATGGCGTCTACTCGGGGGAACTAGGGTTATCTCTATGTCGTAGTCTACTAGATCATTGTAGTATGTAACAGGCTAAAATTTAGACTATTAGGGAGGTGGGCTGGTCAATGTCACCTTTGAGAGTCGGACTGTAATCACACGTGGCCAGCACTAGCCGGCAGGGTGATATCTACTTTGTAATCCTAACTACTTAGAGATGTGGAAGAATTATCTCAGATAGGCGTAAATAAGGTTTTGGGCTTCTTGGAGCAAATTAAATGATTCTCCGTTGTACCACAATGACCTAATAAAGCTAAGGGCCATTATCAAAATATCTAGTTAGTATCCTTTTATCAAACAGTTAAAATTGTTAAATTTCATTCAAAATGACAGATACAACTTTTAGTTAGCTTTAACTGTATGATAAAAGGAGATAGTGATAATGGGGGTAAGTGAGCCATATATTGACTGCCACCAACACCTAACATAATCTAGCCTACTTAGGGATTACCTGCCACTATCGCCCATTTGTCTTCTAGAAGTTATGTTTTGCAACATTCAGTATTTGGAACATTCACAGTAACATTTTTAGCTATATTTATCACACCTCAGCGATAGAATTCTTCTCTTGGCGTTAAAACTTGCTACTTCCACCAGTTCACTTCCCTTCAGTTAATAAACCGATGAGTGAGTTGACACATCTATGTGTAAATTAATCTAGGGTAACACTGACCTAGAACGGTAAGAGGTGAGAAGAGTCATAAAGCGACTGGAAGATAAATACTGTTTGATTGATACTTGTGGCAGATAAATAATATTTGATGCTAGTTGCATCGAATGAAATCACGCAATCTCTTCTATTTCTACACGACTTCCAACAGCAACTCGAACACTGTCAAATCTATCAAGATAATGCAAAACAGCTGATGAGTATTACTCTTATACATTATTCTATGGGTCAACTCCTATTTCTGACAGTTTAATTTGTCCCCTAAGGTCTAACTTTTAAGTCAGTAGTTAACTAACGGAGTACTTAATTTTAACTGAAAGTTAATTTCATTTCTTTTATTTTGACAATGAGAATGCTGTTGTCAAAATCATATGTCTCTGACTACAGGTTAACCAACCAATATTGTAGGATTAAAGTACTGTTAAGCATTAAACGAAAAGAATAATTCAAAGTTTAACTATAATTTAACTAAGAAACGAAGATTACGTACCATTGACCTAAAAATTAGCCCTAATTGAAGGAACAACACCTGATCTTTAAGTTCATAAGAAATTCAAACATCCAAATGTTTGGGTGATATGTTGATTCATGTTGGGAAGCTTTAAGAGATTCCGAAAGATAGTATAAGTATTTAAGGGAGCAAACATTTATGTCAGCGGTCACATATCTAAGCAATACGAAAAATTTAACTTCAAGAGGACAAATGGGAACATTCATAGTAAATTTACAAAGTGAATTTACAAAATTAAAAATGGAGGATTGTGTTTGATGTTCGTACAATTTGTTGTAATTAAACAGCAAAACAGCTGACAGAAGTTCGTTTCCTCATGGAAAAAGCAACAAATTACACGTCAGATGAGACGGATAACAAATCTATTATAAATTAATCTATGAATGCGATGACCGCATGACAATATAAAACAGCTCATTTCAAATCTTATCGATTGTTCTGTGACAGAAACTTTAAACTAAATTCTCGTAGTCGATATTGGCCATATAATTTTTATTTTTATTGAAATTAAAATTTTGTTCATTTTGAGTCAAAAGTTCAAACCTCCTTGGTCCTACCCAATGTTACTGTGAATGCCGATGATGTCTATGGAAATGCGAACGACGTTCCTTGAAATCCTTCAGGTCATTCATATACTTTTGAGTGTTTTCATCGATATTGTTCAATAATTTCGTAAAACGGTCTTCCTGTTCATCTTGTCTAGAATTTTAGAAGAACAAAAATTTAAAATAATTGAATAATTTTCAAAGACATATTATGACCAAACCAAACAGAACCATCTGATTATTGTGTAGGAAATTCGGTTCCCGACGAGGTGAAATCTCGGAATAACGATTCGGAGCAATGTGTTTAGCGTATAGCGTTTGTAAGGCCTAGTTTAGATTGCAAACGAATCTTCTTAGTCGACGATTTCCCTTTACCAAACATTTGTTTTTCAATACAAAAATCAGCTGTTCTTTTATTGGAGATCTCGAAATGCAATAATTTGGGCGCAATGGCCATAAAGAGTGATTGAGTTTCAGTTTTAAATTACATATTTTAAAGTCTTCAGATATACCGTTCAGATATACCACGATTTCGAAGTTTTCTAGATTTCAACACATCAAATCAGCTGATTATGATAATGAAATCGCTAAAACTGTAAAATCAGGGTATACCTGAACATAGTCTAAGTGTTGTAGGCTCTATTCACCTTTTACTGAGATCAACAAATCTGAAAAAAGATAAATAAATTGATTATAATTTAAAACAGCGATTTGAGTGAGGAGTTCTTAAACATACCTTTTATTTAAATCAAGTACATTTTGATTAATTTTATCAATTCCATCCATAATCGAATTCAGATTTGAGGAGAAGGTATTTAATACAGCTACAATGTCGTCTTCATCAGAGGAATCCTAAAGGAAAATTATATTTAACAAAAATTGCACTTTTAAAAACTGTAAGGTCATGTTCAGTGTGTAAGCGAAATCGCGTGTTTCTAGATTTCGTGTCGATTAGATTTGAAATATTGAAATGCAGGGGCCAAATCAACCTCAAATGCGACTGACTACTGTTTCCAGATTTTACCATATTCCGCAGCTCTTTATAACCACGATATTCGACTTACACAGTAGTTGTCATCTAAAGATTCAGCTGCTACAATTGTTGAATAGAAAATTAGGAAAATACAAAATGATTTCATTGTTTTTTTTCGGGAATTTCTCTCCTTACGCTGGAACTTGAAATTAAAAACTAAAATGAAAACAATATTTTTGGCCATTGATGGGATTTAATCAAAAGAAGAGATTATTATGCAAATTTATTTTGTTCTCGAAAAAGAAACATGAACAAAAGTGATAAGCATTGTACGAGGTACATTTGATGAGAGTGGTGAATAATAAATTATAACAAATCCAATAGGCTTTCATGCATTGTAAAACAATAAGGTAAGGTAGTCTCCGTTAGTTGGTTCTTTCTAATGGGTACGATGTGGAATTATCCATCGCGATTACGGCCTTTACCCATGGCTATGGGTAACCCAGAGGGTAACCCACCCTATTTTTGATTGAAAATATGAAAAAGGTAGAAAAAATGTCTATATCTCGGAAATGGAGCGTCGAATCGAAAAAATAACTAATTTTCGGTAGTATCTAAGGTTTTTTAATAAAGTGGTCCAATTCATATGCATGATTTTTTTTTAAAAATCGCCAAAATAAGAAAATCGCTATAACTAATAAAAAATGGCTATAACTCGGAAACGGGGCGTCCAACGAACTCTGATTTCAACCGACGAATTTTTTAATTTTATTTGATGTGTTTTGAATTTCAGTTGATGTGTGTGTGCTGTGTTGATGTGTTTGATATGTTTTAACATGCAATTGGTATATTTTAAATATCAAATAGAAATTTTCAAATTCAAATGATGTGTTTTAAATACAATTAGAAATTTCAATTTATATTTGATAAATGTAAATCGATTTTTTTGAATTTCAATCAGGAATGGAGTAGTTAGAAAAATTAATGGTTCAATGGTTGGTGTGGTCGATTTTTGTACATGTATTTCTTTCTACGATGGTTACCGCTTTTAGTGAGAACGACACAACCAACTAATTAGCAATCAACTAAACAGTTTTTCAAAAAACCATTCATAAGCGGTATAACCGGGAAAACCGTTCGAAACCGGTATCAAACCGGTCTAAACTGTGTCCCAATCAATGAGTGTAGAACTAGGAATATCACAGTTCCCTGATTGTGGGTAGCTCTTCATCAGATGGGAAGTTATGGGAGAATATTAGTTTAATTAAAAGAGAGCAAAAACGGTGTCTCAGTTGATAAGAAATTAAGAACTTCTAAAATAATTTGTTGTTGTTATTCTTTGTATTCTATTGGGAATTCATAGGTCAATAGATAAGAGTCGCTATCCCTCTCTTCACGTTCTCTCGATGACGACGAGCTAGTAGGTAATTTAAGCGAATTCGATAAAACGGACAGAAATTAAAGAAAATTCGTAATTTCTTTCGATGCAACCAATATAAAACATAATTTATTATCAATCAAACACTATTTGAGCTTAGTTAGCTACATTCTTTGCTTCTGGTTGTTTATGGCTCTCTCGCCTATCTACTCTGTCTTCTACCAATTATTTATTTCATAGTCCATCAGCTGTGTCATGGATACCCCCTGGAAAGTCGCACGTACTCTCATTGATTACTTTCTCTTTGAATATGCAAAACGTTCACACAGTTCTCACTCAAAATAAAAGTGTACTCATTGAGTATTGTAGCCAAATATTTGCGAGTCATTCATGAGTATTTTAATGTCTGCAGCTGACTAGCGCCTGTTTAAGCTCCTATGTGAGATTTACTAATGCAACAAGTACTTTATCCGCAAACAAGGTACATTTTAGCGTACAAATTGGTACGTTTAATTTAAATTATTGTACCTTCAAGTTTAAACAATAATAATAATTAGATTTAAAGAGAGTTGAGTATCAACTTTATGGATTACTTGTAAGACACCAGATCTACGATTACTCATTTTGAAATGTTTTAAATTAAACGCACAGTGACGCGCTTTTTCTTAGTATCACTATTTTTGTGTAATTATATTCTTGCCCCCGTCGGCGTTAATTTTATTAGTCTTAATTAACTGACGCCGTCATATGCTTATCTGGAGTAAAGCTACTTACAGCCCAACGAAATGTTGCTACAGCTAAAATGTCGCCTAAGTATGAAACATGTTCAACCACTTAGTGTCGCATTGAAATCGCTTTTGGCTGTACCCAGCTTTATGCGGAACTTAGAATTTAAATTTGTTGCGCTCTCTGGTTGGCAATTAGTCTCTTCTCTTCATTAGAAACTAACGGTGCTTGAGTTTGGAAAAATAAAAATATTTAATTGTAAATTTGAATTTCAGAGAGTTCGGATGCAGACTGATAATGAAAAGTTTGTGGTTTGTTGTAATTTTTTATGTATTGAATGGTATAAGTGACAAATCAGCGGCAGAAATCGATCAAGTAAGTCAAATGTAGAGATTTGACAGGTTTCCCCTTCAAATATTTGTCAATACATAGAACAATTCTCTGTAATTTTGTGTGTTTTTTATTTAAAGGATTCTTACAATCAGACGGTCTTGGCTGATGTGTTAGAGACCTTTACCTCGAACATGAAATCAATGATAAATGGATTTGAGAAATTGAATCAAAATATTGAGGATTTAAATAAGAGGTATACTAAGAAATTCGCATGAACTTTGTGTGTGAAATCTGTAAATTTTCTTGTGTTTTTCATTTTAGATTTGACGAACTCAGCCAGAGGTTTGTAGTCTTTAGAAAATAAATTCGTTATATTCGTTATAATCACCTTGTAGCTTAAGTACAATTGAATTTATCTAAAAGTTGTGCCAGAAAATTTAAGCCTCTTTTCGTTCTTACAAGATTCTTGATTAGTGGCACAATCTAAATCAATTTCCAGGATTGTGTTTTCGAACTGAAATCCATTTTGTGCGAAGGTGAAATACAGAACATCTCCTTTAAATTCCAAATATATTTACCGGGTTTTTTTGGTCGCTTAGTGATTTGCAAAATCGAGACGGTGTAGAAATTTGTCATTAAATTGGTGTCCAAAGTTTTCACATGGTTGATTTATACTACTGACGATATGACAGCATTATTGTTTGGTGGCACACTCTGCAGTACTACACAACTTTAGCTTTTTTTAACGCATCTTGATATTCGACGACTATTTGGTGCCTAGAGACAGTAATTGATTCAGTTTCAGCCATCAGAACTAACGTTTCAAAACTTCTATATATAATCTATATCTATATATCTATATAATACATTTTCGTGGCCATTAATGGGTTAAACTGATTTAGCGCAATGAACTGGCACAATTCTATGAGCTAAAACCTTTGCCAATATCTTACTATTTTCTTATTTCCCAACAGACAAGATGCTCTTGAAGATCTGATTCGAAACTCCTTCAATAGCAGCGAAAAATGGACTACTATTTTACGACGTCAAGATGGCTCTGTTGACTTTTACCTAGATTGGAATGACTATAAGAAGGGGTTCGGCGATCCCGAAGGAGAATTCTTTATTGGCCTCGAAAAGCTACACATTTTAACCACCTACGGTGCCGATCAGGAACTGCTAGTGATAGTAAAGGACTTTGAGAATGTATCACGCTATGCCAAATATGATCTCTTCCAGATTGGTAGCGAAGGAGAGAAATATGCCATTAAGAGATTGGGTACTTACACAGGAAATGCCGGAGATTCTTTGATCACTCACAAGGGCAAGAAGTTTTCCACCTTTGATCAGGATAACGATACTGACCAGGCAAATTGTGCCAAGTTCTATAGAGGTGCTTGGTGGTTTCACACTTGTTTCGATAGGTACAATAAATGCACTTGTATTTCAAAAAAGTCCCGTAATTTCATCTCTATTTCAGTCACTTATTAGGACCCTATAGGCTGAAACATGAAGCTAATAAATGGGGTTTAGCCTGGACCTCGTGGAAGGGTTGGAGCGAACATTCCGTGAAATTTGCTGAGGTTTTGATTCGTTCGAAGCAGTGAAGGAGTGACGCGAACGGGTTTAATAAAGAAGAATGGAAATACTGAGATATTACAGAAAAACTAAACAATAAAAATCTGTTTCACATTTGTAAAATACAAAAGTTGTTCGCGGTTATAACTGTTATATAATATGACAACAAATTTTAAGGTTAACCAAATTTTGTTATTTTTAATCCATTTTTCAGCAAACACCTTCATATGGCTGTCGCTTCTGTAATGGTTTGTTTGCCCAATCTTGTACATAAGAACGTAAGTTCAAACTCCTTTTTTATTGACGGCGACATTATCGAGTGGAGATTCATGGTAAAACTAGTCGAAGCCGGTGTAAAACTGTAGGTCCCAATCAGTGAGTATAAAACAAGAAAGCGCAAAACTCATTGGTTGTAAGAAGCTCTAGCCCAATCCCTTTATGGGATGTAATCAATGTTATTGTATGGTGTGGCAACCATTTTGGTACCTCTCATATGAAAGTTGTGGGTCCGGCTGGTTGGACGACAAGATAACTCTCGAAACATATAATCAACTCTTATGGAATTTAGTATTAAGCAATATTTACTCAATCGCCCCTCTTCTGTAAAAATTTCGTGAATTTGCCACTCCCAATCTGGAAACTCCCATACAAAAAAAAAGGTGGCTGTCCTACTGGTTAATGCGCTATCTCCCGTAAACCGATATTAACAATATTTGTTCTGGGCAGTGGTTTGTCAAACGCTGTCTTGTAGGCAGACGGCTTTACCGACACGATAACTCCCGTAAACCGATATTACTGGAATTTGGTACTGGGTAGTGTTTGGTAAAGATAATTTTTACCTCCAATATAAAAGTTTGGCGGCTGTGGGGTTGTCCTTGCCTAAGAAATTGTCAAATTCCCAAGGTAATTAGGACATGTTGTGTTTTTGAGGATTTATCGTGACTACCAGCCAATTTTCCACCCAACATTTGTATGGGAGGTACGAAAATGGGCGTGGCAAAGTAGGAAATTTTTATTTCATGGTAGCTTCTGACAAAATATTTTGGTAGTACCAAATTTCATTAAGATCGATTTTGGTTTACGGGAGATTTTGTGTCAATCAATCGGAACCCTAACTATAAATATTGTATGGCGGGTAAAAAATGGGAGTGGCAAAGGTATAAATATTTAGCAATAAAGTATCTTTACGATGCACTGCCCACAACCAAATTTCATTAAAATCGGTAGTGATTTACGGGAGATATTGCGGCGTGGTGCCCATTCGGGTAACTGAAGGTTGGTCAGCTTCACAAAACTACAATCCTTTTTTAATGGTACTTGGCATCAAGGGATTGAGGGTGAGGGAATGTTTAAGTCAGTTCGCCCGACTGAAACTTCCATACTGGTTTATAGCGAGGAACGGTATTAAAATCCGGATCGGCATCGTTCACATAGTGGGCGTAACAGGTTGCAATACCAGCAATATATGTGGGGGTAACAAGTTCTGCTTCAGAAAAGTACCAAAAGTGTACACAAAATTACTAACAAGTGTACACAAACGTACAATCCTTTTACACGGAAGTACGAAAAAGGTACGTAAAAGTTACACAAATTTACGATCAAGTGGACACAAGCGTACAATCCTTTAAAACGAAAATACAAAAAAGTACACAAAAAGTTGGAGAAGTATATACAACATGTGTACAGAACAAGTGTACACAATAGAACAGAAATTGTACATAAAGTACTAAAAGTTTATACAAAAAGTGTACACAACCGAATAGTCCAATGTGTTAATATGCAGTGGGTTTTGCATTTGTGGGATTGGCCTCTTTACTGCCTCTGCAGGCAATGATTTATCGCATTAGAAGCTGGCAAGCAACTGACTGACTGAATACTTGTGCCCAAACACATTATGTTTGCTATTCAATATTATATGTATTTGTGACCTAAATGTGGCTTTGTTTGTTGGAAACTGCTGAAAACAGTGGAAAACAAAAAAGTGGCAGACAACTAAGAAACAAAAAACCTGCATTAGCCGCCATTGCTGAGGCCGTTATTGTAGGGCCACTCAACATTATGTAATCTGTCTACATTGACATGAATGAGAATTACAGACAAGCACTTAATCTTGTGTCAATAACGGTACAAAATTTGAATAATTAATTGTTTTATTCTATAAATAATTTAATTATTTCTAAGCAGATTATTATACTACATTTATAAACTACAACTCTTCCTCCTCCTCATCTTCATATTCACACTCCTCATCATCATCATCACATTCTTCTTCCTCTCCATCATCCTCCTCCTCTTCTACATCGTCCTCCTCCTCCGCTTCCACTCCTGCGTCCTCATCTTCATTGGAAGTTGTCGTGACTACCACATAGTTTGGTTTATCCTTCTGAATGTTTTGGGTGACTTTTTGGACATTCGCCATAACTGGCTGATATGCTTGCTGGTCCAGCCTATTTACAGGTGCCATTATGGGGGTGGTATTAATCATGGCCATAGGTTGGCTTCCTATACCATCATTTCCAATAACCAAGCCAGAGGGCGAGTCATTGGTGGTAACATATACACACTCTTCCTCATTATCATCACATTCATCATCATCACCTTCGCCGTCCTCATTGCTACTGGTAGTGACTACCACATAATTTTCCTTCTGGGCTTTAAGGACTTGTGTTGGTCCATTCTGCAGAGTGGGATGATGTTGTGTGATCTGTATCGGAATGTTAAGGGGTACAGGTGATGGCGTAGGTCCATTCTGCAGAATTGGATGATGTTGCGTCAGCTGTATGGGAATGTTAAGGGGTAAGGATGATGGGATAGGATGAAAATTTGTAGCTCGTGGCGGTCCATTGTGCAGAGTAGGATGATGTTGTGTTATCTGTATCGGAATGTTATGGGGTAGGTGTGATTGGGTAGGCTGTTGACAGTTTGTGGATTGGCTTTGGAAATTAGTGCCAGGGTTTATACTGTTAGGTTCAGTTCGGATTCCTTCACTGTTGTTGTTGTTATTACTGTTGTTACTGGAGGAGTTTGTGGTAGAGTTATTCATAAATTTTGAGTTTGTATGAATCTTCCTCCGGACCTTCTTCGTTGCCGGCGTCGATTTGGTATTAAAGTTGACATTAATAGTAACAGGGATTGGAGACATTTGAGCTGCGGGCATCATTCTGGTAGTGGCTGTGCCTATAATATCCTCGCCAGAAATATTTGCTAAGTTTTCTAGATTCTCATTAGGCGATGGCAATGTAGTGTCCGTTGAGGGTCCTGATGTGGTAGTCTTTGTGACAAATTCACTGCTTTCAGTAGATGTTTCAAAGTTAGGAGTTTCTCTTATCTTCGTGGTAACTCTTGCTTTTTGTCCTTTCGAGTTTTGTTTTTTCTGTGCAGTTGTTTTATTTATTAAATTCTCCGCACTATTGGCATCATAATCCTCTTCATCCTCCAAGTCCAGGGGAGGCGGTGGTGTTATTCTGGGTGCCGCTGTTGAAGTCAACAAAAATTCATCAATGATTTCACAATTTTTACCCAGATATCCCTGCTTGCAACGGCAATGGAAGTTTCCATCCTCTCGAGATAAGGAAACACATTTTCCACCATTTTCACAGATGTTGGGATTTTCTCTGCAGTAAGTCAAGGCTGAAAAAAATCAAATTTGAGTTCCATTCATTATATCCAAAACTTAATTTTCAAACACTAATATTGTGGTTTTCCTTTGAGAATGTGGAAACTTCATCACTGTCTTACCTTCGTCACACAAAACTCCACCCCAGCCAGGTTTACAATTACATTCCCAGGGTTTTTCACAAGATCCATTAACACAGCCAGGATAGGGGAAACATTGATCACATTTGGGACCATTCCAGCCGACCTTGCAGCTAAAAGGAGAAATCGAAACTTGTATTTCTATTCGTTTAAAAGCACAGTATCTAAAAATCACAACAAATCCATTTGATGGAAATATGGATAGAACAAAATTACGCAGCCCACATTCCGACAGGTACATTGGCAACCTTTCAACGCGTAGAAAAGAACCTGAAGAATAATCTAATACATCATCATCTACATAAAAAAAATAAGGCGAAGTGAAAATTGATTTCTATATTGGAGTAACAGTCTAGAATATCTTGAAATATTTTTCAATATTACAACGGCTTTAATATATACAAATGATGCCAAGTTTGAGACTAAGCACCATCCTATACAATGCAACTTCCGTGCAGGAATCGTGTTGCACTCAATGTATTTTGTTATTGTAAAAGTATGGTTGTCTAGTATTTTACAATTTTGCATATATAAAGTGCTGCCAAGTTTAGCTTATATTTTGAACGATGCCTATGTAAGCTTAACATAGGTACATCTCAAATGTAAAAGTGATGCCAAGTTTTGTCTCAGACACTACTATTACTGCGGTACATCTTGTTATACATTTTCGACATTTATATCCAAAGCTTGTTTGTCGACAAAAAAAGTGCTGCCAAGCAGCACTTTAGACACTTGCCACTACTAAACTAAATTATAATAATATAAGGCTATCGAGGTTACTTATTTTAATTTTTCGTTAAAACCTCAGTTGCATTTTCCCAGGAAAATTAAATTTTACTCACCGACATTCACCTGGCTTTTTACAATATCCATGATGTTTATCACATTCAGCATTACAAATCGCTAGAATTGGAAATTTAAAACGTTCACTCTACTCGTGATCTAAATATGTAGTTTAGCAAAAACTTACGTATCTGACACAATAAACCCGTATATCCCGGCTTACAATTGCATTCCAATGGTTTGCTGCACGTGCCATGTTGACATCCCGGCAACACTGAACAATCAGTACAATTGCGCCCAGCCCAGCCGAGACGGCAACGACATTCACCCGGTGCCTCACAGTAGCCACGTGCATTGTGGCAACCCTTGCGACAGGTAGCTAAAATGCAAATTCATAACCCCAAAAATTATTCGCTTATCTGTGTTGAAAGATTGTGGTTAAAATGTTCCCATCATCATCAACATCATGGACAATACATACGTTCAGTGCAGAAGAGGCCGTCCCAGCCTGGACGACAAAGGCATTCAAAGGGTTTTGTGCAGTCACCATGCTGACATCCGGGCAAAGGAATGCATTTGTCACATAATTCTCCAGTGTAGCCAATGCGACAACGACACTCGCCCGGACGTTGACAATAGCCTTAGCAAAAGAATAGAGGGTGATAAAAAGAGACAGAGAGACTTAAGTTGAGGTTCAAAAGATAATGGACAAAGAAATACAGATAAGATGAATGAATGTATTCATTGAATTTATTTTGTATCGTTGGAAACGAAGCTTGAAGCTTTGTGGATGAAACTTATCAAATTATCGTAAATTTAGTATTTTTACTTATTTTTTTGAGTTATTATTTCGCTTGACACATTTTATTTCATTCAACAAAAATTTTACTAAAATTCATCATTGTCATAAACTTTAATTTTCCGATAACTAAATACAACTTCTAAAATTTTTTAGTTTTCTTCAAACTCCAATGTCATAAACTTCCAAATCTCTATATTTAACAGGAAATATCAACTCAAACAACTATGCAAACTTAAATTTCCGATAATTCGATAAATAAGAAAACGATCATAAATTTACATTAACTTTTCATGTATTAATCGATACCTAACTACCTACTTTTATTTTCCATTACACCCCATGAAGGGATAGGAAAAAGCTTCTGTGATTTCTAATTAAAAAATTTTAAACTGTATCACTTTTTTTAAACTTTAATAACCGTCGAACCCACTTTAAAATTAATGTTTCCGATAACTCGATAACTACGCAAATTAGCGTACTTTCAATATATTTCAATCATTTCTAAGCTTTTAAATTGCTATCGACTATGTCAAACTTCAAACCATAATACACCAAAAGGAATTGAGTTTGGATAATTTTATTTAATTTTTAAAAATATACTTGTCTTTGGAACACCCTGTATTTTGGTCACATAAAAGGCTGGCCATTAAAATTTTCAGTAGAAAATTTTTTAAAGTTTCTTACTTTTTTTTTTAAATTTAATATCCTAAGCGTATTGCTGGAAGCCAAATTAAATCTGGCCGACTCAAAACTGTGGCTCCCGGGTCGCGAGCAGAGAGGAGATATGTTGAAATTTGTCTCGTGATCCATAAGCCGACATGTTGAACTTTGGGAGCATTCTCAAACGAGCCAATGCGAACTTAGGTAGTGCTTGCGCTCGAGCCACTGCCAACCCTGATTTCTAACCACTGCAAAAGATGAAGAGTTCCGCAAAGTTCTATAATGATTTCATTCCTGTACAGTTCTGTCTATATTGTAGTTCTGATGTTTATCAAATTTAAATTGACTTGAGGCTGTACCAACTATTCCAGTCATTTAATTGAGTGTTGCTATTTTCTTTCTAGTTTCAGATTCTTCTCCTACCATTGGCCACTTTGGTGAGAGTGTTGGAGTACTGGTTATGCCTGATGTTGGCCAGTTCCAGTTCCAGTTACAGTAGAGTATTGTGTTTTCACTTACCGTTCATGGGATCACAGCCTCTACGACACATAGGCACTTGACATAAATCTCCTTGCCAGCCTGGTAGGCATTTAACATCGCCCTTATCATCGCATATATAATGAGAATTGGCTTTTTGCGTTTGAGACTTTTCACAAGCCTACCCAGAAAGAGAATAGATTTACATACAGTAAAAGTGTAAACAGGATAAAGGATGGAAGGATGCAAGGATTTCACAACACCCTATTGTATTTGTTTAGTCGTTTATACAATAGCAGTGATAGATGTTATTGAGGAATATCATGGTTAGTGTTTAGAGGTGGAAGCTGGATGATCATGGGATGGGTGGTGTTGTGTTGGGGGTTGGGAGTTTTATTGGGGGCTGTGGGTTGCACCGGAACTTACCCTTTGTTTCCATAATGGCACATTGGCTTTTGTGAATTTACTATCGTGATTTTGTGCCATTGGCAGTAATACAGCCAAAATGGCCAAATGCACCACATATGTTACACACATCCTTTGGCTTTACACCATTTATACCTAGAATAAGAAGAAGAAGCAAACAAGGATATCAAAACAGATTATCACAAACCTGTGGGCAAATGGTTGTTTTTGAATATTTTTCAAGACAGCAACCTGCATTAGAAAACTAAAAAGTTTTTAACATATTTTCCAGGTGATTGGATTTGTGTTGAAGTGATTTGGAAAAACTTTACAAAACAAAACCGAAAAGTTTGAAGAAAAGGATAGACAAAAAGATTCAATTCAGTTTATAAACTGACAGACATAACAAATTAAAATCTCTTTCAAACTCTTTTTTAAAATCTTAAATTTCTCTTCTGTTTCTGCAGCTTCGATTTAACAACTAAATCTTTGTGATAGAGTCTTTGCCTCTAGACCGGAAGTGACATGTTGCACATATCCTTTGAACATTCATTGTATTTAGTGCCTTCCGGTTTACAAGTTGTCTTCATCAATACTGATTGATATTTGTCTTAGGATGAAGCAATATATCACTTAATATGCAGTCTTTGGCGCATACATGCATCATGGAAAAATATCTACATATATAGGAGTATAACACACATTGACGCACCCCATCCCATATCCTTCATGCCAGAGCTTTTTGTCATCTTTTCAATGTTTATCATTACTAAGCGCTGCATTTGAAATAGAGGCAGAATGTGGTTTTAGTCCATGAAATAGCAACGCTTATTTATCTGGTTTGGTTAAAGGCAATTGGAATAACGGGAAAGTAACACAGGATATTAGGGGGTTTTATAGGAAATTAAGGATAACGTTTTGTTTCCTACGGAGTTAGGAGGTATTAGGGACTACACCTACAGAGCAGGCAACCGAATTTGCCGTAGCCGAAAATAGATGTTGCCACAACCACAATAGATGTCGTCACAACCGTATAAGAGGTTGTGACAATCGTATTAGATGACGTCACAAGATCAAGACGTTTCAAGATATTGTCGAAACCGTATTAGAGATTGTCACAGTCTATTAGAGGTTGCTTCAACTGGATTTAAGTTATAAGGATACATTCTCTCGTGACAACCCTACATCGGTTGTGGCAACTGCAGTTCCGTAACAACATCCGAATTGATTGGTTGCAACAAACTCTTTTCAAACAATTAGCTCTAGAGTTTCGTTTACTATTTTCCCACAAAGAGGGAATTGATCAAGTGTCAATTCAAAAGCGTTTCTTCACAAGGTGTCACATTATTATTAGAGCTCAACGAGGGGATTAAGAAGTTCTGAAGTTTTTTCTGGAGGTTCTATTCTGGACTAGCATAGAGGTTCTATTCTGGACTAGCAAATTGCATAGAATCATACTATGCCCATAGCTTCGTTGGGTCCAACATTTCAGTTCTCTAAGCCGCAAAGGACTCTTTGCCGCTACACTCTTAGCAAACAGTTCAATCATTCATCGTCGTATTGAGAGCCGCAGAGGGACAAGTCCGTAATGCTCCTGTCACTCCAACGTCAGCTGTTTTCTGCCCTGTTGATAGTTTTCTATCTTAATTTTGTGTCCAATATTAAGTTTCCAGTTGAGTTTCGGATTCAGAATAACACCCAGATACTTCGTTCTCGCCGACATTGTTGTTTATCATTATGATCCGAAAAGTTATGATGCTGGAAGAGCCCGTACTTGATCTATTCATTGTGGTTACAACAGAACACTTTACTGATAAACAGCTTAAGTGAATTGAATGATCCAACACAAAGGAGAGTAGGGGGAGTATGAGGAGGAATGCGAGAAGGAATGTGAGGATGACTTCGAAACGATGAAACACATCATTCAACATTGCCCAGCTTTTACAACTTTCGAATATTAAAAATACACAGAACTATTTGCTTAAAAACAATTTGCGTCAATCGAAAATTCGAGTGCAGCAACTGAGTTGCGTTTGTCACAACTGAATTGAGGTTGCCACAACTGTATTAGGCCGCCTCAACTGAAAAATGGTCGTAACAATAACCTTTTTGACATTTGATTGAAAAACGACAACCGCAATTTCAATTATTCAGGTTACATCAACAGAATATTCTAATATTTTGGTTTCAACATTATTCAATGTTGATTTAAAGTCCTTCTTCCGAACTGTTGAATGAATATAAGCAGAAAAAGATGTTCAGTAAGAAGAAGCAAAAGTAAATCCTCTACAATGACTTCCCCGGGTTTATGGTTTGTTCTGGGCAGGTGTATACTATTTTGTCAAGAAGTGGTTGCATTATTCAAAACCTGGTTGCAGCAACTGACTTGCGTTTATCACAATCGAATTGAGGTTGCCCCAACTGAATTCGTTTGCCACAACTGATATTTTGTGAATCAATGATTTTTTTTCATATTTTGATTTCTTCTGCACTTGTAACGCCTTAAAGCGTTTCAATTTATTTGATCGATTTCTTACTAAGCTTATCGCGGCCAAAACTGAAATATTTCTTAGTAGAGTGGCTGGAACTTTAAACCAATTTGTTATAACAATTTAAACTAGGGCGAAATATCTTCCTAATTAACACATTTCATGAATTATTTTGTGATTAGATCGCTTGGTTGGTATTTCTTGCATTTTTTTTTATATACAATTTAATGTAATATCTTAAATCTTTTCAATTTGCTTATGAATTTGAAGCTTCTCAAGAAGCTTCCAGACACCATCATCCAATTTTGATTAAGACACAAAACAATTTCACTTTAGTACTCGTATGACTATTTATGGTGACGAGCGAAAACGCATTTTGAATTTAAAATTTTGTTTATACCTTACAACGAACAACAAACAAAAACACTGAATGACGCAGACCCGACGAAAGTGACTAAACTTTTCACTCGTTTACTGACTACTTAGCGTGGCTAATATGGTTACAATCTTCCGTTAACACGATGGTTACTTTAAGCCCGTCTTCGATCAACTAAAGTCTTAACTCAATGTAAAGTGGCCTTCAACATGATGTGTCTGCGATGAGTGACAGATAAGAGTAAATTGTTCTAAAGGAAAATGTAGGTCAAACGGTTTGTTAGAGAGTGAAATATGACAGAAAGAGTAGCAGAAGGAGAAGGGGAAAGAAATTGTTGAATAGTGATCAGGTGTGCATGCGCGCATGCGCGCTTAAGCCTATTCCCATATGTTGGCTGTTCGTTCCTAATATGCTAATCTGCACTACCGGTTTTGTTATGAACATGTTGTGTTATTAAACATGATGAACTGACAATTATGCCAATGTTAATAGGTGGAGTTTATTTCGATTGCTCTTGCTATGCTATAGGAGGGACGTTTACTAAATTTGGGGAGAATTTTAAAGCAATTAATCACCACTGTTCTCTAGAAGAAACTGTTTTCTAAACATTTGTTTTTGTGCTGAAAATAGATCGGTTAAATCAAGTTATACTTTCCCGAAAGTAAAGTTAGCTAAGCAACATATCCTCACCTCAATGCTGGAGTGATTTAAGGTTTCTATCAGATATGATTTTAATCACATATGTATCACACCAATAGTGGTGGGACGATATGAGCTACTCGGATGCCACTTGATTTAACTCCACGGCTTAACACGGCTTAGATTTCAATGATATTAGATTTAGATTTCAATGCTAAAGATTTGAGATAGAAGAGTTCGTTCTGCAAATGAAGACAATATAATTAGGTATCCGTTTTATATAGAAAAACTGTCTCACTAGTACTGCTAAGGAAATTGTTGTACACGCAAAGGAAAAATACGTTTGTCGCAAATTCGCACCCCAACACCAACAATTTATACAATTTACTTTTACGACAAACAAAGACAACGTTTGTGCACATGTGCAGAACGAACCACTGTATATAGATACACGTAGATGCCTGCAGCCAATGAGACGAGATCAGGCCAGATACTAGTCCCAAAAAAAAGCGGCAGAAGAAGAGACACCACCAGCCAAGAGCAAGGCTGACTGGAAAGGAGTTCCCGAAAGAAGAAGGAAAGGTCGAAGCAAACAGAAACCTAATCTAAAATCTGATACCATAGCCATTGCCACGAATGACCAAACAGTCCACGAGGAAGTACTGAGAAATCTCAAAGTCAACCCAAAAGCTAAGTGAGTTCAGTGGCAATGAGTCGAAAATACGGAGAACCCAAAAGGAAGACCTTCTGCTACAGCTTATGGATAACAGGGATACAACGGAAGACCTTCGAGTGTTTATTGGTGACCTACTTATCATTGTGTCTGAAACATGTAATATTGAGTAGAAAACATAATGTGATTGGACACAAGTATACTATATTTCCAACAAGCCAAAAACTCTGTTTAAATAAATGAGGGACATACTTATATATACAGATACTTTATATTCGTATCCAAACGTTAATAAAAAAATAGCTTTACAGCTTGTGGAGGTGCCGGAAAAACGAACCATTTGGCTAACAACGGCAAGGACCCAAAATTTAGGAGAACACAGGATGCCCAAGGAAGTCAACTTAAATCTCTGTGAGGCTGCGAAGAATAAGGGAAAAGATAGTTGACTTGGTACAGGTCAGCGAGCCGAATAGAAATCTAAAAGTCGGTAAAAGATAATTTTGGAAATGCAGCAGGTTAGGCCTATGGGTCCATGCAGTTTCCGCAGCCCATTAGGAAGCTTCGCAAGGGAAAACAGAAGGACACCTACAACTACACTTGCTACGTCCCTAGTTGGACGATGCTGTAAACCAGCAATAATTGACGCCTTGGAAACCACAATTGTTCGTGTTATTCGCAAAATACGGCCAGGAATGTTCGAAAAAGTGACCCAAAATTTAGCGTCCAGAATTCGCGTCATCATGAACAGCCGCGGTGGCCATATGCCCGACCGAAGTGAGTTAATGCCATGTATTGATCTTTCGAATAAAATTTGTTTTGATCACCATTTAATTTTTTGTGTTATTTTTTACAGTTTCAATTTCTATCGCTCTTATAAAAATACCCTTTATAAAGCGATTTCGAACGTCAGGTAGTGACGCTTTATGAACGAATGTATTTGAAATGATCTATGATCCAGCATTATTGACATAATGATATCGCTTGAACGATTATCGCCGTACAAAATTAGGGCCCTGGTATCTGTAGCATATTAGCGTAGATAATTGTAAGATTATAAATTATATAATAAAATAGTCGCTTAATCACTCGCTGCTTATGCTGATAATAATATTATAGTTTAGCGAAATTGCCGATATTGTTACCAAATTGCAGCTTAGATAATTTTCAGTACGCGCAACACATTAACTGCCCAGCATGCCGGATAATCGATAGCGTCCAAGACGAAGTACAACGCAAAAGGTGCCAATATGTTAATTAATCATTGGTTATTATACGAATTTTCTAGAAATTTCATTCAAAACTATTATGTAAACAAAATGAAGAGACAAAAAACTACCACGTATGTATTTCAAAACGTCTATGCTTTAGATAATGATGTCGTAACGTCAAACTCTAAGGGGGGCATTTAAACTTGAGCGTTGATGGAAAATCGACACCTTAAGAAAGTGAGCAATAACATGTCGCTATATCGTGATGGATGGTGAACTAAATCTGGCGATTAAAATGTAAATGTGCAAAAACACTATTATCGACAGTTACATTTTATTGTTAGCAAAAGAAAGTTTGGAGCTATGAAGCCTATACCGACGGAGAACCGTGGTCTATTTTATGAACAGGCAATTATTTTAGATTCCACAAAAGTACATAAATCGTTCACAAATATACAAAAAGTGTACACAAAAGTACAAAAACAAACATCAAAGTACAAAACGTGTACACAATAGTACAAAAAGTGTACACAAAAATACAAAAACTGTACACAAAAGTGTAAAAAATATACACAAAACTAAAATTGCATACAAAAGGACAAAACATAAGCACAAAACTATTAAAAGTGGTTATAAAAGTCCAGAAATGTACACGAAAGTACAAAATTTTACACCAAAGGACAACAAATTTACACAGAATTACAAAATGTGTACACAAAACTACAAAAAAACAAACACCAAAGTACAAAAGGTGTACATAAAGTACAAAAAGTGTACCCAAAAGTTTTAAAAGTGTACAAAAAGGTAAAAAAGTTATGCAAAATTACAAAAAGTGTACATAAAAATAAAAAATGGATTCCCGTTACATCCCATGAAAGGATTGGGAAGAACTTCTCACAGCCATTGAGCTGTGTGCGTACAAGTACAAAATAGATCATAATATTACAGAAAAGGCACGAGAAGTGTATACAAAAGTGCAAAAGATATTACAAAGATTAAGAAAAAGTGTACACAAAAGTACAAAAGGCAGTACGAGCAGGCCAATGTAGAATGATTGGGCTGGTTCCAGAGCCAACATCTTTCCAAATAATTTATTGAATTCACGTTCTCAATTAACAAAACATAATCTGGTAGTGGACTATTCTGTTCTGCTGGAATACGCATTAGTCTTGTCGTTTCTATACCAATTCTCAATCCTGCTGTTCCCACATTGTCATCAATGTCATCAAATTTGTGGGCCTTAATACATATGCCATCTATATAGTCGATATCATCCAGATGTTCATACATACTCCACTGAATGCCGAATTGTTGCCCCCATTACCTCGTCCATAAGTAGAAAAAAAACGTGGGGGACAAGACATATCCTTGTCCAACTCCCGCAGATGTGGTGAAAGATTGGCTTGCATTTCCATTACAACGAACTTTATACGCCGCATCTCTGTACAGTTCTCGGATCATGGACACTATTTTGTCCGGTGCACAAAATTGATTTATGGTGTACACAATGAAACTCTTGTTTGAAGTCTACGCAAAGTAGATACAGAGGCGAGTGTAGTTTAACTGACCGTTTCATGATCATAAGGAGTGTGTCCACGTGGCCGGCACATCAACGACCAGGTCTGAAACCCACCTGCTCCATCCGCACAATTTATCCCACCATCGGCGAGATCCACTGAATACAAGGGTTGCCCTGCCTATTATTGCTCATAGCAATGTAATACCTCTCCAGTTTCTTTCAGCGTTCAAACAATGACCGACCACGTATTTTGATTGTCCTGTGCCAAATTGGAACGTAGAGTTTGTGCATATGTCATTGATATATATGGGTCATACAGACGGTCTGTATTTTATTTTATGATTTTGCCTCTAATACCGTTGACAACCGCTGGACGGAGACGGAAGGTGCCCACTAAGATTTGGCGGTCGCCATCAACATCAGCGCCACATCCAGTCTTGATATCCAGCAAGGAACCCAAAAACATCTTCCTGATAAAAATATGGTCAACTTGATTGGAGGTTTGACCATCAGGTGATTCCCATGTTTACTTGTGTATATTTCTATAAGGGCATTTTTTCTGCCGATAAACCGTTGCTGGCGAATATCGAAATCTATCAGCCTGGCACCACAGTCAATCCCCACAGTGGTTGTTGTTTTCATGGCTGTTGTTTCAATTAGCCATAGAAATCTTCCTTAACACTGTCCTCATCAGGCCCAGAAATCCCGGGTAATTTCGAATTAAAACTCGCATTGCGATCAGATATAGCCACGTATGTTATTAGAGCATTTCCAGTCCTAGTTGAAAGAAGAATCCCGACTCTGATGCAACTCTGTATGTATGTATTATCAATATTACTAAAATTCACAACATTTTCACATCGCAATTTTTTTAAAACAAACTTTCCCTTTAGGTATTTTGTAGGCAGAGGACTGGAAATTTCTCTATATAATTCGACATTTGACCCTATTTGAATTTTGTGATTAGCGCTTTAGCAATGAACTTAAAAATAGAAAAAAATTTGAAAAATTTGTACAAAGAATTAATACATTTTGTTTATAAACAAATCGAATTCAAAACAAAACTCAAATGAAAACAAAAAAAAAACGTTCTTATCATCACGCTGGCAAATCTTTACTTGTTGTAGGTCAGAAGATCAGCAGCAGCAGCAGCAGCGTCTTAAAATGGATGGAGACATGGGAATCTCTTTTACTCTCTGTAATAATGTTAAGTGATATCTCTTTCTCTTTTACACCACATACGAAATCTTTATGTAGCAGAGTTGCCAATCGACATTAAAAGCTGAAATTTGCAATCACTGCAATAGAATTCAAGGGTTTTATAGAGTACAAGCGAAATAACAGCTGTTTAGTTTTTTCTAAACGAAAACAGTTGTTTGAGTGAAATAAATCTTTTACGCTTCATTTCACTACACAAAGTTAAAGCTAACTGACAGTTAAAAATTTAAAATTTCATACAAACTGACAGCTAAAACTATTCATTAGCTCTAACTGAAAGATATATGGACGTGGTGAAATCATAACCATATATATATCTCGGTTAATATAGATGCAGAATGGTCTTAATTTTGAATACATTAAATAAAATAGTTAAAATGAAAGACCGAATAAATATAAATCATCCCTGACGAAATCTCGCACTATTAGATCTCAATTGCATTACGATCAAGGGCTTTCGAATGAAAAACTATTTTTGTTAAAAATGCTACACGCAAGGGAATTTTTCGTTCTCCACAATGGAAATTTTAGACAACTAAACTACGTTGGAGGAATTTATTTGCGGCAGACGAACTTTTATATGATATTCATGGGAAACGAAAATGTAATTGACTTTGCTTATGAAATTTTCATAGAGAGCTTAGTATCAAGCAAATGAAAAGTGCGCGAAATTTTCGATTCACGAAATGTTTGCTATTTTTTATACACGTACTTCTTAGGGGAAAGAACATTTCATAAAAATGGTGGCTTTAGTAGGTGGCTTTAGGAGGATTTTAAATGTAAAATTCCATAACAATAAACACCGTTTATCCCGATAATGCTATAATCGACTAGTGTGCAAATGCCGTATAAGCATTTCGAACAATGGTTTATACCATAGAGTAAAACAAAGTAGAGAAGTTTATTCTCACAATATTTTTAACGTCACAGGTACATATGGTAGCATGCAAACGTTGGATGTTGAAATGCATGGGTTCAAAAATACCAGATAGAGTCATTAGCACAATACATCCAATAAGACAACACCAACGGGATATCGTGTTTGTGTGGTAAAATAGTTGTATTAAATATAATACAAATCTATACCACCAATAAAAGTCAACAAAAAAGTGAAAAATACATTTAATTTTCACATTAGTATACCAAAACAACATGAGACAGTTAAGTCAACAGTTCTTGTAACTCCACCTGGTATAAACCAATTTTCGTCGAACATCTCTCATTTGCACAAACCCATGACGAAGAGTGTGAAATGAAACGTCAGCTGAGAGAAATTGTTTCTCTGTTCTAATTTACTCTACAGTTTATACTTTCGTATTGGAATTCTCAAACTGAATTCTCATACATCCCCTCAGTTTATACTGTTTAAATTGTTTCTCCACAAGTTGGCAACCCTGACAACACTTATATGCTCTCCAACGATATAAAGCGATCGCCGCCGGGTAGCATTTGTTGTTATCGTTTCAGTGCAATTTGAAAATTCACTGTGAAAACACTTTTAGACGGCCTAGTGAAAATCTCTTTCGGAAAATGTCAATAGAAAAACATAATTTAATGTGTCTAACAATCGTCGTGGTCACATTTGCGGTATTTGGTCTGCTGAATGTAAATGATGCGGAAGCATATCAGATGTTGATACCACCAGGTAGCCAGACAGTCGTCAGTCTTGTACTTCACAGTCCCATAAATATGTGGAATGTGTGCGATATTCTAGAACAATCGAAAAAAATTATGAATTATTTTAAAATGTGTTTCGTTTGTTTTTTCCGTTTGTTTTGAATTTGTGTGGCGATTTGGAAAATCTATAAAATCCGTGTAATTAGGTGAAGACGGAAAATGTGAGCATCGTGGTGATAAACTAGATGTGGGCATACATACGGGTCCAGTCCCTTGTCAGCGGCTGACATGCGGTGAAGATGGTACCACATTGGTGGAGGGGTAAGTTGTGAAAATGATGTTAGGGTTAATGGAATAATGAAATTAAAGAGGGAAATCATACGGAAATATAGAAAACATATGGAGGTCGATAGCTTACGATGTTAAGATTAACAAGGTCGAATAAACATAAACAACAAAAGATACTGGGGAAATATAAATTAAACGTTTGCAAGGAAAATCAAATATATGTGGTAACTCTCCGCAACAAAATTTTCCGTTTACAGATATGTGACAAAATTTCTTACCAAAACTTCGCTAGAACTGAATACGGGACTTAAGTAGCCAATTGTAATAACTAGTTTCTTAGAGGATTTTGGCGTACATTTGCATCAAGTTTAATTTCCAAATGAGTATACACCACCGGTTTTCTAAAGTTTGGAAATATTTGAAGTTATTGTCTCTATATATAAGTAGAATCTGTTAAAAATCTTTTAGCACTACAAATAATATTGGATATTGCTTATGGCAAACTTCAATATACTTTCAGGGCCAATAGCTTTTGTGACATTTCTAAAATTATAGTAATTTCACCCAAATATCCACTGCATTTCAATTGTTCTTAATCCCATTTCAATTATCTGCTGCTTTGCAGTTTGCTTCAAAATTAGCGCAAGCTAATTACAATTATAATCGCATTTTTTGATTGCACTCATTCAAACTGGAGTCTGCGGCCTGAGTCGCAACGAGCGAAATGAGACAACCAATGAGTAAACACATAACATACATACAAACATGTAACTACATGTGTATGCACATACATATATATTTGTATATGCAAAACCATTCCATGGAATTAAGTTCAACTCTTATCAGTGCCAGAGAAGTCGGAGAAGAAAAAACGTATAAAAAATGTATTTTGGATTTTTCAAATATAATGCCACCAAATATAGAAAACAAAACAACAGAAAAATAAATTCAAATTAAAGGATGTTACTTAAAAAGTAAAAAGTGAGAAGTTATCCCCAATCCCTGCATGGGATATAATGGAAACAATTTTTTACTTAAAAAGTATAGCAAGGTTGCATACAAACAAAGTGATAACTCTAGTTCCACATAACTAACAGAGATACACTATAATAATACAACCTAATTCATTACTTAGCCATGGTAAATTTTGTAAAAGAGATTTTAAAAAAATTGATTTTCACCCAAATGCATTTCCTTTTGAAGCCATGACTTCACCATTTAGAATTTGTTACACACTTTACTTGATTTTTCTTAAGCATTAATGGTATTTATACTGATATATGCTAAAATATTATCAAAATCCTGCTCATTTATAGAAATAATCAATAAAGAGAGTAAGAAATGGATAGAGAGAGAGAGAGAGCAGTGAAATCTAACTTTGCCTGCACTCCACTCAAGAGGGAAATGTCTGGTATTTGTTAGTGCTTTGTCTATGTTTTGGGTTGACACGAATGTAACTTCTTTCGTTATTTTTTAAATGCTTTTGAACAGCTGACTAAATACTTCATTATACAGTTACACAGCTGATATTTCAAGCTGAAGTTTAAGATATGCCACATTATTTTCAGTGCTCAGTTTTTATTTAAATCGCGTTGTGAATATGTTTAATCAAAATGAAATTTTCGCCACATTTTGCTGTTTTATTTTCGAAAACGCAAAAAAAGCCGCGGAAGCACACCGGGAAAGCTGTGACGTGTATAAGGTCATGGATAAAGTATCGGTTTAAGGGCTAGCATCTATTGAAATTAAACTGAACAGGCCCGTTAAGGTTTGGTTCGAGATGTAATTTGTCTACTAGGTAGTAACCCATACCGGAGAGAAGAAGGCCCTACAAAAGTTGCCGGATCTCCACATACATTAGATTTAGGGTCGGTTCTTGCCCACCACGGAACCAGTCGCAGGAATGGTTCAGAAACAATTCAATTTCCCTAGAGTGGTTGCTGATTTGAACGAATGAAATATTCGTAGTTCAATGCTAGTATTCCAAAACTGGTACTGAACTGGCTACATGGATATAGTGCAGGACGAGTTCTTTTGCAGGATGTTGTATACTAGTTGCCACTACTTTGGATTCAAATTTATTCCTTAACAATGAGTTGATAAATGTTTTGTTCAGTACATAATATATATGTATATATAAATGGGGTTTCCCATTACATTCCATGAAGGGATTGGGGGAGGGCTGCTTAAAAGCAGTGATCTGTGCGCTTTCTGGTTTTATAATCACTGATATCATTGAATACTAGTACCACAATTATTTTTTCGAACTAGTTCTAAAAATATGGCCTGATATTGTTGGACATTTTATAAATGTAATTTCTCACATTACTTTCCAGTTCAAAAAGCAAGAATCTTTTCAAATTATGATCATTTCAACGGATTTCATTATTTTACTTGTACAGTACAAACTTAACACTACAATTAGTTATTTTTTGATAAATAAAATTACTCGATAACGAAATTACTTGACGATTTATGCTTTGACCCGTTTATTATAAGACTAACCTCAGTTTCGTTGCAAATCAGTTATATACTTTATACCAGTTCAGACATTTCCAGAATCATATCGTAGTAACGCTGTCTGATATTGATTGTTCTCGAAAATTCGACATCGACTCAGTGGTTAGTGGCGAGATTCCATCTGGTCTCGATCTTTTCAGACTGTTTTTGCAATTTCGTCCAACATTAGTGGTGAGTTGGTATGCGGTAGGTGTTCAATCTGCTGCGAGAGCATACTTTTTGGCGTAATTAACATTAGGTAATCAAGCAGCAATATATACCAGAAACTGGTTGCTAACATTCTAATGTTATTTTGACATAAATGTTAATAAAGCCAGCCGTGTAAATATTTATCGTAACAATATTAAGTACTAGTTTCTTTACTCTATGGATTAGTTTTATTTTTTTAATTAGTTTTTATTTATTTAATTAATTTAGTTTATTAATTAAATAAATATTTTATTAATTATATCAATTTTAATTAACTTTAATTTCGTATTTGTCTCCTATTAGATGCGGGAAACTTTGGATAGAAAATTGCAATCGAGGCGAACGCATCAATCGTGATAAACCCTATCCGGAATGCTGTAAACTGGTGTACAAATGTAAAAAGGAAGACGGTTCTTCATACTACATAGAAAAGGATGCGTTCCAGAGTGATGTGGCGAAAAGTGAAAACTCCACGTAGACAAATTGAAATGTTGATGATGTCTTAGCTACCCCGAACTCTTAATAAACCCCAATTAGGCTATAGATTATTTTGTAAAAAAAAGAAAAATAATAATATTGAACCGATAATAATTTATTGAAATGTACTATGTATAAATTTCCAATAAAATAACAATTTCAAATGTAAAAATAGAGGGAAAGTGAAAGTCAAATTCGACTAAGGGTTTAAATGGTTTGAATTTTAAAGATTAACTATCTAACTCAAACATATGGGTTAAACTAATAGACGAAGGTCCAGTGCTCACGAGGGTTAAAGCCTTTGTGCAAACAAAGATGCAGTGCCTACGAAGAGCAAAGCCTTGGCGCAAAAAAAGTTGCAGAACCCACGAGGAACAAAACCTTCGAACACGCAAAGGGGCTGAACTAACGAGGAATAAAGTCTTCGTAGAAGCAAAGATGCAGTGCATACTAGAAGCAATGCCTTCGTACAAATAGAGGTGCAGCTCCTACCAAGAGCAAAGCTTCCGTACACATAAAAGAGCAGAACCCACCAGAAGCAAAACCCTCGTATACACATAGCTGCTGCCACCCACGAAGACCAAAGAGCTCAAACAAATAATGGTGCACAATCCATGTAGAATAAACTCCTCGTAGACAGAAAAGTGCTGAACCCATGAGGGTAAAGCTTTCGTACAAACCAAGGGGCCGGCCCCCGACGAGCATAACCTTCGTACAAGCAAAGATGCAGAACCAATGTGGAACAAACTCTTGGTACGCATAAAAGCGCGAAACACATGAGGGTAAAGCCTTCGCACACACAAATGTGCTCTATCCACGAGGAGTAATGACTTTGTACAAACAAAGCTGCAGTGCTCGCAAAGAGTAAAGTCTTCGTAAAGGTGTAGAACCTACGAGGGGTAAAGTCTTCGTAGTGTTTACAAAATTCTTAGAAGAACTATTGGGATTGTGTGTGTTTTTTTTAACTTGGTAATGACCTTCGTTGCGGAAACAAGAGTCGACTACTTATACAATAACTACTACAACCTAACTGAGTATTGTTAAGGTGACGTATGAAGTAATCTACATTGAAGCTCGCAATTTGCCAGAAATCGGTATGTTATCGTCTGTCATTGAGCAGGGATGGCAACTGTCGTAACAGTGTACTGTTTGTGTGTAGGGTTGATAAGGGTGTGTATGAATATACCATGGGTGTCGTAGGGATAGGTTATTTATATGAGTTGAGTCCTTCGTTGCCTTCTAGCTGCTTACATAAAACTGTACGAAAGGGTTTCCTTTGACTGTAATAATTTATTTTTATTCTTTAACTTAATTTCCATAAATGAAGGAAGCTTTGAACTTTTTTTTGTAATATTTGATAGACTATTTTCTGCATTTCATCGTGATAGTTGGCCCACAGGACCTACTCCTCAAATTTCATACGCAGAAATTTTAATTTATTTCGCTTGACATTGACCAAACGCTATTCAAAGGACATTCAAAATTTGTTAAGGACATTCTTTGTTTAAACTTTTATTTCCATTATCGTTTCCAACGATTATGGTAATCTCTCTCTTTGCTGGAGGAAGCAAGGATTATAAGCAGTAGCGAAAAAAGAAATCGATTTGCTGCCAACGTCCTTTATATGTTTTGCTAGATTTTTAAACTATTAAGGTGCGATTACAGGAGGGATGTTAGTACTTTGCTTTTCATTCAAATAACAATCAAGAGCTGATAGTGTAAACGATGCCAGCGAGTTGTTATTAAAAAGTAATAAAAGTAATAACAGCCAAAGCGTGGAGGTGGTTAAACGACGGAAGGACATGTTCCAGACAATTGGAAAACCATTGTTTTCATCACTTGAATGTTATGCTCAAAAACACTGGGACACTTTTTCATTAGAAAAGTTGTCTGCTTCCCTTTCAGCTGCCACGTCCTCTTTGTTTTTCTTTTTTTTATTCAGGACAAGAGATAAGTGAAATCATGGTAAGTGCAGCAAAGTCAAGTGCAGTTAGTGCAATGAAAATCTCTCCTGGATAGAGGATAACAAAACCTTTAGATTTCATTTTTGCACTCGCACGCAGGAAAAGCCATCTCATAAAAATCGCATTTAATATCAATCAAGCTTTGTGTATTGGAAAAAGTGATAAACGTTATAAAATAAAATAGAAAACTGAGAGGAAAATAAAAAACCAAAAGACACTTTAAACTTTAGAACATTTTCAATATTTTATTTGGGATATTGAACAAATTACATGAGGTTTTTTTTGGATACCCTGAAAACTCCTTTATCACCCGCCACTTCACAAGCTCTCCAGACCATATTCGTTAAGGAGTAGATTTGTACCACCCACTGCTTGTTGGCGCTGCATGTTCAACAACAAACGATGACGATAATGCATTGTCTTCAAACGTTGCATGCGTCGCTTCAGGTTGCAATAAACAGGACAACAGTCGGGGAAGGGCTTGTACATGAGTTCTTCCTCGTCTCCCTGCTCACATTGATCGGGTAGAATGTCCAAGCAGCTGTGAAATATTGGTATGAAAAAAGCACAAAACCGAATAAAATCTGGACGAAATGAATTAAAACTCAAACCTGTTAGGAATTGACAAAAATTATTAATCATTAAAGGCCGATTAAAAAGTGCCCACACCAGATTTGCGGCGCTTTTAAAAGAAATTCCAGAAGCAAGAGGGTTGATAACTGACCAACCCACATGTGGGTTATGTCTTCAACACTTTGAACACTTTATGACGAGTGTCCAAAAACAGCGTCGTGGATAAGAGAACACCCTTCATACATAGCTTGTTGGCGAAAAAATAAAATATGCAGTGCGCTGTTGATTGCAATAGACTAAAAAAATCACTTTGGAATGACATATTGATTAATTTATATTCTAATGCAGTATTGATATTAATCATACGCTCTATTTGTTTTTGTTAAATAATATCATTCATACGCTCATTGGTACATTACAGTTCTGATACATCTCTCTCTCTCTCTCTCTCTCTCGAGTTTCCACTGGAAATTTCTACTCATTTAATACTCATATATTATTTATATTTTACTATGTGGTGCCTGGACCATTGGCAAGCAGGCAAGCAGAACCGGGACTCTTGAAAAGAGAAAATAATTTGGAAATTAGAAGGACCTGCTCTTTATACAGTTCATTGCCACGAAGACGGCAGCAGAAATAGTGAAGAAAAAGTGAACTAATTTATGCGATATCGGAAACCACAACCAAAAAGCTAAAAGCCGAACTAATTTTCATGGCTAAAGGACCTCATTCGGTAAAGATAAGGATGTAAACCCAGTCGCAAAGGTGCAGTTTATGTTGGGGATATGGAAAGACAATTACTCTGCATTGCTTGTTCCAGGAGAATAAAGATCTTACCGAACCATTTAATACCATACGAGGCCTTAGAGAAGGCGACATCATGTCATGTGATCTCTTCAAGATCGTAATGAAGATCATAATGACAAAATCACGAACAAAACCATCAGCAGAAAAAGCCACATGGTCCTTCCATATCCTGAGGATATAAAGTCAATATCATTAATGGAGTAGGTGAAGAAGTAACTGCTGGATTTTCGAGAATCGAGAAAGAAACAGCGAAATTAGGGTGGAGAATGACTGAGAACGCTGGTATGTAGCGGGAGTTCACGAATTAGTTTACCTAGGATCTGATGTAGACACAAATATTTTGTTCTTGTTAATGAATGGTATTACGGGCTAAGCCAGTACCTCAGAAATTAAGCAATATGTTTAACTACCATATAAATTTTAGTGTCAGCCATTAATGGCATGGAGGCAGAGAATTGTATAAAAAACACTCGATTTCAACAGAACTGTTTTGAAGTCAATACCATTTTAGTATCTCTATGACCGAGTTTAAGACCGAGTTGTCAAAAATGTGAGGTTACACACAAAAAACTTCATTCAAGAATTCATATCGTTATACGTTGTAATTTAGTCCAGGATTTTACACGAAAGCATTTGTACGTCCTTGCTACTGATTTGTTAACTCGTAAGTCCTTTTGTGATGCCTTTTCATCTGGCGTGGAACACTTGTTATACTGTGCAAAACATGCAGCATGCAACATGCAACATCATGAGTGTAATGGAACTGTAACTACTCGTTTGGTCTAGACATCTTTTCGACTACAAAAATAGACCTGGATCTCGAGACAACCTGATTGTTTTCACAAAACAAATTCTGGCACAAACTGAGCAGGACCAAGCGGCGCGGCAATGATTTTGACTGCTCCCACAGGCAGCGACGATAGGTTCCTGAAAGAGTTACGTACATTTTCTTTAAAGTGGCTCCTTTGAAAACCTTGGAAATTAATCTTACTTAGAACACTATTGGTATCCTCTTCACTTGAGTCCAGGGGTGGTGTATATTTCTTCATGTGAAATTGTCCAAAACCATAACACAATGTTATGGTTATGGTTAATATTAGTAGATATTTTATCATAACTATCTCTGTGATCGTTAGAATTTATAGTTTTTCTCTTGTTCAGTTAAAATATTTGAAATAAATTTTTGGTGTTTTGGGTATTCCGAGTTCGTGACAACGAAGTGTTTATGTGACCACTAACTGGAGGTTTTGAAAATAACACAACATCAAGTGTTTCCTCACGCTCATGCTGAGTGTCATTGTATGGCACTCACCCACAAATTAATGTGACAGGTTTACACTCGAGATAAAATGAACTATCAAACTGTATAGTACTTTAAGCCAAACTATTTGCTGGCCAAGATTTAACAACCCTAACTCAGAGTTGAGAGGCGGAGTCTGAATTTAGATTTTAGATTTAGATTTGGATTCAGATTGGGTTTGGATTTGATTAGAATTAGATTTAGATTATATTTATACAAGGTGGCGCAAAAGTAATCCTCCTATCAGAAAATGCTATAAATTTTGCGATTGGCCCCTAATATCAGTTCTGTTTTGACATTTGTGTAGTAAACACATGCGAAATACACGTTAATAAACAATGTTACGCTACACTGCTCCAGAACGCGGAATATTGCTGACTATTTATTTGACCAATAATCGGTCGGTGACTTTGGCACAACGTGAATTTCGTCGCAGATTTCCTGGCCCGAGGATGTCTTGGATGCGCCGTCGCCATCGACCCGACGACGTGCCACGCAAAAGAGTATCAGTCGACGGTCTTTACAGCGAATTGTGGTACAAGATTTGAAGATGTTTCCGTACAAAGTCCAGACGGTGCATCAGCTGTTAGCTGCTGACCGCCAATCGCTTCTAACATACGCTCAAGCCATCCTTAATCACCAACAAGAGGAAGATGATTTTTCATCAAAAATAATCATGAGTGATGCATTTCCATCTTAGCGGGTACGTAAATAAGCAAAATTTACGCTTCTGGGGCACTGAAAATCCGCGTGTAACCCACGAAGACCAATTACACCCGCTCAAAGTCACTGTATGGTGTGCTGTTTTCGCTGGAGGAGTCATCGGACCTTTTTTCTTCGAAGACGTCGCGGGCCAAACGGTTACTGTGAATGGTGAGCGCTACAGAGCAATGATCAACGAGTTCTTTTTGCCGCAACTTGATGAATTGGGATTGGAAAACATGTGGTTCCAACAGGACGGTGCAACGGTACACACTGCACGTGCCACAACCGATATGCTGAAGGATGCATTTCCCGGGCGCCTAATCTCCCGTTTTGGCGATTTGCACTGGCCAGCAAGATCGCCTGATTTGACCGCTCCAGACTTCTTTTTGTGGGGCTTTTTGAAGTCGCGGGTTTATGTCAACGAAACTCAGACTCTTGCAGCTCTTAAAGACAATATCCGTCAGAGTCAGAGTCAGAGTCAGAGTCAGAGTCAGAGTCAGAGTCAGAGTCAGAGTCAGAGTCAGAGTCAGAGTCAGAGTCAGAGTCAGAGTCAGAGTCAGAGTCAGAGTCAGAGTCAGAGTCAGAGTCAGAGTCAGAGTCAGAGTCAGAGTCAGAGTCAGAGTCACAGTCAGATTCAGAGTCGAACGCAGACTAAACTACAAACTAATACTCAGATACAGAATCAGATTTTAAAGGAGTCTGAAAGGAGTAAGGACAATTGGGAAATTACCACCCAGACGTCTCCAAAATTACAGCAGATACAGCAGATGCAAGTACCCGAAAGTCAATGGAGTTTCTGATTTAGTCCGAACATAGATAAGTCCCATGGAGAGGTTAACCATAATCTGTACCAGTTATGGAGGATTTAGCAGTTATTTGTACAACATTGGGCACAACGTCTCTCTTATGCATCCACACTTCCTCGAAAGATGAGCACGATGTGTTAAAGAGCTGTTAGATAGACATACGCCAAATTTACCAGGATAACATTTTTCTTTCTGACTCTGACAGAGAATTGAAAGCTAAAAACTCAGTTTTGAGCCAGAGCCAGTTTCGAAGTTTGAGTTGAAAGCAAAATCGTTTCTTTAAATTTTGTAGGTGTGATAAAACAGGTATTAGATAGAAGTGAGCAACATTTAACTGGATTAGGACTTTCTTTCGATTCAGAGTCAGAGTTGAGTATTGAGATATTTAAGTGAAAATCAGAGTTGGAGTTGTGCTAGGAATAGTGAGCAGAGTCGTGGCTTTGTATTCTGTAGGTGTGGCAAAAAGAAGTGGCAGATAAACTGTGCCCACCAGTTTGCACATTTGTGTGCTTCGAATTTTAGTCAGACCCCTAGTAGTGAGCTGGAGTAGGAGTTTGAATCAATATCACATTAAGAACCGATGCCTTGAACTTAGCATATGTGGCATCACGGATCAATAGTGTTTTTGTCTCTGTCTCGAGTAGTACGGAGCCAGAGCCGTAACAGGAATATTTATATGAAAGCTTCAACAAGATTCAAATTTCATGAACTTATGTCCTTAAATATGTTTCCAAATGTACACACATCATAAGCAATAGAAGTCATTAATAGTCGGGAATGGTTAGAATTGAAAACAATTAGGAGTTCAAGAACTCCCGTACAAATGGACCAATGAAATTTACAACTTATTAACCCATTACGAATGGAGTATCACATGCATATTTTTTATGATACATATTCAACGTTTATAGGGATATCCTTGCCTTGTCCATTATATGTTATACTTGTAATGGAACGCGTGTATGCTCTCTCATTAATAACATTCCAATTTCACATATACAAATAGTTTTCTAGTTTATTGTTGCTTGGAGGGAAGGAAATATCTATGAATGATTTTATGCCAACTCTGGGCGTTTCTTAATTCCATGGTCAATTTGGACAATCATGAAAATAATTTCAATACTCTATGCTAATGTAACAAAGGGAGCCACAAAACAAAGTGGTTGTAGTGGGAATAGCCCTAAGGCTATAAGCAATAACAATTTACGGCGGAATATCAATTTCGAATGAAATTCACTAAATGCTCAAGTATGAGCCAGGCATCGGCATGTTGTCACTTTTGAGTACTTTTAGAATATTAATGGGACTCGACACAGCCAATACACACATCGCACGCAGTACTTTTAAAGCACCACTGGTGTACACGTACTCAACCAGACATGTATGAAATAAAGTATTTATAAATGGTAGTTGTGTTGTTCGGCAGTAATACTTATTACTCATGTGTTTTCTGACCATTAATACACGAAAATACACATAAGCATTGGGACTGTCCACAGAGTATTCTGAATACAAAGCGGACATAGCGTAGGAAATTAAAAATTTACCATAGCAATAGCTATATAATTAAGTTACTCAAATATTGAATACACATGGATGATCTCTGGTATGAATATTAAGTGGCGCAATGTCTTGTCGATCTGACAAGAATAAGTACTTATGACTAAGTACTTCAGCTATTCATATATTAAGCACTAATTGGTGATATCTGTTATGAATGAATATTAAGTGGGGGATTAACTTGAAGGTACGACAAGCATCGGTAGACGCAAGTTGGAAAACGTATGAATACTTGCCTAAGTTACTCATGTAATGTGTACTTATAGATGACATCTGGTAGGAGTGTTGAGTGACGGAAAATCTTATCGTAATAAAAAGTATAGGTATACACAGGTATTACTCATATATTTAGCAATCAGGTGGACTATTTGTGGAAATTACAGGTATGACAATATACAGGTATGAAACTCATACATGTGTAAGTTACTCACATATTGAGTACTCATTGATGATCTCTGATATGCATGTTTAGTGGCCGAAAATATTGTAGATATTACAAGTACGGCAATACACAAGTATGAAAATATGTGAATAAGTACTTACTCATATATAATTCAGTTACTCAAATATTGAGTACTCATTGATGATCTCTGGTATGAATGTTAATTGCATGTTTGCTTGTACGAGAAAACGAGTGTGCTAAAGGATGTTGGGAACAGTAAAATACAATTTTGTTTATACTTCAGTGATAGGTTATCTTTTTTATAAGTGATCCTAAGATACCATATCATTGTAGTATATTGAAAATGGCATCCAAAGGTGAGCAGAATTTGTGTGAGCGAGGAGTATGAAAATGCATTCGAGTTCTTTCATCTTTTTATCAAGACAATTCCTGCAACCTCCTTTTTGCAATATGAATAATTTTTTAAAAGTGACTACAGTTTTATTCTGAGTGAATTTTGAATTGGATTTTTGTATTTCAAATATTTTTTTTTTGCATAACGAAAGTATTATTGTTTTATTTTCACCATCTATTAAGGTAAATTGCGAAAAAATAGAATACAAACAAATCAGCAACCCAACACATATACAATTTGAATTCACCCAGTACATCGAGTAAAGTTTAGATCTAATACAAAAGATCCGATCTGTACTGTGAGATGGAACCACTCATTTGATTGACTACTACGTATGTACACTGGTTGGCTGTGGATGCTACAACGTTAAGTCTGATGGAATCATTTGAAAGTCTTCCATCACATTAGACAGACTGAAAGCTAAATCAGTGTGGTAGTCGTAAGGCAAATAGTAGTAGCAAACACTTGTTTGCTGGGTGTTATTTAAGTTCCAGGAAAAATTAACTTAAATTTATGGGTTGATTCAATTTGAAATTTTAAACTGCAAATATATGTACGATAAAGTTCTTACACTGAACGAATTTAGGCTTGAAAGTAACTCATATGTAGTGGAATTTTTATTAAAACTGCTAATGGTTTCATTAATATTGTGACCGTGAAATTTTTCAATTCTTTAATAAATATGTTTTAATAATGGCGCTTATTGGCTCATGAATTTCTTTCAGTGTAGAATTTGTAATTTGTTTTCATGGTGAAATATAATAGTGTTTGGTTTAAATTTGAATGCATAAAATCGACCAAGGGCGTGAGATAAATCAGTGACAAAGAAGATTAATTCCCAAAATGACTTTGGTCACATATTTTCAAGGGCTCGTGGTAGCTAGATACACTGGCGAAAATGTCTAAGTAGATTAATAAAATATAAGGGTAATATTGGGTATTTAGAAACTTAACCTCTTTGAGAAAATCGTAGTGTTTTGTTAAGAATTATTAATGGTTTGATTTCCAGAGACGGGAATATAGGTTATTTAATGTTTTTTTAATAAAATATAATAATGTTGTCGAAATTAATCTAACCAAAATCTTTTAGGGGATCAGCACTGGAATTCTGTAATTTGTTAACGATAAGAATCGATTGACAAAATCCGGGAATTTTGTATTGAAATTTTATGAATTTTGACAATTTAACTACCGATTTATATCGTTAAAAAGTTTTAGAATTTCGGTGTTGATAAAGGGAAATCGTCATCGGTTCGTAGCAGAATTCAGTACTGTTAAAATGTCATCAAATCTAGTTTAACTCCAAATCGCATTTACAAAATATTTAATTTTGAGCTATGTCTATAAATTTTCACGAAAATTCTAAATTTCCCAACTTTGAAGGGTGAGAAAATACAAACCATAGTTACGTCTGTTAAAAAAAAATATTTTGTATTAAAGGACAAGGAAACACTATCACATGTCATAAGCTTGGCAATGATACGAGGAAATATTCAAGACATAATTAATGTTGAGCAATGTTGAGCATTTAAAAAAAAAACTAATTCACATGTTAGTAGAAGTTTCTAAAGGCTATACTCTCCGTTTTCAAGATTTTATCATATTTTTACTTTGAAAATCCTTCAAATTATATTTACAGTATTACAAAATTCCAGAGTATTCCAAAAAGTATGCAGTTTTAAGCTTAAAGTCACAAAAGCTGAAAGTAACCAAAAACTAAAAAAGTAAATAGGAATTTATAGAGATACTTGTTTATGTGGACTGTCGGTAGTGGTAACTCAAGATCAAGATTTCTATACATCATTTAACAAAAGAGTTGCCATATTTTCGAGCTGTTCTTTAATTATATTTAATTTTGAGCTGCAGGTGTTTACTGAGACAGATACTCATGAGCCCGTAGAAGCCCCTACAAATACTGACCACTACAAATTTTAAACCAAAGCTTTAGTTTATTGTGGAGAATAATTGCAATTATAAGAAAATCTTTCAAATAAAATGCAAATTTTTAACCAAATCAAAATGTATTGACTTTTGATCAAAATTGCAGCCATTTTAAAGATCCATAAAAATCTAACATTAACGTATTTTAAATAAAAATCTAATTTAAAGTTATAACTCAGTTAAAAGTCGTTCATATACACTCAGTTTGGAGTTGATACGGAAGCACATTCAAGAGACATTTAATTTTGAGCCATATTGAGCACAATTTGATTTTTGTTAAAAACAGAAAGTTTAATTTTAACAAATTAATTTTTAACAATATTTTTAAATACTTGAATAGAAATCTTTCAAATTACATCAAAATTGTTAAACGAAGACATGGAAATCAAACTGTATTAAAATTTGAGCAAAATTGTTGCCGTTTTAAGGATCCATGATCCAAATCTAACATTGCGTTATTCCTAGCAAGGCCAGAGTAGTATTTATATTGCTGAGATTCACGCCCGTCAAATACATCTATTTTGAATTTGGTGCGGTGGCATATTGTAGAGATTTCTACTGTGGCATATTGTAGAGATTTCTACTGCCATGTTGAGCACAATTTTGAAATATTAACTACATTTTGATAGAACAAGAAAAATTTATTGGTTTTAACCAGTTTTTCAAACCAATTATTGTATATCTCTCAAATGACAGATATAAATCTCAATGATTGTAGAGTTTTGAAATCAATGTAGGTACAAAATAATGTTTCTTGTATAGCTGAGACTCGAAACTTTCATTTATACTCTGTTTGTGTGCAGTGCGGCAGCACATTCAAGAGTTATTTAATTTTGAGCTATGTTGAGCAATATTTGTTTTTATGAACATACATTTATGAAGAAATTTAACGTCAGCAAATTTTGAAGTAAAGAAGAGTATTTCTTACGATTGCTGAGATATAAAACTTTTGTGTGAACTTTGTTTGAGTTTGGTGCGGTAACACATTGAAGAGATGTGTTAGTTTGAGCTATATCCAAATTTACTCACAATAAAATTCAAAATTTTATTAACTAGACACTCGCTGAAAAATACTTTAGTTTCTCGTTAGGATAGTAAGAATTGTTTCAAATTGTCTAAGAATTGCAGCAGCCAAGGATGGTAGTTCTAAAATACAGAATTTTGAGCCATGTAGGGATTCTTAAAAGTAACTTACAACTCGATCTAAAAAAAACTTAAATCATATATTTTAGATTGTTTTAAAAACGGCTTTGAAGTTTCTTAAACTGAATTATTATTTCGCGCATTTGACAGGGAAGTGATTGCCAGTTGTTTGTTGCGCATTTTGAAAGTAGCCCAAAATAATAACAGAATAGGGTTAACTTTGAAGAATGAGAAAACAAAAACCCCAGCGAATCCTTAAGCTAAATAAATATTTATCATAAAGGATATGTAGAAATCTAAAATTCCGTATTAAAAAACCTGTTGATAAACGTAACTCTATATATATATCACATTTTGAGCTGTAGCTCTACATTTCCCAGAATATTGGATACATTTTAAGGTGCCTTTTGGTTAGAAACGCGATGGATTTGGTCAATAACTTGTGTTTATTTTTTAAAGAGATTCAAATTAATGAAAATATATAAATACCAGCTTTAGACTAACACTCATTTGTGAGCTGAAACATTTTGAGCTAAAAAAGATTATTAAATACACATCTACCAACTTCGTATGACTATAACTTACGAACCAATAAGAATTCTGACATTATTGTAATTTTGTAATAAAGTGCAGTTTGTTACCTTTGATATGGCTTCAAATTTATTGTAACAGTTTATAACATTTACCAAATTTTCCATATTGAGCCAGGTCTTTCAAAAAGTCTGTCGAATCTCAAAACTTCTGTTTTTTTTTGGTACGAACAGACGAATTCATTTATGGTGAACACAAATTTTCCCAGAAAATATTGTTTTTGAACTGAAGCCTAGTTTTCCCATAATATTTTCTCTTTAGTTTCTATTTCCATTCGCTTTCAATAAAATTGTCGGCTGTGGAATTTTATTCTGTGCCCAATTTTTTGGAATTTCATATATGTATGAATGTATTTGTTTTATTCCCATTCCAGCTTAATTGGTCTGTATGAACTCTTTCGACAAAAACAGAAGTGGACGCTAATTAACTTTGAGATCAACGCATCCAGATAAGAACTGATGCACATTCATATGGGTTTCATTAGATGAGCAAAAAGTTCAATATACTGGTGAAGTGGAGTGGAATTAAAACAGAAAACTGAACAACAATTGCATTAGTTAGCTGTTCATGTAGGGTCAATGGGCTTCGGGGGATTCATTTTTGTTTAAATTCTCTTATTTGTGGCAATTTTTTAAAATTAATTTAATGACGTTCGAAGCTGGGTGACAGTTATTGTAGAGTTTTCTTCCGTCAGCAATTGGAGATTGTAACTAGAACTAGCCGCATTCAGGAAATAAAAGTCTACGTTTATCGGCTTAAGTGTTAAGTTCTAAGCACGAACTTTTTTGAGGAGGTAGTCTAAAATGTTACGTTAGGTGTGATGACTTTGGGGCGGATCTTAAATTTTGGAATTCAGTATTTTCAAGACCTCTTGTTTTGTAAAATATATCTTTCTTATATATCTTTCTAGTTATAAATATTGTTTAATATCCGTAGCTTGGGAATACGCAAAATTTACAACAGAGTTTGCAATAAATCTGAACCGGGAGCCATAGTTTAACACAAACTTTAATTTGTCGGCTCTCGGTTCCCGAGCCTTTTCCAAAATTTTGTTTTGCAGCTCGTAAATTTGGTAGCTCATTTGTAAGCCGTTGCCTAGCCAAAATCTGGCTCGCGGGTCATGAACCAAAGTTCAATTCAAATTTTAGAGTCGGCTCGAGAGCTGATAACCAAAGATTGCACTTAGGCTCTAAGCTCTCGAGCCGTCTCTCTAATATGGATTGAACGTTGACTTCCAGCTTCCAGCTTCCAGCTTCCAGCAACTGATAAAGTCCTGTCCAAAGCCAACTCGTGGGCCGAGACCTAAAGCGTGACTTTCCCAAATTTGTAGCCGGCTTGGGAGCCGGATGTATGTTCACAGCTCGTGATCCGCGTGCGTATGCGTAAGAGTGATATTTTTGAATTGATGTCAATTACATACATATATTGTAATTAATATTAATTATATGTTATGTTACACAACGCGATATTAATTGATAATTAATTGTAATAAATTGGCGATTAGAATCTTGCATTTTAATAAAAGATTAAGAGTGTAAAGTTCTCTGTATTTGTGCTTTATTCTGTACTATTTTCTTTGCTATCTTTTCCTGATTCTATTTAGAATTTTTGAATCGTAACAAGTTGTATGCGTATGAGTGACGTTTTTGAATTGATATCAAGTATACATATTGGAATTCATATTAATTATACGTTATGTTACTCAATGCGATATTAATTGATAATTAACTACCGGTACTACCGGCCTACAGGATTGTAATAAATTGGCTATTCGAATCTTGCATTTTAATAAAAAATTCAAGAGGTAATAGTTGCTTTGTGCTTGTTCTATATTCCGTACTATTTTCTCAAGTATTTCTCAATTCTGTTTAAAACTTTCAATTCTGAACAATTTGTAGGCGTATGAGTAATATGTCTAAATGGATATCAACTATACGTATTGTAGTTAATATTAATTATACGTATGGTACTCAACGCGATATTAATTTATAATTACGGGTTTCGAGTGAATTTATTTCACCTTTCCTAAATCTTGCAGCTGATTAAAAACATTTAACCCAAAAGTTCTAAGTGTCTTAATTATTTAACATTTGTAAACAAAATAAAAGGTTATGGAAATTCTTTCCTTAGTGTCTCAGAGAAAATAATTTTAATTTTCACAACCCCTTAGAATCCTTTATGAGGCCTTTTCTATAAATTCTAAGCAACTGTTTGAGATTAATTTTAAAGTTTCTGTTTAACAAAAACTGAGACGCAAAACAGATTGTTGTACTCCTTCCCCTCGCGTTAATCCATTGGATAAAAATAGATTGACACCACGATGAATGGATGCCTGTTATACACTTGAACAATTGAATACAAAATAAATTGGGACTGACTGTCGCACAAACAGTCACAAGACCAACACGTCGAACTGACAAGAAAACAACTTGAACTGATAAAATTAAGTGATGAGAGAAACGAAAACGATTGAAATTTGTATAAGAAGGTGATGATGAAATAAAGTGAAAAAACGCTACGATCTAAAGAGTAACCCGTGAAATGCATTAACGCGAAATTGTGACGGGTTAAAACGAACAAAAGATACCTCTATGCGGAGTTGCATAACTGAGATAGTCAGGATTAGGTTAGTTGATTGTTACCACAAGACTATGTCGAGAGGAATAAGTACTCCTCAGAACTCCTCAGTATCATGACCATTGTTCTGCCTGTTAACTTTTAGGTAGAATTATTGAGCTTCTTTCATTATTGTGCACAGTTCGATTTTTTCATATATTCCACTATATATTTTCTTTGAAAATGGGCTGCTCGCTTCCTCCCCTTTTCATTATACCAGTCCATTGAACCTTGCGTTACAATTGACTGCAGCATCACCATGTGTTCATCCGCTGTCATTTAGCACCTCTTCAACTTACCATGGCTTATTTTGGGGCCTTTTTTTTACAACAAATAAGGAGTTTTTAGTACAGAGTGCGAGAAGTCTGTTTCCATCAAACTTTCAGATCCTTCGAAGCGAATTCTCTGAGAAAATGGTATTTTTTTAAATTTTTTTTCCGAAGCAGATGAAAGAAGTTGGACTAAAAACTCACTTCTATCGAACTATTGCCTACATCCACCTTCTCAATATTTGGTACCTCCATAGCACAATAACCAATCGACCACAACCCCAACAAATTTCTCGCGACAAGAAGTGAAAGGAAATTCCCTCCATGTCACATAATGATCCAACAAAAGATACCGTGTAATCGCATTAATACAAACAATTACAATCAATTGAAGACAATTTATGCCAAAAACTGAGGTGAAGAAAAATACAAAATAAAATTCGCAAAAGATGTGTGAAGATTGTGCCACAAAATCTGAGTTTCTCCATTTCTCTGGGTGACAAGCGAAATACAGAACACGGCTCAAGTCTATTACGACTCAGTAGATAATCTCCATTCATCAACCACTCATCCATCGATACAGCCAGCCAGCCATCAAGTCAGTCAGCCTGTCAGTCAACCAGCCAGACAACCAACCACCCATCCATCCATCAGCATCTTCTCAACTGGATTCATTGTATCGTCGTCATCTGTCGCCAGCAATAACGTCATGTAGTAGATTTTAAACATTGCTTGGCATAACGACATTTTTCGCGGGTTTTGCATTGTGATAGCTAAGGAAAATCTGAGTGGTGGTGAAACAATTTCCTTACAGATTTTCATAAAATTTTCACAATTGAAATTGTACACGATTTTGTGTGCATACGACGTTGCGTGTACGTGAGCATTGTTGTGATATGAATTTCAAAAATTCTTACTTAATCACGAGAAAATGGAAAAATTGTGTAAAAATTATATTTGGAAAATTTTCCTCACTTTTATAATGTTGTGTATATTTTGGCTGAATTTAACGGAAGCTGGTACGTATGAGTGCTGACGGTTTTTAATCATATAGAAATTATTAATAATTATTCGCTCAGTGGAACAAAAATAGTAATTATACAAGTACAGTGAGATAAGTTACGAAATTTGTGGTGGCATAAAAAAAAGAAGTGAAGTAAGAAGCTGTTAAGCTGTTAAGTCGATCCCTACTAGATTTCAAATATTTACAATTTAATTAAAGACAATCCATTATAAACCTGGTGAATTCTGCTCTCGTAGTTTAAAAAGTCGTGCCAAAAATGTGGAATATGTTGTACAGTAACATGAAGTTTTCCTAGTCTTGTACCATGGTATTCTATTCCCTTAGTACTAGTAGACTTCGATCATTAACTTCAGGTATCTTTTTATCCAACAGTCATTCATTAACTTCAGCGACCTCGCCAACAGTTTCAAGTCGCTCAGCATCAGCCACGCAGTTTCTTCAAATAATACATCATGTGCACGAAATCGAGGCTGTCAGGTAGATGTCTCATTATTTGTTGGTCAAACACGCATTTGTTTGAGGTGATGCGTGACAGCTAGCATTGACGTGATGGAGAATGATTCTTCTTTGGGGAGTGTCGCTGTCACTAAGCGAGGTGACCGCCGTCGAAAGAAATTTAGGGTGGTCAGAGCGGGGATCGAACCCACGTTCTCATGCACAAGAGCCGCGTACACTACCATTGCACCACCGACGGCCATATTATGTTTAATGATTTGAAAACTGTACATAGCTTAAAGTGAGATAGTCACATTGTTATCAAGAAGGCCAACTGCAATTCATATTAAGTATTCGTTGATTTCAAAGACAGAGCGAATGAGTAATATTAATTAAATATCAAGTCAAATAAATCCAAGTTACATATTAAAAATGGTATAACAAAAAGTATTTGCAAATGTATATCTTCGCTGGGCCTATAACAAGAGTTTTGTGTAATTTTTCGAATTTTGTTATACCGAAATTCCGAAATAGTTTCGAAGACTAAGTTGTATAAGAGAATACTTTGTTTTGGATGCACCTGAGAAGTGTATAAACAACATACGGTTTTGTGAGAACTCCCAGAGTCGGTATAACAATAAAATCAAAATTAAATAAATAAATGGTTTCCCATTACATCCCATGAAGGAATTTGGGAGATCTTCTCACAACCAGTGAGTTGTGCGCTTTCTAATTTTTCACTCACTGATTGAGACCTACAGTTTTACACCGGTTCCGAACGGTATTTTGAGAAGCTTTTGTCATGGCTAAGAACTCGATAGTGTCGCCGTCACTAAGCGAGGTGACCGTCGTCGAAAGAAATTTTTAAGGTGGTCGGAGCAGGGATCGAACCCAGGATCTCCTGTGCAAGAGGCGGGCACACTACCCATTGCACCACCGACGGCCAAAATTAAAATTACGTATGATTAATATTGTTTCCCGACTTGCTAATAAACTGCGTATGAGTAACATTTTATAGTTTTTATTACATGTTCAATAATTTGAAAACTGGACAGTCGGCAACGTGAGATAGTCACATTGCTATCAAGCATTCCAGTTGCAATTAATATTAGGTATATGTTATTTGACCTAAAAATACAAATTTTGTTTTATAAAACCATTTGGTGATTTTTATTTCAATTTTAGGAAAGATTTAAAGATATTTCAATCATTCTGTGTGAAAGTTTTAAGTTCATTACTATTTTCTATTTTAAAAAAAATATTATTGCGATTTCATTTTCAAAACTGATAATCTATTAAGCTTCAATTTATGCTTTCGACGACTCTAAGCAAAAAGATTTAATTTTTTTATTTTTTCAATCCCAATAAAAAGCTAACATTTATTAATAACTCTTTGACATTTTCCTATTTTATTTACAATTTATCAAACAAATGGAACGAAAACAATAACAACAACTGCTCTCATATGGATTTGTGGCATGACATTGATGTTGCAACAACGAAACGATGAATTTTTCAACATATTTCAACAACACAAATCCCAAAAAATGGTTTCAATTTTACAACTGCTTATGTATGTTTTATAACTGGTGATTGGCCTTTTTTGCGGAACCTACTCCAAACCATACTGACATCCCAACACAATCGCCACCATCATCCTGATTGCAACACTTTCCAACTTCTGGTATTATGACTACTGTCGCTTACTCAACTGCTGCTGACTTTGCCACTACTTTCCTGTCCTTGCCACTGATACTGTTTTTGACACTGCCACTGTAAGTTCCACCAAACTTTACTACATCAATCCTCGTCGCCATCGTACTCGTGCTCGTCCTCATCCTCGCTTTGGCTGTCATTGCTTTGATGGTGCCACACCAATTACAACAATCGCTCCAATTGCCACAACACTATACAACAGGATGGAGTGCCCAGTGTTGGAAAAAACATAATTCCGGTTCAATTCAAACGCCCGATGGTGAATTTAAACGCCCTTTTGGCATTCTATGTACATATCAGTGTTTTTTGTGGTTTCAACCAGTGTAAGTTATACGTAAACATTTAATATGAACCTGTTTGTTTTTTGTCTTTCCAACCGACCAGGCTTTGTGATTTGTAGCTTGATTTGATCCCTCTGCCCGCGTTTAAATGCTGAACATACATATGCACGTTATTTTGGGGCTGAAGTTTTGGCCAACAAATATAGTGGCTCACTGTTGTTTTATAACAATTTCTGTTGATTTAACGTGGCCTTTTACTGCTAACATTTCAATTATAGTCTGTGATCCCCTTTCCCATCCGAATCCCACCCAGCCACACAAATAGTTTACCTTTAGTTTAAAAAGTGAACAACAAAAAACAAAAACAACAATTTGGCCAACTACTATGGCTAAGTGTAAATAGCATTTTTATCAACAACTGAAATTTTGTATCCTTTGTGTATGTTTCGCATAAAACTGGTAGCAATGGAAATTTACTATTGTATTTTGTTTATTGTTATTCGACTGAACCCTTTGACAGCGTATTATGAATTCGAAAAAAATTGGTAAAAATTACACTCTAATAAGACAAAGGGATCGAAAATTCGATCGCAAATTGTTATTAAGTAACAGGGGAACATACAACAAATCCTAAGAGATTCAATGGCTATAGGGATATATTTTTAACTTAACCAGCAGCTTTTTAATTTCATATAAATTTGACACCATCATTTCCCAAATAATAATGCGTATGAGTAATATTTAATAAAAACCCTACAAAATAATTGTAATAGAGGAAGCGGCATACATAAGAAATAACTCCTAAGAGATTCAAAGATTTGGGGCAAGTTCCAGCTTTCAATTTACCCAATAACTTTGTGATTTCGTATAAATTTGACTTCATTATTTTCCAAATCATAATACGTATGAGTAATATTGAATTAACAAAATGTAGCCGTAATATTTATAGAAGAATCTGTATCTATACAATTGTTATAGGGAAATTTGCATCGATCAATTTAGCTTAAAATTTACTATAAACTATAAATAAATATCATATAAATATGAGTTCATTATGTTCTAAATAATAATGCGTATGAATAATATTTAATACAAACAAATTTCGTATAAGTAATATTAATAGAAGAAACGGTAATATTTTGTAATAATATTATGTATGACTAATATTTAATTTAAAAAACGTATAAGTAATGTTAATAGAAGAGAGAGTACCTGTAAAAATAACACCTAAGAGATTCAATGGTTGTAGGGGAACTGTCACCTATTAACTTAACCAACATGTCTTCAATTTGAAATTAATATATCGTATGAGTAATCTTGCCAACCGTTCCGCGTATAAGTAAACGTATAAGTAATATCAATAGCAGAAAATTTATCCATGAAAACAATTTCTAAGAAATGCAGTTGCTAAAGGAAAAGTTGAATCTTTCAATTTACCTCACAATTTTGTTATTTCATATAAATAATAATGCGTATGATTAATAATTAATACCAAACATAAATTAATAGAAGAAATGGAATTTACGTACAATTTCTTCAATTAGTACCTCTTATTGCCTTTGTGGCGATCCTGTAAAACACAAAAATTAAATTTGTTATCTGCTTAATTATCCTGAAATTATGCAGAGATTTAGACGCTTTTCAAAACCAAGATAACACAGTTCTCTAACCCGATCAATCTTTTCTACTTTCTCCCCAGTTGGTAACACCAAGCTTTCGCATCGATTGGTCTACCTGATTCTTTCAGCCGGGTCCTAGTATTCATATCCTTCAACTTCCTTAGAGTATGTCTTCGTATAAAATTCGAGCTAGTGCATTCTTCTTCTAGCAACATGACCTAAACTAACCATCTTGATATCATTATTTCCATTCGCTCAACTATATCACTGTCGGACTACAATTCATAGAGCTCATGGTTCAGACGACGTCGATTCACGCCTTTGTCCATTATAGGTCCATTGTTTTCAGGAGCATTTTTGAATGGAATATTATCAGTGTTTTTTGTTCTCATGTGATATGACCCACAATTCTAAGCCGCAAAGCAAGGAAGATTTTATGAGAGTCTGATATATATATTATGCTCTATTTCGCGAAAGAGGGGTTTATTCTTGAATGGTTTATTTAGTAAGTAATATTAACTTTTTAGTTGTCTGCTTTGTTGCGTATTAGTTAAAAATAGATTCAAATTTGTGAGCAATAATTTTTTGTTCAAATTAGAACTTGTTGCGACATCGCTTTCTTCAAAAATTTATTGAGTTTAGCCGAGCGTTTTATTGAAAATTCAAGTTATGATTTATATAAAAAGAGCGTATGATTGATATGAATGTTTTGTTTAGCTTCTTAGTTACGTATGAGTCATATTTATGTTTATTTGCCAGTTTTAAAGCAGCCTTACATTGTTTCTTCTTGTTTCCCATGTGAATTCCAACCATTCTTGTTTTAATTAAATTTCATTTATCTTATATTTTTTTTAATAACTAATATTTACTGTTATTTTCCAGATTTCCTTATTGTGAATTTATATTCGATTTACGTTTGTCGCGTCATTTTACAACTTTACCCGATTGCTATGAGATCCATTGCAATGAGACGTTTACCTTCTTCAATGATTGATGGCGTGGCAGTAAAGGGGGTTTTAAAACTAAACCAAATAATTAAAATAATTATTATATTTATATTGTATTAATTTTAAGACTTTCTATTAAATATTTGTTATAAATAAATGAGAATGAAATAAGTAAATGGAATACTTTTAGAAAGGATAACGGCGTGTTTCGAAGTGTCCAAACTTCACTTCAGCGACTTTACTATTTTACTTACAATTCAAATCATGTGGTCAAGGTACAACTGGATTTATCGCCAGTGACTCTTCTGAATTAATTCCTTTTATTGTAATCACAATTGACACTAAGTTGTTTACATTTGCTGAATCTTTATATTTACATTTTTTCCTCATTCAATAATAATCTTCATCAGTGTTCCTCTATTATGAGTACGTTTATTTATGTCCAAATTCCCACGTGCTAATAACCTGGTTTTGAAAATACGTGCTGCACATGATGTTTTGCCAGTTTGGATTTTAACTCAAATTGGCCTTCAGCGATCAATGTCATATTCTGCTGCAAATTGTGAGGGAGAATGATAAAATGGAAATGAATCATCGCTATAAAAATAAAAATATAAAAATAGTTTCCATAGGAAACACAATTATCTGGCGTGCACTGGATGGAGTGCTGCCCAAGGAAAGCGGTTTATCATCCCACCTCTTTTTATCTTTTTTAAGGTGCCCCCAGTTATTTTTGAATCTAAACAATCAGAGAAGAGAAATACTGAAACACTTCGTTAGAGAGATCTACTGTGATCTATGTCAACAATGCGTATGAGGTCCAGAAGATGTTCTTGACATGTTATGGTTTCCAAGAACAAAACTTTAAACTCAATTTTGGAGATAATGGTAGGGCTACTGTTATATCAGGATGCTGACAATCTTATCTGTAAATGATTTCACATATGAACATAATGTGCATTACGAAGCCGGCTTGTAGACGAATCAATATCATTGTTTACTTTGATGACTCCAACAGGCGTGTATAATCTAGAGGGACCTTGGAGAAACTATGAATAGTTTCGTATGCTTTCATTTACAGAGGCAGCCCTGCATGAACTAGACGGATATATAGAGAAATGTAGCCCACCAATTTAGTACACGAAGGTAACCTCTCTTGGTATTGCGAATAGATTTAATACTATCTCTCTTATTACGATAAAATTTCACTATCGACCCTTAGGATGGGTGTGGGTCTTGATGAGCTAATATACGAAGTGCTCACCGGGAAATGTGTCAGGATAAAGTTGAACACTTCGACCTCCACCAGGTATGTCAAGGCGGGGTATTGTCTGCACTTATTACCATTAATAATAAACTGTTAGTCTTAAACTATGTGTATGAGCAATATTGATTGGTAGTTCCGTTTTGTAACATATTAGTATTATTAATTTGTAGTTCCCTGTTTTGCACGTATTAGTAATATTATGTTATAGTTCCCTTTTCTGTTACATACGTATTACAAATATAAATTTATAGTTCCCTGTTTTGCTACGTATTAGTAACATTAATTTTTAGCTCTCTCTTTGGTTACGTATTTGTAATATTAATTTATTGTTCTCTATTTTTTCGTACTAGGCGGCGAAATTCCATCTTAAAAGTAACGTGTGTTAAAATAAAAACTGAACAACTTGACATCTATCAGATATCTCGCGAGAGGTACATCTCAAGAAGGGATATTGTCTCCACTTCTGTGGAACCTTGCGCTAACTTAAATATACAGATAATCAAAAACAATGTGTATGAGTAATATTAATTTGTATTTTAAAGTGTTGTTACGTATTAGTAACATCAGTTTTTAGTTCGTGTTAGTAATATTAATTTGTAGTTCACTGTTTTGTTACATAGCAGTAATACATATGATTTTGATTTGGCAAAAATTCGTTTTAAAAATAAGGTGTGTGTTATAATAAAACCTACCAGGTGTGCCGACTGAGATACACCTGAAGGAGAGGCTTTGTCTCCACTTCTGTTGAACCTTGCGCTAACTGCGATAGTGGTCACTTTCTAAAATGCTGCACGAGTAACTATCGAAGTGTCCTAATATACATGCTCCAGGTTAACTTTTACACGTTGGACAAATGGGCGAATAAAATTGTCTGTTAACTTTAAGCCGTAAGCTGGTTTACAACGAGCTGTTTCCTATTGCCCAATGGGATCTTGGAAACTAATTAGTATTGCTGAGTGTGCAAAATACTTGGGTGTTATCTTTGACAACAAGCTTTGTATTGCATCCAACATAGTTGAGAGGGCGCAAATCCTTCTAAAGTATGTTACACCTACATTGAAGTTAGTCATGAAATAGTGGAGGAGCATGTTCCCATCATTTATGCATCTGTCGGCTATATGAAGGCAAAACCACTATTCAATTGGAGATATCACACTCTCTCATATGAAAGGAATTGCTGAAACAAAGGAGGGATGTGTGAATTTCAATACGGAGGGTTGAAATTTAATTATTCAAAATTATAATTATCCAATCAGATAATCTAATTATGGAAAGCGCACAACCCAATGATTGCAATTCGGTGGTTACACGCAATTAGATTATCGCAATAGTTTTTGTATGGAGTTTGACATTTGTTATCCTCCTAATAATTTAAGCTCCGTGTGTGTAAAACCCGTTTAAGATGCTCTCCCTTTTCTAAGGGTTGTAGTGACTAATTGAGTGAAGTCAATGCCCCATATAGGGCACTCCGCAGATTTTCAGTATCTTCTCCTCTGATGGAGGGAACTAAAGTACACTAGTTTGTATTTCTTTACTAACAAAAAAGATTCCACATCCAAAGTGCACAGAAAGAGAACAAAACAATAATGACGACCCTCACCCAAATAGTGACAACAATCATTATGTGAGATATGATGCGACTATTTTATATGTTTTGGTATATTTTTACACAAATGCATGAGTTTAAACGAAAATGTATACATTTTATTTAATTAAAATTAATCAAACAAATAACTGACATTCGCATAATTTCATTTGTGACTCTTTTTTTTGTATTCAATTTTTTGCGCACATTTTTCACTTTTCTTTGCATTCATTGACAGTTTCACGTACAGAGTACCCACTACTACAACGACAACTACTCGATCCATCCGACGGATCAGAATGAGAAATAAAGTTCAGTGCTTACAAAATGCGATTTGATTTCACTGATCAACTCGGTCTGTTGGTGTGAATGAGTGAGTGGCAAGTGAATGAATGAACCCACCAGTACAAAGCAAAAAGAAAAGGAGAAACAAAAAACGATAATAAAATCAGAAAATCACTGGTCCCAGCATACGACTACAAAAGGAAGGTGTTCAAGCGGGTTGTTTTCCATTTCATTTCAATTGAAAAAATACAAAATCAAGTTTAAAATCCATCATAATCGTCAGTCAAAACATTATCATCAGAGCGTCATCACCATCATTACCGCAATCATCATTATCATAATAATCATCATCGTCATCATCATGAGTATCGTCGTAATTTCGCATAAAATAGCTGAATAGGCAGTGCTGATCTTTGAGTTCTGACGAAGCCAATGATGGCAGCAACGCCAGTTGAGAGTCGTGTTTATCATTATTAGCTTTCTCGTTCTCATGCTCAGCGCCATCACTGTCATTATCGTCATCACCGTCACCGTCACCGTCACCGTCACCACCAATAGCATCAACATCACAAGCACAATCATCATCGCCAACATTGTCGCCCTCATCGCCCAGAGTCACAACAAGTCGTCGTCGCTGTGATGATCATCTACTCGTTCCACATTGAGTTTTTTGCCATATCGAATATGTATTCAGTTCGGGGACATCTATCGTTGGACTTAAACACTTTGCGTTACGTTCGATTGTCGTCGCTATTCGCCATAGCGTATTTTTAGAGCAGAAACTCCAAAGAAAAGCCTTAAAAGAATTCAAACAAGACTGGAAGAAAAATCTCAAGATATCGTAGAAATCGTACGAGGTGACCGCCCCCTCATAGTAGAAAATACCACCCGTCGCGAATTCTAGTTTGGTTGTCGGTTTCCGTTGGTTCTTTGTTTTTCTAGTGGCTACATCGGGAATAGCAAATGGCGAAATTAATGACGTTTATCTTTTTGGTTTGTTCGCTGATTTTATGGTATTTCCTGTTTTTTGGCGGCGGCATCGGGCGTTTAGGTGGTGGCAGCCCCAAAATCAGTAGTTTTGGTGTTGAGGCCACAAATGGTCATGGCAGTCCGCTGGAAGGACGTGATTATCATCACAGTGAAAGGGGTGGCCACATCAAAAGTAAGCGGATACAAGTGGTGATATGAACAATAAAGTCAAGCAAAAATATGAAATGTACAATTTCAAAACTAAAACCACGACTAATACTGCGTCTTTGGCAAATCATCGATTTTAGCCACAACAGCTGTTAGGGTTTCGTTCAAAATTAACGCAAAGTTCACCTAGAATTGGAATACAATCTTTATGATCATCTTCATTTATTTCTTTACGTAGTTTGGAAAATAAATGAAGATGATCATATAAGTTGTTGGGTTTTCTTTAAAAATTAAAACCAATTTTATTTAAAATTGGAATATGAAATTTTTAAATTAAAACCAGGACAGGTGCTGTGTCTACACTCACGTAATTCGGAAAATAACAGATTTTGGCCACAGCTTTTGTTAGGCTTCTTTCAAAATGAAAGAAAATTGCATATACAATTGGAATATACAATTTTGAACTTAAAACCATAAGCAATTTCGAAATGAAGTAACTAAATTCGAAAATAAGAGATTTGGCTCACAGGCGGTTGTTAGAGTTTCTTTCAAAATTATGGCAAATTTCACCGAAAGTTGGATACTAAATTTGGATACGCAATTTGGAAATAAATGAAGATGGCCTTATAAGGTTTTCATATAGGGTTTGTTTTAAAACTAAAGCCAATTTCACCTAAACTTGGACTATAACATTTCGAAATTAAAACCAGAAAGAATTTTGAAATGAAATACCTTATTTTGGCCCCAGAAGCTGTTAGTGTTGTTCTCGAAGTCTGGGTAAATTTGACTTAAAATGTCTAACTGTGCTAATGCTGCGTCTCCACAACGGTAATTTCGAAAATAAATGTTAAATCTAATTTCACCTTAAATTAGAATAAACTGTTTTGAATTCGAAACTCCTACTAACGCTGCGTCTCCACCCACGTAATTTCTAAATAATGTGGAAATGGCATTGCCAGTTGTTGGAGTTTATTTCAAAATGAAGTCAAACTACACCGAAAACTAGAATAACAAATTTCGAAGCTTTAAACGTAATAATAAACAATATTAGACGTGATTTCAATGCAACTCCTTTGCAACCCTCGTAAAGGCCAGAATTTCAGCTTTTACCCCAGTCTTAAAGACAAGTTGAGTTTCAGTTCCCCACTAAGATCTAGCCCCAATTCAATAACCATCTTGAAGCCATCAGTAAAATTTAAATTTCCCGAAAATGATGGGGAATCTTATTTGTCTAATCGTTGCCGTCCAGTATTATTATTTTCGGACCCCCGTGGAATTCCATTACCGGCATAATATAGTCAAATTATCGAGTCAAGTGTCGGTCTTATCCATCTCAAGGAGAATAAGAACATGCCCTAGTTAAGCTTGCTTTCAAAACCCAAGTTCTCTGTTCTCTCTGAATATTCGAACGCAACACCACTAATCGATGGGAAGTATGACACTCTCATATCGAAAGAAGATTCCTAGAGTAAAGGAGTAATTGGGATAGCGGGATATATAATTTTCTATATGGATAGTTTGATGCTGAATGATCAGGGTAAAATAAGATATATACCTTATGGTAAGATATTTACCCTAGGGGACTGGATTTATCTCCTCCTCACACACTACCTGATCATTGTAGCGTGTATGAGGCAGATATTTTGGCGATGAAGGAAGTGAAAATTATCGCGTGACAATTTTGGCGTATCAATTTTGTCGATTAGAGAAGTGGCAATTAATAGTCCACCAGTCATTTGGGATCAATATCTTCTCTGACAGGCAGGCGCTTATCAAGTGCGTGCTAGGCACAGGGACCTTAAAGTGAATTGCAGGGGGGACGAGTTCCCACTGCAAGGGGATACCTTACAGGTTCCACAGGAATTGAAACGTGTTTTCATGACATTGGAAACTTGTAAGCATATCCTGCAAGAACACTACTATGTGATGATGCTGACGAGGTGAATGAGAGGCATAAATTGTGTACGCACAAGACAAATCTCACCAATAGTGAATGTAATGTAACAAATCTGACGAATAGAAATAGAATGCAACTTCTGTCTCTAGCCAGGACCAAGTCAACAATGCTTGTTTCAGTTTTGATGGGACACTGCCTGATTGGTTCTGTAGATGTTGATGTTGTTCTGTAGATGCTGCTGTAACGATGAAGAGGTGGAAGAGTCTAGTGAACATAGTCTATGGACGTGTTTGTAGATGTGTATCTGGACGTATTTCTGGATGTGGTTCTGGATGTATATTATGATATCGTACGACTTTAGGGAGCTTAGCAAAATTGTCTCAGCTAGGCATTGAATGCATTTTTAAGCCTTTTCAAGCAGAGAAAAAGATTTCCGAAGGGGCTATCTCCGAATCTCGTTAGTTCATGATAGCATAATTGACTAAAGAGTTTATGTAGGCTATTCTCTGACCGTATCTACGCCTTATATAACCTATAGTATACTCAGATGCTCGTCTCAAAATCGGAGGAACTTAGCAGTAGAATATTAGTATACCCAAGGAAAATACTTTTAGCAGCGTTCACATTTGAGTAAATGTCCGCAGAATTAAGTTAAGAGTTACATCCAAAGCCGCTAGAGACATGATCCGCCTGGCTCCATGAATATACTAGCCACAGTGATTTGAAACTTGCACAACAGTTTAAATTGATGGATCTTATTCAATGCCATTCACCAAACAAAGTATCCATTGGTAACAATTGGCGACCTCTTGTCTTATATAACCAGTAAATGAGTGTTCGTGGGTTTTCCCCAGGGTTTGACGTAATGTCTCGTAATATCGATATTATCTGATTGCCGATCCTTTTAATAGATTTAAGAGAGATGCGGGTACGTATTTTAAGCACGCGCAGACGAAAAAGTTTCGAGATAAAACAACTTCGCTGTAATTACAGGCCAATTGGCTGAATTATGATCAATTTTTTCTGAGTTTTGTTACGTATTTTAGTTTAAGGGTGATAAAACAGTTTAACAAACGATTTAATGCCGATTGTAAAAGTTATTTTCTAGAAACAGAAGTCACAATAACTTTTGAACTAATTTTTGTACGCAAGTTTTAAAATTCTTATTACTTTGTAGGAGATTTAAACCACTGTTGGCGTCGTTACGATGGCTACAATCTGCAGAATACAGTAGTCAATAAAAAGGAGCAGCTGAAGAAGCCCTATGGAATTCTATGCAATTTTAAATGTACCTGGTTTTTTACAATAAGGTAAGACAGCTGATATATGGATACTGGGACATTTTAAGATTTTTTATTTATGTGTATTTCCGCATTCCCCATTTTTCGGCTCAAAGGAGTAAACCGAGCGATTCGGTAGAGGTAGGAAAAAATGGATCCACTAAATGAATATGAATCGGTGTTATCGTTATTAACATAATTTGTACCAAGAAATATTTAAATGCCCATAACAGAAAGTACATAGCATACTCAAGCAAGTGCATAAACTATTACAGAAGGTACAAAAATTTACATAAATTGTACAAAAAGTACACAAAATGCACCAAACGTATATATTGGGTAGCAAAAAAGTACATGAAGTGTAATAGCTAATTCAGACGGTGATGTGAAACACTTGTTTCGTTTACTCAACCATGATTGTGAATCGCCCTGTTCACATGACGCATTCGTGTTTCTATTGACAGTTGTGATTTATGTCAAAACAAATAGTTGTTTTTGTACGTTTTGGTTATAAAATGGAAAAGAAAGGTAAGAAAATATTGAACCAAATGTTAAGTATTTTTACCAAAATTTCTTATTTTTTAGTAAATAGAAAAAGTGCCAGCAAATGTTTTATTTGTGTTAACAATCAAGGCTTTGCTTTTTATTTATATTTAAACACAAACTTCACTTTCGCTCTATGTTTATTTATTTTTTGCTTTGTTTTGCTTATTCTGACAACTAGTTCAGATAAAAAAGCGATAGCGTACTAAATAAATTAGAGATGGTAGTAAATTATTCATGTTTGGTAAGATGTTTCGAATTGAAACGAGATGGTTCGCTCTCAAAATTTTGTATGGCGAACCATGATGTTTCAAACATGATTGGGGGGCCAAACACGAATGAGAGAACGAAACACGAAAAAAGCCAGCCGTCTGAACTTGCTATAAGATAAATTACTTTAAGTGTTCCAAGCTAATATATTAAGTGTACCAGACTGTACATAGAATGTACAAAAAATACATTAATTCTAACTACAGTAAAGTCTATATAATGTGTCCTAAAAATCACATAAAACTTACTTAAAAGTGCTCCACAAAATATATAAAGTGCAGCAAAAAGTACATACCGCACCAAAAGGTAGCAATGTAGCAACAAATTACCAAAAAGTATATAGTGTACCAAAATGAAAGTACAAATAAAGTACATAAAATGAATAAAAATGTCCATAGTACACCAAAAAAGGACATAAAAAGTACCAAAAAGTACAGATCGTGCTATCAACGTGCATACAATACATATTGTAGCAAAACCATACAAAGCCGTACATACATAGTACCAAATTGTACGTTAAATGTACCTACAATTTTCCAAAAATTTCTGTTTGGACGAAAAAGTACCAGAAAATGTAATTTATTCAAAATTACATAAAAAAATGGTGTCCGATAACATCCCACGATGGGATTGAGGAGAGCTTCTCACAATCAGTGAGATGTGCGTTTTCTAGTTTTACACTCACTGACTTGGGGCCTATAGTTGTACACCGGTTCCGAACGGTATTTTGAGAAGCTTTTTCATGGCAAAGTACTCGATAGTGTCGCCATCCCTAAGCAAGGTGAACGTCGTCGAAAGAAATTTAAGGTGGTCTGAGCAGGGATCGACCCACATTCTCATGTACAAGAGCCGCACACATTAATCGCGACACAAAATTACATATAATTACCAAAAAATTTAGTTTCGATACCAAAATGTATACAAAAAAACCAACCATTTTCTTTTGATATCAATCAGCACATAAAAAGTATTCAAAATCGTACTTTTGGTACTTAATTGTACATTTTGGTACCAAAAGGTACATATTTTGTACTTATTTATTTTCGATACCAAAATGTACACAAAAGAACCAACAATTTTCTTTTGATAACAATCAGCACATAAAAAGTATTGAAAATCGTACTTTTGGTACTTAATTGTACATTTTGGTACCAAAAGGTACATATTTTGAACTTATTTGCTACCAAAAATGCCTTTTGTTGTCCTATTTTAGCACCAGAAAGTATGTTCTTTGGTACCTCTTATTTCCTTGTTGGTAACCTTTATCTTCCTGTGGTTTCGGTTTTTTTTGATTATTTATATATACTTTTTTTTTGGAATACTAAGTAGTTTTACCAGCACAATTTTTTTGGTACCACTAAATTACATGCAAGTACTAAAAAATGTACTTTTGGTACCAAAAAATACACAAAAGTGCAAACAATTTACTTTTTATGACCATCAATCAGCATATAAAAAGTATTCAAAATTTTACTTTTGGTACAATTTATTGGAAATTTGTATGTAACAAATAACGAGCCCTAATTTCCGTGCGGAATATGTAAACGACTCAAACCTCGCGAAATGTATTTTTAGTAGTCAAAGGGATTTTACACGCATGCTCGCGTGTGTTGACGATACCTGGTCACTTTGTTCTTAGTAGTTCAAGAAGTTTCTTGGTATAGAGCAATGTGCATTTTACCCAACTTTCCACCATTCTGTAAACAATTATTTTCAAATATCCAAGTTGTCATGAATATGCTCAGAAAGGCTTTGTTGCGTCAGAAACAGTTTTGTCGAGGAATCCAGAAAACTGTCAACATTCAAACAAAATGGTATTTTTTTCGATATATTTTTCTACTAAAATTTTAAATATTCTGGTAAAGTTTGATTTTTGTGTATTTTAGTTTTAAGAAATACCAACCAGTCTCTATTGTTCACTTTTACAATTTCATTTAATTTGTTCTCTATTTGTTCTTTCTGCCATCTCTTTTGCAGTTTCCCCACATGTGAATTCATCTATGATTACAAATTATCATGTTACTTATTTACCTCACTGCCCGATTGTACAACCGTGAAATGTACGCTGTACACGTATTTTACATAATGTTAATTCTACATAGAACAGCAATAACAGAAACAACGAACACAAAACAAAATAAACAATAACAATAACAAACACTGCTACAACCATAAAATCAAAAGAAGTAATAAAAAAAAACGGAAAAATCTCAATTAATTTAAATTAAAATAAATATTTTGTATGTTCTACTACTACTATTTTATAAAAAAAATACATATAAGACTTTGGAATATTTCTAAAACAAATCAAAACAAAACTCACACACTCAAATGAATTTAACATTTTATGAATTTTAGTTAATAAAATCAATAAAAAAAAGTACAACAAGAATATTATTATTATTTATTTATGATAACCAGAATTTAAAAAAAATATTTCTTAATTGTAGTTAAAAATTAAAATTTTTTTCTTTTGAATTAAAATCTATTTTGTTTATTTATTTTTTTAAATTTTAAAATTTAATTAATGTTTTTTCGAAATTTAATGTTATTTTGGTTTATATTTTTAAGTTGTTTAACATTTATTTAACATTTCCTATTATGTTTTTCCTATATTTTGTAAATAAATGTAAGTTTAAAAATAATTTCTAATACTTTTTGTTTTTTTCCAAAGATCCTAAAATTAATACTGAGTTTTAGTCAGGAGGTGCAAGTTATCATTAGACAAACTGCCGGATGTTAGCATAAAAAAAATTTGCAGCAATCTTGACAAAACTAAATAGATTAGCCATACAACATACTCATTTTTTGCAGTGTACTTAAAACAGTGACCGGTAAACCCTTACAACCTTAATTCTGTCGTTGTGTGGGTGAGCTGCATGGAGAGAATCAATCATTCGGGTTCACTGGAAAAAATTTCTTCAAATAAAAACTAATAATCCCATTTATCACTTAATATTTATCTCAGTGTAATGACGGAACAACCGATAACCGTCTTTTTTCGAATGCTCAGGAAGGATTGAATGATTTCGTTTGTCTTCGATCAATACGATGTGAAATCATGAAGCTCAAAACTGCATGGTGCATAGGCTTTGCCGGTCACTGAAATAGAGTTCATTTGGCGCAAAAATATTTCTTTTGCCCCAAAAATATTTCATTTCCTAGCTGGTTTTATTGTTGGCCGATAAAGTTGATACTTTTCTCTGTAATAAAAAACTTTTGCCATAAAACTCTATTCCTTTGTGATTTTTGTTTATTTCTAAAATTATTAAAATTTTATTACTACTATTTACTATAACAGTACTATTTTCAAAATTAAAATGTTCGAGGGTTTGGTCGTTTTTCGCATAATTTTGTTCTCGTATATTTCGCTGCCCTTTGGGTAGCATCGTCAGGAAGATAAACACAATTATTACCAAACGCTCGAACTGTTTAGTATGAAAGGTGGGATAAAGCACCACCTTTTTCAATATCGTACGAGAACTATTTTTAAAATTGTAAGTTTTTCTATCATAATCCGATTTAAATTGATATTTTCTATTAAACATATTTTTTTGATTAAAATCAAAAAAAAAAAAATAATTAAAACCCTGAGGATGAGGGTATACTAGGGTGGACCTTGTGTCGATATTTTGGTAGACGAGGGCTCTATTCCGTGCCTTTTTGAAAAAAAATGACAATGCCGAAAAAAAAAATTAAAAAAAAAAAACATTAGGGGTTGCGCACGAGCCGAGAAAAAGGTCCACTTTGCCAAAATTAGGGGGGAAATTGCCATAGGTCATCAGGGGTCACCCGTAGGGGGGAAGAATATATGGCCGACCCCCATTAACTTTTTACCGCCAACATTTTCCCCCGAGACACCCACCCCCTATCTCCTCCCCTTAGGGGGGTCACCATACAAAAATGGAGGTTGCTCAGTATTTTCGAAAAACACCATAGGTCATCAGGGGTCACCCCTAGGGGGGCAAAATATATGACCGACCCCCATTAACTTTTCATCCCCAACATCTTTTCCGAACAAACTTACCCTCTATCTCCACTCCTTGAGGGACTCCCCATACAAAAATACTGAAAATCTATGTATTTACAGTTGCACAATATCGAGATTTTTTTGATTTTTTTTGATTTTTTTACAGAAATTCCACCAATATTCAAGAGTGGTCATTGTTTGGAAAGTCTTGAAAAATTTGAAACGCACACGTGCTGAATCAGGTACATAGGCACCCTTAGCAGATGCCCCCATTCATCAGTACCTGGCAGTAAAATATTGCAAAATACGTAGTAGTTATAAATAGCAGTTCATTCATCGATTGTTGTCATTCAACAAGTGCCGACGACCGCGAAAAGTAAATTGATTTTTCTCCCGTTTTTTAAAAGTTAAGATGACAACACGACTTAGATCGCGCGACGATATTTTTTTGATTGGTTATCCAAGCATGAATATTACGGGGAACAAATTACCGTCGAAGAAGCAAGTGCTAAGAATGCATTTCTTCAACATTCGCAAACGAAACATGTCGAAGAAAAATAGTGCGGTTATAGTCGCGGACGCAGTGATGATTTTTTGGCGCCAAGCAGCTATTCCGACGAAAGCCAGAGGAGATGTTACAAGAAAAATAGCTGCGCTGCACGATGAGTGGGATGCTTTAAAAAAGTCATCTCACAGAAAGACTGAGTCCACTAGAGAAAAAGAGACTACGTTTTCTGATAGCTTGGATAATCTTTTCGACATCGCACACGCCAACGCCCTTGAGAAAATGACAAATACCAAAGACATTGAGTTTCTGCTAAAGCAAAGAGAAGATGGCCGGCCAGGAACTATGGGAGGTGTGGACGCTACTGATACTCGAACGAGGAAAAGAAAAGCTGAGCGCGAAGAACAAGAAGAGTTGCGACGCAAACGTGCAACGGAATCTAGTAGAGATCGGTTCGCTAAAGGCGGTAAGCTATTTCGCGCTTTGTGTGTTCGTCCAATGTTTATATTCAAATAAAATTCGTTCAATTGCAGTGGTTAAATTTTCAAGCAGTGATTCAAGCGATGATAATGGGAGACAGGACGAAAACTTCCCGGCAGAAGCTGGCCCGTCAAATGTTGGTGACAGAAGAGGTTACAAACAATGTTTTACTGAACGAGTCCTATCAGCTTTGGACAAGTGCAAAGTGACTGACCGAGACGCGGTCGGCATTATGATAGCGGCGGCAGAAGCATTTGGACGCGATCCTCAACAATACACAATAAACCGTACGTCGCTTCGGAGATGTCGGCGTTCAAATCGAGAGAACATGCTGAGTTATGTGAAAGACAATCCAGAAGTAAGATCGCATAGATTTATTTGCTCTCATTCAGAATTCTTATTCTTCAACGCGTTTCATTCATCTCCAGCTTGTCGCAGCTAAATCCTTCGTAGTCCATTGGGATGGCAAAATGCTTTTGGATTTTGTGGGTACAAAGAAGGTGGACCGTCTACCGGTAATTGTCTCGTACGGAGAAAAAGAACAACTTCTTGGAGTTCCCAAAGTAGAAGATGGGAAAGGAAAAGGCCGGAGAATAGCACATGCCGTTTATCAACTGTTGGCATCTTGGGATATGACACATCGAATACAAGGACTTTCTTTCGACACGACATCAACGAACAGTGGCCCATTCTCCGGAGCCTCAGTTGCTCTTGAGCGGCTGTTGGAGAGAGAAATCTTATATTTACCTTGCAGACACCACGTATACGAACTGGTGCTAAGGGAAGTTTTTGAGACAAAAATGGGAAAGACCAGTGCACCAGGCGTTCCTTGCTTTGACCGTTTCAAACAGGAATGGGACGCTGTAAAGGTTAAACCATTCCATTCTGGCTTGATAGACGATCAAGTCGTCAGAAAAATTCCTGTGGCAATGCAAGTCGGCATAAAGAAGTTTTGCTTAGATCAATTGAAGGAGAAACACCCTCGCGATGACTACAAAGAAATGCTACAATTAATTCTTTTGTTTCTGGGTGAAAAACTTGAGAATTACCATTTCCGACCTCCAGGACCCGTTTCCCATGCTCGATGGATGGCAAAAGCCATTTACAGCCTCAAGATGTTTTTGTTTCGGAGAACTTTTCACTTATCTGTATGTGAATTGAATGGTATTCGACACGTTTGTATTTTTGTGGTGCGACTTTACGTCAAGGCATGGTTTGGTTCTTCTCGAGCAGCTGAGGCGCCGAATCAAGATTGGAAGTTTTTGAAGGACATCGTCGAGTACAAGTCCGTTGACCAGGATTTATCTCGGGTAATGATAAAGAAATTTATCGGTCACCTATGGTATCTCGCCGATGAGCACATAGCCCTTGCCTTTTTCGATGACAAGGTTTCAAATGAGTTGAAGGCCAAAATGGCCCAAGCATTGCTAGAAAATGAGAATGACGAAGGTGAAGAAGATGAAGAAGACGAAAAAGGTGAAGAAGATGAAGAAGACGAAGAAGGTGAAGAAGACGACCCGGTTCCCTCCGCTCCTCGCGTCGTAATCAAAAGCACCAGCGTTAAAAAAATCGAGGTGAAATTCAAAGATGTGAATGAGGAATTCTTGGCTAAAGACTTGAGCAACTTCGTCTCTCATAATACCAAAAATTTATTTGTACGATTTGGAATATCGCATGATTTCATTCTTGCAAATCCAGCAACCTGGAAATCTCGCGCAGACTATCAAGAAGGTCGTAGAATTGTAAATAACTTGCGCGTTGTGAACGACACTGCCGAAAGAGGAGTAAAAATGATACAAGATTATAATAGAATACTGTGTCAAGGCGAAGAAGAGAAACAGTATTTACTACATGTTATCGATTCTTACCGCAAGAAATACCCATCAGCGAACAAAAATATGTTAATTTGACTATATTATATTAAGAGTGCTTAGTAGTACTACTCAATTACAGCTTCTTTTATTTTTGTATGGGGAGTCCCTCAAGGAGTGGAGATAGAGGGTAAGTTTGTTCGGAAAAGATGTTGGGGATGAAAAGTTAATGGGGGTCGGTCATATATTTTGCCCCCCTAGGGGTGACCCCTGATGACCTATGGTGTTTTTCGAAAATACTGAGCAACCTCCATTTTTGTATGGTGACCCCCCTAAGGGGAGGAGATAGGGGGTGGGTGTCTTGGGGGAAAATGTTGGCGGTAAAAAGTTAATGGGGGCCGGCCATACATTCTTCCCCCCTACGGGTGACCCCTGATGACCTATGGCAATTTCCCCCCTAATTTTTGCAAAGTGGACCTTTTTCTCGGCTCGTGCGCAACCCCTAATGTTTTTTTTTTTTAATTTTTTTTTTCGGCATTGTCATTTTTTTTCAAAAAGGCACGGAATAGAGCCCTCATCTACCAAAATATCGCAAAAATGTCATTTCAAGGTCCACCTTAGGGTATACTAAGAAATATTTTCTTATTGATTATACCAAATAGTATAAAAATGTACCAAAAACTCCATAAAACATAACAAAAGTACATGAAGTGTGCCAAAACAGTATATGAGTTCCACCAAGTACATGAGTACCAAATAGTACATAAAAGGTATCAAAAACTACATAAAGCGTACCAGAGAGAACATAAAGTGTACAGAAACTGCATTCAGTATTTCAAAGAGATGCATTAACTGTACTAAAAAGTACAATTATACACCTTTTGATACACTTCATCTATATTTTGGTACACTTTTTGGTACCAATAAGTACTTTTTGGGTACAGTTAATCTGTTCTTGGTACACTTTTTGGTTCTAAAAATTCCTTTCTTTTTGGTACACTTTATGTACATTTTCGATACACTTCATGCACTTTTCAGTAACAAAAGGTACTATTTTTGGTACACTTTGGGTACGTTTTTAATAAATTTTATGTACTTTTAACGACTCGAGATTCGCGGTGGAATTGCAGACAATGATTGCAAAATCTTCCCGATTATTTTTCCGCGATCGAACACGATTCTACTTCTTACAAGACGAATCGCCTATTACCCAACAGCGCGATTCGTGACTTGTGCCAAACATTTTCTTGAGAATCATCCAGGCGATTCGCTTTTCATCGGACAATTCCTGACGACTCGAGATACGTTGATGAATGGAACTTACTACAAGAGTTCTAAAACTACAAGGAAAAACCTTGGTTCCATGATACAACACTCGAGCCGGAAAGTACGAATATTGTAAATCGAATTATTATATTAGGCAGCTGTTACTGTGGACAGACTTTGGCCAAGTTAAAGGTGCTCCCGCCACCTGATTGCGACACCTGTGGCACTGACGAGTCCGCGGGTGACATCATTTTGCATTGCGCTGAACATTCCATTAAGAGACAGAATCACCAGAGCATAGCAGACAGCACATCTTTGGAAGAGTTCATTTCCAAATTTAGATTTGGAGAGTTTTAAAAGATTACTGCTTTTTTAGAAGACATAGAGCTTAAACTTTTGAGAGTGCCCAGGGGTCTGATGCAGTTGTCTCTTTCCCTACAAGAGGGGTTTTGTAACGCAGGATCCGAAAGGGAAACTAGTACTTATATGGCGGTACAAATGGACAAGTAAATTTCTCCCTGTCTGGAATATTAACCCGGTGATGTTAAGACCACAAAAAAGTATTTTTCCCAATAGGTTGACAATATGATATTTTTATTTTGTCTGCCTTTTAGGGTTGCCAAACTTTAAATTAACTTAAAAGTGCTGAAAAAAGCTATTTAGGATGACAAAAAATTACGTTTTTGATTAAATAATGTTGAAAGCCTAAGAGGCCTCACACAGTTACACGCAATTATAGGTACTACAACCGAAGAAAACTCAGATTTTAACAGAATATTTGTTTTACAATGAAGTTACCGATTTCGTTTTCTGTAATGCTGGTAACTCTTTACACATATTTCAGTTTGTCACTGTTAACGCACACTGTTAATTCACCATCTGACGCTAACACCATCTACATCAATCGGCTATCTTGAAACAAAAATTTTTCATTATGCAACATTATGCATCTTCAGTAATCTGACAACAGAACGAACAACAAAGTTGCTACACCCACCTTAGTTGCTCATTATCATACAAATTTTGGAATTTTCTTACAAATAATATTAACAAGAGTTGGGATCTATACAATTAATTTTACTCTAAGACTTCATTACATTTTGATTTTTTTACAGAACATCTCTTTTTTAATCGATTTATTGGCAAGACTTACTCACAGTTGATTTATTTTGTACTTTTGGTTTGCCACGCTGCTGCAAAAGTATGCAAACCGCACAACGTAACCCAGTCACCAATCACCTGTTTCTTCTTTGAAAGCATCTTTTGTACAAGTTCTCCAACTACTTACGTGATCAGCTGATTCATCGGTACCCCTTGGTTTTTATACTTAAATATCCGCTGGGATTCAAATGTTAGTTCAGCCAAAAATGTAAATCATTTTTCGTAACAGTAGGTATTTTGGAAATAACATTAATGCCAGCATTGGTTTCAAAAAGAATATTAATTAAATATCACCAACAGAGATTTGAAATTGTCGCTTCAGGGCGAGAACCCACTTTCTCTTAGACATTAGTCGGACGCACCCACAACTGTTTTTTGAATTTTACCTTTCGCATAAATATTAAAATTCATAAATATGTTCTGATATAATTATATCAGGAACAATATTTTTCTATAGAAATTATGAACTTCCGTTATAGGTTATTTTAATGCCGTTCTCTTTATCCTTTATTCTCCGAAATCTGTCCTACTTGACTGCCTTTTTTGCCTTCATATCTTGCAGGGAAACTCAACCTTCTTTTTTTATAGTTAGGCAACTTCGTTCTTGTTGTCGAGCTACTTCCGTGACTAGAAAATTTGTTGTTCTCTACGAGTGCATATTTGCCAAATACTTCGTTGCAAAGGATGCACTTGTTGGTGTTGTTTTGGAAAAAAGGTCCTGACAACAAAACAAACACACACACACACACACTTACAACGACATGAATATATGCTATGCTGATATTTACATATGCTAAAATGTTACTTACATACGTACAACATATGGTGGCTTTATCAATTTTTGACTTTATTTGATTGTGTTTATTTGGTTACTCGAAGTTGCCAGTACCACTTTTGAGTTGTTCCCACCCACCTTGCGCCTTTGGCTAGTGGGTGTTGGAAAGAATACGGAAGCTAACAAAATATTTACATGTTTAAACCTTGCATGATTGAGAGTTACTCCAAAGAAGAACAAGAAAAACAGGAGTAAAATATGTTACTACAACACTACGGTATTTAGTTTAATTTGTTGGAAAGACCTAAAGTTACAAGAAAAACTTTTTGCCTTGGAGAAGAGGGTATAGTGTTTTCAAGTCTGGGCTTCAAAATAAAGGATTTTTTTTTTATAAATGTCAATACGACTTGGCATACTATGGTAACAATTTATCCTTTATTCCTGGGTAATGTAGATTTTTACCTTTTTGTTGTTTAATTGTTTCATTATCCCCCACTTTGGATGTAGTGGTTATATTATTTTCTTGTTTAAGTTTATGTGAAAAGTTCTTAGTTGAAGTTCCTTTTGGAAATATTTATTGTTTATAGATACTTTTGGGTCCATTGGCTTTGAAAACAGTTTTTCATTTATTGCTGAAGCACAAGCTGGTATACTACATAGTGTTCCCGATACCACAGACAAATGGTTGTAAATTTATTTGGAAAAATTCGGTATGGCTGAGTAAATAAAACATAAATAACTCAATATCACAAAACACTGAAAGAAATATGGGATGACAAAAATCATCGTAAATAAAAGAGAAACATAAAGAGTGTTTTTTGCTTGGACAGAACTTATGAAAGGTTTAGCTGTCAAACTGTCATACTGCGCTCACTTTTTGACATTTATGATCAGTATACTCTAGCAAATCATCATAAATATATTCACGTTTGAACAGCGCTGCTAAATTATCCAAATTTACTTTGAAAAGTAATCATCGATTCGGGAAACTTATAGACTACTTCGTGATTTATAATCAACTACTTCGTGAGCTATAGCGCACATAATTGTCCATCTGAGAACGCCATCCGTGGATCTGTCAATAGATATCATACCACATATTCTATAAATGATGCAATAACCCCAACACCGGGAAGGAATGTGCGTACTGAATAAAATATTGCCGCTGTAAACAAAAGTGTGGAAGAAGGTCCAAATTTATCGATTCGTCGTCGGTCGCAGGAATTGGGGCTCTGCCCGTCCACTACGCGGAAAATGTTGCGTAAAGATCTCGGCCTGCATCCGTGTAAGATACAGCTACAAAAAATAGATTGCCATTACATCCCACAAAGGGATTGGGGAGAGCTTCTCACAATCAGTGACCTGTGCGCTTTTTAGTTGTACACTCATTGATTGGGGCCTACAGTTTCATGGCTAAGTACTCGATAGTGTCGCCATCACTAAGTAGTCTGAAGGATTTGTTGTGAATTGGTCCCACTCCCTATGTGGCAGTTTTGTTTATTAACAAACCCGTTAAGCCAAAAATGAGCCTCATCTCTGAACACAATTTTGCGATAAAACATGGGGCCAGTTTGCAACTGCTCTAGAGCCCAATCGATGAAAGAACGACGCATATGATGGTGTCGCTGCTTTAACTCCTGCTCTAACAGGATCTTTAGTGACCATCGGTGGTGCAATGGTTAATGTGCGCGGCTCTTGTACATGAGAACGTGGCTTCGATCCCTGTTCAGACCACCTTAAATTTCTTTCGCCGACGGGCTCCTCGCTTAGTGATGGCGACACTATCGAGTACTTATCCATGAAAAAGCTTCTTGAAATGCAAAACTATATGTCACAATCAGGGAGTGAAGAACGAGAAAGCGAAAACCTCACTGATTGTGAGAAGTTCTCCCCAATCCCTTCATGGGATGCAATGGGAAAGCATTTTGGGTTTGCAGCAAAATCCAATTGGGTACAGAACTCGTCCTTAACACTGTCCTCGTAAGGCTTAGTAGGTATATTCGTCTGTACAACAGAAATTTTGCGGAATTTCGAATTGAAACTCGCAATGACGATGAGATCAGATACGATATAGTCCTGTATGATATTAGAGAATTCCTAGCCGTAGGAGAAAAAAGAAGGCCGGTTCCGTTTATACGTTGCATATCCGGAATAAATAAAGCAGTGACCAGATTGTAATTGAGATTTTTCTGTATTAAGCCAACGCAATTCGATTGGTCCTACCATGTCCACATTGTGGCGTTCCAGAAATCATCTAACCTTCGAGTGTCGATATTTCAGGGAGAGTCCTTACATTCCAAGTACCAATCATAAGCCGTTGTGTAAAGCCAAATGTCGTCATCGAGGGGGTATGGTTTTTCTCTGAATTTATTGACTTTTCTAGGCCAACGCCTCCGATCCTAGTGCTGGGGATACAAACAACCTGCAGCTATAGACCCTGTATTAGGGGATTTTTATCGACTTATCAGTCTAGATCCGTAGTGTCTAATAAACAGCAGAGACACATCGAGCAGTATGTGGCTCTTCACCACGCAGGAATATTTTCTGTCCCTCTGCACTACCAAAATAAGTAGTTCAATGTAAATTTGGAAGCGTTGTTCAAGCGTGAATCTACACATGATGATTTGCCGGAATATGGTGATCATAAGTGTCAAAAAGTGAGCGCAGTATGACTGTTCGTTTGACAGTTCACCCTTTTAAAAGTTCTGTCTAAGCAAAACAAAAACACCTGTTAGAAGATACAATGGAGACGATTTTAATAAAAATGAAAACCTACCCAGTTTGGAACTTGTTTCACCTTTTTGGAATTTATTTCATTGGAGAATATTTAATATTTTTAGTTTGACAGTAATTTAATTTCGTTGGGATTTATTTCCCTTTTTGCACTGTGTGTTGTTTAATATTTGTGGGGGTTATTAAATTTTTTTCTTTAACGATTTGATTCATTGGTACTTATTTCATTAGGAACTATTTCACCCCGCCTAATTTTTGTCAGTCCATTAATTTGACGTCCTTTCCTTTTTTATTCCAATATTTGCTTCCTTTTTTCACCGTGTATCAACTAACGTTTGATCCATTAAGTTTTCTCCATACCCAGCTGTATGAAATTTATCAAATCCCACTAAAGTTACATTTCGTGGAAACCTCTGCTCGTGGATGGGAGTACAACAAATACCTTTAATTTAAAAGGTATTCTGGTGAAGGTGTTAAAACAACTGGAAATTCAATTAAATCAACGGTTATTGTGATACCTACAATTTATAACAAACACAATTAATGGAATCAGATGGTGCTAACATTTTCAGCCAAATCCCTTTCATTTAAGTTTTCACAGTTTTCTTCGCATTATCACCACCCATCCCCTCATTCACCGTAACCAATGGTGCTTTGACCAAAATTCATTTTATCGTTTTTTGCTGTTAATATTTCTTACCCATCGTTGTGAATTTAAGGCTACGAAATTTAAATGGGCAAAAGCTTTTAAGTCTTCTTAAGCAATTACAAGTAACGGCCGCTAGGAAGGATACTTTTTGAGGGAAGCACTATGAGAATTGACATCAAATGTAATTAATCTCTTGGAAGGGATTAATAAAATGAATTGTTTACCAAAAAAAAGGACAGCAAAACATTTTAGTTGGAATGAAAATTTGTGCAACAGTTCGCAATTGGGAAGCGGGAATTTCTAGGAAGAAAGCTGGCTGGAAGGAAGATAGCATACTTATGTTTAAATTATCCCAGCAGAAACGCCAAAATAATAATTGACCGCATGGTCAATTTCTCCAACTCAGATTATAAAGTACTACAGTTAGAGCTAACCATCAGCTACATTTATCAGTTTATCAGTAGATACAGTAAATATATACACAAACTCATTTGAATACGAAAATTCTTCAAGCAATTGAGAATTGTTAGGAATGTGTTTTTTTTTATTTTACATCAAAAATAGAGTACAGTTTTAATTTTTTGCTTTGTAATTTTCTACTTCACGCAAAAGGTTAAGAAAACAAAAAGACGCTTGAATAAAAGCCGTTGTGGTAATCCTTATGCAATGAGAAGAGAGTGACAAATTGGCGTTTGAATACGAAATATCTTCAAGCAAATGAGACATATTATGAATTCGTGTTTATAGATTTCGTTTAACCAAACGTCTGTTTTTCAATGCAATAATCAGCTGTAAATGTACTTGAAATTTCGAAATGAGAAAATCGTGCTCCAGTGTGAATGCAGTATAAGACAGTGTAAGACGGAGGGTGAGGAAACAGTATTTGCTCTAATTCTTATGTATCGGGAGGAGGTGAAACGTTTCCTCGTCTCGTGTCTCTAAACTTTCTTTTACGAATAAGGGCTATGGCAACGAAATACAAATACCCATAACTCATTCAAAGTTCCTGAGTGAATGGGAATTATAAAGTAATTCTTGTTTTATGACGTTAAACAATTGAAAACCTATGTGTGTTATTTTCCATATTTTATTTCACATTTCCGATTGCAATAATATATAGTTAATAGTTATAAATTTTGACAACACAATGCAATCATTTCTTGGAATTATACTTCCTTTCCTCTCATCATCCATTGTTTTATATCCGTCTCCTCGTCTCTTGCAGAGCTCCGGTGCTGCAAGAATTATGATTGCAGTTTGTTGCCAACGTGTTACATTGTTGCACCAATTCGAAAGATAAAATATATTGTCAGGGTTGGGGGGAGGAGAAGCTGTAGGAGACTCATAAATTTTCCTGATCCTTTTTTTCTTGTTTCTGGTGAAAAATTTATAGGATTTGCCAAGCACTTGTTTGCCATTATTCGTTCTGGTTGTACTTTTCAGTGTTGGCTGTTGTTCTTCAGCACACCGTCGCCTGTTACATTGGTAAGGATATTTAGTTGATGAGTTTTTCTTTGCCATACACTCAGAAACCACTTTCAACACTTTGCCACTCGGCAGGAGGACGAGTGATGTCCTGGAGTGTTGCATATAGTAAAGTCTCTGCTGCTGCGCTAGGTAAGTAGCTTAAGGTAAGTTATATTGTTTGTTGTACCTTGTCATTTTTTTTAAGGATTCGAGTTTCTTACTTCAAGCACTAAATTGATGTATTTAGTCTGGCGGAAAATGGGCAATAAATATTTGGAGTTGAGTGGAATGAAAAGGAGCTATTAAAAGGATGAAAACGTTCGACAGTTAAAATAAAGTATGATGGTTAAGATTTTGGGTCAGCTATAGTTTATTCGGCTTATATATATTAATCATGAGGAAGATCGAATGGGATTTACAAGTTCCATTTGGGCATTAATCTTTTAAAGAAATGCCAATCGCATTTAAGATTTCTCGATACAACAAATTTCGACGCAAGGATGTTATCTCACGGCATTTGAAGTTTTCCAACTGGGTCTCGGTTTATTTTGTATTCCAAGGTATATTTGTCCTCATCTGTGACCCGATAGAATAAATCCATTATTGGGTTGTCTACCGATGTTTACAGCGTCATATTTGATTCAGTCAATCGGCTTCAAATAGTGCAATCATATAAAAACAAAAACAAAAACAAAAATACAACAAAAAAAAAAAGCGGGCGACCAAACCATGTTTCCAATTGTGCCTAGCTTTGCTTGCAATCGCCCAATAAATAGGTGGTCAAAGTCCATATTTTTCAACATATTATTGCTTGATTCGGACAATCATTTGGATCCTCGTATACAAACAAACACACTTTTTGCCACATACTAAAACAGGAGGTGGTGAAACCCTTTAGGGTGATGTAGCTCCTCCGATGCGGCTTTTTGTTCTTGGTTTACCAGGTAGCTGGCGATGACACATTTCCGAAAATCTATGAAGGCCGGTATTTATGTATAATTCTAATGCGGTTTTTAATGAAGCAAAGGGATTTGGTTCAGGTCTAAGCCTAACATTGCAAAAACTGGGTGCCGTCATTCTCTATTTCCTCCAGTGCTTTTTAAATCAGTTGAGAGTGGCGCCATCTAGTAGACAATAACTATTTTTCATTCATTTGTGTTCAGTTTATATTTCGATTTTTTAAGAGAATAACAAACAGCGAGAAAGAAAAATAGAGACGAAGAAAGCAACAATAACAAAATGTAAGCAATATAAACTGACTGAGCCAGACAATAAGATCAGTGATGCCAGATGGCTGCAGAAAATTGGGCATTTAACTTTTTCCAAAGGTTCCCAACAAAAAGAGCAAGAATTATCTGGCTTTGTCGAGTAAGACCTATACAGATGAACAGTTTCTTAAGCTAGAATGAACAACTATATTTTCACAAGCCCATGTGGGGTTTTTTCTTTAATAACCAATAGTTTCTGTCAGCAGTTTTGACTCGGATTGGAAAAGATTTCACCAAACTATTTGGTATGAGTCATGCGATCTCTTCAACATATAAATTGAGACCATCGTGAGATGGCTGTTCGAATCTGCTGATGACTTAGACATCATTGTGCAACTTCTGCTAGAAGTTACTGCAGTTTTTTCGAGTATTTAGGAGGAATCAGCAAAATTGGGTTTTACAAGAAATGGGAACAAGACAAAATTAATGGTTTCGACTAGCAGAAGGAAGGAAAGGAAAGGATGGAAACGTAAACGTTGAAAGCAAGACAGGCTGAACGTTGATAACCGTTATAATTTCGAGGTAGTCGACGAATTTATTTACGACGGATCTACCGTGAACAGAAGCAATAACATTAGCATAGAAATCGAACGGAGAATTGTGCTTGCAAACAGGCGGTATTTCGGGCTAAGCAAGCGCTTCAGAGATAAGACCTTCTCCCCAGATACAACGATCCAAATCTATCCGACTCTCATACAACCTAACTTCCTTTATGATGCAGAATTCTGGGTCATAGCGCAGGTTTATGAGACATTAATTCTCCGGGCGGTAAATATATGGCAGCATAATAGAGAACGGCTAGTATTGACGACGGGTAAACTACGGGCTGTACAATCTATATCCCAACATCGACGTAATCGGTATTTAACGAATTAAAATAGCTCGTTTACACTGGTGGGGCCATGTCAGTGGAATGGTTCAGAATGAACCAGTGCGAAAGATATTTGAAGACGTACTCGAAGGACATTGAAAAATAGGACGACCAAGACTTCACTAAAAATAAGGTGGAACATTACCTGCAAGAGCTTAGTGTTATGTTCAAGATCGAGCAGGTTGGAGAAACATGTTATCCTCATATTGTAAGGCCCTAGATCGCTCTGGGTTGTTTGAGGCCATCTAAGTACGATAAGTAGGTAAGTGTGAGAAAATTTATTTATGCTCCAGAAGAGGAAGAAACAGGTTTCGTTAGGTAGAAGTTGCTACCACGACGGCGGTCACCTCGCATAGTGACGGCGACACTGTCGAGTACTTAACCATGAAAAAGTAAATCTGTAGGTCCCAATCAGTGCGTGTAAAAACAGGAAAGCGCATAGCGCAATGGATGTGAGAAGTTCTACCCAATCACTGCGTGGGATGTAATGGGATCCCATTTGTACAAAATCTTAAATATCCGTATACAATGTACTTTGAACTAAACTGATGCACGTGAATTGGAAGTCAAATCATAGCATCTTTCGCGTTATTAACTTCCACGCTTAAGATGTTCAAAAATAATTTTAATTTATCATAACTCTTCATAGGGTGTTTTTAAAATCCAAATACGATCAATGATATTTTCATTGATCTGGCAACGCTTAATATGTTGGCGAGAAATATTAGAAAAATACGCGTTCGCTTTCAGTTGTTTGGCGGACACGAAATGATGTAGATCGAAACCAAAATCTATAAATAATCAGTTTTCGAAAGTAAAATAAAGAATTTTTGTGGCAAATTAAATTGAAAAACTAAAATGCCGAATAAGAAAAATGTAAATTAAAAAAAAATAAAAATATTACAGAAAAATTTAGTAACTAATACAACACAATTTAAAATCAAAAGTGATCATTGGAAATTTAAAACAAAAAACTCGAAATCAAATGTAAAATTTTTAAATTTTCTTCGAAAATGTTTGAATGAAACTACATTGTATGTTTCCGCCTATTGCGTGGGGTCGAAAGTATCGGGTGGTGGTTGTATCTTGTGCTTCTGTCTACTTCTTCAGTTTATTTATAAATATTGTTTTCAAACTGAAATCTCTGTGTTTATTTATATCGTTAATTTTGTGTATAACAAACAGACAGGCATATATTTTGACAAATTTCAAACTAATAGTTGTTTAATGGCAGAAAAATAATATAAACTGCATGGTATTGACTACAATGTGGGAAACATTAACAGAAGCTGTGACATTTTGTGATCAGAATGGTATTTGTCTATATAAATATAAACATACAGTTCAGAACGGAAATTCGAATGTAGGGATTAAAGGCAGACGTCGTAAACTCACGCGTTCGTTCGAATAAAATCCCTCTCACTACTCCAAATACATATACTCGTACTCTTGAAATTTAAATATTATGCGCATGCGCTCTGGAGCAGGTGTGAGAAACGACCAGTAAAACAACTCGCGATTTCTTTCGATTCTGCAAAAATTATTCCTCACGGCCGCGTGTGGGTGCGCGTGCGCTGAACAACAGCTTACCGCTAGCACTCGCCTTAAAATCCTTATAGAGAATAAGACAAATATTTTGGAAATAGTACTACGTAATATGTAAATCAAATGTATACAATTTGCCGAGGACTACAAGAAATGTACTACAAATGTACCAAAAAGTATATAAAATGTACAAAAAATGTACCAAAAAACTTACAAAATGTACAAAAGTGTAGCAAAAAGTACATAAAACTTAACAACGAATATATAAGTTGTACCAATAATTGCATATATTGTATCAAAGTGGCCTAAAGCATACCAACAAGAAATTAGAATGTACACAAAGGTATATAAAGGGTATCATAACAGTACGTAATGTGTGTCTATGCCAAACAATGTACTAATGAGTATATATTGTACTGTGAAAAGTACATTATGTGTACCAAAAAAGTCAGAAAGAGAAACAAAATTTGTACAAAAGGGCAATGTATGTAAATAGTACATAGAATCTCCCAAAAAAATAACCAAAAACTATACAGTGTACAAATATGATATACAAATAACCAAAAAATACTTTTTGGTGCCAAAAGTGCTTTTTTTTAAAAGGTATCAACAAAGAAATAAAAAGTTTCAAAGAAACGTAGTTTTTTGGACCAAAAAAAGTACCACAAAAGTTGTTTTTGGTAGCACGGAAGTACATTAAAGGTGACAAAATATGTACTTTTTATTAATAAAAGGTACAGTTTTTGGTACCAAAAGAAAATTTTCGACACTTTTGTGTACTTTTCGGACCAAAAGTTTATGTTTTGTACTTTTTTTGGTGTCAACAAATAACTTTTCCGGTACTTTTTTGGCACATAAAGTACCATTTGGTAAATTGTTCCAACATTTTATGTACATTTTGGTACTGTTTATGTACACTATGTAGTTGTTGGTGCAATTTATGCATATTTTTGGGTCTTTTTATATAATTTTGTGCCATGGTATGCACTTTTTGGTACATTTGATGTACTTTTTGGTGAACAATGTACTTTTTTATTAAATTTATGTACTCTTCTGGCAATTTTGTGTACATTATGTACTTTTTGGTAAATTTTGGGTACATTTACTTTTTAGAAACCCTCACAAATTTGAGTATTTTCGAGAGTGCACAGGGTCCAATAGCCTATACTTAAAAAATTAAGTGCTCGGTAGAGACATGTTGATATTTTGCTCCCGGCCCACGAGTTTTTATCACGGGAGCGGCTTGCGAGCGCGACGATTCGTACCATGCTTATGACATCTGCAAATATGCATGCTGAAAAAAGGGGTCCAGCAACGTATTGTAGGAACCATGTATATGTTTGCAGGCATTGTTTTCATGAATAGAAAATCTGCTGCCTTTTTGTTACTTTGTTGTCCGTCAAGTTTTTGTTTGCAGCAGTTTTCAACAAACGAAGCTACATTTGGGTCACAAAAATATATGTTATAACCTATTTATTATTGTATCTCCAACATGTAATACTGAATAGCAAAGATAATGTGGTTGGACACAAGTATACTATATTTGCGACAAGCTCCAAACACACGTTAAATTTGCATCCAAACAACAAAAATACACATTTTTCAGCGTGTGGTTACAAACTGAATGACAAAGTTAAATAATAATACAGGGCATTACAATTCCCCTTCTATACATGAGTAGTTTTTCCAACGATCTGCCTGCAAGATCTTGAAAATATGTATCAACTTTTAGTGTTCGTTTTTAGATAACTCTGACAGTAACTACATCTCATTTGCTTTTGCTGCTACCGCTACTGTGCAAAATATAAGCTTCAACTGGAAGTCACTCGGGTACTGTGTAGTTTTACTTTTTTAAAACAAAAACTATTGCTTCGGCTATGCTTATGCAGTTTCTGCGCAGCAGCAGTCATAGCTAAATTTTGAAAATAAAAACTGACAATTTTTGAACTAAACCGTATTATTAAAAAGCGAGGCAACTGCTATAATTGGAGTAGTTTGGAATAGTTGAATAGATTTTAATCACTGGGCCAATTATGTCCTACGAATTTTGGCATACTTCGTCGACCACGCTCATGATCTTAGATAGCGAGGGTGATGTGGTCCTTTAAAGTTGTTGGGCCGACTCTTGACTTGTGACTCGTAGGAAATCCATCAACTCTTGGATATAAATACTTTTCCTATCGAAAATGTTATTCGACCACATATTTTATTTATTTTATTCGGTTTTATTTTATATTTTATAAATACCCTTTAAATGTTTCCGATGAACTGATAGTTTTGCCTTACAATTGACTTCCCCTTAAGCCAAATTTCCTCCCCACCACTCTTTACGAAATTTGTAATTAGAATTATGGTTTGGCGCCTTTGCAGTAGCGTGATGTTAGCACCCCAATCATGAATGCGGTGAAGAAAACTCAAATGTATATGTCAATAAATCTTACAACATCACCATTACTCCCCATAGGTCTTGTATACGCTGTAGTTTCCCACATCCTTACTTCCTGCTCCGCCTCGTCTTTGTGCCCAAAAAATAGCAACTATGTATGTTTATGCAATGAAGGAATCCAACACCCTCCCCCTCTGCCAAATTCAAGCAATAAGCTACAAAGTATCAAAGACGCGCGCGTGCCAAATATTTATAAATGCCCGCATTCGTCGTCAGTGTGCGTGTTCCGCAACCGCAATTTGTGAAAATAATTAGCGCGCAAAGTCGCAGAGTACAAATGACAACAGGCGGCAAAGCAGCAACTCGGGCTGTTGAACATACAAATTGTGCCACACAGAAAGAGATTTATCTATCGCCAATAACATGTGCCGTGATTGTCGCAAGTCGCAGTGGTACCAGAAGTCACAGAACCCCACCCAACACATCATAGAGAAGAGTCACACGAAACTGACAGACACCTGTTGGACACCTCGCCGCTGACTCTTGCGTCTCGTTTTGCGGGGTACCAGGCAATAAATGTGTTTTTAATGACAGTGGCTGGCATAGTTCGCAAAAGGCAAATGAAAGTGATGAAATTGTTTATTTAACAAAAGGGAATGAAATTTAATTAAAGTGAAACAGGACGGAAGGGGTTAACGGAAATCGATTAATTACCAGGAATTGGAATATGAAACTGGGCCAGGAGGAAGTGTGTATAACGAACAAGGGGTTGAAGGTTTTTCCAAAGCATAGTTACGAAGTGTATTCGTAAATAGAGTCAGGCGTTTACAACTTTAAAATGTTTTAAGACGTTCACATATTCCTCTTAAGCTACTATTGTCGTAAACTCAAAATAACCGTAGCATAACCCCATCTACCAGTCGAAATATTAACAGCGCCATCTTACGCTTAGTAGCAGAGATATTATGATTCAAATACACACACTTTTGTAGAAAGTATGAAGCAGCCAACCCAACAAACATAGGAACTAGCGTTCAAAAGCATCTGCTCTTGATTAAGAAATCGGGGTATAGCTGAACATAGCTTAAGCATTCAACTCTTAGAAACATTTGTATGAGATTTTTTAATTTAAATATATAATTTTTGTTGCAAAGTGTTACCACCTATCTCCGCTTCGCCTTGCAAATATGCCAGCAATAATTCCTCTGAGTACTCAATTTTTGCTTTCCCGTGTTGGTCGAAACAATCGATATGCCTAAATTTTGGTTTCAAACCATTGAAATAACTTGGGTAGAACAACCCTGCACTTGATTTTGCTTATTAAATTTTCAGAAAGAGCTGAGAACCAAGCAAATGAAATCTTTTCGTTTCAAGCAATTTTTACTTCTTAAGCCCCGTATTCAGTTCTTGCGAAATTTTTACCAAACATTCACCAAAAAGTACATAAAATCTACTCAGAAGTATACATAAAATGTACAAAGTACACAAGTACATTAAACAATACTTAAAGCATTTGTTGCAATAATATTTGCCTAAAAGTACATTTGTATATAAACTGTATCAGAAAGAACATAAACTGTATCAGTAAATACATAAACTCTAGTATAAAGTATATAAATTGTACTAGAAATATTTAAATAATTTCCGAAAAATTACGTAAAGTATACTTTAAAGTGAACCAAAAAAAACTATAAGTTCTACCACAAATGTATCAAAAAGTATGCTGGCTATCAAGAAGTTACGTAATGTGTGCAAAAATGGTACTGCAAGTGAACTTAATAGAGTACAGAAATAGATTGTATAATAGTATATCAAATATGTACCAAAAGGTACATAAAATGTACCAAACTTACCCAATTGGTATAAAATTTTACATAAAAATGTACCAAAGAGTACATAAAATAGCTCAAAAAGTACATAATGTGTGCTAAAAAACATTAAGCGTACTAAAAAGTGTACCAAATAGTACATAAAATGTAACAAAATGTACAGACTGTGTATCAAAATGGTACATAAAGTGGAGTTAAAAGTGTATCACAAAAAGCATAAAGTGTACCAAAAATGTACCTACTTATAAGTGCTAAAAAAAGTACACAAAAATGTACTAAGAAGTATACAATCAGTTTCAAATCAATTGTACACAGAGTGTGAACATGCAAGACAAATCTGGCCTATAGTGGTTACTTACTTAATTAGGTGGCCTCAAACAACCCGGAGGAGTCATGGGCCTTACAAAATGAGGATAACATGTCTCTCCAACCAGCGAGCTCTTCAGCTTTTCTCCTTACGTTGGTAACACCTGGTCTTTCCAGCGAAGTCTTATATAGTGGTTAGGCGAGACTAAAAACTTTTGTTGAAGCTGTAACGATGAGAAAGAATCCACTTAAATTCTTTTCTGCACGTGTCTAGAGATCGACGACAGGGGGATGTTTACTATGGGAGCCTACCTATTTAGCGGCCTAGGAGAATTTGCCAGCAAGACATGTTTACTATGGAAGCCTTCTTATTTAGGGGCCTAGGAGAATTTCCCATCAGGGGATGTTTACTATGGACGCCTTCCTATTTTGCAACCTAGGAGAATTAGCCGGCAGGGGATGATAACTATGGGACCCTCCCTATTTAGGGAGCTAGGATAATTATTTTTGATGTACGTAGAGAAGGTATTGAGCTTCTTGGGGCTTAATCTCGTTAGCCCCTGTTATCATAATGAACTAATAAGTATAAGTGAATCGTTCATCCACTGCTACCAAAACCTAACCTAAGTTACACTTTACCTTCTGACAGCAATAGAAATGATAGTTCCTTTTCTATATTTGTATGTTTCTTTGTTAGAAGAACAAGAAAAAATCCCACCCACATCAGCATCACCAACCAGCCAATAAGGATAATGACCTAAGTGAAAACTTTGAACAACTAAATATAGAAATCCATGGAGAGGACAACAAATGTATAGATCTTTATAGTCCTGACAAAGCGCAGGATAAATATCGTGTTGCCCATTCTGAAATCTATGGCCGTTACCTAGTAGCGGCGAGGGACCTCAAGCCGGGAGAGATACTTATCACCGAGAATCCATTGGCGATTGGGCCTTGTGTATCACCCGATCCAGTTTGTTTGGGATGCTACATGCCAGTGTCATTGAAAGCAACCCAATACAGGTTTATAGTATATAGAAGTATATGAAGATTTCATAGGGATTTCATAATGTTATTCTTCTTTAGATGCCCGTCCTGCCAATGGCCTTTATGTGGTCCCGACTGCCGGGGACTTAACCATCCGCAGGGACACTTCTCAGCCGAATGTGAGCTGTTCAAAAAAGAGAATTCCGCTGAGCCTTTGCAACCATCTGCTTCGCCAGTACAGGTGAGAAACCTCTATGAACTGGTTATCATTGTGCGCATCCTTTTGCTGAAACAACTGAATCCCGAGTTGTATCGTAGCATCCTGCTGATGGAGTCGCACTTGGAAATGCGTAAACTGAATGCGGTACTCTGGAGCCATTATGAAAGTAATGTAGTGACATATTTGCGTGATCGCTGGCATTTGGCCGAACAGTTCACGTCCGAAGAGATTCATATGATATGTGGCATTTTGGATGTCAATTGTTTTGAAATTGGTCAAAATCATGCCAAAGCCCGCACATTATATCCTATTGCTTTCCTATTGGCTCACGACTGTTGTCCCAATACAGCGCATACAGATGATCCGCTAACGTATGCGGTTATACTGAGAACCTCAAGGGGTATTAGGAAAAATGAGTCCATCACCTTGAGTTATGCCTATACATTGCAGGTGAGTACGGATAACGATTTAGAAATGATGAGACCTTGAGCTGTAAGGAGTTTTTTTTGTAGGGTACCTGGAAACGCCGTGATTTCATGCAGGCTGGCAAATTATTTTGGTGTTGCTGTGAACGTTGTTCGGATCCTTTTGAGCTGGGTTCCGATTGTAGTGCCTTAATATGTGGAAAGTGCAAAAAAGGATTGATACGTTCAACGTATCCTTTGAACCAGGAAGCGGAATGGAAGTAAGTTCAAGCTGGTGAAAGAATAGGTCAATTAATTGAAAAAGTTTAGATGAAATGTAGACGATAGCTGGTATTCCAAATGGAAAACCACATATTTATAAACCTAGTTGAAACTGCAGCACTACGTGCTAGGTAGTTGCTCAATTTTGTTGGCTGAAAGTCGTAAGAGGACCTACATCCAAATACCAAGTTAAAATCCCATGGTTTGAATTGAATTGCTTCCAAATTATAGAAAGTAGTTCAGATATAAGTGCCTGCTGAAATGCCGTAATACAACTGGCCATTATTAAGAGGTTGCTGCACGAAGTTCCAAATCCAAACTTGTAACATGTGATCTCTTTTCTGAGTAATTGTTTTCTTTAAATTCCTCCTTTCCCTTTCCCACCCAGATGTGATAAATGTCCCTTTAACCTAACAGCCCAGGAGATTATAAAACTTTTGGATAAAATCAACAATGATTTGGAATCTATTGATGTTCATGATGTACCAGGACTGGAAAACTTTTTGAAAAGGTACAGTAACATAAGGGTAGCAAGAGTCCTGGATGTAATTAATGGATATTCTCTCAGATACTCGGAAATATTGGGTGCCAATCATTACCTGTTACTCTCGGCGAAATATTCTTTGTGCCAACTCTATGGGAAAATCGAAGGATATTTACTGCCCACCATGTCTCTGGATAACTTGAAGAGAAAACAATCCTATTGCCAAGATTTTTTGAAAATGGTGGATATTTTGGAACCAGGACTCACACGATTGAGGGGTATATTCTTAAATTAAAAATATTTTTCTTAGACACTAAATATATATCCTTGTAAATATCCTTAGACACTAATTGATTTCTTTATTTTTTGAATAGGTCTTATCATGTACGAGTTACATGCCCCCATTATGATGATGGCCCAGTATCTAATGATGCAAAATCAAATTAATCGTCGTGATTTCAATAAAATGATCAAGGAAGTCATGTACCTGCTGAAAGAGAGCAGTTTGATCTTGAAAATGGAACCGGTGGGTTCAACGGAACATGAAATGGCTTTGGCGGCAGAAGATGCTCTACAGAAAATGGCTGGATAAATAAAAGGATATTTGGAAAGATTGGAAAAAAACAAACTTTGTTATAATAGATAAATGTTGCTAGGGAAATAAAAGTTTTGTGTAAGAAAATTTTGAGCCAATATCTCAGGAAGGTATTCCAATCTTAAAATCTTTCCTCCAGGAAGGTGTTTTATACTAAAATTTCTGTGGCAAACATATTCGCCTGTGGTCGTCAAAGGGTTAAGACAGTATGTAGTCTAATGGTAAGTATTCACGATTATTTCACATGCAGGTTGGGTTCCATACGAGACATGTTATTATATTTATTCATACTGGAGCCATCACATCGTATTGTGTAATTGATTATGTTGTTTACTTTGGATGCTTCGTTGTAACCACCCGCCAGTTACATTTTAAGGTAAACAAAACCCTGACTTTGTAAATTGAGACAGATCATCAGACTGTCGCCAAATCAAATTAATCAGGAAAGGTTCAAGGTGAAAATTAGGAAATTAGAAAAGATTATATTCTGGCGTCGGGTTGTCAGCCGCGGCAGAGTTTCAAATATCGTAATTCGTTGCTTGTCTGGTTCTATTGGGGCTCTTAGGCTGATTATAAAGGGTGTTATTTTAAGCGCGATTGAAATTCAAATTTTAAAATAACACAAATAATTAAATTGTAAATAAAAGAGAAAATTTATTCCAAAAATCAATACATCACAATAGAATTTGAAAATGATTTCAGGGATATGGCCACCGCGGTTATTCATGACTAAGCGCAGTTTGGGTCACTTTTCGAGAAATACTGGTCGTATGTCACGAATAACACGAACAATTGTGGCCTCCAAGGAGTCAATTGTTTCTGGTTTATCGGCATAAACCAGTGACATCACGTAGCCCCACAGGAGAGGTATCAAATCGCACGGCCTTGACAGGTCCATTTCTCGAAATCAACTTATCTCCAAATTTTTATTTCAATAAATCGATGGTTTCGGTTGCCGTATGGCACGTACCATGATCCTGTTGCAACCATATCTCGCCCGGATCAATGTCATCCATATTTGTACACAAACCATCATTGATCACGGTACGGTAACGATGCCCATTGACGGTAACGCGTGCTCCGGCTTCATTTTATGAAGAAAGGGGGTCCGATGATGCCACCAGGATGTAAACCTAACCAAACGGTGCATTTTTATAGATGTAATGGAGTCTGTAGAGTCTGTTGTGGATTGGTTATTAACGAACCCGTTAAGCAAAAAATCATCCTCATCTCTGAACACAATTTTGCGTCAAAACATTGGGTCAGTTGGGGACAGAACGACGCATATGATGGTCTCCTGGCATTAATTCCTGCACCAGCTGGATCTTATACGAATGTAGGCCAAGATCTTTGTGCAAATTTGTCAGAACCCCAATTCCTGTAACGGACGACCAATCGATAAATTTGGATCTTCCTTCACATCATGATTTTATCATGATGATCATTCATGATGATTTGCCAGATTATACTGATCATAAATGTCAACAAGTGAGCTCAGTATGACAGTTCGTTTGACACCTAACCATTTTGTAAGTTCTATCCAAATAAAAAAACATCGTTTATATTTATTTACTACTTCTGCGAAGGTCCATAACCTCGTCCCTTCGTTACAGCAGTTTAGCTTAAAATAAGAGTAGAGAAACTCGGAGAAAACCGTGTTGGCACTCTTTACCGGGAAGCACAAGAATCCGCATAATCTGTCATTCACTCCAAGTGGCCTAAGGGATAATGCAATATATCTAGGTGTGAGTCCTGACAGAAAACTCACTTTCAAGCCAAACACAATGGACGGGAGCGGTAGGTTCTTAGTGGCCACATATTCGTGTACGCGTGCCCAACCCCGAAATCTTCAGCAATATCGTAAACTGTAAACCTGTAGATCCCAATCAGTGAGTGTAAAACTATAAAATGCACAGCTCACTGGTTGTAAGATCCTCTCCACAATCCCCCCATGGGATGTAATTGTTTTTTTATACCAAGTATCCGATCAACTAAGTATAACCCAGACAAGTCTTCCTATTCCAAGAGAAGTGATATCTAGGTAATATGAGTGTTATCTTGCCAACAAGGCTCTTTTCTGTCCGATGGGAATGTTCCTATTCCAAGAAGAGGAATCTATACAAGTGAATCCGTTGGAGTTGTGTCGGTATATACAATTATATGGTATCTCAGTAAAGCATTTGAATTGAAATCCTTGAAGTTGGAAAATATTTTGCTCTTCTCCCAAAAGGTTTAGTGGATTGTAACCAAAGACCTTGGATATATCCAAGTTAACCTGAGATTTCCTTTAACATTTTGTGTGTTTTTCATTTATAAGCTGCCTTAGGACTCTTATTCTTATCAAGTTTTTTTCGATTCCCGCTTTGATTTTTAAGCAACAAACATCTTAATTTTTGTCCTTCATGAGAATTCCATTTTTACTCTTTTGTTGTAGCACAACTGTTATTAGCTCTTCATTAATTTTATAGCTTTCGCGCAAGTTTATCTTTTTGCTTCGTTACACTAATAAGTACCAGATGAATTTTCCTGATTTCCTTTACACTGGTTCATCCCTGCCACTTGATGACAAATTGGTGGAAATCTCTTTTAGATGTTAATTAATTAATTTTATGGCATTAAGGATGCATTAATGTCCTTTATACCTTATGATAATGTAACGATTGCCGTGCCATTTGCAAGTACGTTGTAGGCTAAAGGACACGGAAGGCATAGGCGGAGCTGGATTTAATGTTAGCGCTGACATTTCAGCAACTACCTTTCCTTTTCGCTGAATGATTCATTCAGTCAGTCATTTCTAATGTTGTTTTTGTTCCGGATCCTTTACACAGTACATACGTATTTTTTGCTTGTTTCTGTTTGCGTTTTGGTTTTCTTTTTCATCGTTAATTTGTCTTAAGCTTTTCTGCCTGGGAGTGTGTGCCCCATTCCGGTTGCGTTTCGTTTGTTGAGTGTGCGTTTCGTTTGTTGAGCCTTAATGATGTTTGGTTGGCTATTACGTCAACAAATGTTAATGAGGTCCTTTTTCGTTCGCTCTCCAGTCATTTGGTATAATTATGGTTATTAGTTGGAATGTGTAGGAGAAAATCTTAGTAAATCTGTACACCTCTGGCATTGGTTGACATTTTTGTAGTGGTTTCTTTGATTGCTGGATTTGAATGGGACGTTTAATTGTCGTGGCAATCGTTATGGAATCGTACATTAATTGAATTATACTGTTTTGCGGGTTTTTGCATGACGTGTTGGCCAACTTTCCTTTTTCGTTTGATGTCCGTGACAACAACTCTCTTAGGTTTAATGCGTGTGTTTGCACTGTGGCTTAATACTATTTGTATTGCGTGCATTTTGTTTGGCTTGAAACGGCCTTTGATAATGGTTGGAAATTTGAGCGGGTATGAGTCGTAAGGTAATTTTGTTACGGTCGTAATATAAAATGCTTCGCACTAAAATATATCTAGCCCAATAGAGAGGTAGAATGGTTTCATGTTAACTGAGAACTGTGGTGGAATTGAAACTTTAGAGTTAAAAGTGAGAATCTCTAGAAGTAACGTATTTAGGGAGAGATGATAAAGGTGAGATGTCACTTAAAAATTTAGAAGTTTGATATCTTAGTGACAAATTAGACTATAAGCACCCACGAAAAGAAAATAACCGACATAGCCGTAACCGAATTTAGAGGTTGTCATAACCACTCTAGATGTCATCACATCCGAAGTGGAGGTTGTTACAACCGCATTAGAGGTTTCGTCAGCCGAATTTCAGTTGTGAGAACTAAAATGAGTCGTGGCAACATCAATTCGGTTGGGAAATCTTCAATTCGGTGGTAACAGCCGAAATTACGGTTGCTACAATCTCTTTAGTTCTGTGGGTGTTGAATCTGAAAGTTAACTAGTTTTACGCTCGCTGATTGGGACGTACTGTAAGGTAATTTTGAGATGCTTTTTCATTGCTAAATACTCGATAGTGTCGCAATCATTAAGGGAGTCCAAAGAAATGTAAAGTGATTAAAGGAAATCAAACGGAGAATTGTGCTTGCAATTTCGGGCGAAGAAAGCACTTAAAAGAGTATACCCTCTCTCGACAAACGAAGATCCAACTATATCAGACTCTCACACAACCTGTCTTGCTTTATGGCGCAAAATCCTGTGTCATATCGCATCTTGATGAAACATCACTGTGAGTCTTCGAGGGAAAAATGCTCCAAAAAGTATATGGTCCTATTATAGAGATGGATAAACCACGACGATGGACAAACCACGACCTGTATAATCTGTATCCCGATATCGACGAAATTATGGGAATCAAAATAGGCATTCACGCTTGCTAGGTTATGTCAGTAGATGGGATCAGAATGAACCATTGCGAATCGTATTTGAAGCCATACTCGAAGCCCATCGATAAATAGGACGACCAAGATTTCGCTGGAAAGACCAGTTGGAAGTTTGCCTGCAAGATCTCGGTATAACCAACTAGAGGAGAAAAGTTGAAGATCGAGTCGGTTGGAGAAACATGTTATCCTCATTTTGTAAGGCCCTTGACCCCTCTGGGTTGTTGGACGTCACCTAATTAAGTAAGGTTTGAATGACTACTGGACGCTTGACATATTAACGTCACATGAATGTCGAGGAAGTGTTGCAGGATTTCAGGGGATATATGACCGACACTGGACTCGACTAGAAGTCAATCGCTACTGCAGTTAGATATAGCTGACATGCTACTTCTCATTGCTGCGATCAAGTACTTGTACGATGTTAGACACTTCACCCGCAAGTGGTTTGCTGATGGGATTGGTTTCTGGTGGTATTATCAAGATGAGGAGGACATTGGCATCAGTGCCCAACCAAAGAACTGACAGTTTGTAAAGAGGTTGTAACAACCGAAAATTGGGCTGTTGCTAGCGAATTGTATTTTTCACGAACGTGTTAAAGCTATGACGACTAAACTTAGTCCCCACAACTGAAATTCGATTGACGCAACCTCTAATAGGTTGTGACAGTCAATCTCTTTTCATAACATGTGTTCGACCATGGACTCTTGAAACACACTCTGAAAAATCGGTCGTATTTGTTGCTGGGATGTAAATGTAACGTGTTTGTAGCATGTCGCAAATATAGTATACTTGTGTCCAAACACATTGTCTTTGCTATTCAATATTACATGTCTGAGGCACAATGATTAATGGTTTATAATATATGTTTTTGTGGCTTAAATAACAGCTGAAAACAAAACTTGACGGACACTAATCACACAAAAAAATCAGTTAATTTTCAATTCATTAAAATAATGCTTGCAAACATATACATGGTTGTTTGAAAAAAGATTTGAAGTGTCAGATGTATTTTTAGTTTCTGTGTACATCGGTAGTATCTATGAAATTATAAAGTTCCAACGACCCGATATTAGCAAAGCCATAGAGGCTTTAAAACTGCTAGCTAACCTGAGCGTTCCTGGGAGAAACAAGGTTGTTTGTAAAATTTGATACTGAAAAGAAAATTAGTTTCAAGTGATATGTCTTACATTTTCTGAGATTATCACTTTCTATTTTAAAGCTCATGAATCAGTACCTTCGGGTTTGCCCCACATCCAAACGATTATGCTGTTGGATAGTATTTAATATCCAGTTGATCCGATAGTATTGATGTGAATTCACGACCTGCCCGTCCTGTAAGGAATTTAAGGATATCAAGTATCTTGTACAGGAATGGTGCTTTCTATTTACTGCAGCACCCTTGGTCTTTCAAGTCAAAGATTTATTTTTGGCAATACTACATTCTGAAATTCCCTAATTAAAATCCTCTACACACTGGGAAATATCGGTCCCTGTAACATATTTAAGATCTGCTGATTTTTGTTCCTTTATTGTCTATCACGTCTTTGTTTTCAGCAGTTTTCAACAAACAAAGTCACATTTGGATCACTAAATACATATGTTCCAACCTATTAATCATAGTGTCCCAAACATGATATATTGAATAGCAAACACAATGTGTTTAGACACAAGTATACTATATTTGCGACAAGCTACAAGCATGTTATATTTGCATCCAAACAACAAAAAAGCCAAATTTTTCAGCGTGTACGTAATAATGGAAGAGCTATCTTGAATTTCTTTATCAGAAACTAAACAGCAAATAACAGGAAGAAGGACCTACATGTTGTCCTGTCGAAATTCGATTGGTAAATGGTTATCCCCACTTGCATCATTCAAGCGAAGTCTTGTCCAAAGGATAATTCATGATGGACCACCAGTATCATAGGCCGATGTGAACCGCACGGACAATCCAGCTCGAAATATAACAATAGGATTTCGAAGGACACCATTCTCTAATGACCCTTAATAATTTAAATCAATCTCGTAGTAGTACCCCTTAACTTTCAATTTGTTAAAGTTCTTGCTAACTACCATTTTTCACCTGATATCCTTTTTAAACACACACTCACACACACTAATGTATGTATATAGATACATTGTAGGTGTACGTCCTGTTAAGCACCTACATTCGCAAAATGTATTTACCTTGTTACCATATTGTTGCCAAATGAGAATAAAGGAAAAGAAAATCAGAAAAAAAGGTGAAGAACACAAGGGAAAAAAAGAAAATACAAAATACAAACATGAGACCTGAACAAAACTAACGAATAATATAGTTTCCGCTCCAGATAATAAACAAAGGATATGTATGCAAACACTCAAACACACTCGCCCACATGCAAACACCACACACATACTACTCTCTTTTACTGTGCACACATCCACTCACATTTATATGTATATGTACATATGTGTTGCTTCATGCTGGCTGCTGCTGCTGCTGCCACCACTTGACTTCAAAGCCCATAATTTGTAAGCGGTGTCATTTTATTTTGCTTTTGTTTCACTTATATTTCATACATATGTTATTGTTGTTGCTGTTTCTAATTTTTTTTCTGTGTGTCCTTTTTTTCTTGCTCCTTGCATCCTTAGCATTTGCATTGTTTTATTATTTTCCACTTTGCATGGTTGTTTAGTGCAATAATAGTGGCTGTAGTTGGCAAATGTTGTTGCATTAGTGTTTTAGTAGCAGCTGCATTTGTATTTGTAATTGTGTAGCTGTGATTGTAGTGGTATTAGGACTTGGGGATGTTGTTGTACCATATAGCAGACATCTGTAGAATTTGACTTCCTTGGCTTTAGGCCTAATGCAATCCATTATCTATCTGCACAGCCAGCTAGGAAAATAGTTGCGAGGTCTGCTTCAATATTTGTGCACTAAGATTCCATATGCACAAATAATCATAAAGATGAAAGCGAAAAGGTGCCACAAATTTGGAAAGACAAGAACTCTTAACAAAAGAAGATAAGCTTTCTTTGAAATCTGACGAAGGAAACCAAGTATATTGGTCAGTTGTAAATAGTCTCCGATTACATCCCACAAAGGGACAGGGAAGAACTTTTCACAATCAGACAGCTGCCCGCTTTCTAGTTTTACACTTATTAAAATAGTTGAGTGGGGCGAAAGCGCATGACCGAGGCAGCTTATTGACAGCGCCACAACATGAGATTAATTGCTCACCAAACTTCTTTTACTGTTCCGTTGAAACCGCATTTGAATCAAACCCAATTCTTCCATTTTAGGCAAAAATAGTCGAAGATCATCGAACGGTACCTTGCTCCATTGACCGTCACGTTGCGGCCATCGTCGCCTTTGCAGAAGTGCGGTCCAGTGATTCCGCTGGTCCATACACCGAACCAATTTTCAGGTTGCAGAGGCAGCTCTTGAATAGTCTCTGGCTGCTCTTTGGACCAAATGTTGCAATTCTGTTTATTGACGTACCCATTGAGCCAAAACTGAGCATCGTCGCTAAAAAAATGGTAATCTTCTTCCAGCTTCTCTTAGGGCCATTCACCGTAAAGCCGATATTGTGGTAGGTCGCCCGTCTTGAGCTCCTACACAAGCTCTGTTTTGTATGGCTTTAGATCGAGATCTTTGCATAAAGTCTTCCAGAAGGTCGAATATCACAAACCCAATTGCTCTGATCGACGACAGGTGGACGTATCGCGATCTTCTTAAAAACTAGCGGATACAACAGCAATGTAGTCCTCGGTATGCACTCTAGGGATACCGGTTAGTGGATTGATGTCCAATAGATTGAAACTGGTGCGAAATTTTGTCACAATGGCTTGAATAGCCTCGCTGGAGGGTCGATTACGATGACCACAAACTGGACGTGATTTGCGGATTTACAAAAACTCCATGATTTTCAAGCATTGTTCGTTTGTTAGTCTATTCACGATGGAATGGCAAGCAAACTGGACATTTTTAACTTTAACACATGTCACGAATCGCGCGTGAACTGGCACAAATTTAACAGTGAAAAGACAAATAGCAAAAAGTCACGCACACTAAGCATTGCACGGCCACACCCACCATGGTGATTTGACTTTACTGTTCGAAAAATAAAATACAGGAAAACTAATCAAAATTAAACAACATAACTACCATGAACTACTGTACATTTGTGTATATTTGTTTAATTTTCTGTACCTTTTTGGTAGTTTTTCGTACACTGTTTCTGATTTGATGTAATATTTTTGTACATTTTTGTACACTTGTAGTTCTTTTGTGCACTCGGTTTGTAGTTTTTGTGTACTTGTATTTTTACACTTTTTTTACTTAGCGCAATTTTTAGTATTTAGTTATTATTTTTGGTACTTTTCCGTTCAGTTCGTGTTCTTTTGTTTACACTTTCTATACTTTTGTGTACACTTTATGCACTTTTGTGTACACACTTTGTATTTATATGTAACTGTTTTGTACCATAGTGTACAGTTTCGTACAGTTACATATTTACTTAGGTGGCGTGAAATAACCCAGAGGTGTCAATGACCTTACAAAATTAGGATAACTTGTTTCAGCAAATCGACGTCATCGCCCTGTATGTGCTCAACACCCTCATCTATATTGAAGTGTCCTGAGATAAGTAAAGCAGAGACGTGATCTCTCTATAATCGCAACATACTCTGCACTTTTGTGACATGATTTCAATCCTTATCCCTACAAAAGGGGACCATGATCCATTTCCGTTGGTCTGGGTTTTCACTTTTCGGTAGAATTTACCGTCCTCATTCTTCATTCTGTAACATCCAATTTGCTCACTCTCGCGCTCTATCCATATCCGGGGTTTCTTCTTAAATAAACGGATGCCCTCTCTCCCCTTTTCCATGTACGTTCCCTGTCGCGGCTCGCGTTGTAACTGACTGATGTATTGACATTTTTTTTATATTTGCCATGCGTCCCATTTCATCCGACCATGGTTTTTCTTTCAGGTGTTTTTTATAGCCAAGTATGGTCTCTGCAGAAGTTTTTATAGAGTGGGTAATGTATTTTAAATTCGCTTCAGGTTCAGGGGGCGGGGGTGTGTTCTGCGCCTGTATCTGAGTGAGCTTCTTTTGCATAAGCTCTGGTAATTGTAGCTTTCCGATGTCCAGCTTTCTAAATATATGTCTGGTTTCGTACAATTTTGGCTCTGCTTATCCTTGTGTGAACCTTTGCTGCAAGCAGATAGTGATCCGAATCGATATTATCTCCTCAAATCACAAGTTCGCCAAATTACACTAGTAGAATGCTTTCCATTCAATTACCAGTTGATCAAGCTGGTTCTTCGTCTGTTGACATTTCGTACATTTGTCTACACATCTTTTTTTTTGTACACCTTTAGTACCTTTGTGCTCTGCGTCGTTTGCCCTGCCTTTGTTTACATTTTATGTACCTTTTTGCTTTTCGTAGACGTTTTGTGCTTTTGGACACCCTAAGTTTCGCTTTGGAAACTCAAAGGATCATCTACTAGAGAGGTCGATTTCAAGACCAGTGTGACCCAAAGTTGTATCTCAGCTCAATCTTCAACCCATATCCCACGTTATTTATCATATTTTTTCATTCCTCTTAACTAACTCCTTTTTTCTTTACCACATCCTTTGTAAGGATTCAAACACTCACAATATGTGTAATGCTTATGGAAACTCTATACTATTGTCGCTGTCTTAGTATTATTCATTTGTTCCTATTACCAAAGTTTGCCCACGTTTCATACGATGCTTTCAAAAGTTTTTGTTTTTGTTGTCAAAATGTTCGTAGCAACCGGGTTAGGAAAATGTTGCGTCTTTTCCAGGAAGACAAAATAATATCGATATTTAAATTATGCATCTCATGGGAGGTTTCTTGCAAGTAAATTCCCCCACAAAGTTTCCCAAATGATGAAGAAGATATATCTTCTTATGGATAACAGCAAAGGAGGTTATGTGGCAGGCTAACTTAGGAGGAGAAGTCAATAAAGGTTGCAATGAATATTGAGGGATATAATTGTAATGACAAGAAAAATTGCTTGAAGCTTAAAAATAAAACAAGAAGGACGAGTTTTGTTTTAAAATAACAAAACTGCATTCCTAGGGCTGCAATTTATATATTACATGGAAGACATATTTCTCCAGGAACAATTTTATCATTACCTTGGGCTGTAACTATAGTGAGAGGTTTACATAAATTGCAGACAATTCAATGATATCATACACAGCTGCAATTAGATTAGATGGTATTGAAACCTACTCTTAAAACCGTTTTACCCCTTTGAAATTGTTAGACCAGATGAGTACAAAAACCCATCCCATCCTACTGGAAACAGATTACATCTGTATTAAATGTAGGCCTCCTTTATCTTTGTATATGCCATTATGTCTTTAGTATCATGTGTATTATTTAAATATATTAAGATTTCATGTGGGGAAATGATTTTACTTGGTCCAGTTTATAGTGTTACCAGTTATGATTATTCCAAAACAACTATTCAAATTTTCTTTAACATTTCGAAATATTACACAGACAATGCATAAGAAATATATTAAGTGAAGCCTTAAAGTATGCAACATATGAAACAGACTTTATATAGACCAGTATAACAAAAGCTGCTCAAAAATGTTCTTTAGCTATGAACAAATTTAATTCCAGAAATAAGTTTCCTGGAAAATGTTAAATGCACTTTCTTTCCCTCTCAATAATTTGATACAAAATAGCAATATTTTTGTTATTGCATATCTATCGGCTTGCTCGCAGCTGAATGGCATTGCATACTTAAAGGCTAAATTATTTCAAATGCTTGAATACGCAACCATATGTAAGAGGTGAGCATGCGCCATCTAAAAAGGAGAAAAAGAGAACACTGGGAGATAATTTTAAGGAACTGAGAAAAGTAGGGAAGGAGTGATAGACTGAGAGAGAGAGTTATGTTTCGCAACATTTATAAGGCAATCGGAAACAAAAGTGACGGACTAATGCAACATGAAGATGTCCTTAATTTTTGTGAGAAGTTATGGCTGCATCGGTATGGTTTATGTTTATGATGACACGAACATGTTGCTGCGTCGCCAGCAACAGGTTGTTGACTTAAAAATTTTTAAATTTGACTGTATCACAAAGGTAAGTTAAAGGGAAACGGCTGCATTTCTAATACATCTACTTATGCCCAAGAGTATTTTTCAACACAAAAAGATAACTTAGACATAAAGGTTTCTAATTGTATGTCCAGAGTTATAACTTCAACTAATAATAAAAATAAAAATATTTCGTTTTTTACTACCGGAGAGTTTTAATACATTAACAATTACAAAAACTAAAATTTTTTTACAACAATGAAAGAACAATTATCAAATGTTTGATATCGTTTTTATGATTTACGGAAGAGCTTCAATACAGACTGGATTTTCTTGAGAAAATTTAGTGTTCAATCCCGTTGACTGTATTTAGAGAATTGACTTTTGCAAACTTTAAGGACATGTGGTCCTTACGGATACAAAATCGCATTATTCAAATACAATTACATGATTTTTAATACTGCCATGCAACAGAAAATAATTAGTATGAGTTTATTCCTTTTTTGGGTTTCAGTGTAAAATTTTTGACAGTTCTCTTGTCAATCCTGACTTCTGATGCCTGGCAAAAAATGCTCAGTTGCATTACTATTTCGTCATGATAAAACGTACACCAGAACCACGATATCAAACTATTGAATTTTATTCTCAAAATTCGTTCTTGCATTTCGACAATTTAATAGTCTTTATACTCTACGTACTAATAATATATCAATAGTGATATCATTTCTCACATACAGGCACGTACGCAAGGGGGCCTGGGGGTTTGGCCACCCCGAAATTATTTTCTTAATTGATGATTTTTGAATGTAGTTCTGTTTTTCGAGTGGCCGTTGTCTACCGTTGATTTCGAGCTTGTTTTCTTAACTAAGTACACGAGTTGAATCTGGTCGTCATGTGATTTCAACAAGATGGCGCTAAATGCAACATGACAATGAACCTATTGGGAAATGAATTCGGCGACTTATTTATCTCACAGTTGGAACCAGTGAATTGACCACCTATATCGTGCGATGTGATGCCTCTAGACAATTTTTGTGGGGGTATGTGAAGTCGCTCAGCTATGACGATGCACCAGCGCCAATTGCAGTCTTTCAAAACAACATACCACATGTTGTTATCGAGATAACAGCGGGTATGCTCGAAAAAGTGAATAAAAATTGGAATGCTCCCATGGATCAATTACAATGCAGTCATGGCCAACATTCATATGAAATTATCTTTAAATACAAAAGCTCTGATTTATCGACTCAAATAAAATGTTCTTACACTTTTGTAGTTTTTCTGTGTCTTTTTCCAAATGTAAAATAGATGCCGTGACATACGGCCATGCAACAGAGCAATATTAAATATAACTCATACGCATATATACAAATATATCCTGAAGCGATCAAGCGATTATCGCCTCCTGGCGTAAATTGATTCTTAAATCAGATTCCTAACTTAAAAGCATTTTACCTATTTATTGCTTGATGCAGGAGTCATCGCGCACGAACCATATTTTTGTTATGTGGTAGACATAGACTTCCTTATACCCGGGCTGTCAGAGTGCGTGTCTGATTTATTCAATGAAAGATCAAATAGTTTGGATTTATTAAGTTTAAGTATTCAACAAACTTGAGTCTGTGGTATAAGATACGTATGCTTAATATCAATTGATATTAATAATAATAACAAAACTCATACGTCCTGCTACACTTACATTTCAAATTAGATTTATACCATGGGAAACATTAATAATTTAACTACAATTTTCTGAATTTGAGACTGTCCTCAGTCATGGCTTAAAGGAAATATATAAAAACCCCAAAAGTGTTACATATGCACATGCAATAGAAATAAATATATATAACTCATACGCATTGCCATATTTAACAAAACATATCATAATACAAAATCCAGCAGCCTACTTATGTACGACGATAAACTGAAATGGATAACAGAAAAACGTGTATCTTAATACAATAAGATGTAACATAACATTTGCTCGTTTGACCTTTGGAAAACGTTGAAACTTTAAATAGTACATTTTACAAATAACTCTGTATTCATTTTGGAGGAAAAATACTTTAGAGAAGGTTTTTCTGAATTTATCCTTTAATTGATGATGATATAGTTAAAGGTGACATTAAATAAGCTGAATAAAATCTGTAAATCCGTATTTAAATGGATTCCTCCACGTCAATGAATTTTAAATAAATGACGTGCGTTATTCAAATGTCTTGTACAATCGATTTTTAAACTGAGCTTTCTATGACGACCGTGAAACTACACCTTAATAACTTAAGTTAATTCAAGTCAGTGGTATAAGAAATATCCTTGGATCTATTGGTTGTGATACGTATGATTAATATTAATCGAATGGTTAATACTAAGATATCGTTCTATGACTGAATGAATGGTTAATGAAAAAGGTACAGTGGCGAATATAAATACAAGCAATGACAAATATTTTGTTATGATGTATAGTATTTTAAACGAAATGGCTACAATTGTTACCCAAACTTTTTGATAAAAATGTTCCGTAAGAAGTTAATTTTCTATGTTAACGTTAACCTAAAAAAGAACTAAGGTTACGTTTAACTAATATAATTAAGACAATGTTTAGCTCAGCGCAACTGAGTGCAGTTTATCTAAGCAAAAAGCCGGTTTTGCACTCACAACCATTGATACACGCAGACGCATGCTTTTGTCAACATTTCTTCCTTTGGCAACATGTTGCTAAGCATTTTTCGTATGAGCGATAAGAACAGGCCATATATAAACTCACCTCTAGTCACAGCTAGCGAACAGTTTAACGGTTGTCCTACGCGTTGAAGGATTCATTTTGAAAACTTTACATGCGAGCGGTTGAATTTACGAAAACGAATACAGAAATATTTTAAAAATAAAATCAAAACAACTTTCGAATTGTCTCAAATCGCAAGGGTGGAATGATGAGCGAGTGAATTGAAAACACGTGCGACAAATATATTTAATATCAACTGATTACAAGAGATTAAAAATGGATTTAAAAAAATAAAGAAATCTCAAGTTTGAATGCTTTTGAATAATAGAAAGAAAAGAAAAAGATTGAGAAATTGAAATTGAAACAATTTCAGAATTTTTTTAATATTAAATGCAAAGAAAGAATTTTGATCTTAAAATACATGTGTTTAAATTTCTCTGTGTTTATATTTTCCGAGAAATTGAATATCTTCATTTGGTGGCAAATTTAAGGAATAACATATCCTGGAGGATTTAATTTGTAGAAACCTTTTACAAAATTAACAATTCGTGCGTGTTAAAGTTCTACGGTTTGAAATTCATTCAACGGAGATTGAATTTGTTTGCAAAGAGAATATATTAAAGTATTGCACTTGTTGTTTACGGAAATTCGGTGAAATTTAAAACTCATTATTGTGAAATTAATAAAACAGAGTTGTTGAAATAATTCCTCTTAACACGAAACTAAATCATCAGAAAATTTTGAGTTATAGATACTAACAAAAATTTCAAATTTGTGTCCTTAATTTATTGAATAGTCTCTCGATAAGACATACAAATAAATTGAAATTAAAAAAACTATTTTACTATAGCGGTCATCACATTACTACAGAATCTCTAACGAGTTGAAAATAATAAATTCCGGAAAATAATTATTTAAAAGTGAGAAGCAAATTTTGAAATCATGAAATAGACTTTTTAACTTTTATTTAATTTCTGCTTCTTCATTAAAATCTTTAGACAGACTATGTTGAAAAACGGTTTAGTCTTTGCTTTAAACCTAAGTATACTTTTCGATCTATTCCTCCAGAACTATCTCAGCTAGCTCGTCATTTTGCTTGCCGTGAAGATGTTTATACTTCTTTACGCTTATCCGTCTCACTTATTTCCGTTACTTGAAAAATGTTGTTATGATGAAAAACAAAAACGTCGTGGTTAATGCTCAAATGGTCTTTCTCCTATTCTCCCATTAATCCGTTATTCATCAGTAATGTTTTCCTCGGCCGCTGATTATTTGGAAACCATTTAACCCGACTTTCCCTGTAGGATAATTCCAACAGAGTTTGCCATAACCAATGACTCCAGAATTGCATCGGTTCTCTAGTCCGATGGTTGAGACGCTTCTTGTGATTATGTGCAGCAGGAGAATCTCTGATCTGTTCGTAATCATTTCCTCTTGCAATGGGGTATTTGTAAGAGTATTATTTTAATCATGATGGTCTATATGGAAACTCGAATTCATTTATATTATCCTGAAAAATATTTACGGCATAGTCAGCAAGAAATACCAAATCCTTTCCAAATACTTCATATGCTTTTCTGATGCACACTGTCGCCAACTTAAGCCCTGAAACAATACAGGATTCTAAGGCCCTCTTTTACGAATGGCACTTAAATGTTATTCCCACCTAAACGAAGTATAAATTTTTCATCATTTAAATATATTATACTATGCTTTAATACGAAGCTTTTAAACGATTTTGAACTCCCTAAATCAGCATAATTAATTATACTTCAGTTGTATTGAAAATTGTACAATACGTATATGTACAATACGTATTATTAATATTAATTGAATAACCTGTTCGGATGATGTATGTACAACAAGAAATAGCAATACGGTACTTAAGACAAGTTCGAGAGGGCAATTTAGAGTCCTTTAGAGACCTCTTACTAACGCTTCGCAGGTTTTGATTCATTCGCCATCTTATGCAATGGAACAAAACAGTGTTCTAAGAATCTGTTTCACAGCTGACACTGACATGGAATCCTCCACTTAATATAACATAAAACTACTTATGTTCGTCGACCAAATATTTCTTACTATGCCAGCCGTTATACATTTTAAAACTGAGCTCTTAAATGATTTTAAACGCTCTAAATCCGCGTTATTAAATCTATTTAATTGTAATGCTTGTGATACGTATGATTAATATTAATCGAATGGTATGTTCAGGTGATGTATACGCAATAAAAAATATTATTACTTAAGCGCAGAATTTCTAAAACAGTTATTTAGTTATATGAATTTGTACTTTAGTCAATGCGTACCGCGATTGAGTTTTGCGACAGTATTATCTTCATTACTCTTGCCAATTTGCCCTGCTTATTCCTAAGCTCACACTCATTTATATTACCCTGAATAAACATTAAGAACAATTTAAAGAGGCAATAAAAGATCTTCTAGAATCCTTTAGAGCCCCTTTTCTAATCCTTCATAGAGTTTCATTTATACATGAAACAATCCAATTTCCTAAGACTCTATTTCACAGTTGGCATCAATATTGGCATAACTTCTACGTCCTCTGATATAAATTGCCGCGAAGGAAAATGCGAAATATTGCGGAAGGTAAATGCAAACCCAATCTTTGGAAAATCTTTGTACTTTGGAAAACGTTTCCAAAATACACACAGCGTATCATGACGATCCTCATTTATTAACGAAGGATATTGGCGAAAATACGGGCGACCTTCGTAGGCTATTGAAAACAACGAACAAACTTTAGTTCGCACCGTGGAGTCGAGAAAAGTAAGCGATATTGATAAGACCACGATAAAAGAGGAGGTGCAGGAAGCTATTTGGGCAGAGTATCAGAGGAATGATAAAATCATATAGTGATGCCCAAATAGTTCATTACTTATTGTACGTTTTCAAAGTGCGGCTTAAAAGATTTATTTTCTTAAGTGGTAATTTCTGAATGTACTTAGAGTGTTATTTTTCAACCTAAATTTCAAGTTGAGCCCCGAAAGAAAATCCTGCGTACGTACCTGCCACTGACACTCTGGTCTGATTTACTAAAAATTTAACTTTGATCTGTACTAAAGGGTGTCTCAAACTTAACGCAGTATTTAATCTAATTGAATTTAATCTCGGGAAATATGACATGTGGATCCATCTTAATGAATCGACATGTCATCCACATGCATATAATTCAATTCAGACACAACACCAACCATTTCAATTCAGGTACAACACAACACAACACCAACTAGATTATCATGTTGCGACAACGCACCATTACTTGCAATGCCTCGGCCAGCAGCAAGCACCAAATCAAAATATAGACCAAACAGTGATACATTGTTGTCCATTCGTTTCACAGCAATGACACGAGTATTTGCGAATAATCACTCGTGTATTTTCTGAACAGCAAATTGTGGCCATCAATATGAATACGAGCCTTATGGCCGAAGATGATTTTGTTCGGAAATCCTTTATTATATTTGAAATATTTATGTAATCTACAGTTGTGAACTTTCAGCTGTCACACTGTCTTGGTTCCTTCGACAACTAAACTTTACCAAACATAAAAAAGGTATCCCATAACATCCCATGAAGGGAAAGCTTCTACGCTTTCTACTGTGTACACTCACTGAAGCGTTTTAATGGCTAAGTACTCGACAGTGTCGACATCACTACGCGAGGTGACCATCGTCGAAAGAAGGTAGTCTGAGCAGGGTTCGAACCCACGTTCGCAAGTACAAGAGCCGCGCACACTAACCATTGCACCACCGACGGCCACCATATGTCACGAAATTAAAATCTTGCACAAATTTTCGGAAACCCTTTATTGCGCTGCGTATGATTAATAGTAATCGAATGATTAATTTTAATCAGCTGATGTGTTGACAGCATTAATAATATTAGTTATACGATCCGTCAAACTCGGGATCTCAAATAGTTCTATTTAATTATAAATTGCAGTTCATTGCTGTTTAACAATAAACAATGGTCGGTGGTGCAATGGTAATATACGAGGCTGTTGTGCATGAAAACGTGGGTTCGATCCCTGCTGTGACCACGTTTCATTTCTTTCGACGACAATCACCTCACATAGTGACGGCGACACTATTGAGTATTTAGCCATGAAAATGCTGCTCAAAATACATATCGGAATCGGTGTAAAAATATAACGCCCAGATTTCACTCACAGTGAGAAGCTCTCTCCAATGCCTTCATGGGATGTAAATACGCTTCAGAAAATAGGGGTAATTTTATTAGGGGTGAATTTCCAAACAATGTATTTTTGAAACATTGGCTTGGCGGTCCAAATATCCATTACGTGTTTAGAATTGAATTTGCAGTTGCGGGTAGAAGTATGAGTTTTCCAAACACTCTGCTTATACGTTTAGACAACAAACAAATTTCATAGTGGCAATCGAAAACTCGAAAACCTTGAAACTTCCACAAATTTAGAAAAGCTGCGGGTCAATTTTGCCGAACAAGCATCGAAATCGAAGCGTCGGAACCTGACGCTTTGCTTCGGTTTGTTTTGATAATTGTTGTGCAAGTTTTCGAGGTTTTTCATGAGTACCCGTAATGTTTCTCATCCATACCGTCAGGAATAAAATCGTCGGGTTGTTTGATAACATCAAATAATTACATTAATTTCTTTCCAAAATAATGAACCATATCTCACTGAATATTAATTTGGTTAGAACTCAGTTTTCTATATCCCCTGATTGAAAGAATATCTGTTTGATTTATTCCTATTAAAGATCATGCAATACGCTTACATATTCCTATGATATTCAGAGAAACGTATGATTAATATTAATTGGTTGACCGGATCAGCTGATGTGTGAGTAACAACAATACCACCATAACGCATACTCCCCGTTAAGCGCAAATTTTCGAAACTGATATGTAACTTATATGATTGCTTCTTGTTTTCATTTTAAATTATCTTCAGATTTTGGCGGAAAATTTAATATTAAATTATATTTTCTTAACCTTTAATTGCTTATTTTTTTGCTTGAGCACTTTTAAAGCTTGATTTCCTATATATTGGATTTCTTACATCAATGCGACTTTCTGTAGCTATGTGTAGCTTTGTGTATTTGCGGTAATTGTGCCACGAAAAATATCATTAATCATTCTGACTTTACTGTCACTCATGACCCAAGTATGTCCCCCTCTCCCTGTCTAAGGGTGAGAATAAATTCTACGGATGTCAACTTTGTCTGCCTGTGTAACAACTTGTTTGTTATCCTTGCGTAAGGACATACGGCCAGTGTTATAAGCTAAGGGTTTGTTTCCGTTTCCTTTGCATAGTAGAGACGTTTCTTATTTACCTTACACCGATGATGCAAGCAATAAAAGGAACTCGCTCATCAATTGAACACTGAAAAATTGTTCACAATTTTTTGCTTAAGGATACTTTGAAGGAAAAAAAGATCAACCGGTAATGATTATTTTCCTAATAGGAAAAAGTCTCTGGCAAATTTACACCATAAATCAATTTTACAAATACGCATTTTAATGTTCACAGTTTCTCCACTCTCTGTCTGTTCTTTCCAGGTATTTCATTACACCTATTTATTTGTTGGTGGAAGGGATGCTGTTCTCATGTTGTTTACTCTTTTCGGATTATTAATGATTTTGTATGTTTTTGTTATATGCTCACATAATTTATACTGAGAATATTTGCTTAAAGGATTCTTTTTTGGTGCAGCCTTGAATCCTTTTTACCTTTGCAGGGAAATTAGGACACAAAATTAAAAAATCTAAAGAATAACAAATTTTGGGAATCCTTCAATATTTAAACTATCAAAAAGGTGAGCAACCTAATGCGGGTTCCAACAGTCTTTGATTTTCACCGAGACAACAAAATATTGAGTTGCTTTATTTCGGGGGTTTTTTGAATATTTTAGATTTTAGTTTCGATTTTCTGTAGCTTTTCACCGAGACAAGAAAATATTGAGTTGCTTTATTTCGGGGGTTTTTTGAATATTTTAGATTTTAGTTTCGATTTTCTGTAGCTTGCTTGTTGGTCTGGTTTGGTTATTTATACGCATGTTAAGTCTTTATTGAAAGTAGATTAAAATCGTATCGTAACATTTTGCGTATAAGTTCTATTATTTATGTTTGCTGTAATTTTTAAGCGCCACAGGGCACTCCTGCTTTTAATATCACTCATACGTAGTGTTAGTTGAAGGACAGGAATTTATGGAGACTTGACAGGCGTCATAAAAATAAACCTAAGCTAAGACTTACAGAAATATAATCAGAACAATGTAATCGATTTGAAAAAGGAACTAATACGCTTATCCAGGACCTCTTTTTAAAAGAAATATTTTTGATCACTAGATATATTTAATAGATGGGAACGAAGCCTACTGAACTTGAGGTGGGAAGATAACATTATCCGTTAAATCAGACCTAACTACCAATTAAGATAAATTTAACAATGAAGCAACAAAATTCAATTGTTTTACATTTATACTTGCATATCGGCGTTCCGGAAGAACTATGACATAACTGCACTTAGGGGATGAAATTGTGGGTTGAAATTAGGGTGATTTAATCCTAATCAAAGACTGCATAAGATCAATATGGCTTCAAGAAAATGGTGCTGAGATTTTAAAAAGACTGCGCTACATGATGAGTTCAGTGGGCAATTTATTTCATATTTGTGACCGTCGGTGGTGCAATGGTAGTGTGAGCGGCTTTTATACATGAGAACGCACGTTCGATGCCTGATCTGATCACCTTACGTTACTTTTGGTGAAAAGCTACAGGTCCAACTCACTGAGTGTAAATGCAGAATTTGCACAGCTCATTGGTTATGGGAAGCTCTCCGAAATCTCTTCAGGGGGGAAATGGGAAATCATTTTCTTGTATTACTGAGTTAGCGATTTATTGCAGGTTTAGTCGTTCACCGTGGAAATCTAAATTTATCGTATTATTAGCAAGATACCAACTTCTATGCTTAAACGGGTGATTCAAAATGATATATAGCTCATGTGGAGCACTTATAACGTAGTCACTGTCAAGTTCTACATGAAATACGAACATCGGCGGTGCAGTGGTAACACCATTACATCATAGAGTAATGACCTTCAAAAAACCCATTCGGAAACACTTTAAAACTGTGGTAGCCAATTAGTGACAGTAATGACTAGAAAACACACAGCTTACGGGATGTAACGGGAGGCTATTTATTTTTATTTCTAGTCTTTAACCAATAAATGTCCAACATTGATTTATCAACTCAAGTACAAATTTCTGACACTTTTGCAAATTTGTATGTGTTTATTTTGAAAACAAAAAATCAAATTCTTAAACAATCCCCGTTATTAGACTATGAGTCATAATATTTATATTTGCCACATTTTTCATACGCCACGGTGTAACTTCACTTTTAATATCAATCATACGCACTGCAAATTTTAAAGCAAGAGTGTAAAACATCTTGACAGGCGTTGGAAAACTAACCTTAACTAATTTTAAAAATTGTATCAACAGACTGTTATTCATTTGCAGAATCAAGGACATTTTTTGATCCTTATATATATTTAGCAGCCAGGAACCTAGCTGACTGACGACGAGGTGAACTTCTAATATTTTTGGGTTTCTTTCTATTTCCAATAAATTCTCAACTAATTCAAAGTTAGCTAAAAATTAAGTTAATATGAACAATGTATCTTCAAGATTTAAGTAATGTGTGATTATACTGGCGTATGGTTTCCGATAATTTCGTACGCCACGGGATATTATCGCTATTAATATCAATCATACGTAATGTAAATATTGAAACAGGATTTTAAAGCATTGTGACAGCCGCCTCAAAACACAAAAATAAAGAAATTTATCAACTGATTATAATTGATTTACAGAAACAGGGATATTTGATCCTTATATATGTTAAGCAGAAAGGAATCACGCTGGCCTAAGCGGAGGGGAATTTTTTTCTTATTTTTTATTTGGAACTAATTCAAGGTTAGCAAAACATTAAGTTAATGTGAACAATATATTTAAATATTTTGAGATTATACTAGCGAATGGTTTGAATAATTTCACACTCCATGGGGTATCATCGCCATTAATATCAATCACAAGTACTGTAAATATTGAAACAGGATATGAAAGTAGCTTGACAGGCGTCACAAACATAAACCTACACAAAATAAAAAAAATTATTAATAGGTTGCAAATGATTTGAAAAAGGACATTTGGTTTTTACATATGTTTAGAAGACGGGAATCACATTGCCTGAATCTTCTTATTCTTAGTTTTAATTATCTTTCGATTCTTATTTAAAAAAAATTAAGCTAAGTTGAAAAATGTATCAGCACAATTTAAATATAGTATCTTTATACTTGCGTGTTAGCTGAAATAATTATGGGTTTCACCAATTTTATCTATCACAGAGCATCTTCGCTATTGATAGCAATCATACGTGCTGTAGATCAATCATGTTTAGATTTAAAGCGGTTATTCATATTTAGTAGATGTGACCGATTCTAATGTAACTTAAGACGAAGGGATAACATTCTTGGTGTGTTTATTTTTATTTGTTAGTCTAAAGTTTGCTAAAATAGAATTAAGTTGAACAATACATGAGCATTTTTAAAATATTGTACATTGTTACTTGCGCATGAGCTATAATATAATATAATCATACGCCATAGGACACCATCGCTATTAATATCAATCATACGTACTGTAAACAATAAGATATGATAGTAAAAAGACATGACGGCATCACAAAAATCTGATTTTAGGAAAAATATGAATGATGGCATCAACAGATTATAATTGATTTTCAGAGAGAAGGACATAAGGATGTGTATATACCATGGTAAATAATCAATGAAATGACTTGCTTATTCAGGACCCCTTTTTGGGGTGAAATGTTGCTACCTTTAGATATTTATTATATGGAAACAAATCGAACTCATCTGGGTGAACAGATACTGTAACTTTAATATAATATAATTGCATATAAATTCAAAAGCATTGAGGTGGACTAGTGGTTGCAAAGGATTGTCTATTTTTGGGCCACTTTTTCGCGCATTGTTGGCAAATTTGGATGTTTTTCCATACTTTCGTTTACAGCGGCGATATTCTCTTCAGTACGCACATTCCTTCGACGTCTTGGAGTTATTGCCCCTAAATACAAAAGTTATTTTTGTTATTGCCCCAAACTCAAAATTTGAAAATTTTCAGTAGAGACGAAAAACTGAATGTATTAATTAAAAAATTTATGAAAACTGGTTTTTTTAACGAAAGGGAAGAGAATATTATGACAGATTTTTACTGTGGATATTATATTGTTTTTAAGCACAATCTGAAAACCTGAAACATTTTGTGCAATGACTCTTTTGTACTTAGGGTGCGAAATGATTGGCAATTATATGTGCCTCAGCTAAAATGGAAGGAAATGTATCAACAAAAAAATGTTGCCCAAGCTTTTGCGGCCTAGCTGTTATTATTTCATAGATCATTAAAATAATCAAAAAAAAATTAAATGGCTTCGGCCGCAAATGTATGATTGTCAAAGGGTTAAAGCTTCGCAGACGGTGTTAATTCATAGTTGATTTTTCTGTTGCAGGTTTTATTAGTAGTTTCATTTTTCCCCAAAAGCTGTTATATATTTCCAATAAATTTTAATGAAAAATATTACGTTTTATTTTAGACGTGTATAAAACCTAAACAATTCAAACAAAACTTGTGCAAAAACTTTTAATTAAAACTTAAATTTGACAAAAGGCAGAAAAACGATAGAACGAACATAATAATAAATCATCAATGATTGGTGGCAACAAATTGAAAATGAAAACGGCAACGGCAGCATCATCAGCGGCATCATCATCATCAGCACCAACATCAATATCAACAGCAACTGTTGCAACTGAAACTACAATTAAAGCAACAACCTCGTCATCAGTCTTAGATGCACCACCATCAACACCATCACCACCACCACTATTATCTTTGTTATCCTGGTCTGCAACGTCGTATGTACTCCCACAGCACCGTCAATTGTTGCCATCGTTTCCCTCAGAATTCGTGCAGGTTCTAGTACGTCTAACAACAAGTGTTGCTACACTAATGTTGCCCCTTTTCCTACCGTTGCTGGTGTTGCAACATTCATTGCTGTACGTAGAGGCCGGCTCTTGCCGCGAGGCCCAGCTGTGTTGCAATGGACGTGACTCATCGTGTGTGGTACAAAAAGCTCCAATAAATGCCATCATAGAGGATTTGAATGATAAACCGTGTTATTGTGATCATGCCTGTTTGAAACTGGGAGATTGCTGTAATGATTTTAAGGATCATTGTGGAGGTAAGTGGAAAGATATATAGTCCCTTCAGAAAAAATAATATGTCACTTTATTAAAATCTTCCAAATATTCTTTTAATTTAAAATAAGGGAAAGAACGATATTCCAAAATTGAGGGGATTTTTAGAAATAAGAATAAATAAATTCTGAAAATTCTGTAAATATGAGACTTTAACTAGTTACAACCAAATTTTAAAACAACTTGAAAATTATATTGAAACTTAAATTATAATTAAATTTATATTGATAAACTTTATTCATATTTACAGTTTATTTATTTAAATATTCTGTCATTTTAATAACCATTGACATTTATAAATTCATTACTCAGATTAATAGCTTGTTTATTTAAATAGATTGCCATTTTTATAATAACCCTTGATATAAATCCTCTACCTGTCATATATTTGCTTTACAAATTTAGCCAAAGCCTAAAAGTATGCAATATTTCAGCGCAGCCTTAATGTATGTCTATTATTATAACTACTTATGAATACATTAAATAAATTGTAAAACAATTTATTATATTACATTATAAATTATTGAAAACGTTTCACAAAACAATTTGTAAATTACAAATTGTTTAAGTTGGTCGAACAAAAACTATGCTGCTGATAGTCTCTGCATGTGAGAATTACACAGGACTACAATGATTTGGAAAATATAACGCAGGTCATATACCAAAAGTAAATGCAGATATCCCTACCTGTACAATATATAATTTGTACAAAAATAAATCCATGAAAGTACTACAGATTGGAATTGGAATAGATTAGAATAGAAACGAAAAAAATGAGCCTGCAGTGAAGGTAAAATTATGGAATTGATTTTCTGGAAAAGGACAAACATCTTTACAGACAGACTAAATTGTAGGTGATTTATTGTTGGTTGATTATCGCAAAACTCACTGGCAATCTGCGCCAAATACTCAGACTGATAACAAGAGAAATCACCAGAATTAGACTCATTTCTAACAAAGGCAAATCAAGGACCTAATTATGTATGACGATAATCTTCTAAAAGATGCTGGCTCATATATATAAATATATATAAAGGAGCATATAGCCTCAACGAATGCGTTCCATTCATTTTTGCCTGATGCGAGAAGCTTTTTCTCTATGATTTGTTTATCTTCGCTGTTTCCATATACTTTGACGTTCGCTTCTGCGGTTGTCTTGGGGATTCCTCTCAATGACGTTTCTGGTTATGTCGGATTGTGGTCTTCGCAAGTCATGAGGCTCCGACGTCAACAAATGAGGCTCTGACGACCGCCCACGGGCGGTATAACTCTACCCCGAGTTGTAAAGGAATTCTTCATCTCAAACTGCCCCCTGGAAGTGCTCTGGCCCACTCAGCTATCCTTCTTAAATGAATCGATTACTGAAACCGAAACGAATGCTGCCTCATAGAACAGTTAAAATACATGCGTTCATAAAACTTCACACCACGACAATGAATTCGATATTGTTTTTACACAATTAGCCCCTAGACAAATCACACCAATCACAAATCCGAATTTGTGTACTCCCTGATGAACCTTAAGTATTAATAACAAGTATACGCTCCGTGTACCACAATAATATTACTTCACGATCTGGTCTAGTGCATTGGAAAAAATTCAGATGGTTTTGTTGCCAAATTCAAAACTAATATTTATGTTGACGCAAATCCCTGCTCGATAACCACTTTAAATTTGTTACGACAACGGACACTAAGCTTACTGACCGTCCCACTATCGATTAAGTAAACATAGTGAATTAATAATCATCATACGTTCCGTACCCGATAATACAATTATTCATCGATTACTGTTACCTAGTTCACTGATACTTCGTTTAATTTTAAAATTACACTATTACATTGTTTCGTGGCTAAATTTATAAATAATATTTATTGTGTTTCATATACAATGAATTAATAACAATCATTCGCTCCGTGCACCACAATAATATTATTTAAAGATCACTGTTGTTTAGTTTAATTTAAAAATTATACAATTGAATTATTTTGCTGCTAAATTCAACAATAATATTTATGTTCATTTAAGTGCTGGACAAACATACGATTTCGTACATTATTTTATTTAAACTACGATAGAACATAGACAACACTGTGTACCAGTAAATGATGAACAGCAGTTTGGTATTATTGCCAAAGGAGTAGTAATAAATTGTAAAAGAGGGTGAGAGAATGCAGAAAAATTATTCTAACCACTGTTATTGATTTGGGAATATGAAAGGCTTTTTAGGTTAGTGGGCGTATAATTTATATTGATTTCTTGGGAACTCAATGCGTATACGTAATGCGTTACTAAATGCAACATAAGTGTACACACAAAAACGAACACAAAAGTATAAAATGCAGCCGGGCTATGGTCAGATTTGTCTTCACATCCATAGGACATATAGCAGCGTTCTTGCAGGATACAGATATGTTTTGTGTACCCACACGGTGCAATTTCTGTGGAACCGGTAAGGTAGTAGTCCCTAGCCTTGACAAATAATCCGCACTGAAATTCTCCTCAATGTCACAGTGCCAAGTCACCTAAGTTATCCACGGCAGTTCTGGCCTGATGTTGAGTATATGAATACTGATTCTAGTTACGGAAACGGATTTCGCTGAAATCGACAACAAAAATGAAAATTCATGACTTGTTTTGAAAAGGCGATCTTCGCCTCTTGTGTGGATCGAGTGTGCTTTGCTCAACGCTCTCAGAGACTTTACTGGTACACACTGTTGTCTTTGTTGTGTTTGTTAACTACCTTAACTGTCTCTGTATAAATATAATTTTCCTTCCACCCATATAGTAGTTGGCCTTCTCACCCCACCCTCGTTTAAATAATTACACGCATGTTAAACATCTCAATTAATTTATCATTACTCGGTATTAATGTGCACTTGTAGGCTATACTAGTGGTTTTGAACTGGTTGTTTTTCTCCTGGCATGGAAAATCGTAAAATGTTTTTCCCCACCACAATTATATCATAATACTAAAATGTTTATTTAATTAACTCTTGCGTTAATAAATGATATTATATATTTAACAATGCTTGGAAATTTGAAAAAAATGCAGATGAAAAAAATTTAAAACAATTTCAATTCTGCATTATAAATTGCCAGAGAATATAATGGGCGAAAAAAGATACACAAATAATTAAAAGCATTTGAGGTAAAATACAATAAGTACACTCGAGAAAAAATATAGGATTGAAGTAAAGCTGGAAAACAAAAAGGGTACCCTGGGAAAGATCGGGTGGCTTAAACTATTGTGTGATCAACGGGCGTAGGAGTAAAGAAATAAATGGTTTCCCATTACATCCCATGAAGGAATTAAAGGAATTAGTAGTGCACAGGATAAAATTACGCATAAAGGACATGTACAATGACTCAAATAATTGAAATAACATATTGACTCGTTTCATGTCCAACTAAGCTATTTTCTGACAAGTTTGGAAAGTGAAGGCAATTAAGATTTAGCCTTAGATGATATTCACCACCAGTTATACCAAACGCCATCTAGAGGACGTAACAAATGTCTCTCACTGCTCGAAATATACCGCCAGTGATTCGAGTCTAATGTTTTCACATGCAAAATATTGGTCATAAGCTGCTGTTGTAGGCAACGCACTCGGTCGGGACTTCTTTCTAAATTTAAATTTCAAACACACTCACCCCTGGGTTGGTTCGAAACCCGTACAGTAAACAACTCGTGAATAGAATCGCGTTGAGCAATAGCCAATTACTCGCACTCGCCTCAACACATTTATTTTGAAAAGATACATATTTTGGAAATAGTTCCCAAATTCTTAAAATATAGGGGAAATTTGCAAAAATGTACAAACAATATGCAAACAATTTTAAAAAAAGTGCGAGTAACAAATGTAACAAAAGTACACAAAATTTACCAAAGCTTATAAAATGTCTACCAAAAAGTTCACAGTGCACAAACCTATACCAAACAATACATAAAATCCCAAACAAGTACATAAACTGTACCATAAATACAATAAGTAAATAGTAAAAATTACATAAAGTGTAGAAGAAGAAATAAAAATTGTACCAAATATGTACTACAGACAATGTATCTAAAAGCAATATTTGCTACACTTTATGTACTTTTTTCAACACTATGTATTTTTTGTACCAAAAATTAGTTTTTTCGTACACAACGTAAATAAATTGTAAAAATATTATATAAAGTGTAGCAAAATAAATAAAGAGAGTACCAACAAATGTATATGCAATGTATCTAAAAGTACATTTTGGTACACATTATGTACTTTCCAATCACTGTATTTTTCGTACCAAATGTTGTTTTTTTTTTGGTACACTTTTAAAATGAATGTACCGAATAGTACATAATGTGCACTACAAAAAATTACACAAAGTGTAGCAACAGAAACATAGAGTGTACCAAAAAAAATGTGCACGCAATGTATCTAAAACGTACATTTTAAGTACTTTTTCCAAACTATGTATATTTTTGGTTCAAAAAATAATTTTTTTGGAATGAATAAATAAAGTGTATCACAAACTATATAAATTGTAAAAAACACAGAATCACAATATATCTAAAAGTATTTTTGGCACAGTTTATGTAGTTTTTTCCCAACACTAAGTATTTTTGGTACCAAAAAGTATTTGTTTGGTACACTTTTAATTTAAATGGGTACCACAAGGTATATAAATTGTACAAAAAATTATATAAAGTGTAGCAAAATAGACATAAAATGTACCAAAAAAGTTCTTGTTGGTACACTTTATGTACTTTTTCCAAACATAATTACATAAATCGTACAAAAAATGTATATAAAGTATAGCAAAATAAACATAGAGTGTAACAAAAAAGTACTTCTTGGTACACTTTATGCACCTTTCCCAAACGCTATGTATTTTTAGTACCAAAAAGTAGTCTTTCGTACAATTTCATCCACTTTTTGGGAGACATTTTCTACTTCTGGTACTCGTTTTGATAAAATTTTCTAAATTGTACTTAAGAATAATAGAGTACCAAACAAGTACTTAAAGTATTTAAAGTAGCTTTTGGGTACACCTTATGAACTTTTCTGATACACTCTTTCTACATTTTTGACGCAATTTATATACTTCTGGGTACATTTTTTATAAGCTTGATGTATTTTTTGAGTTCTTATGTATTTTTGGTACATTACTGTACTTTTTTTTATATTTTATATCAAATGTTGATGACACTTATGGCCGTCGGTGGTTTCTTGGTACCAAAAATTATTTTTGGATAGTTGGTCGTGACACTGGCTGTGAGAAGCTCCCCTATCCCTTCATGGGTTTGTAATAGGAAACTATTAATTTAAATTTTGAAGCCACTCAAAGTTTAAAGTTTGAAGGCTCAATCACGCCGCATGACCTAAATCTGCACCAGTCTGTTGCTCGTTATTTGTGAATTTCTCATGGATCATTTGCGGATTTTTTTAGATACAATTTTGACAATATTGTTTGTTGATCAGCCCATGCAGATGACAATGCGCCGTATTGGTGAAGATGATTTGTTGCGAAAAATCGGTATCCTCTACACTTTACTCTGTCACCCATTGAGCGAATTCACGGCGCTGTGATTATTCTGCTGGTTTGAGCTCCTGTGTGATCTCTACCTTATACAGGTCACTGGGTAGTGCTTCTTGAAATGTTGAGTTGTTTGGAACGATGCGGAATTGATGATCCCTGGATTTCGGCGACTATATCGTTAACAGCAGCAATGTTTTCGAGACACCGGGCGGTACGTCGACATCAGGAGACTTACTGTCCATGATCGGTCTAGTTTCCTCAAGTATGTTGATCAGTCTTCAAATTATTGACACATTAGCTGCTTTTCGACGGCTGGAAACTCCTTGAAGTTACCGTAACTTTCCCCATATTTGAAGTGAGGTTTCTTCAAATTTTGTAGTGCTTAATTTTTAATAATCGGATCAATCGTATACAACAATTAACAAATTTCAGAGCTGCAACTTGCACAGACAAAAATGCCACAACATTTAAATCGTTCACTTCTAGTAGGCCACCCACTGAAAGGGAAGCATCGCCGTTGTTTTTATTTCTCTCATTAAATAGTTTTAACACTTTGATTCAGTCACTAAAACCAACTGTGCTATTTTATTTATGCAAGATGGTTATTGATTTTGCCCTGGCTATGACGAATCCTTTATAACTGTTATGTACCTCTTTACATATGTACAAATTCGGTTCAGTTCTTCATAAGAGTTTACACTATAACTCTCCTATTTCTTCGAGTGTAGTTTCAAAACAGTTTTTTTTCTTTTTAGTACAAATAATTACACGTTTAACTATAAAGTATTTAAAATTTAATAAAATTAAAACATTTATTGAATTTTATGTTCAGCGGGCTCATTTTACATTAAAATCCACCATTCATTCTCTCTCTCTGTCTCCAGTATTCCCTCCCCCTCTAGGGTTTTGCGGCTATTATTTACAATAAACATTAAATTGTGTTCGCATTTGTGTTGTTGTTCTTGCTGTTGTTCGCACTTTTGTTGTTGTTAAAGTAATTAATACATTTAAACGCAAATAAACATAAATTTCAATTTACGACAACAACAACAACAAGAATCTGGAGAGAAGGAAAAAAACACTCAGACATTTTTATGCGGATTTCGTATCAAATAACCTGTTAATTTGTTGCTTTTATTGTGGAAGTGGTTTGTGTTGTCGTAGTAGTTTTGTTGTTGTCATTGTTGTTGTTGTTGGCTGTTGGCTAAAATCCATAAACTTGTAAATGTCGCTATAAAATAAATGCGGTAAAGTTTGTATAAAGTTGTGTAAATGATCAGCTAGGCCGAACACACTGTGACACAATATTTAACTAGTAGGCTTGCAACAATTTCAGACGAATCATCCGATATAATGTTCATGATTGTATATTAATTATACGCACAGTGGCTCTAAAAGGGAAATTTGTGACGATCATACGCCATGACATTATATCAGTATTGTTATGCGAGAAATACAGGATACTACCGAATGATGTGAATGTTTCTAATGCCGTGCACACACGTAACGAGTAGAGTGGCGAGACAGTAAGAAGGCACTCGGCCGAGAGAGTTGTGCGGGTGAGTGAAAGCGAGTAGGTGTTCCCACGCATTTTGTCACGTGGCGAGACAGTTAAGTTTAACAACAATAATTTTTTGAAATGAAATGAATTTTTTGAATGAATTTTGTTTCTCACCTCAGTCACTCTAAAATTTTCGATGCGCATTTCTTTTGCTATGGCCACAAGTGCGGCATCACGCTTGCGATTATTTTTATAATGCACTGAAGAAAATTTCTATAAACACTCATAAATTTCATATTGATGAATACATTTCACAGTAGTTTCGTAGTTCCACTTTCTTCCCATGTTGATGCACAAAATAAAGTAAACAAACCACTTTCAACAGAGTAGAGAGTGGCTGCTGAGTGTGTGTTTACATGTGACGAACGAGTCAGTGAATTGTTGCGGGGAGAAAAAGAGTACAGCGACAAAATAGTACTCGGCCGAGTAAACAACATCTGATTCTAATGACTCTCTCGCCACTATACTCGGTCACTGACTCGGTTGACTACTCGCCTCAGTCACTAGACGAATCGAGCACTCGGCCGAGTTACTGTCTCGCCACTCTACACGTTACGTGTGATCTAGGCATAAGTCCTAGTGCAAGTCAGATTATGTACATGCACAAGGACAATAAAATAGTGTGCTAATTAATCAAAATAAATATCAAAATGCAATTGGTTGCCGCCAATCGTATGTACTGGGTATTCCCCGTATGAAGAGATTCATTTTGAATATTCGTTATATTAAATTAAGTGAATAATTGGAATTTCCCACTGCATATCATAAAGGGGAATGGTAGAGTTTCTTACAATCAGTGCGATGTGCGCTTTGTAGTAGTTTGTAGTTTGGGATTGTGACAATCGAATTCAGGTGTTGCCACAACATAATTTAGATGTTGTCAAAACCGAATTTAGTGACTGCCACAACAGAATTTCGAAGTTGTCAACAAAACAAATTTAGAAGCTTCCTCCATCGAATTTAGATATTGTCACAATCGAATTCAGAGGTTGCTACAACCGAATTTTAAGGTTTCCACCGACTTTAGAGGTTGCCACAGACGAAAGATTTCTTAAGTCATGCTAGGTTTTTCTCACAACCGAACAGATGTTGTCGCAACCGAATCAATGCAGAATTCGGTTATTGCTTGCTACCGAAATAATGCTAACTTCGATTGCTGCAGCTGAAATAGTAAAAATGTCATTGTTGCAACCGAATAAATGCCGAATTTTGTAGATGTAATGAAAATAATTGTGAAAGTAGTTGCTTTAACCGAATCAATTCTGAGACGAAATTGGTGCAACTGAATTGTATTTGTAGCAACTGAATCTAACCTCATTTCAGTTTATGCGAACCGCAATTCGATGACAACTTCTGTGCCAAAAAATAGTGCTGCAAGTCTACCACTTGCTCGTAACGTTCCTTTGTGTAAGAACATTCATTTCTCATGTATGATTTCTACTTTCACTTTCAACTCCTTAATACCTTTTCTGAGTCCTTGTTAAAAAAGTTTCTTTAAAAGTTTCCTCGTCAGTAGTACACACGTCCATATGGTGAGATAGCATTGCTTTTTATCCTTTATTATATCATTCCAAACATATGTTTATTGTTCTCTTTGTATATCTGGCTGTCTGTCTGCTCGTTTGTCTGGATGTCTTCTCTTATTTCGGTCCTAATTGGTTGCCAACAATCTAACATAGCCATGGGGTTGGCGCAACACCAACGAAAAGTAAAAGTGAATCGACCCAACTCCTTGCAGAGATAGGAATGTGTCTTATACACTTAACATTTGCTATCACAAAAAGGATAATTTACTTCTCGTGGCAGAGAATCCTTAGTGTTAATGTAAGTTTTCCTAAAGATTTTGACTAAGAATTTCCTTCGCCTTGTTGGGCATAGTAAAGGTTTCTTGTGAGGTGCGATGGGGTTGAAGGTTTCTGTTTTTGTTGGAAAGTGTAATCTGGAGACTTAACAACTTTTGCAAGACGCAGACAAACATATGTATTTTATGGGTGCTATTGTTGTTTTGATAGTTGTTGGCGGGATTCTATTATCCCTGTTTGCCTCCTTGCTCGGGGACGAGGGAGAAAAAGGATAATTTGGTCGTGTTAAGGAAAGCCGCTTAATTAAAAAGGCGTGTTATTATAATGTATATGAGTGTTGGTTGCTGTGTGCAATATATGACAATAACTAATTAGGCGGCACTTAAGATAATCCTTGTGAAAGGACTTTGGCTTAAAATAGAAAAAATAAAAAACAATTGCCTATAGAGAAGTAAAAGAGTATTAGATATTTGATAAGATAAACTTGTAACAATTAGTTATATTTTTCGGAAGAAAGTCGTTGAGTTGTGTGGATGATAATAGTCCTTGTGTATCCTTAAAAGAGTGTGTTTCGAATTTCCTTTCATTTTCCTTGGGTTTCTTTTTAAATTTGTCTTTACCTTTCCGTCTTACCATGACCTTACAGCCTCTCATCACTGGCATTTCATTCTCTCTTTAAACAGTTCAAAAACTTTTCTATCTTTCGTCTTAAGTCGCTATTTAAACAGTTGCCAGGATGTTTTTCGGGTTTGATTCAGCAAAAACTGAATAAAAATCAATCAATAAAAGCACAAAATCTTCTTATTTTGAAACAATAAAACTAAAAGGAAATACAGACAAATAGTCTCTACCCCTCCTGCAAAGGAGAGCCATCATCTCCCCTTGCCTTTGTATCTTTTCAAAAGGTCGTCATAGCATTCTTTTAGAATCCTTTGAATTCTATAGCCATTTGTCGATTCTCAATGAGTGGGAATGTTTTTGTTTTGATAAGAAAAGTTACTTAAAACCATTCTTTGTGTCATTTTGATTCCACAACAAAATGTTTGTACAAATTTAATGGTATTGACTAGAGTAGAGAAATATTGTATCCTTTTTGTCCTATTTGAAAGGGGGCACAGGACATTATCATTGATTTTGGTTTAAATACCTCTTGCTGTTGTCCAAACTAATAATGATGATGGTCATGTTCTTTCAAATAAGGGTTATGCTTGGGATACAATAGTGATGAGCGAAGGACTTAGGGATAAAACAGCTGAGGTTGCAGATGAGATATGCAAAGATTAAAGAAAGTTAAAATCCTTGTAGTGATATTTGTTAAAAAGTTATAGGAAGTAAGATATCAAATTCGCGTGAGAGTGAGGCTAAAATGAACCTGAGGAAAATCGACATCACACATAATTTAGGGAAGAAAAAGACAAACGATAGAAGGCTAGATTCATGGTTGTACCATATAACAATGAATATCGACGAAATACCAGCAAACATATAATGGAGGATCAAATGGAAATCTACTAGTCCAACAGACTACACTCTAAGAATTTAAGGACCCGGTGACAAAGAGCTAAGAATTGCAATAACGAAATATCCGCAGAGAGACTCTGCGGCAAACAGCCGAGAACTGCAATTACTGAAAACTTGCAGAGAGGTAAGACAGGAAACACAATAAGAGAGAGCAGCCAAACAATTTCAAAATTCTTTTACTTTTTTACGAAGATCTAATCACGTTGCTAATCATCGTGCCAAGAATATCATTAGACACAAAAATTACTGTCAAAATTTAAGCTGTGTCTCACAGTACTATCACTTTACAAGTTGTTTACAAGACATGGCGGGTCATTATGAGAAATAAATCAACAAAATTATGCCGAAATTTATTGCAAATTGTAAAGAATCTGTTTGTATCGAATGTTCATCATATTATATTACTTATACGCAATGTGGTTCATGGAGTGAGTACTCCTATCTAAACGATGGATTAATTAATAGTTATACGCCACCAGTTCTTGATACTTATTGTGTCTTACTTTTTCTTTTTATTGACCATTCACCACAAGTTTAGGTCAGGCACCTTATACAACAGGGATAACATATGTAATGTACATTTGTGTACACTTTTTGGTAATTGGTAATAAAATTTAAATACCAAATTTCTGAATTTTGTCAATTTAACTACCGACTTTTATCGCTAACAAGTTACAGAATTCCGGTGCTGCTCGGAGAAGTGCCTCCAAAGGTGTGCCTAAACTCTCTTTAAATGGAGATGACAATGCTAGATCCTTCACTCCAAATTCTTGTGTTCATCAGCCCAATATTACATTTTTCCTAAACTAAAAGACCAACCACAAAAAATACAAAAGTGGAACCAATTAGTTACTCAGAACAGATTATCAGTTATGCACTTTTGTTTATCAGCCACCCAGTGGTATTGCAATAGGAGACGAGGTCATGAGCGTATACTTAATATTATTAAATGAATCATGACAGTATTATCTAAGTGACAAATAAAGTAGCAAAGAAGACAGTGATGGTGGTTCGGAATATTGAATATTATCCTTATTCCTCAAAAACGTATGAAAGATGATTTCCTTTCTTTTAGGGGAACCCCCAGATTTCTTGTCTTATGTGGTGTCTAATAAAATATAATTTTCTCAATTTAGCAACGTAATTTTTAACGTGATATTTACCTTTAATAAAATCCTGTGACAATTGATTGACATGATCGTCTGCTTGAGTTTCCGGTATTGCAAAAGGATACTGTATGATCACATATCGCATACTCACCGTGGTCCAACAACTAATTCTCTCTTGCGTATACGTAATATTATTGTGTAGCCACAATGTCAATTATCAAATACTCCTTGTCATTTTATATTTCTTATATTTTCATATATTTTTATATTTCCCCCTACAGATTAGAAAAAGACCGCGTTTTGAATTTTTGCTTCCAATATTCGTTGACTTAAATAACAAAAATTTTCAATTTATAAATTGTTGTAAAGCTCAGTTTATTTTGTTGTTTTCTTTTATTATTTAAAGAATTTGTTGTTTTCTTATTCTTTAAATAATTTAATGTTCGACACAGTTGATTAAATTCCAGAGACTTAAAAGCAAACGGCATTAAAACGAAACGAAATATGTATGTGACAGCTGTCAATTTAATTAATAAAAAAAGAGGGTGGTTTTTCGCAAGCAAAGTCTCAAATTTCATGTCAAGGAGAAGGGCAGCCAAGTCGAAGGAAATTTCTGTAATCGCAGCTAATCACAATTATGAACAAATAAGCCTTATTGGCGTAATTAGAGTTTATTTGTTGTTATTTACTTGTGACATTTATAAATGGAAAATCGATAATTTTGGGGCAATGGCTTATGATAAGATTTCTGGGGTGTGTTGGGGAGGAACACAAACACCGATTAATTGAGTGGTAACATGCAAATTACATGGTAACATTTTTTCCTTTTTACATATTACAAAAATAACAATTAATTCGAAATTATTATCAAGTATACGCGACAGTGTACATGAATTGACAATTGCACTTTAAGAGTTAAAGTTTACGACTGTGGGAAATTTGTTGTTAGACAATAAAAAACAAATACATGATATTGAAAATACTTATACGCTGCTAAGGAGTTAAGGTTTACGACTGTGTGAAATTTGTTGAACAACAATAAACCATAAACAGAAGAATGTTGAACTTAATTTATTTCGACATCTGATAAAACAACTGCCACCGATTGCAACAGTCGTTGCTAGCAATGGTTATATACGAAATATTCTTTAACTGTTATGCCCCCTTTAGTCATACCCTTAAAGATATATTACTCTTCGCATCTAATTATCTAGGCTTTTCCTCACCACCATTGTCATCCTACGCATTCATTGTCAGCATCGCTTATTTACTTTATTGGCAGCTTAACTACACAAACAACTAGTCTATCAAATTACAAGCCTGTACAATTGTACCAGCACAAATATTTACAACACTTTAATGACAGGACAGTACTATGCCCAGATGCCACATTCAAATATTTACAACACTTATTATATACCCAGTTCCTCATCATCTTTCATTATTCATCATTTCACATTCAGTGGCAGCGGCTGTGGGACTATTAGTTGAAGGGCAAAGCATCTGCAACAGGACAATGAAATTATCCTTACTAGGAAACACCAAGACCAACCCATTCATGTTCATATTTCTGGTTAACAATAATCATAATTTTATTCTTTGTTTATTATGCGGGAGTGAAAGGACGAACAAGTTTCTTAAACATCCTTCTTTACAAATATGCCAATCTATTTTTGGACTTGTACAAAGGACAGGGGTAGTCAAGGATTTGAATTAATTGTTCTGTTTCCTTGGGGAAATGGAATTGTGTATCTATTAATAAAATTTGCATAAGATGATGTATTGCTTGGCTTTTATATAGAGTGTGCGTTGAGATCTTTATCTATTTTGTGCTGGTAGGGATAATTATTGTTTATCAATTATTCCAGCTTAGAATTTTAATGATTGAGATTATCAATTCAAATATGTTTGCTGAAATGTTGAGAAGTTTAACGATTATAAAGTTATAATGACAAAGCTTATTGACACAATTCAAGGAGTATCTTTTAAGTGGGGGATAGTATCCTGAAAAACGCAATGAGAGAGAGAATGAGAGAGAGAGAGGAGCAAACAGAAATGTCCGATTAAGGGCGCTGGTTTATAATGTTAAGATACGCTGATGGGAAGAGTCACAAACTTCGAAACGAGGGCCCGGCTATTTCAATTATTACAGTGGAAATATTAGTGATGAAAGGGTATGTAAATCTGGGTCGGCATCCCCTTTTATAAATAAGGGATATAAAATGGGTCATGTAATGTTACATAAATGTACAGAAAGTGTGAACAACCGAACCAAAAGTGTACACAAAAGTCCCAAAAAGTGTACACAAAAGTACCAAAAAGTGTACACACAAGTACAAAATTTACCACAAATGTACCAATAGTATGCTAAAAAGTAGTGGAAAATATGTGTTGATGTATTGTATTGTTCAAGAACAACAAAGTGCGAAAAGTGGTAACAACTGAAACAAAAGTGTACACAAAACTACCAAAATTTGTACACAAAAGGACAAAATTTATCAGAAATGTACAAATAGTGTACACAAAAAAAATAAAAAATATACGCAAAAGTACAACAGATGTACACAAAGGTTCACGAACTGTACACAAAAGTACCAATCAGTTGCACAAAAATAGCAAGAGTGAATAAAAAAGTAAACAATATACTGTAAGTACAAAAAGTGTGCACGGAAGAACCAAACGTGTACGTCAAACTACGAAACCATACACAAATCTGTACAATGAAAACACAAAAGTACAAAAGCTGTGTAGTATGAAAACCAGGATTCATGAGGAAAATATTGTTAGCTCACTAAGCACCTCGAAACAAACACAAACAGAAACCAGCCATAAAGAATCACTCACTCTACAAGATGAACGGCTTCAATTTCATTGCGTTCAGAATAAAGAAACGGGAGACAGACCCAACCACAACAACTACGATCTACACGCTGAAAAACGGCCTCTGTAACATATTCTCTCAAACGCATTCTGCAAGAACCATGTATATATTTGGAACACACTCCAAATATTCATATATTTGCAAGTTCAAAAATTATTTATATTTAAATGCAAAGATTGGCATGTGCACTTGCAAACATGCACACTTTTACATGAAACCATAAGCGTTTTTCATCCTCAACCTTTATATTTTTACGTCAAAGCATTTCTGTGATTCCTACCAAATTCTCAAACAATTCATTGACGAAACGAAAATGCAACACATTGCCCATTATAAGAATCATTCATTTCATTTACACACGCATGCAGGAATATTGCTGACACGCAATAATGCAAATATTCATTTTATGTATATATACTTGTAATAGCATTATCTCTTTGTCCCTTTTATTACTTTGCTCTCGACAGTGCACCAAACACAGCTGTTTTTGCATTACAAAGAAAGCTATATTTGGATCACATACACATATATTATAATATATTAATCATTGAGTCTCAAGCATGTAATATTGAATAGCAAACACAATATGTTTGGAAACAAGTATATTATACTTGCACCGAGCTGAGAATAATCCCTCTTTGTCCATATTTTATTATCTTGCTCTCGACAGACCATAGAGCCATAAAAAATTAACGAAAAGTGCTCCAAACACAGATATATTTGTATCACAAACAAAGCTATATTTAGATCAAAAACACATATACTATAACATTTTAAACATTGTGTCTCAAACATTTAATATTGAACAGCAAAGACAATGTGTTTGGACACAAGTATACTATATATTTGTGGCAAGCTCCAAACATACGATATATTTACCAAAATAAGGAAAACGGCAGATTTTTAGTATGTATGTGATATTTCTAGAAATACTGAAACAACGGTTAAATAAATTCGGGTTGGAAATATCTGAAAACAAGACAAAAATAGTATGCCTTTCCCTCTGGTTCAAGCAAGAGATCCCTGCCTGTGACGTCTTGACTATGTTCCCTGACTTACCCTTAGCTCTGTTTCAAGTCACAGATTCCATATCAATATACTCTTATCTTGGTAATTACCTTTAGCCGGTGCATGCTAGAAACTCCCTGCATATGGGGTCCCGACCTTATTACCTGCCTTTCCCTCTAGTTCTAGCCAGAACTTTCTTGCTTGTGGGATCTTGACCTTGGTTCTTAAATTTTTCACCAAATGAAAACACCGATCTGCTAGCTCATAAGAATAAATCTTCCCATAAAACAATTCAGATCAAATCAAATCAAATCCTAAATAAGAACACGAGTAAAATTATCCTGGCAAATGTTTGGGGTTTCATTAATGAAATGAAATGACCTACAAAAATCATATCTCTTCTTAAAAGAAACCACAAATATAAACCAAAGACGAAGAATTTGTAAAACACATGCCCAAATATTTTCGAGCTTTTATTAATGGATGGTCATCCAAATCTGAGAACCTACTCCCTCCTCTCCTCTCCTTCTCCTTCTTCCCTTTATGATTTATGGATTTCTTTCTTGTACTACCTCTATTTATGGCTATTGGCATTCTATTACACATGAAATTACATTCCATCGTTATATTTTTCACTAACCTTTTGTTGTAAGACCTCAACAGAAACGCAGATTTAGTGTCAGTTAAGGGAAAACGTCAAAGAATATTTGTCTCTTTCTCTGTTGCAAACTGTCACTGTTCAAACTGTCAACTTTTCTATTGCGTGACTTTTGATTATTCAAAGATGGAACTCATAGAACCAACACATTTTGCACGGGTGAAAAGTACGCATTTTGGTTGGGGCTTTAGAAGCATATAAGTATTTTTAATATAATGTCCAGCATGACGTATACGTGAGATTATAACTTTAATACGTAACCAAATGGTTTAAAAACGATTTTGTTTATTTGAATATCGTATAAGTATAATTTAAATCAAAAGGCTGCAACGACTCAAAAATTCATTTACACATATGTGTTTTCTACAAAGGGTTAATCCAGGAGTCGTCAAAAGACGTCAATCCTCTCTGTTTAATTTTGTATATTGCTCTTTGGTGCACTTTGCACATTGCAGCACAAATTCTACTAGTGTTTGTCGACGATAAATATTTTTAACTTTCATTTTCAGTTATTTTGTGTTTTCGCTTTTTTGAAGAATATAAGAAAACGTAGTTCTAATGATCTAAATTCTCAGAATCTGAACCTTTTTAATTGTCATACCAACTTCAGTTGCTGCCCAGTATCCACAACATGAATAGAATACAAAACTTCCACACAACTGTCACCATAGCAGCACATCCTTATGTACTGCAGAATGAGACATTGTTCGATGGTCTCAATATCCTCTTCATTGCAACAATAATAATACCATCATTACCCCGAATTCTGGTTAGGTCTCTTTAATTAAAGTGGTTCGCGATTACCCCCACACAAAGATGCAGTTCGGTTTTCCGCACATATATTAGTGATTATAATCTAATATTATCCATCATTGACCGTAAATCCCTTGACAGCTTGCAGTATGCCGCTTGGGGTTACGTCAAGCCCACATGTCAATCACACCATACAAGAAACAAATCGGTAATATAACAGAGGCATGTGAAGCACAATCTCTTCTGGCAAGACAGTCAGATGCTCTAATCCCTATTATACCGCAATAGCTAACAACCAGTGATTACAGTTTAGCCCTTTTAGCACATTTCTAGCTCTTTTTTGGAAGTCGAGCTTTCAGTCTTAGTACACATTTAACCGTTTTTTGGTCCTCTTTGGTCTGACTGCAAACTTTCCGAAAATTGTGCACTTCGATATTTTGTTTACCACTTTTTGTTTGCAATTTGATTTATTTGTGTATTTTTTTATTTATCCCGTTTTTTGGGTTTTACCCTTTTTTGAACATTTAGCCCTTTTTGTTTCAAAGCCTCTGGCAACACTACTAAAAAGTACTATTCAGTTTCAACTCTCACTGTTAAACAAATTGTGCCAAAAGAATAACTGCAATTCTACCCCAGTGATGACATTTGATAATTTGCGAGGGGACTGTTTGAATTCCTCCGACGGTACTTTTTCGACGTAAGAGTACTTTTTGTAAAATAATTAAATAAATATGTATCTACACTGAAATATTAACGGGCTAAACCTGTATTTAATGTGCATGCGGTTTGTTAGTCTTTCGGCGTAAGTGCAATGAAAGTTTTAGTTAGACTCAGGCACATACTTATATATTTCAGTCTTAGGACACAAAAAATAATAGGTCGGCCCTTGATATAAAACAAAATTCCTGCAATTCCTACTGCTTCCACCAGACTTATTTTGCCATGTGTTGCATTTAAAAACCTCTCACATAAAATGCGGTGAGTCAAATCCGAAAGTTCTTTTATTGGACCAAAAGGAGTTGGGGACTTTTTGAAATCGAAAGGAGGGAAAAATACCTTATCCACTATTAATATCATCCCTGGATCACCCCACCACATCACTAACACACCATTCCAACCTAAATCTACCACTACTTGAGTTGTAATTCTTTAGTTAGCCTGTTCTTTTCTTTCGCTTCGGTCGTTATTCGTGATGGTCCCACATTCGGTGGATCAAATCTAGTGAAAAGATTAACAGTTAAATAGAAAAAGTAAAAAATGTTTGTGTTTGTAAATTAACGAAAAATAGTGTTTAAACTTCATGCGAGTTTCTCGTGTCGTTCGTGCAGAAACAGAATAAATGTGACAAAAATGGTGACAAATTGCAAATAAATGATTAAGTGTGTGGAAACTAAAACGAAAACAAACGAAAGTGAGGACGAAGTGCGCGTGTGTGAGTAATATGTAACTGTTTTAAAACGATCTTTGTCAAGTGGGAGTTTGGGAGAGAACATGCGAGCTCATTACGTTTCCGATGTGTCGTAGACAAATTTGGGTATTGCTGAGTGATAACTGTTACAAAGGTGAGTTAAATTTATGTATGTATGTATGAACAGTGAGCGACAAAATCGGCTGTATGAAATAACCCCAAATGAAATAATAAATTCAAATAAAATCAAATAACCAGCAACAAATTTCGCAAAGATTTTTGGGTGCTACCTAATATTTATTACACATTGTTACTACAAATATTTTGCAAAAGTCGAAAAAGCTAAATTTAAATTTGAGGGTTATTTCATTGAAGGTACATTTTTTGTTTTTCATTGAAAATATTTTATTATATTATTGGTTTGGGTCTTATTTACTTGGCGAAAATTTAATTTTAAGCATTCATTAAGTCCACATTTTCTTTTGGAGGTCTTTTTTTATATTTTAAATTAAAAACAGCTATGGATACTAAATTAGCACTAAACTACTCTTAAGTTTGACGTGGCAATTTTAAACGTTTTGACTATATAGACCAATTACTATGGTCTGCCCTGTTGGCAGGAAAGCACCAAGCTTCTGCCAAACAAAAATGTTTACCGTTTTCTATATTCTTTTTTGTTCTGATTGCTGCAATATGCAATTAACATCTTTTGTTTTGAACAGTAAATTAGTACAACGCGAGCAGAATGGTTATAAAAGGTTTTTTTGGTGCGTATTTTTTGTGTCCACCGGTAGTTTTTTAGATTTTTGTGCCAGAGGAAATACGCATTATATTCAATATGTCTGTGGTCACAAACAATAACAGCCTAACTCGAGTTAGGACAAAATTGAAGAAAATTTTTTGAGAAGTCACCGTGCACAAATAAGCAACTCTGTTTTTGTTAAGAAGTAAGTAAAAGAATTCGTTCCCTTGTTGTCTGTAACAAAGTTATCACAAAAACTCCGACTCCTGATTTCCAGTAAAGATATTCAAGTTTAAACTGCTCTCCCTGAAAAATGTTAGAATCGACTTATGCTGTTATTGTTTGTGACCACAGACCTATAAACAAGTGAACAATGGAAGTCAAAGATCAATCCGTTTACGTCATCACGTGATATTGGCAACGAAGTTAACTCTGATTTTAGCTTATCCGAAGACGCCTCAATGACGGTCAGCTCTTTGGACGCGAAAGCCGAGATAAACCACTCCTTTCCAAAAAAAAATATTCCAAAACGTTTAATCTTTACTCATACCCATTAATCAAATGATTTCTCATTCTGGAAAAATTCTTTGGAGTGCTCAACAAAGGTAAATCGAAATATACTCCCATAACTAGAAAAGATTCGCAAGAACACCATAGCCCTGTCTCATTGCTGCTTATTTTCTAAACTTTGATGTACGTTGTGGACTTTTTGTACAAATTTTAATAACTTTATGCACTTATGTTAGTGTAGTTTACGTATTTTTTACTACACTTAAAGTACTTTTTGGTGTAATTATGGTAAAATTTATGTAATTTGTTGGTACTTGTTATGTACTTTAGGTACGCTTTATGTACCTTTTGCAAATTGTTGACTAAATGTATGTACTTTCTGGTAGACTGTGTGTCTTTTATGAAACATGGTATGTACTATGAAACATGATATGGTACTCTTGAACATTCTATAAACTGTGTGTGTAAATAGAACACCCGATCCGCATTCATTACTTGACACCATTTTCTCTTACTTCACTGCACAATACCGTTTCATATCTCGCTTCCGGTATGCTAGAGACCTAAAAGAGCGTGACGAATAGTTTATAACATACCAACACCGCGAAGGATGTTGGAAAAAGGCACTCCATCAATTGCTAAGCGATCAATATGATTATTTCTTCTCTGATTAGTAGAACATCCATCAATCTCATTCCGTTGTTGGGAGTGCAGGCAGTTACGTATATTGATTTTACAGACGGTTGGTTGAAAGCCAAGCTTCCTGTCAATTTTGGCACTAAAATCACCTGGAACAGTCTTAATGTCATAACTAGGACAGCGCTCATATGTATTTGCTAGCATTTTATCTTACATCGTGTTAAATTATCGAAATGTGATATATTTTGCTTGTATGCGGAAAGTGGATATACGTCACCTTACTGGGTTGAATCTAGATCAGCGGTCGGCAAAAATAAAAATTAGTGTGTGTTGGTGAGAGAAAATATTGTGCACTGAAAAAAATTAAAGTTCATTCATACAAACATACGAGTTCTTGTTTTTTGCCGCACGCAAGACAAACAAATACACAACCAGCGCACATGATGTTGTTTCATCGCTGTCTTGCGGACGACTAAACGAAAGAAAAATTTTGTTCTGTGCACATTCAAAAAAACGAAGCAAAAGAGCGTGGTTTTCTAAAGAGCGTAAGTGTCGGTGTGAATTCAATGTCCACACAAGTGGTATGGAGTGCCGATGGCTGATCTAGATCAGTGGTCGCCAAAAAGAGAATACTAATCAAATGTGAATGTATTGGTGTATTTGTATTGTGCAGAACAAAGCGGAATGACCATTCTTCGTTGAAAGCTAATGTGCTACTGAATGACATTTTCTTCTCTCATATGCTTTGATATGCTTTTTGTTGACGTTCGTGTTGTGTACGTGTAAAAAGCCGACCGTGTTCGGCCCCTGAGGCCTATGTACGGTGACCACTGATCTAGATTCACAATGAAAAGTTGTCCACCGATTACCGTGTGACTAAAGATTTTTAATTCATTACACTTGAACTAAACTCTGTCCCACGACTGGATACGAAGCAAATGACTACATTCTTAATTTTGACGAACAGCTGTCGGTTTACTATCAATAATCATGATTGTGAGGGTTGTATTTAGCTAAAACAGACATGTTTATATAAGGCTTAGACAGTATATACGAAACTGTTTAAAAACCCTAGTCATTATGATTACTGACGTAGCTGCCAAATCCTGCGCGTATACAACACAAGGCAATTGAGAATATATTTTAGTTGTCAAAGAAGAGAAAACAGTTTGTAGACGTCCAGAGAATGAAAAGAGAATGTAGAAGTCCAGAGAATAATAAAGACAATTCACTCTTAAGCAACCGCCGTCAGTGGCGTTTCGTGTGAATGAAATACATTTTACCAAAATCTTCAAACAAAAATACGTTTTTCCGGTCGTATTTTTGCGCGGTCTTGTTTGTTTGTCCTTTTTGTCGCAAGTTAAAACGGAACTTCACCGAACTAGCCGCTTACATCAAATCATTTCCCGAGTTTACTGTCTTCGAAAAATCACAGACAGTGTCGGAGACAATGAGAGAAGTGTGAGTGGCTCAGTAAAAAATGTGTGAATGTACCACTATTGTCTTGAAGTAGATGTAGTAGAAATCACAGCGATGTCCTGTTGATCGAATTTCGAGGACAACAGTAATGTCCTCCTTAAAATTTTCGAGGACATGACTCCTGATTTGTTTAGAGTTCTTATATACTACCATGATCATATCCGTGAAACGTGGTCACTACAATATGTACGTGGTTCGTCAACAAATTGGGAGGTTGTGCTTATATGCTTTATTATTTGCTTTCGAATTTTCACGGTTAAGACAGTTCTGGGTACATTTTCCTATAACTTACGAAGTATTATTACATTAAAATTCTTTGTCTATTTAAAATAGAATCACTTTAATACATTTTACATGTTTTTTAAGTTTAGTCGTATCATCAGAAGGATCCCAACAATCAGAATCAACTAAGTACATATTCGAACAGACATTGGGCTCCTTTGTTTCTCCATCCATGTGTCCACTTTACATATTCGCGACATAAATGACTTTTAATGAAATTTATATGTACAAATGCTAAAGTGACAACCCAACCCCTGAACGATAAAGGCAGGACGAAAACTGCCAACTCATCAAGAAATAAAGTTACTAAAAATTTTCGTCAATGTCGCCATTTTTTCTAAGTATTACACTGACATTTTCTGTCTACTCGAATCCATTTGCAATTTTTATGTGTCAAACTCATTTGAAATGAAAATAATTTAATTTATTTATGTTTATGAAACACATACCCATGTTCAGACAGAAAAAGGACATAATTTTGTAATTTAATTTTTTGTTGTGTTTTATATTACAGAACAACCTAAATAGCTACGTAAATGTACGACGCAACGAACAAAGCGAATTTCGATGTTCCCTTAATATTCAATGCACAGATTTAAACGGCAACTTTAAAAAGAGAATGAGAATGAGAGAATGAGAGTGTAAGTGGTTCGGTAGCGAGAGGTAGTGTGAGGTTGAGGGTGAGTTGGAAGGAGTCAAAAAAGGTTGACAGTTTCTCTTATTCTTTTTACTAAACGACTAATTCAAACGACCCCTTGTTCTGTGAGTGTGTGAGTGTTATGGACATTAATACCAAAAGTGACAACAGCAAAAGTACATAGCAATAATGTGTCAGGTCATATGTCAAAGGAGTTTTCAAATTGTCATCACAATGACAATTACTCAAATATAAATGACAAATGATGTTTTTATGATGGTTTTGACATGACAATGAATGAATATTTTACTGAGATGAATAAAATAAAGAGAATGTAAGACAAAATTTGAGGAAAATTTATTTGGCAATTCAAATGTGAACTTTTGGAAACGAGAAGTTATCTAAAGCCATGTATTCTAGATTTGTATGGGGGACAATAAAGAGCTTGGAGTAAGGTTCTGTCTTCAGAAATGCACATTAGACTGCCAATTATTTTACCTTTACAAAATGACTTCAAATATCTCTGTATCACTCTGTCGACTAGCCCCACCAACCGCCACCGTTGACTATAGAAAGGAAAATACACAAAAGAAGCAACCAAAATAACCCCCTTTGATGGAGAACCCCCTTTAACATTTTACGGACTACATTTTACGTATATGCACATAGATTTATATAAACCCGGTTCTTCAATCCAACTGTCAGATTTTATCGAAATTTCTAAGACATCCAAGAAATTTCTATCCAAGAAATCTTCTCCAAGAGAGCTTCTCTTTGGGGGTTGGGATAATTCTCATTGTGCCCAATTGTGTCCTTTGAGAAATTCCCACGAAGCTCACCACTTGCGACAATATTGTTAAGTATCCCCTGGTAAAGCCATCAGATCCTCGTCTGATAGTTGCTAAAGTGAGAAGGCGATTGGTTAACCAATTTAGAATAGCATGCTAGCATCGACGCATATTAGGTATCAATTCAACATAAACATATCGTAGTTGCGGATTCATTAGTCTTAAATTGCAATCATGTAATTTCGAAGTAGAGCCCAAGGAACAGGACCCCTTCTATAAAGATAAGCACGGAAATTCAGCCACATATGAACTCTGTGAATTTTACCTGGAGAAAACCACAGTGCAGCGGCGATATCTAACCTGATTAGATCGATTCATAATATTTTGATCAGGAAATGGTTAGATAAAATAGACTTGAAAACCGACAGAGATAAAGTAGACCCAAAAAATATTCTATGGCTTCCCAACAACAAGAGCGCCACGATTTTTCGAATAGATTTGCAATAGATGCTAGCAAGCGACGGCACAGTGGCCCCAAGGACGATAAGGCCTATCCTCGAAAAAAGTTTACAGGGTTTTGACAGTTGTTGGCCACCCGATTTTACCCTACGGCATTGTCGTTTGGTGGTCTGTACTGGAAATAGCACATACCTAAGCCTGTTGACAAATATCCAGAATATGTCAATGGTACGTATAACGGTTGCCCTTCGCACAACCCCTACGAAGGTTGTGGGTGTAACCGTCCAGCTGTTACCACCAGATTTACTGGGGCGCTAATCCGCGTAAGGCATTCCTCGCAATGGATCATCAGACCATATGGTCATGGAAGGATTTTAAGAAGTCGACTACATGACAACCACTTCCACCTTTGAGAGAAACTTCTCCTCTCATATCCCGAACAGTCAGGACTGAATGGGATGCATAACAGATTTTAGCAGGTATTTAGGCTTTTACCTTGTTGGTTCCAAACTAGATGGCAATGTAGGAGTTGGAGTCAATTCTAAGGAGCTGAGTCTAAACCTTCAACCAAAACCAGACCATTGTAGGGTCTTTTAGGCAGAAGTTATAGAAATCGGAGAAGTTTCATTGTGGCTGAGGGGATCCATCATTAGGTTGCTATGAAATCTCTGCAATTTGTATACCTGCTGTAAAGAACTGCCCACAGACTGACGCGAATCTCTAAGTGATTTGGTCAAGCAGCTCGATATTCACATTTTCTGGGTGCCGCAACATTACAAGAGCTGATGAGTTGGCGAGCTTAGGGACTACCTAACCTGTTGCACCTCATGCTTAAACTCGAATCTCTCAGCCATGCGAATGATAGATGATTTAGAGGTACAAAATGCAGGATTAGCAGGCATGTATGGCCAAGTTATGACCGTAATCGTTCGCTAGACTTAATACGTAAGTACATTCCTAGACAAAAGATTTCTCTGCTAGAAACTGTGATCACTGGCGACTATTTAGCAAGCAGACACATTTAACAGGTAGACTTGGAATTCCCGTACATGATTACAGCAGAAGTTGTGCGACTGAACGTCGATCTTCTCATAAACTACTGTCTGTAGTAATGTGAGGTTCCGCGTATTTGAATAACCAGTTCTCTCAACTTCGATTCCGAGCATTTTAACCAGTTGCGATTCTCATCAAATTGCCGTTCCAAAGAGTCTTAAGTGCTTAAGTTAGTATAAGAATTTAAAATTGGGTAAAACAATATACATTTTCATATCTTCATACAACACTTTAACAGTTTTGGTTCCTTTGGAACCGAGTCCTGTTATTATGGAACCGTTTTACCGGTCTTTTCAAACCGTTTTTCAGTTCTTTTAGAACCGTTTTACTGTCTTTTTGGAAACGTTTGCGGTTCTCTAAAAACTGTTTTTAGATCATTTGGGACTGTCTTTTGGTTCGTTTGAAACCTGTTACGGTTCTTTTGGAACCGTTACTCGGTTCTTGCAAGCACCGGTCCGGTTGGTTCTGGTAAAGAAAAGGTTCTGTAGAAACGGGTCCTCGATTCTGTGCATCACTAACTGCCCGGCCTTTGGAATGAGTAGAAGACAATATTCAGGATCTCACTTCATGTTGGATCTAAGAGACTTTCAGGAAGTTAACCTGCTGGATATTAGGAGGTTTTTGCAAAGTACTAATTGGTTAGACTGGAACTAATCTTCTTCAGCCACATCCTGGAATAACTGAATAAGGTATTATGTGGTTTGAATGCCCAATAACCATACCAGCTTAATTTATTTTTCCAACGATGGGGCAGAATATAACTCCACATGGTATTACAATGGTCCTTATCGGACTAAGTGTGCCAATACTGACAGCCACTAGTATTATTAGTGAAAGTGATTTTTCGGGAGTGAAATTGACTGGCGGAAATGTACGGTGTGGAAGATGGAGGTTGTGGACTGTTAGAGGACGGACGAACAAGAAAAGTATGGGACTGTGATTGATGGTGAGATTTATCATAACAGAATGACTTTCGGTAGGCTGATTGTGTGTCCACTTAAATTATGTATGGGAGTATTATGAGACTGACTTCCTTAGTATCTTCAAGTACCATTCAAAGGTTTTGTCCCAGACTGTGCCAACTGATCCCCTTTATGTCTTCTTAGTGTCGACTAAAAGTTGGCTGGGTAGTTTCAGTGAAAATTCTTTGTAATGTATGTCAATTAAGTATGTGGTTTCCAGGAACATTTAAAGTATCCTTAGTAAAATACTACCAACTGTGATTTAAAGTACTTTAAATTGGGTTTTCAAATCAATAATCAATTTATTTTTATTGACATATTAATCTTTGCATTTATTATTTAAATATTCATCGACATCTTACATAAATTGCTGATATTTAATATAAATGAATTTTGAAATTCCTATCAATGGCATTTGGTTTAACATCTTTATCTCTTCATGGTTATCAGTGTATTAAATGCTGTTGTGTGTTAACTTGTCTCCTGCTATTGTTTCCAAGTCCACAAGTGTAGAGTTGACAAACCGTTTTAACTGATTTTCATTTAGCAAAGCCAAAAATGTCATACAAATCCAGCTTTTGTTGTTATTTTGAACAACAGCAACAAAGTTACGAGAAGATGTAGAAGCAGCAACAGGAGCAGATACTGCAGCTTTAGTTACACAGCTAAAATAAACAAAGCAATCCTTTAAGCCTTTATCTAACAATAATGCACATGAATTACTGCATACACAGATACACAGACACACATGGTCACATGCAACCACATAAACTCTTTGAATGTGTGATGATGATGTGTGTGTATGGGTGTGTGTGTATGACTGTGTGTACAGATGTTCTGTGACTTCAGCTATATGTGTGTAGTATCTGCATGTGTGTTAGTTTATGTCTTTTGTATCAAGATAAGGATAATGCAAAGCAAATATGATTGTTGCTTTTAAAAATTAAGTTATTGTTTAAATATTTTCAATTAAAATATTATTTTTAAATTTAAATAAAAAAAGTCATAACAAGCAGAAGACAATGAATCCCACAGGATTTTATGATTAAAAGCTTAAAGTAATGCATGACTACGAATAGTCTTTAATAAGGGAAACTGGGGATTCGGCTAAAAAGGAAACACTTTAAGATGGATTTAAACTAGGTTTTACATCAGAATTTACATTGAAGTTAGGTACAATTAATAGCCATCTTCTCGATCACTAATTTACTCATAATTGTTTATATATTCTCCAATTTATTTCATCTTGTGCTAATTCAGGATTTATTAGTACCTTACGTTTCGCCAAGGACTTCCTGGACTCTTGCATTAACCCTTCGAATAGAGTCTGACCAGGAAATTTTGCTTGTATGTGTTAACTTAAATCGTGGAGCTAAATTTGACCTGACTGACATAAGATACGAGAGATTTACGTTTAACTAAAGCTAACCTCGAAAGTTTTGTAAATGTCTTCAGAAAAGAATTATAAAATGTATTTCAATTATTTTTACTAGTTCACTTTAATCGGTATTAAACATTGAATCAGTTAATTTAACATAAACTTACTTTATCCCCAGTTCCAATTAAATGCAAATCCAATATGAACATTCTCTTGTCCTTTGACATTTCGTTTCTTTTTTATTTTTCCCTTTCCATCACCACTCAGCTAATTAATCATGCCTTTATACACCATCTCCTATCATTCACTTTGCTCTGGTGGTCTTCCAAATAATTTGCTTAAATTATTAGTACATGTCCTCAGGTACATGACTTTAATGACATGTCCTTCCGCCCTACCATTTCGTTTTTGTCTCCTTGTCCTATTCATTATTCCGCAGATGCTGTGACAGCAAACCAAAAAAAAAGTGGAGCAAAAGGAAATAATTTCGGAGCAGTGAATCAAAATAAATAGGTTGAATATATGTTAACCGAAACAGAAAGTAATACAAAAGCAAAGAAAACATGGTTACAATGTTAAGCAAATAAAGAGAAAAAGAAAGCAAATGACATGAATGATGGGGGAGGTAATAAAAAATGGACAACTACTTATGCTCCCTAGCATACAACACACACTCACACACACCAATTGACCAGTTTCACTTCCTGCCACACAGACACTCACATAAATGAGGTACAATTTATCTTGTAATTTACAGCAATGCAAAGGAGACACAAATACCAAGTCTATCGCAAGAACGCCCTCACATACACTGGCTCACACTCCCATCAAACGAAAGCATTTCAAACCATTATCCTTGTATGCCATTTATATTTTATTACAGTTTTCAACAATATATGACCATTGGGTTGATTGTATATGTGAATGTCAATGTAAATGTAATTGCAATTGTAAATAAAAATAAAAATGTTAATGTATATATACAACCGTATTGTGCAAGTGTATGGGTAAACGTGCGTCGTAATTTCAGACTGTGCAACTCCTCGTTATCATTGTAGTGGTAATGTGACTGTTATTAAATATGCAGCGAATGGTTGAGCAATTTTATTCATTGAATTCTTATTGACCAGATTACTGGGCGTAATTGTTGTTCTACTTCCTGCCCATGGTTTTATGGCAACTGATCCTTATATAAATATTTTGCACCGGAAACGGTTATACCTCATCCAAACTGCCTTGTAATTTTCAGGATCTTACCCACATTTATCAACGAAAAGTTTCCTTTTTACGCACCCACAAGCAGACAAGACACTTGTTTAACGGCCAACAGTTTATCAATACAGATAGATTGCCTTCAATTTGATATGTATAAAGGTTAAGTCCAGTCGATATATTCTGTGTTCATACGCATTAAATGGAGTCTTGTTTATTGCAATAATGGTCGGAAGGCGGCAGTGGGACCAATTGCTTATCTGGGGATTGAAAATAGTTTATGAATTCAGGATTCAAGGGAAATTTTATAAAATGTCAACAGAAGAATTATTTCTTTGCCAAATTTCGGTGAACACAACATGGCAACATTTTAATGGAGGTCATATTAGGAAAACTGCAGATAACAATAATAAAATCCGCATGATGCTCGCATATGATCGGATTGTATGAGAATTGAGAAGAAAACGGGTTGGCAGTAAATGAAAACAAAACACAGTTAATGGTGTCAATGACCAGAGCTTACACTCCTCTGGGGCAGAGCCCGAACTTTGACAACATTTATAACTTGGAAGTAGGGGACGAATTTTTTCTTCTTCGAATCTGGCGTAAACAAAATCATTAACGCAAGTCGTGAGATCAAGCGGAGAATTGTGTTTGCTAATTGGTGTTATTTCGAGCTGAGCTATGCAATCATTCCAGAAATCTATCCCTCTCTCGGAAATCAAAATATCTACATAGCTATATTACAGTCTCATGCCAACTGTTTGTCTTTATGGCGCAGAGTCCTGGGTCACATCACAAGCGGACGAAAGAGTCTTTGCGAGAAATATCCTCAGGAAATCATATGGACTTGTAATAGACAACAGCGAGTATCGACATCATATGAACCACGAGCTGTATGAATTGTATTACAAAGTCGACGTAGTTAAGTAAATCAAATTAATGTGTATACGACAACGAAACCAGCGCGAAAGGTATTCAAACTTGAGCCAGAAGGAAACCGAACGGTATGATGACGGCAAAATACAGAGCCTGTTGGTGGAATATGCTAGGACCTGTCTTCATAAAACGAACTAGAACGAGTAGGCTAAAACTAAAACTAAAACACTGCACGTATAAGTAATATTAATAATATTATGTGCGATATACATAACGTATGATTTATTCTAATTTAGTTTTGTGAATTTCATAAAATATAATATCCTTCCCGCAGAATATTGTATTCCCTAAAAAAAAAATAAATAAATGGTTTCCCATTACATCCCATGAAGGGACCGGGGAGAACTTCTCACAATCACTGAGCTGTGCGCTTTCCAGTTTTCACTCACTGATTGGGACCTACAGTTTTACACCGATTCCGAACGGTATTTTGAGAAGCTTTTTCATGGCTATATACTCGATAGTGTCGCCGTCACTATGCGAGGTGACCGCCGCCGAAGGAAATTTTAGGTGGTCAGAGCAGGGTTCGAACCCAGGATCTCATGTACAAGAGCCGCGTACACTTACCATTGCACCACCGACGGCCACTAACACATTCTAAAACATTCCTAAAACATTCTAATTTAGCCACTGTACCAGAGGACGGCTATATGTAACTTGTTAATTATTTCGAAGATCTTTAAGTATCAATTCTCACACTGGTAATCAATTGATTTTAAAGAAATTATAAAAATAACAGTCCATTTATGTAAAATAAATTATAAAATGTAATATATCCTAAGTCAACTTATATAATGCAAATGGGAAATATTATCGAAATGAATTGAAAAAACACTACACGTATAAGTGATATTCATAGTATTGTTGTTTATATTCATGACGTATGATTGATATAAATTTAGTATTGAAAAATTTTGTGGGGATATGCTATTAGGGATTACATGATTATTTGACTTTTATGAATTTTAAATTTTATACAAATTAAAATCATTCCTGCAGAACATTTTATTCTCAAAAATGTCCTAATTTAACCACTGTACCAGAGGTCGTCTGTGTGTAAAATGTTAATTTTTTCGTCGTGATTCCGAAATGTGAAAGATGAAATAAAAAGATACAACCTAGATTGAAGTTTCATACTCGTATTTGAACGGTATTTATTATTTATTAATTTGATTTTATTCTTTTTATTACTTACCCTCCTTGGAATGCACGAAAATTGATACAAGAAAAAACGAATTTTATTTGCTTCAGTTGGATCGTTCGTTGGGGAGGCAGGATAAAGGACGAGAGCCATGTCATTGCGGCTCGATTATTAACCCACCCTCAATGCTACCATCAAATCACTTGATTTCCTAAGAGTTTTTTTAAGGGCAGGCTTTGTGGGTTTTGGGAGCATGAGGGTGAGGTTGAGGAAGATTAGGGTGCCTTAAATTACCTTTCAATTCTGCCACTTGTTTTTTTTTGTTTGGTGGCATTCGAGATGAAAATTAATTCGATTTATGTTAAACAAATTATCTGCTCCGATGTATATAAAAACGCAATCGTTGTAAAAAATGAAACAGAAATGTATTTCTCTTGCTCTCTCTTTGTACATTTTACATCAATTGTTGTCATTTGGACTCTGCTGGGAGCCAAACTGAGACATAACAGGGAAGACAGTCAGGCCATCATGGGTCGTGGTAATTCGTGTTGGCACAACATTAATTCTCATTAAAATCCTGGACAAAAAAAGGAAAATGCCGAAATGCTATAGAATGCCATGGATTTCTCATTAAGAAACATTAAAATCAATGTTATTTTGTTGATTTCTTTAAATGAAACAATTGAAGCGAATTGCGGGAAAATGAAAATTATTGTGCTGTTCTGGTGGCTGCCGCAGGAGGAAAAACAAAATTAATCGTTTGACATTAATAACATTATGTGATGGAAATTTTTTTTCTTAAGATGAATATTTTTAGATTAATTTTCGGAGGGTTATATTATAAGTACGTTGGCTTGAACAGGGCGAACTATTGCTGGTGTGTAGATAAAAAAATACAAAAAGTAATTTAATTTTTCCACATGTTTACTATCTCATAATATGAATATGACATTAGCAACTGTAACCTTTTAATGACAAAAATCGGTTGTTAAATTGTCAACATTCATAAAATTTCAATACAAAGTTTTCGAATTTTGTGAATTTAACTACCGACTTTTCTCCTTAAATGTTATGCAATCCCGGTGAAGGTTATTAAACCTTAAATTATTATAGAAAACACACCAATGTAAAAGCACTACCTAAAGACGAGAAATTGTCAGCATCGTAGTCTTAGTTTGGTACAAAAAAATTCAAAATATTTGAACCCTACAATGGGTACCATCTCAGATTGTTTCACTGGAAGTATAAATTATTATAAATAAAACTTCACACAAATTAAGCTTGTATAAATTAACTGAAGACGGAGAGGAAACCCCTCTTAAACTACAAAGATAACAAAAGTTTGTCATTTCCCCGTTTTTTCATTTGTTTCATCAAGAAACATAGAAGGTCTTTAAACTACCTGTAATACAAATCTCAATTTGTGTCACTAGCCGTATAATTAATATTAATTAAGGCTCAATAAGGACTAAGTGTTTATAACACCTAACAAATTAATTCTTTCAAATCTCGATTACATTGCAATTGATATCTGAATTTAAAAAGTGTTTTTCTTTATAATTTCGTTGGAGCCAAATACAAAAATCATCGTGTATTTAGTTGCCAATTTAAACAAAGAGCGTTTCTATGAAAATTGTAGTCTCAAGTATTATTTTTGATTTAAGCAGGACGAAACAACAACATGAATTTAAAAAGTTTTTCTAAACAAACTTTAGTGTGACGTAGGTCAGATTCGATTACGTTATGAACAAATGTCAACTAATGAAATCGATGACTAACATGTTAATACAGAAGTCGGTAGTCTCTTGACCCATTGAGATTGAATTGATGGTATGGTTGTCATGAGAAGAGAAGATGGCTAGAGGCGAAGAAAGAAAAGTTTGAAAGTCAGTGACATTATAAATAGTGGCTCGAATGATAAATAAATTTATACACAAGAGCTCAATACAATACATTTTGTCGTAGTCAATAAATACTCGTGCATATAAATTTATAGACAAAATATAAAAATAAATTAATCAGGGATAATTGTTTCTGAATAATAAAAAATAAATCAAAATAAATTAATAAGCTCAGCCAGCTCTGAGCGAACTCCAGTAATCCTTCAGAATAAATAGCATAGATACAACATTTGCACAACAATCTCACCAAGGCAGTGAATCCTCTAGTTCAGCAGATTTTGGCACTGTCAGAGAATTAATCGATGGTATCAATTCTTCCTTTTCATCCTCACAACTACAACAGCAATCAATACTCTCATTAGCCTAGCCTACTTACCAATAAGATCTCTGACATCACAGGCTTTTCCAATTGTAGTAGCGAGTGGGCCTTATTCGAGTCCAGCATCGGCCACACAGTTTACCCTCATCAAATAGATGAAATTGGTTTTGCGCCGAACCCACATGTTAACCATACCATATAAAAAATATATCAGATTCGTACCATTCGGCCAGCATATTCTAGCAGAGAACTAGATTTAGCATATTCGAACCCGTTTGCATTGCGTACCCAGCTTTAGTAGCCACGAAGATAATAATGATTCTTAAATCAAATGCTCATTACCCCAGCAGGTCTTCTGCAGACCTCACGATGGACAGAAACTCAGCAAAACAGACGTCATCCAGTCTTAAGAACAAGTCCTCGCTAAATATCACAGCTACAGTGTCAATGTCCATCTTGGAGACTTCAGGAATAATGAAATTTCTTGCAAAATGAGGAGGGTTAAATTTACATCGAGGTAACCCCCACCATTGGTACATTTGTGGGTCTGATACCTGTACATAACGGTATTAAAATTAATATTTCGTAGATAGAAAATCACTATACATCATACGCTATAAATCATGACTGTATTCAAAATAATATTTCGTAGAAGGACAATCACTATAAATCATACGCTCAGTCAAGCGAATTAAAATTACTCATACGCATTGTTAAGCAATACCAATCATTCGCCATAGTTACTGTCTAGAACAGTTCAAGGATTCCCATTTTCTTAAGCAATTGATGACGCGAAAAGAAAAAAATTATATTTATAATTAAAAAAAACGACTTCTTCACTGGTGAACCTTAACCTCATTTCCATTTAATTTCACGCCTCACTATTCTCCCCGAAAATTATGCATATTTCCCCCCATTTGCCACGAATTATGCAAGGTTTAATCTTTAAACGATACAAGATCTTTCATTTTTTTGAAATCATTACCGAGACAATTTGTTTATTTTTTAAGGAAACTCATAATTACTTTTTCACGTTCGTACTCAGGTTCTCGCTGTCTCGTAAAATTCCAAGGAAATTCATAATTCATTTGCAACTTTGTTGCATTGGGGAAGGAGGATTCTCTGAATATTAAGCGCAAGCATCTTTACACGAAAGATATTCTACTTGAGTAGTATAAATATACAGTATAAACCTAGCAATATTCACAGTTGTTTTAAATACAATGCATATTTAATGAAGAAATCATAGGAGAAATAAATTCACATGTATGTGTGTGAAAAGTTTAACACACACATATATATAAATTATGGTAAATATACAGGCAAAACGATATATTTATGGAGATATACGAACATCAGCGACTGATAAAAACAACATTCGAACAACTTAATAAAAAATTCTTCCTGTTAAATAACATTGAAATCCTTTTTAACAAAAACATTGAGAATGCTCAAGTGCAAAGCACACACCAACTCAAACAACTACACACACACACACTATATGTGTAACGCCATCGCTCATACACTTAATCATATGAAAACACAAATACAAACACCGTTCGTTCAACCAACACACTCAAACAAAGTGTACACGTATACTCAGTTGTTCGCATCATCCGCGGAGAAATAAGGAAAATTCACACATTTTTAAAAAACCATAAATAACGACACTTATGTGTGAATGTGTTAGAACACAAGACACATACACAGACACTAGCAACAGAAGACAGCAAGGACTAAACGAATACACTGAAGAAAGAACACAGCGTACACAAGCAACGTATTTGAAAGGTCTCAACTACGCGGAAGCATTCGCTGCATGTACTTCGTGTGCTTGGGTTTGAGAGTGTGTATGTGGGTGTGTGAGTTTTTGCCTGTATGTTTGCACTATGATGGCTGCTAAGGGAGCAATGATAATGCAATGTACGCACATTTATGTTAGCATGTGATGGTAGAAAAGGCAAAGCAATTCTGTCGCAGGGTTGGGATTATGGAAGAAATTTGTAAACGGTCAAAACATGTTTAATAATAAGTTACCTTATAGCACAGATGCGACTTGACATGCACTAAGGATGCATTCTATGTCCTTTTTTATTATATCTAACGCTGAAAAGGACATCATAGATTCATAATAGATTAACACCATAGTTTTCTTAAAATAATAGAACAACATTGCCCACAAAAGGGGCTAAATGGGTTAGGTTACATTAGGGACACGTATCAATTAAGGTAATCAATTAAAGCTGATACTACCGCCAAGGTTCTGTTGACCCATTGTAATTGTCCCAAGAAAAGAAGAAAAAGACCAGCAAGTGTGGAAGCCAGAGCGACATATGAATTAGTGGGAGCAAACACAATTTTATTTGCCTTAATCAATATCCTCTCGAGCGTAATGTGCGAAAGACTAAAGCCGTTTATTGCTGACTTGATCGGACTTTAACAGTGTGGACTTAGGCCTGGAAAGTCAACTACCGACCAGATATTCACATCACGGCAAATCTCGAGAAAACCATAATTTTAAATAATTAAAAAATAATATCAATCATACGCACGCAGGTTTATTTTCTTACATTTCACCAAAATTTTAATAAATTTTGTTGATACAAAATATTGTGCAATATTTCTTAAGGATACATTATAATTGTCTTGAAAGTTAAACTTTAATTTGGAAAATACTGCTGAAGACACACAATGAATTCATTATCATAGGCGTATGATTAATATTAATGAAAGTAATTCAGTCAAAAAGACGTAATCGAAATGAATGGATTGGAGAGAGCTTCCCACAACTAGTGAACTGTGCACTTTCTAGGTTTGCACTCACTGAATGGGACAAACAGTTTTACTGTGCACTTTCTAGGTTTACACTCACTGAATGGGACAAACAGTTTTACACCGGATCCGGACGGTATGTTGAGAAGGTTTTTCGTGGCTAACTGCTCGATATTGTCGCCATCAGTAAGCTAGATGACAGTCGTCGAAAGAAACGATAGGTAGTCAGAGTAGGAATCTCTTATCGATTTTTTGACGGAAGTGAAGAGAAAATAGATCTAGAATTTACAGTCAGTGGAAATTGTACTTGGTTTCAGTTCCTGAGCTTAAAAGGAAGATATGTACATTTTGAGGTATGTCTCTTTGTAGTTAGGGTATGATGTAAATATATGTAAATTTAGCCTTATTTTTAAACTCTGTTTCAACTTAAATCTGTTTGAAAATTTACTATTTTGCAATATTTCCAGTATTCGCAGTATTTCATCCCTGTTTGTTGGCTTCAACTCAATATTCATGGAATTCGGTTATGGGTTAATACGTGTACCAAATAAGCCAACGTACCCCCCTAAAAATGAACTCCTAAAAACTGTACACGTTTGAGTGTTTTTTCCACGCTGTTCTCTGCTACAATATTCATGAATATGATTATAAAAGGATTTTCCGATTGAAAACATATACAGTTTGTTTCACTGGTTTGACAGGATTCCCGGCTTCTTTTATTTTTATTTTGCTATGTCCTTTGAGAATGTGCAAGTGTGTGTGTCATAAGGATTCTTGTTAAAAAATGGTTTTCATTGCAGACGTTTGAATATACAATAAATTTACTAAATATTCAGATTAATGCATCTTCTTATTTAGATATCGATTTCAATCGAGTATCCTTTTGAAGTGTTGTCAATTTGTAAATGTGTGTTATGTAAATAAAAATGTTAGTGAATTTATGTCACCAGTGTTGCAGATGACATTCTCTTTTTAGTGTCAAAAATATAGCAGAAACATAACGCATAATTAATTATAATAAAGTGTACACCGGACGTACATATGATTAATATTGATCAACAACATTTGGATTCAGAGATTTATGTGTATTCTTATTGGCACAGTGCTGGAAAATTACTGGGTTATTTTCTGTAATATTTTCCTAACTGAATTACCAATACGAAATTAAAACCAACGTATACTTATTTTTAATTCTGACAATATAAATCATTCCTAACCTGACCAACTGGTTGTCATTAAAAAGTGGTACACAATGGGTTAAAAAGCGGAATTTGTTTCATATTTCCTATATTTGTTTCAATTTCGTACAATGCAATGCATTTACGCGTCTGGTCTTAAGGTCAGATTTCAGTTACTCAGTGATTGACAAATCTAGACGTTATAGCCTTGAAACATAAGATTTAAAAATCTTAAGTACGATATAACTTAAAATAAAACAGTTTCATTAAATAACCTATCCCAATTGAAGTGCGTATGATTGTTATTAATTATGGCGCGTATGAGTAATAATTATTTAATAAATTGTTTATGAATTTAACTTTAATTACGTTTTCATACAAATCCGATGTTTTTATATATGTAGTATTAAAACTCCGACTTCAATTACCCAGTGATTGACCATATCATCTGTTGTAACTTAAAAAGAAGATTTAAAATACTGCATTCAAAATTAAACCCCCCCATAGTGTTGATGGCTTGTTTGAACTTCTGGCTTGTTTTTCCACGCATAAGCCAACTATTGCTTTAATCCAACCTCTTTTTATTGTTTTGTGTGACTGAAAACTACTGTTGGTTGTTAATTCTGCTTTAGCTGCATCAGTCGCACATGCCTTCAGCTTTATGTCACTGGCCACTAGTAAATATTTGTCGACGACTGGGAGGAAATGCCCCATTCCTCACGGGCACCGCAGTTTATTTCTGTAAAATATACTTTTAATACCGGGTTGCAATTGCAATCAACTGTCACAATTTACACATGTTTCAAGCCAACAGGACGAAATAAAGCAGTCGGTACGGCAACAGCGGAAAGGAGGCAGAATCTACATACACCTAGAAACCTGGAAAACAAGTGATTGCAGTTGTTGTTAAACCATACAAACATTTGTATGCGCATATTTGTTAAGCTGCTGGTGGTCCAGAGAGTCGCTTGACATGGCCAACAGGAATATCCACAATGAAATATATATACATATGTGTATAACAGGATGACCTGACGAACACATTTAAATCCACATCAGATAATGTACGCAAATCTTGTTGACACGTGCAAAATCAAATGAGCGAAAGCAAGAAAAATCCTTTTCAATTACAAGTTAGAGGGAATGAAAAACATAAAATCCTTCATGTAAAAGTAAAAGGAAAATTGTCAGACATATGGGAAAACATAAAAATTTAAATGTAAATACTACCAGTGAATGAAATCCTTTTTAAGTAAGATATAAAAATTATACATCAAACGAATCCGCCAAACGGTTCAGAAATATTGCACATTATTTGTTGCTAGGCAACCTACCAGGGACAACGAATTGGTTGAAGTTGGAACTCAAAGTGAGTAAAGGAGGGTCTACCAAAATATGAGAAGATACATCGACGTTATTATATACTATATGAGAATAAAACAGAAATATAAAAGAGCAGACAGTTATTTAAATTGTCAATACAATACAATGGGCAGATAGATCCTTTATACGAAATGTTATTCATTGAAACGTCTACATGACTTCTCTGAATAGCTTTCCTTATCTCATATTTTATCTCGTAGGATGGACACTTTTCCATAATTTTCATGCACGAATGATAATGCTTCTTTTCTTGAGCTGTCACCAAAAACAACTACACGACAAATAATTGCCATTGAAGTGCCAGGTAGACGATATTGAAGCTGATAGATAAACCATTTGTAATGTGGTATTGTTGTTGGCTGAAATGATCTTAGACGTCTCTTGGGTCGCCATAAGGATCACAACAGATTGCGAAATTAATTGATAGGTTTCCTTTGATTTGGATAGTAATATGATCTGCAATGTTAGTTGATAAGACTTCAAATTCAGAATTCCAACTGAATTAATAAGTCAAAAAAATGCTTTCCCATTATTTTCGCTGATAGTAGCGATCCCAGTATTCCATGCACAGCAGATGAGGCTCAAAAACAAAAAACAACAGCTAGATGTTTGTAAAAGACTAGCTGCTTTGATTCAGTGAATTTTTAATAGAAATTAATGCACCACTCTACAAAGTCCTTGTGTACAGTAGAGCACTACGTTATAATAACTTCCTGCGTAGGTACGCAATAATTTACTGTACAAGACGAACAGCAACTGTTTCACAATGATATTGATGCAGGAAACTAAACACAGGCATAGCCCTAGAAAATTAAACCTCATTTTCGAAAACACCACACCAAACGTAGATGTTTAATCGTCCCTATGCACATATTTTCATACGATTTTGAATTCACAGTCATCTGACAGAGAAGAGACTAATTGCGCCAATATTTACTTCCGAAAAGTGTTAGCTCCACTTTTATTTCCAAAGTTATATTTTCATATTCATGATGACGGCCATAAAAAGTACATCAAATTTTAAATACTTTTTGTTGATCCTTCCACTTAACTCAATATGCAAACAGGCAATATGACGAATCCTTAAACACGTATGGAATTGCATAAAATACATGTGTATAACGTGTTGTTTTACTGCGCGTGTATGTGTGTACCCAATCAAATACTTGTAAAAAAGTTGATTGCTATTGTGTCATTTCACTTACATCATATTATCCTGTTTATGGCTGTTAAGATTTATTTTTTTTGTGTGGAATCCTTTAATAATAAACAACGGAATATCCCTGTGTCATGAAATCGGTTGTCATCGGTGATTTTATACTTGCCGCTTGTCATCGTTACTATTAATGGTGGCATCTTTAGATATTTAATATGTTAAAAATTGCTTTGTTATAAAAACAGGGGGGATTCACATAATTGCCAATGAAAACAAAACAAAAATTTCAGCTATATCATCGAGTTAATGATTCAAGTAAAAAGATGGCTATATAATGAATTCCTGTAAAAGCTTTTATCTAATGGTGGAATTTGTTTGTGTGTATAACATTACAACATTCATGGGGAAATACGTGAAGGTTCAGTGTGAGCCATTTTTAATGTGACATTAAAAAGGACGACAACATCAAAGGGCTCTTAAAAACAATAGAGCATGTCCTAATTTCACAAAATGAAATACATATATAAGCTGCGAGTTAAAAGCACCTGTTCAATTAATCTTAAACATTTGACATTAAATTAATATTAAAACAAATTTAATATTAATCATACGCAACATGATGTGTGTGAATATTCTTCTATCGACATTGGAAATATGATTTGAATGGCATTCACTTTTGTTGCTCAATACAAAAACAGCCTTGTCGACTAACGAATTTAAATAAATTGTATCCCGTTTTTCCAACACAACTGAAATCCCATTTAAATAGTATAAATTTATATTAATATTAATCATACGTATATTTATCAGATGTGTAGATCTTCAAGAGATTATATTTGAATTCAGCAAAGATTTATTATATTTATTGTTTATTATTTAACAAGTTTCGAAAGAAACGTTCCCGTAGTTCATGTAGTAGCTACTTCAACTACTATTTTCTGTCTCTATTTTTTGGACCAGACTAATTTTATTTTAAAAATCCCTTATTAAATTTATTTTTTTCCTTCAACCTATTATCAGTTTAATACTGTATTATTTTACCAACTACCAAAGTCGATTACACCGTAATCGCATAAAATTTTAATCTGTTTGTGAAATTGTTTTAAATTGTCTATTATTATATGCCACTGCCCCGTGGCGTAGACAATTTTATTGCAATCAGTGGAAAATATATTTATACACAATAATTACTATTATGGTAACTCATTCCCATTAATATGGCACAATGTTAACATTATTTAAAACAACATTAATTGTTCATTAATAATTTATTCAATTAAAGGTAACACATACAAAGAACAGAATGTTGTGAACGTAACCCAGCAAACTATTTTAGGAAACTACATTTGTGCAGACAAAAGTTGTATGTGCATGGTGTAGATTGACTGATTGACCCAAAAGACTATTATTCCAACGAAATAATTTATCTGTTCATTTGTAGCGTATGATTAACATAAATAAATACTCTTCGACGTATCGTTAATGTATCATATCAATCATACGCCCCTATACTCGTATGATATACATAGCTAGGGCTTTGCTTTTGTAATTTCATGGGACAATTTCTTATTTCACTGTTTAAATTATATTGTAATGTACTTTAAAATGAACGTAATAACTCTGGGAACTAGGTTACATGGGAAATACATGGGAAATGCCGTCCGCAGATAGTACAAATAGGTTTAGCGAAAACAATTGTCAGTATACTGGGAGGACTATAAGACAAGTCTCAGTGAATACAAAATATTATATACATATCGATAAAAGCGAGACGAAGCTCCTGGAGACTATTCTGAGAAGAGGTCGATAGCGTCAATGGTACGTCGAAGACGAAAAAATTCCCCGCTGAGACCCACATTTAGGCGGAAACGCTAGTGGACGACACAGGGAAGAGGAAGGAGACAATGGAATAAAACTTCTTTCCATATAAAGGGGCGGGATTTTCCACGCCATCCTACAACGCCATCACTTGGTGGGAATCTTCGCCGGAAGATTAAAATTTGCCTACACCCCAAAGAATTGACAGGAAACTAGGAGTATTCATGCCCAAACCTGAAAATGCAAGTTATGCGACCTCTAAGACTTATAAACCAATTAGCCACACCTCGTTTCCAATCAAGACCTTGGAGAGAATAGTGGACGACATGGTGAAAAGTAGAATACCAGACGACATGCTGATGTTCAGGCAACACGCACATTTCAAAGGTCTATCAGTGGAAACCGCATTTCATGAGGTAACCCAGTACATGGGGGAATATCTCATAGATATTGCATAGATATTACGTGTGCGTTCAACAATGTCCAGACCGAAACACTCATCCAATACTTAGTTCAGTTTGCAGTGGACCGGGCATTGTGGGGCTAGATCGAGCATATGGTAAGAAATAGATGGATGAACTGCCGTTCTCATGACATAAATATTATAAATATTAGAGACAGGACAGGATTATATCACCACTCTTTAGGGTGTTTATTATTCACAGTCTACTAAGGTTTATTATCGACGGAAAAAATATGAAATCGACGAAAGAGAAAGGATCATAACTGATGAACGTAACTTGATTATTTATTGATACCGTGTGATTTTATATTTACTTAACTAGGACACGTATAGTTAATACTTCCCACATTAGAATATATAATATCAATCATACGTACTCCCACATAATAGTTTGTCTCTCAATGGAACATTTATGAGCCTGTTTAGCTTCACTTCGCAAAGTTCATTTCCATTATAGTTAATACCTTAAACGCTACAACATATTTATTGATTGCTCTACTTTAATCCTTATCCTGGGTTACGCGTGTATTTGAGCGATGTTATGTTACAGCGCTATCTTCCGTCACTCCAGCGAATGGCCTTTGATTCATGGTTTAATCAATTATTAATACGTTATAAAGATCTTTTGCATTATAATCGAAATAATAACATGTACAAAAATACAATGCGTTTTTTCTGATCCTTTGGCCTGGCATGATTTCGGTAAAATATCGAAAACCTATTAACATATGTATACTTTGCTGACGAATGACAGACGCACAATATCCTTAATATAATTAAGGAAACAATAATAAGATGCGTCTATCAGGGATATGTAAATGCGACAAAAGTAAATGATTTAATTTTATCATAATATTTGTATATTTTAAATATATTTGTCTTAACAAGTTCATATAAATTTTGTAATTCCATGGAATTGAACAGTTTCTTGTCGCATACCTGGGGCCAACTCAAATTCAAGTACACACGGAAAACTGATTTTCTTAAACTGAGAAGTCAAAAGGAATTCAGAGAATCACAGTCAGAAATCAACTCAGACTATTGGGAATATTTTAATTATTTTAATTTAAGAGCCAGTGTGTAAAAATTTAACACTAGGCAGTATAGAATTACACTCAGACAAATATTACGTCCTGCGAAAAGTTAAAGATGAGCTTATCACAACCAGCAAGCTGCACGCCTTCAATTTGTACACTGGAATTTATACAACAGCTGCTTAAAATCTCCATCTACCTCTACCTCATTTTTACCGAATTTATATATTACTCTTATGGTATTACGCGTACGACTTGAGGGCACTGTTCGTCATAAGAGCCCTTCAGAAATCCGTTTTTTGAATTAAAGTCTTTGTCGATTTTCTTCTTATCCAGTTCATATTCAACATTAATTGCTCATTCTGTGTTTTCTTTCATTGTTTAAAAGTTTCTTTGTTTCTTCGACAGCAAAGAAGGCAAAATATTTTCCTTTGGGCACGTGAAATGCAATGCAATTATATAAATTATATTAAATTTAATTCAATTGTTAATTTTTGTGTCGAACAAAGTATAAGAGAACTTCAAGAACTGGCCGTGAAAAACTGAAATTGCGAAAAGTTGTTATGCATCTGGGTCATAGTGCGTATGAGTAATATAAATGCGTGCGAACGTATAATTAGTATTAAAATTAAGTCAGCATTATTATATTTGTGTATTTGAGGTGTACATGAGAATTTGAATTTACCATTAAAATTCACAATTTTCCTTTAAATACACACATATAATATTTAACTGTGATTCGGCAAAAGAGAAGTGGTATTAGATTAATCAAATGACGAGCTAAATGATATAATGTTGTAATTTGTTTAGAAGTATAGTTGTTTCTTCGACAGCAAAGAAAACAATATATTTTCCTTTGTGCACATGAAATTTTAAATTTTAATATTCGAGTATTATCGTTAATATTCTTATCCTTGTTCAAAAGATTACTTACTTACTTACTCATCCGATCTCGAACAACCCCGAGGGGTCAGGGACCTTATAAAACGAAGATAACATATTTCGCAAACCAATACGATCTTTTGTCTTATCTCTCCAGTTCTATTCGCAAACACAATCCTCCGCTTGTTCTCAAGGCTCAAAAGATTGAAATTCTTAATTTTTTTTATAAGAGAACTTGAAGAACAGACCGTGAAAAATATGGAAATTATGATAAGTTTTTATGAATCTTGGTCAGGGTGCGTATGATTAATATAAAAACATGTGAACGTATGATTAATATTGAAATTAAGTTAGCATTATTACATTCATGTATTTGAGGTGTAGATGAAAATCTGCATTTACTTGATTCTAGCTGAGTTACATCCTCGGCTATATATCGAAATTGCAGCGTTGATTCGGCTAAGAAGAGAATTGTGCTAGGTTAATCAAACAACTAACTAAGTGACGAACGTCATAATGTCCTAATTGTTGGGAAGGAGATGAGAGGAAATGGAGAAAGAGATGAAAGGAGGCGGAACAATGGCGAACACCTGACGAGACCACGAGTTGTAAGGAGACCCTAAAAAGGTTGCATGATTGGTCTGTTGTGTTTGGTAATCAGTCTCTTATCGTGAGTAGTCCTATATCAGCGTTGATATCGTCGTGGCTGATGGGTCAATTATTCGATACTGAATATAATATTCAAACTTTGTTAATTTCAAACTTTGGAGATGTACAGTAGACGATGAGGGCTCATGGGCATCGGAGGGCGAAGATTAAATAGAATGACCGAATGTAAGATTTATAAGAGTTCTGTGATCTTATCTTTCCGGGAAGATGGGCTCAGTCGTCTCCAAGGTCGTAGTAAGGACCCACAAAATCTTACGAAATAATACAGTGTATTTTAGTATGACTAGGACAATAAAGATTATATTTACTTGGTTTAATCCACCAATTTCACATACTAACTATTTTGATGAAAAAAATTCCTTCAATGGGTAGATAGTTAGCATCGGTGTTTCCTGGAACGTCGGTTCTCGGGTGGTCTTAGGGGAATGGTAGTTAGACGGTAGCGGTGCACAGGTTCGAGTTACAGCTGTGGTGGGCCGGCAGCTTCTATCTTGCCATCGGCGTTTGACTACTTTTGACCTTAACGACTATAGTCGGAGACTGAGACCAGGCTTCAGTTGCTGGCTAGGTTGTTGCAGACAATGACCGAAGGCTTAAAATTGTTGGGTTCTACCGTGACATCAGCGTTCGGCTGATTCTCACATAAACAACGATTGTCAGCGATTGATACCAGGCTTAGGTAACACATGAAGTGGATGTATTGAATCGATCACGCCAGCAGTCTCAAAAATTTGATTTATGCCGGGATAATAATTAACTAATAGTTAACTTTTTGCAGAAAAAGTCATTTTCTAACGCTTCCAAGGAAAATTTAATCTTTTCTAAAACAAAATTAATTTGGAACTTAAAAAAAACATTTAATTTTAAAGAAAATGTGGAAGTGTCTAAAGAAAATTCTAATATTAAACTTTTACAAACTAATCAAACTTGAACTCTTCTAAAACCACGTATTCTTAACCTTTCTAGGAAAAGCCTATTTTGAAGATTTCTCAAGATATTACAAGACACAAGAAAAGAACAAAAATTTTCATTTTTCATTTTTCTACAGAAACTGTTAATTTTGAACTTTTCTAAAGAAAATGTTAATTTTGAAATTTTCTGAAGGATGGTAAACGGATCAGGTGACTGGTTTTCTGATTGCAGATAAAGGTTTTAAGTCGTCTGTTTTCGCTTTGCTTACGGCATTCGCCTGTTTCCGATAACGACAAGTGTAGAGACAAGGAAACAAGGGAAAAAGCAAAGGTATAGTGCACATGAAGGGCAAAACCTTCACAAAACACAGATGCAGTGTTTTCGAAGAGCAAAGTCTTCATACAAACAAAGAAGAAGCAGGAACGGAAGAAGCAGAGATACGATGCTTCCGATGAACAAAGTTGCAGAGCTCTTGCGAAGCAACAGCCTACTCACTAACGAAGGTGTAGAGTAAAGCCTTCGGTAGTAGAAGCAACGGAAGAAACAAAGGTATGATACTTGCGATAAGTACAACTTTCGTAGAACAAAGATGCACTGCTATTGAGGAGCAAAGCCTACGTACTAATTCAGGTGAAGATCCCAAGGTGGCAAAGGCTTTCGTAAAAACAAAGCTGCAGTACTCACAAAGAGTAAAGTCTTTATACAACAAGGGCGCAGAGCAAGAGAGCGATGCGTTCGAACAGTTCTTAACAGTACTAAACTTTTAATAGAACTATGGAGATCGTAACTTGGAAATGTCCTTCATATTGGAGCGATAACCGACGATTATTTCAAACAAGAGTGATATTTTAACTTACATGAGAATTACTGAGGTGGCGCACACAATAGTCTACAATGAAACTCGCAATTTGTCGTAAACCGGTATGTTATCGTCTGCCTTTGAGTAGAGATGGTAGGAGACTTCCAAGTGTAATATTTGTAAGCAGGTTCGACAAGTGTTTTTAAGAATGTACCACTGAGTATCATGCGAGAATAAGCTGGTTCATTATGTTCCCATATTCGCCATTATCAGTTACACTGCATTAATAATATCAATCATTCGTACCCCCACTTACTTGTTAATTTCTCAGTGAAGTATATTGTAATTCTGTACAGATTTACTTTGCAACGTTCATTGCCATTATGTCTGTTACCTTAAACGCTACAACATATTAATTGTTTTATCTACCTTCATCCTTATCCTGGGTTACACGTGTATTTGAGCGATGTTATTTTACAGCGCTATTTTCCGTCACTCCGGTCAATGACCCTTATTTCATGGTTTATTAAATTATTATTATGTGAAAACGATTTTTTGCATTATAATCGAAATAATTACATTTAATCTTTGCATACAAAACTACAATGTATTTACTCCTGATCCTTTGGACTGGCATGATTTCGGTAAAATGTTGAAAACCTATTAACATATTAATACTTTGCGGACGAATTACAGACGACCAATATGGTTAATACAATTAAGGGCACAATAATGAGCTGCGCCTATCAGGGGCATGTAAATGCGCCAGAAGTAAATCATTGATTAAATGTATCATAACATGAAATATATGAAATTATATTTAAGTAGCCAAGTTCGCAAACAGTTAAAATTGCAATGAATGGAACACCTTGGTGCCAATTAAAATTCAGGTACTCACGGCAAACTTTTTTCTTAGGCTGAGAAGTCAAAAGGAATTCAAAGAAACACAGTCGGAAACTAATTCAGAATATTGGGAAATTTTATTTGTTTAAATGTTAGAGCCAGTAAACAAATATTTAATATTCCGCACTGCAGAAATTTATGCTAAAAACAGAGGTTCCCTATAGAACTTGGGAAGAGCTTATCAGTATCCATGAACAGTGGGCTTTATAATTTACTGCCACCGTAGAATTTACACTGCAACTTTTTAGGATACCCCGTCTACCTGACTCATTTTCCTGGGTTTTATATATTTATCCTATTATCCGCTTACGAGCACTGTTAGCCTTAAGAGGCTTTCAGAATTTTGTGTTTTTAATTAAAGTCTTTGGCAATTTTTCTTCGTATTCAGTTTATTTTCAACATTAATTGCTCATTCTGAGTTTTCTTTCATTGTTTAAAAGTTTCTTTGTTTCTTCGACAGTAAAGAAGGCAAAAATAATTTCCTTTGGGCACATGAAATGCAACGAAGTTATATACAAATTAAATGAAATGAAATTTCATTCAATTGGTAATTTTTATGTTGAACAAAAGACAAGAGAACTTAAAGAACTGACCGTGAATAGTTGAAGTTGCGAAAAGTTTTTATGCACTGGGATCAAAATGTGTATGAGTAATATAAATATGTGCGAACGTATGATTAATATTAAAATGAAGTTAACATTGTTTTATATGTGCATTTGAGATGTAGATGCGAATCTGCATTTAGCATTAAGATCTACTATTTTTTATATCCAACATACGTATGTATGTATAAACTTCAGCTCTGATTCGACATAAGAGAACTAGTATTAGATTAATCAAACGGCGAGTTAAGTGATGATTTTCTGCGGGAATCCTATAATGCTGTAGTTTATTTAAAAGCGTCCTTGAATGTTCGACAGCTAAAAAGGCAAAACATTTCCCTTTTGGGCGCCAGCAAGGCAACGACATTATATATAAATTAAATTCAACTCAATTTGTAAAATTGATATTGAAGGAAATGTAAGAACAATTGAAGAACTGAGTGAAAAATATGCAAGTTAGATACGTTTTTATGAATCTTTGTCATGGTGCGTATAATTACTATAAGTTCATATTAACGTACAATTAATATTAAAATTTAGTTAGCATTATTATATTTATGCTTTTGAGGTGTATATGACCATCTGCAATTACCATTAAAATTCACTATATTTTCTAGGTGATTTATATTACAAAATATCAAAAAGACGAGTTAAGTGATGATTTTCTGCGGGAATCGTATAATTTTGTAATTTGTTAAAGATTTTTTTGTCTCTTCGACAGCAAACAAGGCAAACAATTTTCCGTTTAAGCACATTCAGTGCAACGCCATTGTATACAAATTATATGATATGAATTTGAACTCGTTTGCCATTTCTTATGTTGAACGAAATATAAGAGAACCTGTAGAACAGCCCGTGAAAACTACGGAGGCTGATATGGATCTCGGTCATGGCGCGTATACTCATATTTAAAAAAACCCATGCGAACGTATGATTACTATACATGCATGTGGGCGTATGATTAATACTAAAGTGAAGTAATCATTAATATATTTATGCATTTGAGGTGTAAATGATAGTCTGCATTTAATACTAAACTGCGCTATTTTTTCCAGATGAGTTGGTATCTAAATATCTAAACAAGATGAATAGTATAATAATGGTTACCCTTTGTCCTATTATACAGCGAGCTATCTGTTATTTAATTTCAAGTCTACATATTTCATTACGTAGCATTGGGATGACCCAACGCTGTATTATATCGGCCATTATACGCAACTAAAATTTAAAGTTTCGGACTTTGGTTCGTCGGATCTACTTCAATTGTTTTCTTTTAATTAGAACTATACAACTTTCTATTTGTTTCTAAATTTAGTTTGTAATTTATTCCTCTTAAGTGTAATATAAAAACCATGCAAATCCCTCTTAATCCCACCTGATGATAAACAAATGCTGTGAAAATCCCAAACAACCGCATATTAAATAACCTTCTGAGGTTGTCATCAAAATAGTTAATATAATTAAAGCAAATACATCCACAAACTGAGTTTAAACAAACAAACTTGAACTAAAAATTAATTATCTGAAAACAGACAATTTTTCGTGATTATAATGACACTAAACTATCAGCAGAATTCAAATGGAAATTTCAATTTCAATCTAGAACATTTGTATTTAACCCAAATTGAAAGTGGGCGACCACTTCTCTCAACAGACCCCCTACAAATATTTGCCAAATGCTGTCATGGACTTTCATGAGTGACTGAGTGGTCCAGGGACATACGTAGTCCATTCGTTTGCTGTTTTCCTAGATATTTCATATATCATTTAGATTTTAGTTGAATTTATAAAATATTAATGAATTTCTGTTGATTCGTTTTTTTTTGTTTGAAATTCCACAAAATTGTTATTGCATTGAGTTGTGCTACAGAGATTTGTGGGGTAAATCGCACGTAGCTATGAGATTTTAAGTTGACTTGTGTTATGGTGGACAGGGGGAGAATATTAAAAACCGCAGCGCATAAATTTTTGATTCTAATATCCGCAGAGTATTTGCTGTGTCATTGGGAGAGAGTTGCAATAAAATTGACATCAAACATCATTTATGAATATTTAAATAGAAAGCAAATAATTTTAAAGGGATTGGTTGGAAAAATCAATTGTATAGGAATGCACCACAAATGTCACTGATTTGCTGTAAATTTAACGTATTTGCATAAACTACAAGAGTATGATTAGTTATAACTACATAAATAAATTGCATAAACTACAAAAGTATGATTAGTTATAACTACATAAATATGACTTGGGGCGTATGATTAATAAATATTCTCTTCATAAAATAAATATGAATAAAAACGCATGTGTTTATAAACCGAAATGTAGAGAACTGGTTAAGATTTGCAGAATTTAATTACTGAAATCCTTTTGAACTTTAAGTTAAGGTAACACTAGCGAATATTCTGTAAAACAAGATGATTATTATTAATATTCAATTCTTCAACAAATAAATGTTGATCATACGTATACAAATGAATAACATTTATGAATATGCAGATCTCTCGTAGTATTATACAAAGATAATATGCTAAGGGCACTGGCATGTACTCACATTTAAACAAGTAATAAAGTGGATTAACATCAGGCACAGTAGCGTATTATGTACATGTAATTCGGGTTGAGAATAGATATCCGGATAAGACGTCTTGAATGACCATTCAAGACATTTGCTTTTTAAAGTACTTATAAAGTACTTGATGTTCGCAACTTCGCAACAGTACTTGCATGAAAAAACCAAATGTCTTGAATGGCTCTTCAATACGTCTTGTGAACGAACTAATTAATATTAAGTATACGTCTTTAAAATAATTACTGTTGTAGATTCATTATACAGGTATATGCATTTATTCGCAGCAGTTCTTTGTACGCAAATTGCAGATCTATAGTAATTCCAGCACTCTGTTTTGGTATTTGTATAACAAAAATTCTAGAGCTATTTGCTTAACATTAGGAAATGCATGGTATTTTTTAATTTTTGTACACAAAATTTCAAAATATGCCAACACATATACACTGTATCCATTCAGGCAACCGCTGCCGAACTTTGCAAATTATACCGTTAATTTTCCGTCCATTTTCAACCGGGCGTTCCTGTGCTTTACATCGAAACGAAACGCTCATTTCTATTAACTATTATACCACATCCTTTTTCCTTTATCTTCCTCAGAATTCTGGGCTCTTTTTCTTGTTTAAACGAGCAAAATAGAAGTGAAAACATGGCAAAATTGTTTGAGCATCCTAATTGTGTTAAAACTTCGTGGCCAGAGGCCGTTCTTAACCATTATACTTGACTGCTACTCGTTAGTAGAAAATTTAACCACAAAAACGTTATGATAATTAACTGTAATCTATTTTGCCAAGTATTTATGCTTCCACGAATTCATCTCTAGCCTTTGTTTTGCAAAGGTCTCAAAAACCAAATCTAGAAAAAAGGATACTTAGACAGTGGGTGGTAATGATGAACAAATAAGCTGAACTCGGAAGCGCCAATGTTTGTTATTGTACCATATTTCATTGTGTGTAATATCTGAAACTTTATTGAATGTAACTTCTTTACGGGATGAAAAGATGTAGCTCTTCTGCTGCATAGGATTAACTTTTTCAGGATATGAAAAAAAGAAATCATTTATGTCCATCGTGTTTTTTCTTCAGCACGTTTCTTTAAATTGTAAATTTTTTTGTCTAATTAGTTGGACTGTTTGATAAGGTTTTCACCAAAAAAATATTCCCTGGTTTGAACCACACAAAAGTTTAGTTATTTGTCCTCTGATCATAAATTGGTAAATACGGGCAGCCACTCAGCCACCAGGAATGGTTACAGACAGACATATCATGATTATTATTTCGCAAAACCTTAATTAATTGCATTCATTAGTTTAATAAACCAGTAGATAATTTTTGTAAATTAGTCAAGATTTACTATCTCAACTTTGGGGATGGCCATTGTTTTCTCGAGTGTTCTCATGTCAGACAATAGATGACAGATTTTGTAACTTTTTTGGGGATTAGTTTTTCCCGCCAACCCTAGGCAGTTTGTTAAAGGTCTTTGCAAAAAATGTGAAAGGCTTCTGCGTGTTCTTTGCCTCTACCATGGAAACATCATTATATTAGTACAAGAATCGAGGAAAAACGGACGTTAAAATGTTCGTCAAGTTATTGCACATTAGCACAGAATAAATTTGGTGATAGTCACAAAGGGTAACCTACTATGGTAAGACTGACAACAGAATAACAAGTCGGTACGTCATATTTCTCTACATATTTCCAAGCAATAAATTTCAAAAATCAGCAATGGAGCACATGATAAATAAACTGATAGTATTGCAATTAAATATAACTCATACGTTTAAAATAATAAATACAAATAAATAATATTAATCATACGTATATCAGATTTCACTCAATTGTTTGTTTCCGACTTTGTATTGAAAGTGATTTAATGGAAAAGATCGTGACAGTCAATATCATTCCATATACATCAACCTTCTCTTACATTAAAAAAAATGCAAACGAACTCGATCCATCAGCCCTTTAGTTGAAAATAGTTGGAAATCCACACAGGACGTGGTGGTTGAGAGAATGCGCTATAGGTGAATAAATGAAAATTCCATTTTAATTGTGTTTATATATAAAGCGTTTAGATATGAAAATAAATACGAAGTGAAGAACAATTCGAAGTGTATCAAAATTCCAAATCGCCTCGTTGCCCTGAACGAGAATTTGGTGGAACTATACTTCAAACATATTATTCTATGCTCTAAATTAATATATTTTGCCATTTCCTAAGATACCATTCCACATTGTCACTCCTAAAATAGTATCCGTTTTCACTGACAGTAATGCTAAAGTTCATTCCTCTGGGGTTATTTGCCAGCTTTTGTCCTTTGTCCTTGCGTTTTGGAACTGGGTTTTAAAGAGAAAACACAAACAGTTAAAATTTACTTTAGAAACAAGTGTTGTTCGTTCTCGCTGCTGTTTCTGCCATCATCATATCACTTGGAGTACACACATGTACCCACCGCACTCACATAATTAAAGGAACCAAAATAAAGGTGCAGCCGGCGAGGGCTAGGCTTTCTCAAGGCCTTTTTTAAAGGGCTATCTATAATAGGTATGAGATGTGATAAGTTATGGAGTTTAGGAGATAAGGCGATTTTGTATTTTTTCAGTAGTGACAACGAAAGTGTACCCGTTTTGCAATTAGACGCATCGTATAGGAGATACATATGACCATTTTAAGGTTAAGGATATGGTAAAGGTTACTGTTAACTATTATTGTTTGCATTAATGTTACAAATTTATCGGGCACCATTCATGAAGGCCTTTAAGCTCTCTGCTCAGAATTCTATATTTCAACTTACACACATGTAATCCGTCTGTTAGCTGCAACACGTAAAACACTGCCTTAAATAACAAATTACTCGGTTGACCTAGTTTCTTGGCAGCCACTACAGTACGGCGACTTTGTCAAACCCCAAATATTCCAAACACAAACACCTAAACAGCTGATCCCACACATAAGGGAGTATATGTGTGTACGTACAAATGAGGAGACCTTTCTGTATAGACGGGGGAACAGACCTTTTCCATTGAATATCATAAAGTATCCTCCATAGAATATGCACAACAACGCTAGTAGTAGGATTGGAAGTAAGTGAGAGTGTTAGTAGTATGAGTACAACTACCATGTGATGATATGCCATACTTTGGTATATTATGCTCTTAGTAGTGGTAAGTTGTAAGGATATTTATGTGTATGGACATGTATAGTTTGCGACGGTATGTTTGTTTCGTATAGGACTTGGACGAGCAGGTGTTGGCTACAATGATGTCAACTAAGCATAAAATTCCCTAGCTCTTTTCACTTGCAAACTCGTTTGCCCCTCCCACAGTATTAACTTGAGTACTCTGTAAATAGGTGGAATGTTAAAGCACATGTTATAATTTTAATTAAAAAGGTGTGAAAATTATTAAAAATTATTATGCCACAAACTAGCACTAACTCAATCCCACTTGACACAGACACATTCTCAGATATTGAGTGAAACGTCCTTTCATAAAATGCATAAATATTGCAAACACTTCAGGTGTAAAGTTTCCGGCTATCGACATCATCACAATCATTGCCATCATGACGCTGTTGATGACTATGTCGAAACACTTAAGAGCAATTGTCCTTTGGTCCTTAAAAGAAAAACAACGTCTATGGAAATGGCGAACGAGACACTTTAAAATTAATATAACCCCCGAAAATTTATTAGGCACGTTGGAGAAAACTCTCGTTATTGTTTGTGATTAGAAATTATTATACTTTAAGGACTTATATGCAGGATAGGGTGAGTCTATCATGTTTAGGGTCATTATCACAATATGTGGTTGGGCAACAATTGTACTTAAGTTTATGTAGATATAATTTTGGCAGTAATTTAGGTTTAGTGTTAGGTTTAGGGTAGGGTTAGGTTTAGGTTAAGGTTTACGTATAAGTTTAGATTCTGGTTTAGGTTTAGATTTAGGTTTAGGTTTAGGTTTAGGCTTAGCCTTAGGCTTACGTTGAGGCTGAGGCTGTGATTGTGGTTGAGGTGCACGTTGAGGTTGAAGTTGAAGTTGAAGTTGAAGTTGAGGTTAAGGTTTAGGTTTAGGTTTAGGTTTAGTTTTAGGTTCAGTTTTAGGTTCATGCTTATGTTTAAGTTTAGAGTTAGGTTTGAGGTTAAGGTTGAGGTTGATGTTGAGGTTGAAGTTGTGTTTGAGGTTGATGTTGAGGTTGAGGTTGAGGTTGAGGTTGCGGTTGAGGTTTAAGTTTAGGTATAGGTATAGGTTTAGGTATAGGTTAAGGTTTAGGTTTAGGTTTAGGTTTAGATTTAGGTTTAGGTTTAGGTTTAGGTTTAGGTTTAGATTTAGGATTACGTTGAGACTGAGGTTGTGATTGTGGTTGAGGTGCAAGTTGAGGTTGAGGTTGAAGTTGAAGTTGAAGTTGAAGTTGATGATGAAGTTGAAGTTGAAGTTGAGGTTAAGGTCTAGGTTTAGGTTTAGGTTTAGTTTTAGGTTTATGTTTAGGTTTAGGGTTAGTTTGAGGTTGAGGTTGATGTTGAGGTTGAGTTTGAGGTTGAGGTTGAGGTTGAGGTTGAGGTTGAGGTTGAGGTTGAGGTTGAGGTTGAGGTTGAGGTTGAGGTTGAGGTTTAGGTTTAGGTTTAGGTTTAGTTTTAGGTTCAGTTTTAGGTTCATGCTTATGTTTAAGTTTAGAGTTAGGTTTGAGGTTAAGGTTGAGGTTGATGTTGAGGTTGAAGTTGTGTTTGAGGTTGATGTTGAGGTTGAGGTTGAGGTTGCGGTTGAGGTTTAAGTTTAGGTATAGGTATAGGTTTAGGTATAGGTTAAGGTTTAGGTTTAGGTTTAGGTTTAGATTTAGGTTTAGGTTTAGGTTTAGGTTTAGATTTAGGATTACGTTGAGACTGAGGTTGTGATTGTGGTTGAGGTGCAAGTTGAGGTTGAGGTTGAAGTTGAAGTTGATGTTGAAGATGAAGTTGAAGTTGAAGTTGAAGTTGAGGTTAAGGTCTAGGTTTAGGTTTAGGTTTAGTTTTAGGTTTATGTTTAGGTTTAGGGTTAGTTTGAGGTTGAGGTTGAGGTTGAGGTTGAGGTTGAGGTTTAGGTTTAGGTTTAGGTTTAGGTTTAGGTTGAGGTTGAAGTATAGGTTGCGGTAGCAGTTGAGATTGAGGTAGAGGATGAGGTTGAGGTTAAGGTTGAGGTTGAGGTTGAGGTTGAGGTTGAGATTGAGGTTGAGGTTGAGGTTGAGGTTGAGGTTGAGGTTGAGGTTGAGGTTGAGGTTGAGGTTGAGGTTGAGGTTGAGGTTGAGGTTGAGGTTGAGGTTGAGGTTGAGGTTGAGGTTGAGGTTGAGGTTGAGGTTGAGGTTGAGGTTGAGGTTGAGGTTGAGGTTGAGGTTGAGGTTGAGGTTGAGGTTGAGGTTGAGGTTGAGGTTGAGGTTGAGGTTGAGGTTGAGGTTGAGGTTGAGGTTGAGGTTGAGGTTGAAGTTGAGGTTGAGGTTGAGGTTGATTTTGTGGTTGAGGTTGATTTTGTGGTTGAAGTAGAAGTTGAGTTTGAGGTTGAGGCTGAAGTTTAGGTTTAAGATTAGTATATTTTCGAAACAAGGAGAATATAAGATGTACCAAAAATTTTCATAACATGAACAAAAATAGTATACAGTAGAACTTCGTTAATCCGGCTCAATTAAAACCAACTCAATCCGGACTACGCAGGAATCCGGATTACCAAAAGTATTAAAATTATTGAGAAAAAAACACTTATAATTCAATTTATTCATTTATTATGATAAAAAATATAACAATCACTTCAATATAAACTTTAAAAGTATATAGTAATGATATATTAACTTAAAATTTATTTAAAAAATTCGGATGCCATTGTTTGCCGAATACTCTTTTGTTTAGTCAAACTGTCTAATTCAACTTTATTTATATTCGGTGAAACCCCGAGCTACATAGTGATGCGCTGTAAAATGTGTGTTATTGTTCAATGTTGTTGCAAGTTTGTATGTAATAATGCATGGTATGTATAATGATCTTCGTGGTAGTAGCATTAGTCGTTGTGACTGGTTTAGGTAACACTTGTGCAGGCATGGAATGTCAAACTCTCTTAGAAAATGAAAACAAAGAATATGTAGCAACAAAATGTATGCAAATTGACAATTTTCGCCTGCTGTGAAATGAAAAAAAAAGAAAATCAGCTGTTCTACAGCTACTACCACGTAGATCATTATACCATGGAATAATGTGTACGTAAAAGGCGAAATAATGTGAATAAAAGAATATCAAATAATGTGTCTTAGTGAAAATAGCATGAATGTGTTGTATTTTATTGAATTATCGAACACTGCATTACACAACACGCGATCCGGATTAGCGAAACCGTGGTTGGTCCGGATTACAAGGTATATAATAGATATTTTTAATTTTTCAACTCTTTCCGGATTACAGAAGGATTCCGGATTAGACCATATCCGGATTATCGAAGTTGTACTGTATTTTGATACCAAAAATTATAAAAAAATTTATGTTTTATGGTTTAAGAAAAATATATATGTATAGTTGAACGCACTCGTCGAGCACATACTTGAGTTCCTTTATCCCATAAGAACCCGAAATGGCGAACTTCCTTCACAAACTAATCCACAAACAGCCTTGATGGCACTCTTATCAGCCTGTTCGTCGATCTCGAACGAAAGTTTTCGTTCGTATTCTTGTCTAAAGAAAGTTGTTATGGGTTCCATAATCTTGTCATTTCAAGCCGAATGAAAACGTACAATTTGTCAGAACTTTTCTGTACAAATTTGAGTTCGTCTATATCGAAATTGCTAACAGTTGGGAACAAATATAGAGTCAGTCGAATGAATATGTCGATTTAGAGGCACTCAATTCGTGTCGAATATGAGTGACAGGCTTTCGTTCACTTAGCTATTCGAGATCTATTTCTATTCGATTTAGTCAATAGATTTCTTACAGTTTGAGTTGAAGGCTTAAAACTATGGAAAAAGGTTTTGAATATTTTCCAAATTTATTCAAACGTGAAGAGACCCATTTCGTAAATTCCCAACCTTTAACCAATAATCTGTCACTTTGTAAATGTAAAATTGTGTCAACCTTTAAGGTGGTTATGACAACATATAAAGCGGTTATGACAACCTCTACTAGGTTGTGACAACCTCTAGTTCGAATGTGATCACATCAATCCCCTAAATTCGGTTACGGATAATTCGCATATTTTTCTTGTTGGTATAGAGATTAATTTTTGAAAGAATTCCCGAGGCGATTTGTTGCCCACAACTAACGATTTACGAACCGCACGTTGCGTGTGGAACTATACAACTCCAATCTCGCTCGATGTATTTTGAGCAGTGAGGGGAATTCGTAATGCTGGCTTGCGTGCGTTTTCCATGCCTGATTTAATGTTATTATTACCATATTATAATTCAAACAACCTCAATTCCCAAAATCTCTCTATTTCTTTGGAAACCTCATCAATAGATCTAATGATGCGAACACATTTTTACGACTCCATAAAAATTATGCATTGCGCATCAGTTCATTGTACCAAAAAGGACTAGAGATTTTTGTAAAATCCTAGCTAATATATCAACGGACTCTTTGGAGCAGTCTGCTCGCTATTATTACAAAGCGGCGTTCTGAGTTTCGTATCCTTCAATTTGGCGCAATTTCAGGGCCAACACGGAACGCCATTTGTGGTATTGCAAAAAATTAGAGCAACTTTGAATGAAATAACCAGAGTTAAAATTCACAAGTTTAACACGTAATTTACAATAATTACTGAGCCACATATAACAAAAATCTCTCGAAACGCGAATATAAGTCATGTTCGAAAGGACGAGAGTGAAAGAGGGGGTGGGGGGAGAGAGAGGAAGAAGTTAGTGTGTGTGTGTGTTAAATATAAATACTAATATAATCCAGTCACGTACTGAAATATGTTCAAATGAAAATGTTTGAAAATAACAAAAACCATCGCTATTATGGAAAGGAAAAAAAACTCGCAGAAATCTTTCGTTTCGTTACATTCTATGTAGATAAGTTCCCCGGAGAGTTCGAGGGAGGTGACTCGCAACAAAATCCTTGCAGACGTAGTATGCTGTTTCTATTTTCTGCAACAGATGTGCTGTGTTTTGTCCCGGCAAACGCTGATTCGTTGCGGTGGCGTTGGGATTTAGGGAAAGTAAGGAGCAATGTTTCTGACAAAAGTCAAAGTACGTGATTGTTGGGGAATTTAAACATAAATATTGAAAATGCTACAAATTACGCGTTTAAGACATGATTCTTGCCTAAGTTATATTGTGGCTGAAGTTGCACGTTAAAGGCAAAGATTCAATACAAAAGGTTTTTGTATCGCACAAAGTTCAAAAGCTGTCATATCCTTGATTATGGTAATGTACTTAATATAATTTAAACGTGTTGCGTTTTGGCCTTCGTAAGTATCTTAAAACTTGGTAATATTTAAAAAATTTTATTTCATATTATTAAAATTTACAATTGTTATTAGTTTTTCCTTCCCGGTTTGAGTTCAAATGCCAATTTGTTTTCAAAAGTATTTTAATAAAATTAAGTGGTATAATTTTGTTTGTTTGGCTAAGACTCTCCCAGACTTCTTATTTTCAGGCTAACTGTAAAGGAAGTAATAAAGAGGAAAGATTTTTGCTAAAGAAACTAAAAACTAAAGAAAGTTAGTATAGTACTTTTAGTAGAGTTTACATTTATGTATCTAAATGCTTAGGAACTAAGCGTTTACGCACAACAATGAAAGGTCGAATGGTTATTAAGTCCAAGACTGGCATAATCTAACTTAACCTTCTGTATTTTAGGAAGTGTTTGAAATAGGTGGCTCTTCTTTTTAAATTTCCAATTAATTTCTCATCTACTATTTACCTTTAAATCTCCGAAATTCAATTATCGTAAAAGTATCATTTAAACAACAACTTCAAATTGACTTCAAGCCAAACATTTGCTGACTTAACAATTTTTAACACTCTGTTACAATGAGTGCCATCCCTCTCCCCGTGTCCCTTCACTTTACCGCATTTGTTAAATATTCATGAAATAAAATATACTTACGTCGTCGTTTCACTAGATCCTTCTCGTGCTCCTTGTGCCCCTTTACCTTTCCTCATATATTTTTCGTATAGAGAAAGTTAAATAATGTATGAAAACTTTCACATTATTTTCTCTGTTGTGAATGAAAAAATTTAATTACCATGCAAAAAATTTCTCCCCACAGAGAATAAATAGCCCCGACGTACATGCGCCACCTTGTGGTGTAAAGGAACGATGTGGTGCCTCATGCCCGCTAAGTAAGTTCGCTATGCATCCAATCCCGTGCCGTTGGAGAGCTGAGGGTTATGCTTGCAAACGTCAAAAAATTATGAGTTAATGTTAATAATCTGAAAATGTTTGTCGACGGAATGGCTGTCGAGGGAATGGTTGTGGAGGGAATAACTGTCGCGGGAATGGTTGTTGCGGACATTAAGGAAACTGGCGAAACTAGGAAATGTTTGGGAACTTCTGTCAGCACTATGTCGCAAGCAAGGCGGACATTTGGGAGCTGTCGACTCTAGGAAATATTTCGAAACTGAACTGAAAAGTATTTCAAGATGAAAGATTTTTGTGTTGAATTGGTTTAAAATGATGGTACAATTACACAGATTGTAGGAATTATTGGGAACCTCTGTCAACACTAAGTCACAAGCAATTAAAAAAATAAATGGTTTCCCATTACATCCCATGAAGGGAAAGGGGAGAGCTTCTCACAATCACTGAGCTGTGCGCTTTCCAGTTTTCACTCACTGATTGATTGGGACCTACAGTTTTACACCGATTCCGAACGGTATTTTGAGAAGCTTTTTCATGGCTAAATACTCGATAGTGTTGCCGTCACTATGCGAGGTGATCGCCGCCGAAAGGATTTTTTTTAAGGTGGTCAGAGCAGGGTTCGAACCCACGATCTCATGTACAAGAGGCGCGCACACTAATCATTGCACCACCGACGGCCGAATCACAAGCAAGCCTAGCCTCAAATCGAAAAAAAACAAACCAGTCCTAGTTCGGTTTTGCTTTAACCCATTGACGACCATACGTTTTCGACAGAAGCGATTTAATTTTTTTTTGGATTATTTTCGTGATCTCGGGCCTAATAATTACTACGCCACTAAACGTGGAATCAACAATTTGTCTTGCTAATTTTATTTTCATTTAAACCTGAAGGCGAACGTGCTTGGCAATCGTTTGATCGGTCCATGTAAACACACTGATATTCGACCTTAATTTTTTTACAAGGTAAGGTACAAATTCAAACGGTACCAGACGTTTCCCCCACTTGTGCTCCTTTTTCGAACCGTTGCGTTCGTTTGAACTAAGATCAATATTTGACCCAATTTTATGGCTCATTTGGATCAAACGGATTAGTTAGAGAATTGACGCCTACTATACCTTCTTCTATAAATCGTCAATGGATATATTTGCTCTATCTCCTGTGAAGTTGGAAGTTGCCCACTCCTGTCCACCACACTTATACATTCGTCACCTGTTGATTAAATAAGGGTACCATATGTTTGAATCAACCGAAATGGAAATGGACCATCATCAGATAGTACAATAGACAATCACAGTTGACGATGTTGGAGCCAGAGTAATCTAAGTGATATATCATGACAATCCATGCCACACTGATTTTGGTGCCCTTCGGTGGATCCTTACTTGAGGGACCACAACATCTCACCATATAATTTTAGCGGTCTGCAAAGCAAAGGCATGCCACACTGTCCTAAATAATGTGGTGCTCTTAGATCACTGTTGTGCCCTAGATCACTCTGGTTCCAAAGTCATCAGTTGTGATGACTAACATCAGTAACCAGCGCAGAGCATATAAAAGGCGATTCATCTTAGTTCTCTGGGCGATTCGGGTTGCAGACCTTGAAAAGCCAAAACAGCCATAGTAGTATATTAGTATATTAGTTCAAACGTAGTTAGTATAGTAATCTCTAGCTAGCCCCCCTCCGCTGGTTCAAGTCAGCGATTTCTACCCGTTGAGTCGTTAAATTGACACCCGACTGTTCCTTGGTTGCCTTTTGTTTACCTTATGCAATCCAAAGATTTCCTGCCCGTGGGGTCTCGAACTTGTTGGCTACCACTCTAACTGGTTCAAGCCAGGGGTCTTTAACTTGGTACGCGCCTGTTCCCTAGTTGCCCTTTATTTCCCCTGGTGCGAGCCAGAGATTCCTGACTGTGGGTTCTCGACCTTGTTGCTTCCCTCTTCAGCTGGTTCAAGCCAGAAATTCCCTGCCTGTAGGGTATTGAACTGGGTACCCGCCTGTTCCCTGGTTGCCTTTTGTTTCCCTTGGTGGAGGCCAGAGATTTCCCGCCAGTGGGATCTCGACCTTGTTGCCTAACTCCCCAGTTGGTTCAAGCAAGAGGTTCCCTGCCTGTGTGGTCTTGAATTTGGTCCCTACAGTAGCCTCCAATCTCAACTACATTCCCCGCGTGAGGCTATCTGCCGTAGTAAAGGAATAGGTTCCCTACCTGTTTGCCAAACTCACGAGTAAACAGTTTCCCTAACGGTCTCTCAAGCCTTGCCATCTAATGTCACATCAGCAGAAGTTCCGGCATTGGTGGATTTGATTGTATCTAAAAAGTGTAATTGTACCAACGTTGCCATCTCTGATGTAAATTATATTTAGGTTAAAATTTTGGATATTTTTATACGCATATTAGCCTAAATAGATCCATTAAAATATAAAGTGAATCTGTAAACCGCCTCATCTTCAGAGCTATAACGGCTTTAACTAAAGACGTATACTTAATATATTTTGTATAATAGAATAATTGGTATTCAAATCAATCATACGCATATGACGCAAATTGCACATAAGTAGTAGAGAGAGTGCGCGAATTTAAATCATGATTTTTCACTTGAGTTTTAGTTGAAGTTTACAAGGAGAACGCAATTAAAGTAAATCCGGTTAAAACATTCAAATCAATTGATTTAAATTTCTCAAATTATATAAAAAACCATAATAACTTTATTGCATGCCAAGCAGTGATGCAGATCGATATTCCTTTCCGATATATTCAGTTCTTTTTGTAATATTTTATTAAATTTTCCAGCTAACAACACACATTTACTATTTAAACAAATTGAAATCAATTACACTCAATCGTAAAACAAGAAAATAATCACAAAAATAACTTAGCTTTAATTGAATTTTGTTTTATTGACGATAGCATTTTGTAAGTTTTAATGTCGATATCGAATATATTTGAACAAGAACAAACACGAAAACAACACACTCGACAGCAACAATTTAGTATACAAAACAAAGTTCAAATGTTATAAATCATGTCCTGTTTGTTACTGATGCTCGTCCTGGGGTATGTGTGTGTGTTTTAATTCTTCTATTGAAACTTGTATTGCATTTTAAGTTGCTGCTGTAGCTGCTGGCTGATGCTGGTGGTTGTTGCAACATTTTTAGTGGCTGTAAACTGGTAAAGCAATCGTGCTTCTCCATAAAATGTACAAAGTTTTTAATTCGGAACACCTATTGTACCCCCACGACCGACAAACCCCCTTTGCTATTGCCCTAGGGTAGTGAAATTCAATTCATTCAGTTCCTTTTGAGTCCTTTAAATGTTGGGTAGGTGGGGGTGTTACAGCCTTTAAAGTGTGTTCTGTTTGTATTGGTGTCTCGGTGCGTTTCTGTTTGTAATGGTTTATATGTTGTTTGTTGAGTTTAGTGGGTTTTGGGTCTGGTCGAGTATTTGTGGTCATAAATTGTTTACATTCGTTGTCTGTTAAGTTGCGATAACACATTTTTATGCATTTTTCCCAGCGATTTCGTTATTTGTGTTAATGATGATGACCAGTTACTTGAACAATAAAAATTTATTGTTTCAAATGAAAATTTTTAATTAGATTTGAAATGGTATTTGAGACGAAATGGTAGTTGAAAGAAATTGAAAACGATCAAGTTATAATTGTTTAAAGAATCATGGTTCAGTGTAACAGCTTTCCAAGGGCAGTTTGCATAAGGTCACAAATCGTTGGTAGGAATTTCCCACCTATCATGATAACTACATCGTCCGCATATGTCACAATTTTCGTACCATCTTCATTGAAGGAATTGAGTAATCTGTTCATCATTGGAGCCATAGGAGCGGGGACAGAACTCCCACTGTCGTGTTCCCCTTGTAGGTATCCTACTCACTAAATTTCCAACAAGTTCCTAGTTGACGATGCGGTTTCCCATTATGAACCCACCAGCATTCGTAGTACATTAATGCTCGTGCATGACGTCACGTTGTTAAAGAACCCTTCTATATCCAGGAAGACAGCTAAAGTGAATTCACCAAATCTCAGATTGCGTTCCATAAAGACGACAACGTCATGAAGAGCACTCTCAACTGATCTCTCAGCGATCTACGCGTGTTGCGAAGTGTTCAAAATGTGAGGACTTACAGATGTCCTTGTAAACAAGTTCAACAATCTTTCCAGAACTTTTAACAGAAATTATGAGAGGCCACTGGGTCTGTAGTCCTTTGGGGAGGAATGAACAGGCTTACCTGCCTTGGGTATAAAAACAACCCTAACCTCCCTCCATTGATCCGCAAAAAAAACATAGCCGGATGCAAGACTGAAATGGTTAGTCTACCCGACAATTATACGTGAGAAAGTTGGGTCCAGCTCTTCTGACCACCTTCCATTTTTTTCGACGAAGATCTTTTCGCGTAGTGGCAGCGACACTATCGACACTATTGGTATTGGAATTAGCAGGGTGTTGACTATCAGCGTTTTCAAGTATGAATAAAGTCTTAATTGAAAAATGTGTTGAATGTAATTCATCTAGGCGTATGATAGATATTAAATGTAGGACACTCAGAAGTATGATTATTACAGATATTTTGATAGGACATAGCGAATAGCGAAGTATATGCATACGAAATACGTTTTATAATCTTAAGTTTGAATATTATACTTACATTAAAATTTTTCCTTTATATTTTAATTACAAATAATTTCATTATTATATGAGAAAAATTGTTTTGCCTTTCATTGTAGGTAAGAAAAGTGGATATGATTGTCAAAATTGGGCACCGTTGTCATCTTCTGTACCGTAAGTATCTTATAGTATTACGACCAATTTAAAAGGACATCCACCGTATTTAAAAATATACACCCATTCCCGGAAGCTGTAAATCTTTATATTCCGCTTTATGTTAGTATTGTTATATTAAGCATTAGTATGCAATAATTTTTAAAACATATTATCATAGTTTCACGGGCTGTATAGCAGGTAGCACCATAAAAAATATCGTCGAGATCACAGGCTTCAATGTCAGGAAGTTTTGTTTTGTCTTTATGTAGTGACAGCCACATTCGGTATTTCCGCATATTTACGTAGGTATTAAGCCAAAAAGGGCCTCATCGCTCTATAGAACTTTGGTAGAAAACAGTGAATCTTCTACAAGCATTTCAAGAGACCAAAGACTGAAACTGTGGCGCGCTACATTTCATGATGCAATGACAAACAATACTGGAAAATGTACCATGACTCTTTGCTAGGTTGATGTGTCACAAAATCCCTACTAGGATAAATTTGCATTGATATGCAGACATTGAGTACAATGATATTTATTTTCATAAATTCGTTCGACTATCGTATCTACAAAAATGGTGTTATTTTATTGAATTTTACTTAATTGCCTTTGAAGATCAGCTAAGAAGATTCAGATACCTGCAAAGATGTGGCAGTTAAGAGAATTTTATAAGTGTCTCTCATATAGCAGCTACGCGAATGGGATCGTTGCAAAATTAATTTAGTTTAACTTAAATGCAGTTTAGATCAAAATTGCATATAGATCAAAACCCTAAAGGCTTGTGATAAAACTTTTAACACAGATCATACATGAGTATGATTGATTAAATTCAACGTTTCGATTCCAACAAAGTAATAAATGCAGCCTTACCTACAAATTAAATGACAGTTATATGATTGTAATTTAACATATGTATATATAACAAGATTCGTTAAAGGAAAGCTTTCATTTTGCAACTGTTCTCGGAATAATCTGATTTTGGCAAATCATTTTTTAAAAAAATCACTCAAGCGTATGATTGATTTTAATTCAAAGTTTAAGTAATTTGTGTATGCGTATGATTGATTTTAATTTAAATTTTTGTATCCAACAAAATTATAAGTGGAACCTTATCAAGAATTAAATTGTCAGATATATGACTGCTATTTGACATAGATATTAAAATGGAGGAGAAATGTTGTCCGCCTGCAACAGCTATTGGAATTATCTTCGTTTGGCAGGTCTTTAAAAGAAAGTCACTCAAGCGCATGATTGATTTTAATTCAAAGATTCGGGTATAACAAATATATGTAAGGGTATGATTGATCTTAATTTCAAGTTTCGAATATAACAAAATAGTAAATGGAGTCCAATAAATAATAAAAAGTGTCAGAAATGTGATTGAATAAACTGGTTTCGTTCTCAATTTCGCTCAATACTTCTTATAAACAGCCCAGACCTAAATCTTTGATTGTCTTATAGTACTAAATGGTTTAAGATTACATTTTAATGTCTAAAAACTTAATGTGTACCAGTATTCGTAATACTAATATTACATTACATCAGGGTTTCCTTCAATAATCTGAAGAATTAAATATTTGATTGTATCCTTATATCACATGGCGTATGATTACTTTTTATATCGGTTAACTAAATGCGTATGAGTTGTTATAACATGTGTGGACCCAGGCGTATGATTATTATTATAACTGTACCACGCGAATTTTCAGAAAATATAAAATAATGTTCCTGCAGAGAAATATTATTGTCTAGATAAATTTAACTATGTCACTTATGACACTTTTCAGCAATATTTTATGCAATTAAAGCTCCTTGGGAGTTAGTTGTGTTGTCTGCACTATGATTTTTTGGTTTTCAATTTTCTTGCAACAAATTTCGTTTGGTATAGCAACACTTGAACTAAATTCTACGAAACTTGCTGGTTAAAAGAAGATCCTTTTATAACTATTCATGACACCTCTACACAAATGTTTCTAAATGTTAGTTTTTGCACTAAAATTTTATTTTTCTATGGGGAGGGGGGTTGTAGAGTTACCACTACACATTTATTCCACATTTAAGCAACGTCAGCTGGCAGAAAATGGGTCAAGCGTTTAACAGAGTTATTTTTAAAGGAAGTGCCTAAACTCTACAAGCACTTATGAAACCACAAACATTCATCTAAGCACCTGCAAGTCCTTACAAATACTGACACATAAACACCTAGACATAGTGTATGGAAACATGCAGTTTCATAATAACACTGGCCCATACACAAACAGCCTTAGTCACACATACAGGTAACCTACTGATTAGTAGGACTCTAACATCTAACAAAACTGTTATGAGCTTCTAAGTGTGTGTGCTTATGAGTGAGTATTTTATGTTGGTGTAAAAGTATGTGGTATAGTCTGCAGGAAACGGATAGCCATAAATGTTGTAAAGTGTTTCATTCCTAATTTTTATAGTTGTACTACTGCAGTGCATCAGCAGGACTAAAATAAATATGTTTCATATGCATGAGTTTATTCTAAAGGACTTTAGAAAAGTAAAGGGGATTCCTTTATCTGGCATGCGGAAGAAAGAGATGGGAAATGGCAAGTCTTGACGACTGGTAGAACATTTTAATTTCTTGTAATTAAACGTACAAATAGAGGTGATGTTTCTTATTCTTTTTCGCCAAGGACTACATATAATGTTATAAAGAAAGGAAACAACAAACTAGGCTGGGTACGGTGGGGAAGAAAAAAGGCGACTGAATAAGAGGGTAACATGAAGCCGACGGATGAAAATATTTTTATGTCGATTGAAATAAAAAAAGACATAATAAAATCAGTATTAACATAATTAGTTTATACAAATTAAAGATAAAAATACCATTATAAGAAAAATGTTTAGAAATTTTTTTAGAGATTTTACCTATGACATCCACTTTCGTAATTATGCTTATCAAGATATACGGTAGGATACAGCTACTACTTTTACAACTTCAGTACTTTGAATTGATATCACTTAAAAGCTGCATTTCGTAGTTCTGTCAAGCCTCAACATTACCTGAGCGAATGATTGTTATTAATTTGAAAAATCGTTTGTATGTGGGTTCAAATTAAAGCAAGGATAATAAAATCTATCTTAAATGAATCACTTCATTCAAATTGAACGCAGTCAAAAAATTACACAGATCTAAGAAAGATTTTTGAAACAAATTTGGAGATTTTACCAATAACATCCATTTTATGGGATAATCTTAACAGGATATTTTGACGGTTGCAGCTGAGGTTCTTTATGACTTTATTCCTGTTTGTATCTTAGCACTGATAGCACTTAAAGGCTGAATTCCATAGTTCAATGTAACTTCAGCGTATGATTGTTATTATTTTAAAAATTTAAACTTGATAAAATTTTTCTGCAACAAGTTTCGGAAGCAATTAATTGAACTTAAATAGACAGTATCTTCTGGAATAATAATCCACAGTCAATGCGGCTGTAGTAAGTTATATGGCCACGGTTACATATACGTAGTTATATGACCACTGTTACATAGACGTATGATTATTATTGATTACACAATGTACCCCTTGGCGTATGAATAACATGAACACTTGGAAGTTACTATTGTTTATTGTTATTTTTATTATATTACTGACGAAACAGCCCAATACTTTTAACTATCCAAACCTTGATCTAAGTCGCATTTCAGACTCTCCCTATGCTTTGTTTATGCCTTTAAAGTTTTTATGATTCATTACGTTTTATGTTATTTTTCTATATATATCCAACTTATAAATTTATTTTGACATGCCATTTCAATTTTCTTGCCTTTGTATACTTTTTTTTTATATTCTTTCGTCTTTGTATAACTTGTCCGCAAAAAGGTGCTCCTATTTTAGATGATTGGAATATTTGATGTTATTTCATGACATACATCAGTTTTGACATTTCGATTAACTTCCATTATGGCTGAATGCTAGATTAACTATCTGCCAAACTGTCTGCATCCTTCATTCTGCCTGTACGCCAGTCTGTCTAGCTTTATATAAGCTTTTCGTTTATACCTGTCTGTTTTTCATATTTGCTGCTGCCTTTTTCTGCGCACGGACATTGTTCACGTCAGGCCCTTTTCACGGAAGTCAATGACTTGTGAATAATTCATGTCAGATAACACCTGTTTCATTTGGGTCTCTTACTGTATCTTCATGTCCGTGAGTGTTTATTGTTGGTGTTGGTTGTATCCTGAGTTTAGAAAGGATTTGGTAGAACTTTTAAATGCTTGTACACCTGTCACTTTCTAATCGCAATGGTTAAATGTCTGGTTATAATAAGCAGAGCAAATATTTTTAAAGATAACTACACTTTGGCGTATGATTGATGTTAATTGAAATGGATACAGGTGTAAGAATGTGTTGTGTCATATTTTAAGGGCTAAATAGGTTTGTTTAAAATGGATCTCTTATTGGTTTACAACCAAGGTTTTGCAAAAGCCAGTCGAGTTAAGCGTCCTTTGAGTCCATTTCTACCCATTTAATTCTACCCAAACAATTGCATCCATGCTTGCGTATGATTGCTACTAATTGAAATACAAACTGACGTACGATTATTTTTTATAATATATTAGAGTCAAAATTTAACATTTAAACAAGAATCCAAACATATACAAATTCCGGTTTGCGTTATTTTGGGATTAACAAACAATGCAGGTGCAACACCCCGCCAATCAACTAAAAAACATGCGCCTGACCTATATATTTTTGCTTAAAATAAATTACTCTCGAACTTAAACCTTTTCAAACTTTACATTTCTGTATCCTTGTTCCGCGTTATAACATATTACGTTTCTTTCTCAAATGCATCCTTATTGGTATTTATTTCTTAATATCATATTTATCCTTTATCGCATGACAGCACCCATGTTTAATACAAACCTGCAACACTAAAGGTACTAAAACATATATTTACTTCCTACCCAAAGACTCTTCTTTGTAGTTTATTTTCCCCCTCCACATCCTTTAAATCCTTATATTACCTTTTCTCAGTACATCCTTAAAAAAAGCTTAACAATGGAAAGTTATAAAAAAGGCAGCATTTATTGCTGCTGCTTGTATAAAAATAAATTGTAAACAAGATAAAAATAGTTACATACTTTCTGTAGAAGATGAGGGAAAGCATAGAGGGATGAGAAGATATGTCACAATTCTTGTAAATGCTCTAAGCGAAAGGATGTGTTCGAAAGGAGTGATGTCACACGTAAAGAAGTACAAGATAAAGTAGATGAAATATCAGAGGAAATGAAATAGTTAAATTAGTGTCAGTTTGACTAAGACGGTTAATTGTCTAGAACGCTAAGCAGCTGGTGTGCAGATTTAAAAACGATCGATCGCCAACGTTTGTTCCAATCCTCTTTCCGACTTTTTAAATCTTAACATTAAATAAAGAAGAACCCTTGATCCATTTGATCCTGAGAAATTAAAATATTTAATATTGCATAAGTACCATCGACATATACATGGTTACTGTGGCTTCAGTGTCTAGTGAATTTTTTGGGAATTCAAATATCCAGATTAGGGGAAAAAGGACAGTGATATTACGGTGCACTTTTGAGAGGAACAGCCTAGATAAGACTGTGACACCTACCATGGCTAATGCTTCCTCTCAAACCCTTATGTCCCTTATGTCAATCAAATGGTTAAATGAATACTACCGAGCGTATGATTATTACTAAGGTGGCCTCAAATAACCCAGACAGGTGAAGGGCCTTACAAAAGGAGGATAACATGTTTCTCCAACTGGCTCGATATTCAGCTTTTCTCCTTCAGTTGGTAACACCAATCTCACGCATGAAATATTCAGCCTGGTCTTTCCAGCGAAGCCTTGGTTTTTCTAATTGTCGATGTCCTTCGAGTACGCCCACGAATACCATTCGCACTGTTTCGTTCTGATCCATTCTACGCGTATAGTTTATATGGAATGTAAAAAGATAATGGATAATAAATTGCAATTCAGTAAGTGTTTATGTTGTGGTCATTATGTGGCAATGTTTACTATAGGATCCTTTAGCCGGAAAATCAAATTTGTGCTTATATCACAAAACATATATTTTGCAGTTTAAAAACTATGGTCAACTTTTGAACCTGAAGGTCTAAGAGGGCCACCATAATGTATATTTTATATTAAATACAAAACGGTAGCGGATACTTAATTATAATTCAGCAAGTATTTATGTAGTGATCATTATGTGGTAATGTTTAGAATAGGATCAGTTAGCCTGCAAATCAGGTTTGTCTTGTATAGATTAGAAAAACTATATTTTATATTTTAATCACTTTCCTATATTTTGGAAATATTTTACCTAAATTACTCCTAGGGCCACCATCATGTATAATTCATATTAATTGCAAATGGTGGCGGATACTTAATATTAAATTCAAGAAATGTATGTGGAGATCATAATGTATAAACTTTATTTAAAAAATTGGTCATACCTTGGGATTTAGGGATTTTAAAATAGAGACGAAGTGTTGTTAATGTAGCATTTGATTTCTCGATCAATCGGCATTAGTTAAAATCAAAAAGAGTTTAAAGGATTTTGACTTTAGTATAAAAACAGTTAAGTTTCGATACGAAACTTGCATTGTAGAAATTTTTAATTTAAAAATAAAACCTTTATGAAATGCTTTTACTAGTCCCTTTATGTAATAAGAATGCCTGAATAAAGGACATCACATACACATACCCATATATACTCGTGCACCCTAACCTCTACAAAATAATTCTTATTTTTCTGCTGTAAACATCTTGTTTGCACACAACAGCACCTAAGTATGGGTATGTATTGTGCGAATGGGAGTGTGTGTGTGGGTGTGTGAAATTCATTACGCGACTCCTGGCAAAGCAGTTGGACATTTTGGATACAATCAACAACAACACAACAAGAAAACTTCAACAACATGCCCCCTCTCCCCCCACCCCATCTGAGTCACCGGTTAAAAGGTGATATTGCTATTTAAGTTAAAAGAACAAAAATGTTTATTGCTCATGCAACATAACGTTGCACTCACCCGCATCAGGTTCCAACAAAGTATCATTGTTGCAGCAATAAAACTGACTGCAAATTAAATGCAAAACAAAAAAGAACCATTAAATGTTTATAAACATAAAGTTTTATTAAACAAAATTAAATAAAGAGATGCAAAAACTGCAAAAACAGGAATTTCCGTTTCCGTTTGAAGTAAGTGAAAGGATTTATCATAGTGATGAGGAACACAGCTCGAGAGGGGAAATGAGTAGGAGAGTAGCAAAGTTGTAGAATAACTGAAATGTAATTTATTAAAATAGAGTAGTTGTACAAGTTGTTTGTTTCTTAATCTTTATGAATAAAAACTGAAGTTACTTTAATGGGGTTCTTGAAAAATTGATATTCCATATTAAAATTAACTAAAGATGGAAAATGATAAATATTATGGAAACAAGGAGAACTACATTTAGTAGATTAATAATGATTTTAAAATTATCTTCCCTTAACTCTCCCAGGTTGGGCATTTTCATTCTAAAGTGTATCCTGAACATTATGCATTAATATTGGGCATTTCCTAGTAATCCTTTAAGTTGAATTACAGTTTCCACAATATTTTTAACCACAATTGCAAATAATGTTCGATTATATACCACAAGTCATCAAGATTTTGTCTTTGGCAGCTACAACTTCATTCATTTCATAATGAGAGGACTCGATGGCATATCCTTGCAGAATTAAAATTAACACAAAATTGTTGTAGTTAATTCACCAACACACCCACCCACACATATTAGTAAGAATGATTACAACAACGTAACAAAGTTACCTAGCCAAATGCACATGTATTAACAACAGATGTGTAGAAGGACTTCAACGGGGATGTATGTGTGCTAATGCAACTGGGTCAGCACATACATTCTGTACATTCTACAGAACCATTCGTAGTGTTATAAGTGGCAGTTCTATTAGGGATACAACATGGAGTGTAATTTGTACAACCATGGCAATTATGAGCATGCACAATTTTTTGTTAATAACATTTTGTTTTTATTATTTTACTGTTTCAGTAATAACGAACAGAATGTGTTGAAAATTAAGAGAATTTTGTGAAATAAATTTGGTGTAAGGCCACAATTTGTTGGAAAAGTAAATGTTAACATAGTTTCTTCTCCAATATGACTTGCAGGTATTTTATATTAATCATTCGCATACATGTACTAAGCAATAGTACAAACTTTGTAGTTTGAAGGCTGGCGAATACTTCACGGAAATATTATACTCAGTAATTTTAACATATATAATTAGAACTTGGGGTATTTTCTGTGCATGATGTATAATAAACTGATGTGTAATATAGGCCATATTTTATATTAATTATACGTGGCCAAGTCCTAAGCACTAAACAGCTTAGGGAAGCGATAACTAAATGGAAAATACACTCAACGAAAACCCGAATGATAAAGCCGAGCTTAGAGGATATAAAGATGTGGCACAACCGAATTTAGAATCAATTTTATGTCAACACAACTGAACTTGCTGTATCCGAATATAGTATGTAGTTATCACAAGTGGCACTGTGTCGACTAACTTACGTGTCCACATCCGAGTTTAGTGTCTTTATTGTGCTAAGCCAGCGTTATCGTATGCGAAGCAAACGCGTATGATTAGTTACAATCATAGTTTCCCAAGGCGTATGATAATTATTATTAGTTTTGTGGGTTTTGGGCCCCAAGAAGAAATATCCGAACATATTATCTCTTATTAAGTATGAACAAATATTTCCTGATAAGCTTACCCCAGGAGATAAAATTCTTAAAAAAAAGTCGAACGACACTCTACAGACAGCCTCAAGTAACAATAAGATTGGGTTAGGGTACATAGCACCACTATATGTGGTGCTTGATGCGAATGAGTAATATTCTATGATTACGACAATTGCTTTATGATTTTGTTCAATTTTTAGAGTTTCTTAAAAATTTAATTTATTTACATAATATTTGAATATCAGCCGGAAATGGCATAAACAGACGTAGAATTATTTGTAATATAAGAATGGCCCCAAGGGTATGATTGATATTATTGCTTTTTGTGCATTTCTATAGCCCAAGTAGGGCCTTGGATATAATATAACCCACACAATCATATAACCCACTTAATCATATAACTCATACGCACAACACCACGACATACGCTCTTCCATGCGAATGAGTAATATTATGAGATTACAATCATTTTCTTACGTTATTGCTCCATTTTTTAGAGTTCTTTACAAGTTTGTTTTATTTACACAAATTCTTTGGATGCAAAATAAAACAGAATAAACACTCAACTTCAGTTTCTATTTCTCAACTACCTTGTTATTTTATAGGACATATTGGCAGAATTAATTATAGAATTTAAATGAATCCAAGGAATCACGAAAACCCAGATGGTAAATGAGGCATGTGATTTTGTTATTTTGCATTAATACTTCCCACGACAATGATAATCTCCTGCTCCATCTGTTTCCTATTAAAATTTTATTTCGACCAGGTGACAATAGTAAAAAGTAAATAATGCGGTAGACATTTATGTAGACAAGTAAAAAGCTTTTCCAGGTTTTACCTTGTCCCAGCAATTGATTTTTAACCTCACAAGTTATTAAGGTTCGAATCGTTATCAGTTTACGCATCCTTAGAAACAACAGTTTCATAAATATCTAAGTTGATTCCCCCCCCCCCCCCCCCAAACCAATTATCATGTAAATGGAGTTTCTGCTTTGTTTCTTTTACTTGAATTTGAATAATTTACTCTTTGAACCAAAATACACTGTGCTACAATTTGAACTTCATTAGAATCGTTCGTCATCAGTCGTGCTTAAACTTAATACCATCGTACGACAACATTTAGTGCAATTTCGGTCTTCAAGGAAACAACAACAAGGATGTCTGTTTGAGTCTGTGCGTGAGTTTGAGTGTAAATAACTGTAAAAGTGAGGGATCACGAACTGTGTGTATGTGTGTGAATTATCCTTTCCGTTTTGCTGCAATAGCCAAGTCTGTGTCTTGCTTGAGCATTCATTTAAAAAAAAACAGATAGTCAGATTTAATTATTCATAAAGACAACAAGTTGTGCTCGTTGTTGAGGACGAATGAACAAACTTCAAATGACAATCTGTATATAGTAGTAAATGAACTCAAGCACCCGACACAGAACGACAAATGGCACAGAAAACGAGATGAGCACAAAACTTAAGCGAATTTAAATAATTACACTTCAAACAAACTCATGAACGCAGTTCATTTCTTTTGGTTCGCATCAGTTTTTGCCATCGTTTGCTCAGTTGCTGAAATCAAACTTTAGTTTTCATTTAGTGCAACCATTTGTGCGAGCTCTTCTTTTGCCTTTGTAGCTTTAAGCTGTAAATGACTTAAAGAAAATGGCATAATTTGTTATATCTGTCATCCTTTTGGCGATTAACGTTTCAACGTTTGGGTGGACAACAGGTTTTTTTGTTGCTTTATTTCATTTTTTATATTTTGAATTTCCAAGGATATACTAATAGGGTGCTTGAGGATATAAAAAGTTTTGTCGAAGAACAATGGCGGATGGCTTTTAATTTGTTTGTCTTGCAATCCTGTGACAGCAATTTAATTTTATGTTAACATTTCGAGAGGAGATGTAAATGAAACGCTCGAATATTTCAAGGATACTTGCGTTAAAGCAATTCATTATAGATCACAATTATACACTTTAGAAAAATATCTTATAAATCACTAAACTGCACGAGGGTATGCAAAAAATGGGAATACAAAGTTACAGTATTAATATGTATAAATAATATTACTTATACGAGCATTAGCTTATACTTATACGAGCATAGCCCTGTGAAGTGGTTGCAAGTTATATGATTTCTTGGCAAGTTAGTCAAGGGGTTGGTATTCATATAAACTGTCGTTCTAGTGGTTACAATGTTTCTATTTTGAAGCAGAAATCCTAAAACAATAGGGATGTTTAAATAATATTACTTATACCCATTCTCCCTATATACTTCTTACACTGCAAACTGGGCCGTATTTATCACACCGTATCTTTGGGGAATGTCGAGGTCTTCTTTCAGAATATAGTTTGTTCCCGTTAATCGGTAGTAATTGTGGTTTCTAAACCAAACTCATGGTGAACGGGTTATTTTCGCATTCCTTCTGTATACACTCTTGGAAGGATTGATTGACTTATATATTTGGAACCGAATCAGCGAATCAAACAATAGGAATGTTTAAATAATATTACTTATACGCATTCCTTATTACATATTTCTAAAGCTGCAAAAATGCGCCAGTTTTAACCCACCGTATCTTTTGCTAATTTATGGCTGTTCTGTAAAACTATCCTTTCTTCCAAATAAGTAGAAGGGATACCTGGAACAAATGAGTTCCGGGCATAGAGGGATATATGAATATCTACATGGATGAGCAGGTATGGTCCGATGTCGTTTCTAGGACGTTAAAGGCGTATATAACGTCGTAGACTACCTGGTCGGTATTCTGAATCTAATCGATTGACTCAAGGATAATAGTGCATCTGGCTATCAGACTATCAGACAATCAACAAAAGCCTGGATCTACCAACGAGATTACCACATCACTTTATTACCAGGGTACAGGCACATTCCGGAGAACTGAGAGAGGAAGTGTTAGCCAAACTAGGGACTACGCAAAAAACATATGATGAAATAGAAGACGTGGACGAGCGATACAGATTGTGTACGAGCAAGTCATATCTAGCCAATAGCAGATAATAGGTTAACCATTAACCTTCTGTTTGTAGCCAAAGCAATGCCAGTTTCAGCTTTAACTGGACACTGTGTGATTAGTAAAGATGCGATAAGATTATAGGTGAGGGCATATGACTTCTATATAAGGTGTAATGATAAGAAAGAAGATATGAAGATAATGGTAAGATTACCTATGGATGCTTGATTTTGTGCAAAGTTTCGGATATAAACAGTCAATTGAAATATCCGAGTACGGTTCACAGTACTACACCCAAGTGCCTTTGTTGCCCCCAAAATAAGTTTCATCAAGCGCATTTGGATAGAACTCCTTATCTCACTACTATCGATCTTTTCGCAAACCAATGCGCTGCCAAACCAAAGCCAGCCCAACTGGGGCATACCTATATTCTCCTTGATATAGTTTGATTCAAATGGACGCTATAGTGGATCGTGGTTAAAATATGCTGTAGGCACAAAATGATCGAGCGCACTTTGACCAATAGATCTTAGTCTTCGGACGCCAGCTCAACAGATCATGCTTATATTCTCCTTGAGATGGATATGTCCTATTCGAATGGACGCTACAGTGGAACATCTTTCCACAGGGGTCCGGTGGTAATAATACTGGACAGTAGCAGTTGGATAGAGAAGTTCAAGCTCATGCGTAAAACAAAAGCTCACAGACATTAAAACGAAATTCAATATTTGAGTATTAAACTAAACTTTATACCTAATTGTACGTTGGAATTCCAGAGGAGTCTAATGGTCAAAATATTGAACAGGAGAGATTGAACTGATTGGCACAAGGTCATATTCAAAACCAAAGCACTCAGAAATGCGAATGATAGAAAGTCTGAAGGTATAAAATGCAGGACCTGAATCGTTCAGTAATCTTCGAATTTAGTCCTGGACATAATATCTCTACTCTAATAGCTGTGGTCACTAGACACTGACATGCACTCCTCTAGACGAAGATAACGACCAGAGCGTCGAATATATCCAATGCATTTTGTTTGAGTAGAATCCAATATCTAGGATATCACTTCGTGTTGAATTTAACAGACATTCTGTAACTTTAGCCGAATAATCATATAATCTTTAACCGAGCAGTAGTTGATTGTATAGGGACTACTGTTTGCCTCTTGTTCAGTAAGATCCTGAAATGCCTGGATAGGCTATCATATCGCTTGGATGCCTCTTAGCCCAACCAGGGAAATGTATAGGTTCAATGATACATATATAAAGTTTCTTCGGGTCGCATTACAATGACCCTCGTTGGAATAGATATGTCGAGAATGGCATTTAACTCTACCTAACTTTACCGTCTGTGGTGCAATGGTTAGTGTGCGCGGCTCTTGTACATGAGATCCTGGGTTCGAACCCGGCTCTGACCACCTTCAAATTTTCTTTCGGCGGCGGTCACCTCGCATAGTGACGGCGACACTATCGAGTATCTAGCCATGAAAAAGCTTCTTAAATTACCGTTCGGAATCGGTGTAAAACTGTAGGTCCCAATCGGTGAGTGAAAACTGGAAAGCGCACAGCTCAGTGATTGTCAGTGATTGTGAGAAGTTCTCCCCAGTCCCTTCATGGGATGTAATGGGAAACCATTTATTTATTTATTTAACTTTTACGCAACTCGCTTTCGAGAAACCTCAATTTCAATCATGAGTTGACCTGATCTCTTCCAAGAGATGCTATTAAATTTCTCCCATCACATCCCATGGAGGGATTAAGGATAGCCTCTCACAATCAGTAAGCTGTGCGCTTTCTAGTTTTAAACTCACTAAATGGGACCTATAGTTTTACTCCAGTTCAAAGCGGTATTTTGAGAAGCAGGAATCGAACCCACGTTCTCATGTACAAAAGCTACGCACACAAACCATTGCACTACCATTGCGGACCATAAAGCTGGGTTTCTGACCATTGCAATATAGCAGGGAACGAGACATCTGACTCTTTTGTTACAATAGGTTGGACTAGCCAGAATTCGCCTGCCTCTTTTAGGCTACCGATTTCTTGCAAAATAAATTATAGCCTGTGGCGTGGGCTGACTTTAAACTTCTTAGGGATTTATGACTGATGCTGAATTCGATTAGGTTCACTCGTTACTATAACTGGGAACAGAAGATATGCCGCCTTGGTTGGATAATCACTGGTCACTGTGATGTGAGAGGCACAACTAGTAATTATGGTACTGAGAGGTTTGATTATCATCGTATTTCTCACGGTGAAGAGAAAACTGAGACCATTGAACACTTTCTCTGTTAGTGTGCAATTCTGTGACTAAGAAGGAGGCGCTGACTTGGAGAGTTTTAGGTAAAAGGTTTGTTTCCACTTCGCGCTGTCGATACTGGGGAACTACTGGTGTTTGTGCGAGTAATAAAATAGTTTAGAGCCCAAGTGTCCTAGCGGCTTCATACCACGTCCTTCTTTCTTGTAGTAAAATGGTGTGCATTGTATAAGCATTGTATATTTGTATACGTATATATGTAGATGCATATACCATAGTGTTAGTTATTGTATACAAAAATTTTGCATTGTGATCTGTTTCTCCGTCTGATTATTTCCCATTGTATACCTCCCACAATTTCATATGCCTCACTGGCTTCTCAACCTTTCTGTCATTATTTCGAACTATTTGTTCTCCCTGCACAAACGCAGACGGTTGACAGACCACCGAGAGTAGTCTATTTTTATCTTAGCCGTTACATGCCATTAACCTACCCTTACCTACATATTAGTAAAATGCTTGTGTGGGTCATTTGAATATTATACAGTTATAAATCTTATTTATTATATGTAGTATCCTTGGGGTACAGTTCGAGGCAACAACTGGGCTTACTCAAATAATATTACTTATACGCAATCCATTTTGCACATTTCTACAAACTGATGCTGGTGCGTTCAACTTCCATATTTACTATATATCAGGAATGATTAGGTTTGGATTTGGAGACTGTAAATCTTATGAACAAAATTTAAAAAAAATAGTAATATTAATTATACTTAATTATATAATTAGTAAAAGTCTGTTACGCTGGGTATGAGTTATGTACTTGTTTGTAATAGGTATGGTATTTCAATGAATTAAATACCTTGTTGTTTTATATTACAATCCGAAAGAGATTCTAAACTCAACGTGAATGTGGGTATACTATCTTTTATCATACTCTTTCCAGTCAACATATTACTAAGTGATAAGTGAGATGCGTATGAGTTATATTAATAATGGTTGGGATATCAAATCCAAGACAACCTTAGTTAGTCTTAACAAAGTATAGACTTTTCCCATACTCGTGAATATTCTTAAGACTTGTCCAGTTCAGTTGTTATTTGTATACTAAAAGAATTCAATCCTTTTGATTTTGGTTATATTCCTCTCGAATGGCAACGAATACGAATCCTTTACGTAAACTTAATATTGTCTTTCAAGTCATAAACAATCTGTACAAATTGTATAAATTCCATTTTACACTTGAATGCTCTTATCGAACATTTCACAAACTGTATCCATATTTGAACTCCAAATGTGAATGAACGGAACTAGAAACAAGACAAAGAGAAATATGATAAAAATATTATTGACCACTTTAAGCTGTAACACTGATGATAGCCCAACTAATAGTTACAACAACACATTCGGCTATAACTATGTAAATACTTTTCACAAGAAATATAGAAGAAGGGGGAGGGATAGATAGAAAAAGAAACATAGCAACAACTAACTAACAAATCGACTTAAGCTTGGCAACACAGCAAAACTTCAAGCACTTAAGGATACAAAGGATGCGAGACTGAAAAAATAGATGTTCAAATGGTAAATTGACCGTATGAATATTATGATTTTTATTATAATGATGATAGTGCAGATGCAAAAGGATGGGGTATTTATATATTGTATTTACACATGTATTATATATATAAATGTATTATACAAAATAAGAAGAGATACATAATAATATCTTGCATAGTCTGGCTAATATTCAAAGGAGGGTGCTTGTTTCCAAAATTTTTTAAATCTATAAATAGGTGTCTTAAACATAGATTTTGTACTACTTACGATAAAAATGATACAAATTTAAGTACCTGTTGTGATCACAGTTGATTGTGCTCCAGACAAATCAATGAAACAGATAGTAAAGTAATTTTGTAACATGTTTAAATCCAGTTGAATTTAATATAAAATTTAATTTAATTTCAGTTGAATTTAATAAAACGAATTCGATATTATATTAATATCACGCATACGTTACAGTAGTTCACTAAAATTTATAGTAATCATACGCACGACTGGTAGTGTTTGACTTACATTGACATACATTTTAAGCCCAGTCAAAGCTACTTATAAATGTAATTCCTATAAAACTCTGGAATATGAGAATGTTTAAAAACTATTTTTTATAGAAAGCTCGCTTGAGATTTTTTAAAAATCAATAAATGTAAAATAAAACATTTTCATCGCATTACATTTAGTTTACAAAGGCTATTTCAGTCAATCTTTTCAGTCAATTATTGCCTATTCAATTTTCTATGACGGGTTTGAACATTGTGGTAGAGGTATTTGGCGATTGATACGAGTATTATAGACATCCAATTTCTTCATAGTCCTGTAAAATTCATGCAGACTTTGGAGTTTATGCAGCTCTACAGAAATGATCTAGAGGTGTAATACCACTTTATCTTGGCGTCCAATTCGGTGAAGTGCTTTCGAAACAAATGTTATAATTTAAAAGGTTATGTTGCAAGTCGCGACAAATTATTGGAACCATATGTCATCGAGATGAAGGGGTTATATACCAAGCAGCAACTTACTCCGTTATCATGGCACGATAACAGGTGCTATTCCCAGTTACGTTCCGACCGTCCTCAGTTTTGGAGAAATTGTGGTCTACCTGCATTAAACCAAACCGTTTCTTTGATCTAGACACTATGACAGCTCTTAAATCTACCCAGATTTCTCTTCTTCCCAAATATATAATTTTGGCTACCGACGTAGCCACGAAGCCAGAAATGGACCTCATCGTTGAACAAAATGTTGGTTGAAAACTGTAAAGGTATGCTTCCTTTCTGAAATGTCAAACAATACTGAACAAACATACCATAACAGATTAACCTGTTAATGAATCATCGGAAATGAGTGTAAGAGATCTGTCGGAATTTGGATTTTGGACTCTTCAAAGTCCCGATTTTGAGCCTTTAATTTTTGTGACAGCAATCCGTGCAGCTATAGCTCATAAGCCAATGAAATATTTTTATTTTATGTACGGCTGTTAGTAATGCTTTTTAGGATGTTGACTCCTTAACAAAATTATGCTTGTCCTCAAGTATATAACAGATTATGTATAAGTGGTTGTCACTATTGATACTCTTAGTCTAATGACAACCTTTGTAATACCATACGACCTTAAGTTATGTACAACACCGTCGAACCTGTTGGGTTAGTTTAGGACCTTTGTGATACCAGGGCACCTCATATTCCGTCCCCAAAATTAAACCTGTAAATTGATCTAGTGTGGTCCCTATTCTCCAGGATGTGGCTCAAGAATAGACGTACATTAGTTCTGGTGAACTATTTAGTACTCTTCCAAGCACTTCTAAGATGATTCAGCTTAACTTCTGGAATGTCTATTAGATCTACCATGAAGTAAGATCCTAGATATTGTCTCCCGCTCATGCAAAAGGCCAAGCACAAGCACGTGAGATGTTTGAAACTTCACTTCATCCTACAGCTTCTGTAGTAATCATAAGCTGAGATTCCAAGTCTAGACTCGTGGCTGTCTATTAAACATTGTACAGTGATCACAGTTACTGCCAGAGAGATATTTTCTCTGAGAATGGATTTCAAGACTGGCGTACATTGGAGGTGATAACTTGATCACAATTACCTGACGATACGTCATTGGTATGTCTGACAACTTTGGTTTTAAGCATGAGCTTGCATCCAGGAAAAGGGCACACCCACATGCTCCACACCCAGTGTAATACCTGAGGTACTCCCTAATATTGCTAGCTCATCCGCTGTACAGAGCCGTGTCCCGCTTCCCTTAAGGGGTGATATCAAACTGTGCAAATAAAAATTGCAGAAATTTTATATCAATCTGTTTATCAGAGTGTTGGTACCCCAGGCAGTGAGAACGTTTCAATAATTCTCCGACTGTCATGACTTGTGCCTATAAACACTATAGACGGCTGGTAGCCTTTGCTCAAGATTAACGGACATCTTCTGTCTAGACTTCAAAGCCTACATTGGCATCTAGTTTGAAACTACCAATGTCGAACCCTAAGCACCTTATTTTATATGTTATGGATCCCATCTGGTCCTGTGCCCTTGAGATGCATGTGATTAATCTAAAGCTTACATAGATTAACGGAGATCCCTTAAATCTGCCCGTGTCTACATGGACTTTTGATTCACTACAGATACTTAACGTTGTCACAATTTGACTGCCCTTCGAATCTAGTGGTGATAAGTGAAGAAGAACTCCCAAGCATTTGGTATTTATTGGGAAGTGGACTTGTGATATACAACGTTTCCATTCAGTGGACCTATGCCAACAGATTAAGGGTACATGGCACGGTGATGGGATTTCTGATGACAATGATACTTGGATATTTTTCATTATCATTCAGACAAATTTCTGTACCACTTACCCACAATAGATCATAATTCGAAACTTCATACTTCCTGGTAGATAGTAGACCGAGCACAAATTTCTCGGAATTTACTCCCGACCAATTTTTCATGGCCCACTTGGAGATAGGAAAGTCCTGGAGGCCATCTCTATATGTGGAAGGTAACTGCCCTTTGCTGCAATTGGCAGGTAGTCACCATATACGGTAACGTGATCCCTCTATCCAGTGCTAAATTTCAAAGAAGTTGAGATTGAAGTCACTAGATTGCATTCAGGATGAATGAACGCTTGTGTATCCAAAACATTCAAGTTCTTGGTTCTTTCACAATTTCGGTGAAAGATCGGCCGGTTGGTTACGTCCACGTCCCTGTTTGATTATGATTTTTTCCCTGAAAATCCCTATAGCCCAGCTTTTGTAATTAGAAGTCAATTGACATTCCATAGCAAAACTTAATTCCAGATAAAATATTTGAGCAGTGAAATATGTTAAAACGTACTATTTATGTTCATATAGATTCACATCAGTTCTACATAAAGTACATAGACGTACGGAACGTATGATTACTAATATTTATAATATTGTGTACAACAAACAATAATATGACTTATACGCTGCAAAAACCTATAAAGTAAATTGGAGTTTAAAGCGATACATGTATCACATTTTTCTTTGTATAGGGGTTAGAAGTCATATCAAGGCATTTGTAAATAAAATTTTAAAGAAACATTTTTGGAATCAAACACTGAACTACTTTAAGAGATAGTCCGTTAAAATATTTACAAATTTCATCGAAGTAGTTACTTTAGCTAAATATATATAAGTATGTATGTCTCACAGTTAGTTATTTACGCCTACGAAATATTCATGCATTGTAGTAACAAGTATAGAAAAAACTTTTCACCCAACCGTAGCTTATCCTTTATTTACGGCAAGAAAACTTTGCTATCCTTAAATTTTTTTTTTAAATTTCCTCATAGAATAAACTTCATTGTTTGTCTCCACACTTTGACACTACCCGTATGTTTTTTGTAGGAAAAAAAATACCACCAAATGCAAGTGACCTACAAGTGGGCAGACGGTCGCACAGTAGTAGCTTTTACACTCTCAGAAAGGAAAAAGTTGCTTAAATAGAACTTAGGAATGTCGATGATGTGTTTGGCATTTTAAAGTTTTGACGTACAACAATTTGTTAACAGTTTTTTGATAACGTTTTTTATACCATTATGTAGTAGGCGTGCGGGCAGTTGAAGGGCCTTTTATGAAAACTGTATATTTAAGGGCTCCTCCACAATACTTGAACTAAGTGTAACAAAGATGTTGCTGGCCAAAGAGATTTGTTCGAGGAAAATGTTTAGTATAGAGTTAGCTCTGACGATTGTATTTGTAGCCTAAATACAGAACAATTAGGCTAAAAGCATCTAACTACAATACATGGCCAATTAATTTCATCCAAATAGTAAAATACTACAGATTAGGTAAGGCAATTATGTTGGGACTGTTGTGTTCATTTTATGATTGGGTATAATATTATGTTTGATATTCAATCATATTGTGATTGTGTTTAGTCGTCATATTGTACTGAGAATGCAGACATATTATGACTGTGGCTGATTATATTTTGTTTCCGGGCGAACATATAATCATAAAATTACTAAGGAGTGATCAAATTATGTTTGATTGAAGTAGTTTGTTATGGTTGAGACAGCTGTAAAGTCGTAGCGTACAAGTAATATTATTGCCTGTTGTTTACAATGATGAATACGTTACACTAATACAAACTTGTATAAATATTAGTAATCATACGTATCGTAAGTCGATATACGATATTTAGAACTGATGATATTCTATACAAAAATTAAACATACTGTAACATTGGTGGTAGATTTTACACTATCTCTGGATATAAAAATAATGCTGGATTGAAGCGACTGGGTGGACGTGTAACCGCCGTTATACTCCTGTAAACAGATCTTCGCAGATGTTTGCAAAACGGAAGTAAATACGGAAGCTGGGATTCTCAGTGGGGACACTCAGTTTATCACTGAGATTGGATAATAATTGCAGTGTATTCCAGGCTGAAATACTGGCAATTAGAAGCGAGTAAGAGGAAATGATGAACTCGGTAATATATCCAGCTACAGAATTTAATATCTGCGTTGGTAGTAAGTCGACACTCAGTACAATCAGGTCGAATACCTGCAAATCAACACTGAGAAGGGAGTTTTAATAGTGTCGTTCACAACAAGCTCAGACTCTGTTGCGTTCCAGCCATCGTGATGCTACAGGGAGCATAGCAGCGACCTCCGTTTCTAAAAGCGTCTGTGTTACTACACTCACAGTTATGTTGTAGCAACCGTAAATTCGACTGTTGCCACTGAAATGTAGTTGGCACAACAGTTCTTTTTAGCCCTAGAGGTAGACGACTCCTACGGGACGACTCCTAGGCTACCAATTAATACAAGTACTAAGCGTTGAGGAGGTTCATTGCCTTGGGCTGCTATGCCCCAACAAATGGTGTAGGATTCGTAGAGGCTGTGGTTAATTGCTCGGCAATAGGTCTCGCGAAGTCATACATGGGGCTGTAGACCTTTGATTCTTTGATTTTTATCTTTGATTCTAACCCATGGATCATGCACTTTTCGGTATTTTGAGCCACAACAATTTCCTACTCCTGCTGACTCGGGCTACCATCAACAGGCATAAGCAAGTTGAGTCATTTGCTAGCGCTTGATCTCTTTACCCGATGGTGACACCTAACCTAAGTCTAAGATAATAAGGCCTTTAAGTCCTGTGTATTTCCTAACTGTTTTCGCTTCTGTGTCGGTCAAGGACTACGTTGGTGTGAGCATATTTGGTCTAGCCAGTACTAAATGTGTTTGCGCGTGCTTGTGTGTATGTGTTTGGAGTTATATGTCCTCTCAGCATGAGTTCTTGTTGGTATTTGTGTCATTGCAACTGTGTGAGAGTTTCAATTTGTGTGTGTGTGTTGTATATTAAATGTTTCGTTTAAGCCAAAATATAAACTTTACATTCATTCATTTTTCCCCTTGGTGATTTTTTTTTTGCTAGAGAAGACGAGCCTTTGTGTGGTACTTGTTTGCTATTGAATACTGTTTGAATTTTATTGGATTTCCACAACAACAACAGCAACTACTAATGCAGGAACAACAACATCTATGCCAGCATGTTGTACAACAACACTCGTTTAACAAACACCAACAACAAAATTGGTTTGTTTGATTTTTTTCAACACATGCATAAACAGCAGGACATACAACTGATGTGTCCTGGCTTTTTGTGGGGAAAATCCTCTGATGCTATAGCAACGGATAAATGCATATACATATATGAATGACTAAATGAGTACCGAAATGCAGTGATGAATGGATGGACGAATGTAAACAGATGGATGGAAGGACGAATGACTTGGTTTGGCTTGGCTTGGCTGCTTAGGCAAATGTATGACTATTTGATGATGATTATGCAGGACCATAACGAAGTTGATGATCATTTTTAACATAGTTAGGACCCTAATGATGATTAGGATGATGATTACGCTGCCTACATATTTGAGCCTACACCCAAAACTAACATTTTTGTTTATTTTTGGGATAGAGCAAATGAAACTTGTATGACGATTCCACCAGTTTTCAACAGTATTTGGCCATTCCATACAGCGGCATTGTGTGCCTGCCATATCCCAAAATATGTCAACAGAAATAGTTTGTTTATAGAACTTAACTTAAGAAACTGTTTGCTTTGTTTTTTCCCTGTCACTCAACAGCACAGATATCCTTGCCACATACCTGTGAAGTGGAAGCATATTTGCTAAATTTCTTGCTCGTGCAAAAGTTGATTTTAAATTTTAATTTTCTTCAACAATTTTGGTTTCACTCTCTATCTATCTTAGGCCACTTAACCTCAACTTGTTTGACACTTTTTTCGGTCTTTTTTCAGGTAAATTAATTTCATTAAGAACTTTTTAATTATACACAAATGAGCCCAAACAATTCGCATAGCTCTCTTTGCCTCCTGGCTGCAGGACGAATCGAAAAATGCAGATTTTCTTGTTGCGGCATTTGGTTTTGTGGAGTCGTTAGTGTTTTCAGTTGCGGTTGGGGAAATGTCAGGTGACTACAAATGGAATAGTACAGCATTCTAATGTGGTTCCAGGGTTAGACTGTCTGAAAAGTTAAGGGCATGTTGATATCAAAAAGAGGAAAGGCACAAATTATATACACAATGGAAAATGTTGGTATAGAATAGCTGTTGATGGAAAGGAAATGGAGATTATAGGCTTTTTAGTCAAATTCGGCCAATGTTCGGGTCACAGGACGAAGCCGAAATATTTAATAATATACCGATTTGCTAAACAATTCTTCCTTCATACATCCTGTAGTATATCTGGACTGAGTTTTCTTGAACAGACGTATAGTACGATCAACTTTTCTTACAGAAAATATGTGAAGGCCGTATATTCTCATAGAAAACTTATCTTACACTAAATTGTTTCTGTTGATTCGGATTTTCCAAAACGAACTTGATTGAGAGCAGTAATTTAATAAAACATCCATCCATTGAGACGGACTTAGCTGCAAAAGAAATTATCAGTGTCTTTCTGCCGTTTATCTAGTACAGTGACTGATTATGTATGAATGTATACCAATCGGACATTCGACTGTTGCCACTGAATTGCGGTTGCTACAACCGAATTGAAGGTTTCACGGCTGAATTTAGAACTTTCTACTAAAGTTCGGTTGAAACAGCCTCGTTTGATAATTGATTTAATAGTAACAACTGAATCTGCGATTATATTTGTTGTATTAACTACATTTTCTATTATTTCGGTTGCAATAACCAAATATGAAATTAATTCTGTTGCAACAACCGATTTGGTACCAATCATATTTAGCATTTATTCGTTTGCAACTGCCGAATTTGGTAGCAACAACCGAAGCTGGTTTTTAATTCAGTTGCAATAACTGAATTTGAAGTAAATTCGGGTTTGACATCCCCTTGTATGGTAGTAGCAACGTCTATTTGAAATGGTTGAAATCCGTTATGACAAACTCTAATGCGGTTGTCACCATCCCTAATTCGGTTGCGATTATGCCCAGCATGGTTGTAACAACCTCCTAAGGCCATTAGGGCTTGAGACGTTCAAAGAATATGGTCAGTGGATGCTTCCTCTTCGTTACAGCTTATACAGAAGTCAATTCAAATTTAGACTCGCCCGTGTGGCCACCAACCAGAAGAGTGACCGGGCAAAACTCAAGCAAGCCTTGATTCCTTGGGTCGAACTTGTGTCCTCGGGTCATACGTACGCGTGCACAACTGATGAATTTGAAAGTTGATATATTTTCATTTCAAATAATCTGTTTTAAATGTCAATTGCGGTCTTTCAAATTTCAATTGATATGTTTTAAATTTCAATTGATGTTTGTTAAATCTCAATTGATATATTCTAAATATCAAATAAAAGAAATGAATTCCATTCCATTACATCCCATGAAGGATTGGGGAGAGCTTCTCAACCCAACTGTGCATAGCGCTTTCTAATTTTTCACTCACTGATTGGGACCTACAATTTTACACCGGTTTCGAACGGAACTTTGAGAGGTTTTTTTAGGGATAAATAGTCGATAGTGTCGCTGTCGCTACGCGAGTTGACCGCCGCCGAAATAAATTTTAGGTGGTCTGAGCTGGAATCGAACCCACATACTCAAGAGTGCGAAAATCTTTTAGGACTGCCATGCGGAGATCCCATATCTATCCTCAGAGGAAAACAGATCGATACTGGTTCGTGAATGCAGGATTCTGCTAGACGTGATCGGCAGCACGACAGGACTCTCCCTACCGTGGGTTCCTGGTCATACGAATATAGCCGGAAACGAAGCCGCAGCTGAACTAGGCAGGAAATGTTCAAGCAGAAAAATTCGGTTGAACGAAACGTGACTTTATCGCACATCCACCACGTGGCAGATAGAGACTGTAAAGAACTCACTACCTATCTTATATCACGGGGTATATGTTCTAGATATGACGCTAAGAGTACCGAGTTCCTGATGACTCTGAACAGGAATTTAATAGCCAGAAAAACAGCTGTTATAACCGGTCACTGGTCGATTGATACACATGCTGCTAATATTGGAATACAACGCAGGCTTTACGGTTGTTGCTATGACGACGAAGTTATGGCAGAAACCCCTGAGTACTAACTCCTACACTGCCCAGCCTTGGAAAATATAAGGAGGAAAACTTTGCGGAGAGTCTTTTTTTTTTTGACGGACTACAGCAACTTGGGAATATTAAACTCAGTCTACTTCTTTCTAATATACATTAACACTGATGGAATACAGGAACTGGGCAGTATTGAACTCAGTACTGATTGGGTATAAATATTACTAATTGGGTAACCTCAATTTATTATTGACAGATTCTTTTCTGTTCTTTATTTTCCTTTCAGGGTAATGGGGCTATTCAAAACGGCATCACTGCTACATGGATAAGCTTGCTCTAACCTAACCTAATATGTAAATTTCAATCATATTTTTCAAATTTCAATTGAAGTCTTTTGAATTTCAATTGTTGTTTTTTAAACTTAAACTGATTATGTTCCATTTGAAGTAGAGATTTAAAACTCTTATTGAGGTATTTTAAACTTCAAATACGGATTTCAAATTCTCATTGATATGTTTCAAAATTGATTTATTTTTATTCGAGTTTAATTCGAAATGGTGTAAATGCAAATGGTGATTTGTTTTTCAGTGTAGCTAACAATTTCAAAGACGATAGTGTGCGCAGCTCTTGTACATGAGAACGTGGGTTCAATCCATGCTCTGACCACCTTATATTTCTTTCGACGGCGGTTACCTCGCTTAGTGGCTGCGAAACTATCGAGTGCTTAACCATAAAAAATCTTTTAAAATATAGATTGGAACCGGTGTAAAACTGTAGGTCCCAAAGAGCGAGTGTACAACTAGAAAGCGCACAGCTCAATGGTTGTGAGAAGCTCTCCCCAATTCCTTCATGTGATTTAATGGGAAACTTTTTGTATACATTTCTTACGCCAGAGATTCACCCCGCATTGTGGCTACGGCCTTCTGTTCCAATATGTATTTTCTTTGCTGAATGTACCATTTATTTTCTGTGTCATGTTGGATGTACATCTGTTGAAATAGAAAAAGAATTGAAATTTGGTATATGTATTTGTTAATTAGTATTGATTTGAAAAAACGACATTAGTTCATTGTCAAAATTGGATACTATTGTCGGTTTGAGGAAGACTCAAATGCAGCAAAACGAAATCAAATGCCAATAAATTGAGGACAGGTACAACAAACATGACCTCAAATAGCCAATGATAAAAAGAGTAATGATGAAGAATATTGAAATCGCATAGGCTTTGAGGCTAAAACTAGTAGAGCAATTAAAAGGGGAGTTTGAATTAAGTAAAATCTTAATATAATTTTAGGAACATAATGCATATGTAGGTATATTTGCAATAATGTTGATGTGAATAATAAAAATGCAAAGAGTTTTGAAAATTCCCATTCCCAGAATTTCCAAAATTGCCAACATTGTATACCTATTAAATAAACCGAATTCTTGGTAGTTTACTACAGTTCTAATGCCAATCAAATGTATCAGAATGTATGGAAATTTCTCACAATTATAAAGTTCATAACTTCAAATAAGTAATTATTTCCAAATTATATTTATACTAAAACTAATTAATGCTTTACACTCTCACTAGCAATTAGTTAATAATTATATGCAAATATGTTCAGCGACGACAACGACAACAACTGGCACAATTTGCCACAAATACATATAAGTATACACTTTCATAACTTTACACGATTGCAACATTTGCAATTACACACATCCTTTAACAGGCCCAGCGTTAGGATATGCTGGCTGGTTGAGGTTATGTATGCAGCACCTTTGATAATTTCGTTTGAAATTTGCAATGAATTTGCATTTATTTGATGTTTGTCACGAATTTGTGATTATTATCGCACATAATTAAGGCATTATAGAGGTAAATACGGATATGAGTACCTAGATACCTCAAAACTACCTCCGTCTGCGCCACAGATAATAATTGGTAAATCAAGAGATTATATTTACGAGTAATTAATGTAAATGTTTACAGTTCATATTATAGATTTTGAAATTATAATGAACTTGGATGAAAGCAATGGAATGAATGCAAAATCTATTTGAAATTTCGAAATTGTTGATAAAGTTAATATTGGGTGACGCATTTGCAACAAGAAGACCGTTGTAAAGCTGGAAAGGGATAAATTACTTATTGAATTGGGCTCAAAAATTTAGGGGAGTTGAGAGCATTACAAAATATTTATTAATTTAGTAGACGGAAAGGATTTTTACCGGGAACTATAAAATTAAGCAATGGCGGAGATAAAACACAATGGGATTCACCGTATACGTAATATTATTTATATTATGTCAAATGGCGTATGAGTAATTTAAATAACAACTGTAGATCTTCGTTGCTGGCAGATGATGACGAATCGGACAAAAAGTTACCGGCATCGGAGTTCGTGACAGAAACGGCCTTGACTCGCGGGTAAGTGACTTACCACTTGTAACAGTGACGCGTCGTTGATGGGTCGTTGTAGTTGTCGTGGTCGATGGTTCGTGGCAGATGTCGGGACTGCTGCTGATGTGCCCCTTGGATAGCAAGTGCTTAATGCCCGTTAGGAAACCTTATACGCTGAAGTTTGCCAAACAGGTTGGGAAACTCTGCCTATACTACGGTCGATACCTCTCAGGAAGGAATCTGGTAGAAAGCGGACACTACTGCAGGGACCGAGTTCAAGACCCCACAGGCAGGAAGTATCTGCCTTGAACCAGCGGAGAGAGACAACAAGGTCGAGACCCCACATGCTGGGAATCTCTGGCTTACACCAGGGGAAACAAGTGGCAACCAGAGAACAGGCGGGTACCAAGGCGGGGAATCTCTGGTTTGAACCAGGGGGAAATAAAAGTCAACCAGGGAACATGCGGTACTAAGTTCAGGGCCCCACAGCAAGGGAATTTCTGGCTTGAACCAGGGGAAATAAAAGTCAACCAAGGAACTGGCGGGTACCAAGTTCAAGACCCCACAGGCAAGTCTTGAACTAGTGGGAGAGATAGGCAACAAGGTCGATACTCACAGACAGGAAATATCTGGCTTTCACCAGGACAAACACAAGGCAACCAGGGAACCAGTTCAAGACCCATAGGAAGGGATAGGTAGGTAACAAGGTCAAGAAATCACAGGCAGGAAATCTCTGACTTACACCAGGAGAACACAGGGTAAACAGGGAACAGGCAGGTACCAATTTCAATACTAAACAAGCGAAAAGGTAATTCGTGGGGGGGAACTACCATGTCTGCGTTTCTACACTAATTCACAACTACTGCTATGTTGGCTCATCAACGTCTGCAGACGGAATCACCCTGAATACTAAGTTGACTCGCCTTTCATACACTCCGTGCACTACATTTCCCCTTGAATCAAACAGATGGTTCGCCTATTTAGTCAATAGATGGTGACTGTATAAGTGTGCTGGAAACGAGCGGGCAATTTTCGTCTTCACAAACTCGTGGTCAGGCCAGTTTAATCGAGGTAATTTGATTAGTCTAAGTATGTCAATGTCAGGTAAGAATTCATACACCTCGTGCATGCACATATTGTTCTCAAAAACTTCCTCTGTATTTTCGCTTGAGAAATTCTCAGAGCAATTGCTGCAAAGAGCTTTGAAAATATTGCGTCCCCCAGGCGCAAATTTCGGCAAGACCTTATTTACATTTATAAAACCGAACCAAAACTACAGAGATAACATTAAAAAAGTTATATTTTGTATCTAACTTCGTCTTTCCTTAAAGAAATGTGGAATTTTAATTAATCTCACCATCTCATGGGATAATTTCGTATACTTAAAGGACTTTCTAACGAAACATGTTTTTGTTATTGCCCACAATAACTGCTATAAATTCTTATTACCAAAATACCTTATTGGATTTTTTATGGATCATCCGCATGAAATTAATAAATACATTTCCTTTTCTTCTCCTTTGTTTTTTTTTCTTTTTCCATTATATTTACAATTTTATATTAAAAAATTGTATATGACCAAGAGAAAAGCCAATAAAAATATAAAAACAAAACATAAAACAAATCCTTTTTGTTTCCACTCGCCACACACACACACACACATATATGTGGGCACACAATGTCACTTTGTGTCGTTGTCCTAAATGCTCGAAGGAAGAAAGTAGCTTCTTCTTCAATCACTATCAAACAACACAAATCTTTACCACAACTTCTTTGTACCTCCAACGATATTGAGCAATTCCCGTAAACGTAGATGTGTGAACCCTTGTGTGTGTGAGTAGGGAGAGTGGATGTAGATGTAGGACATAGAACAGCATCTGGATTTTTGTGTCCTTGGCATTTTTTTTAGTGTCATAGGGAAAATAAAAATTTTTTTGCTTTGTATATATATATATTAGGGTGACAATTTTCGTAACATCGTAATATTATGAGGTTGTATCTAAACCAAACATTCTAAAATAAACATGACACATCCAGTTCGAAGTTCATGGATTTAAGAGCTTTATTGACTTAACTTCATCTACCTATGGAACCGTAAAATTTTTAGGAGAATTCAGCAATTCTAGTTACTCAAACACCGACGCTGAAAACGCTACCAATTTTGAAAAAAAATTTAATATCAAGGTTTTTGTATTTTTCATTACTAAATCTAGATGGGAAACTGCTCATTTCGGAAACAAGCGTCTTTACGTTTCCAAAAACGTGTAACACGCTACACTATCTCAACTGTTGCATGGTAAAATGGTAGCGCACAGTAGGCTACCCCGAGGAAAATTCGCCTAGATATCATAATAGGCAGTTATTTTGCTCGAGTGTATAAGTGGACGTTTATCTAGGTTTATGTAGGTTAGTCTGTTTAATACACAAATGTCGCGAATATTTGTTCTACATCAGATGACTTAAAAATATAAGTTATGCTATCAAACCGGTTCCAAAGATTGGGGTTTCGTTTGTTTTGACGAATTTGGATATGAGGTTGTTTCAGGTAATGGCTGTCTCATCATTTTCGTGGATATCGGTATTAAATCTTTTCCATTAGTCTTGTACAGTGAATTTTTGCGTATGTCTGTAGGCAGTTACTATGGTGAGAAGAATTAGTGTACGTATCGCTTGGGTTATGAAGTACGTTTAAACTTAGATGAAAACATAAGTAATGTCCTCAAACTGGTTCTGAAAAATTAGATTCAATGACTGGTTCTCATAAGGGCTGACGTGTTTCTAGGTTAGTTTGGAAATCTTTAGAGACGAGGTTTTATTTATTCCGAATGTATTTGTCTCACGCCTATTTCTTTGATATCGTAACAAAATCTTTTGCCGTTCGTCTTGTACAGTGAGTTATTGTGTAGGCAGTTACTTTGTTTGAGAGTACGTTTATGCAAGATCGATTGTTTGATGAAAATATAGTCTAAATAAAATCATAAGTTTGTGTGATCAACAAAGTGGGAATGACGACTGGTTACAGTATCTGGCTATACAGGGTCGACCATTTAAACCTTTCTAATGCTTTTTGCTAATAATAACAGAACAAACACAAATCAATTGCTGTGAAATGCATTTTCCTTTATTTTGGTCTGTCCAAAACTGAACTATCAGCTTAAAAGGAATTAAAATTTTCTAAAAATTACTAGGAACAAAGATATCTACAGTTTAAAGACGAAGGTTTTTCCCAGAACTTTTCTAGTGTATATAGAAATTCCCATACCCTTTAGCATTCATCAGTTACAAAGTAAAAACCCATCATTGATATGAGTTTTCAGATTTTTATTTAAAATTGTGCACTGGATTCGATCGAGTTTATTAAAGTTTATATATTTTCCGACCAGAATTGTCAAGATTTTAAAAAATTATTTATGTTGTATCGCGAGTATTTAAGTCTTAAATGAAGCAATCGATTCATTTATGACCAGTTAATAAATATACTATACAAGAGATGAATAATACTTGAAACTTATTTGCTTTACTAGATTTTCTAGCAATTCAGTCAATTCCTTAACTCCATATCTCCATGTTTTTCAGATTCCTTAATTTTTTATGTGCAAAAATCATAGTTACTGTCTATAGAGGTTAACTAACAGCTCGCGTATTAAAGCAAAGAGAAATCATAGGATTCAAACGAAACTATACAGTACCTAGATGCAAATACATACAAAAAATTAACAAACAGGATACGCAGCTATATTACAAAGATCCTTATTAATACACTTGCACTTGTTACACTCTCGACTACACCACAACTCTTCTTCCACCACCAAACAAATATGCAGGTATACAAATATACAAGCACAACAATATGCTTCCATTTCCTTTACCCCTTGAAGTGCAAACTGTTTCCAACAAGCTCTTTAGCCTTCTGGCCTTCATTACAATTTTGTTAACTTCCACGGCTGTGTTGTTTATAGTTGTGTTTGTGTGTGCTGTTTGTTACAACACAGTTCTACCAACAACAGTTAACTAAACGGGCTAACACGTTACCAAGTATCTTCACCAAAAACACAAACACACATAGGGTATGAGTAACGCACATTATTCGATGTAGAAAAAGTTGCAGACCCTTGTGCATCCAGCAAATGCGTGAAATACCGAACACTTGAAACAATTAAAACTGCGTTTTTCGGTTGCAAGTTTTTAAACGGTGAACGGCAAAGGAATCCTTTGACGGCAGCATCAGTTTAAAGTCACTGACATGAACATGAAAACAACCATTGTTTGTTAAAATAGAGCAGCAGTGCAGGTAAAACCACTTTTGCCACAGGTGGTACACATATGTACCAAACATATAAAAAATATATCGAAGAGTAGTTTTTCCAGGACGGTTGCTACGCATTCCTACCACATAACATCCCGCATGATGCAACATTTTAGCAAAAACCTCTCACTCCACCCACTGTGCTACATTAATTTTAATCCGCAGACAATATCAACAATTTCCCCACACCATAGCAATGATACTTAACTGCCGGGAAGCATGGGTTAATAGAGGTTGCGTGGAAACGTTCTGTGCATTCCACGAAGAATTATTTAGGGTTATTCAATTGTAATTGTATACCTCCTTACGTATACTTAATATTATTATTTGTAATTGTTAGACGCTGAGTCTACTTAATTAGGCGATGCAGTGTACATATGTAATTAGGAATCATATGCAAATTGAAAATAACTCTTTTGGAGAATGATTAAATTCTCCGATATTTTAGTTTAGGTGTAATAGATATTAAGGTTAAAATTCAACGTATTTTTAAACCTAAGACCGGAGTGAATTTTTGTAACGATTTGACGTTTGAAGGCAACAGGTAGGACCTTTAGATCACATAATAAATTTTGTGCATAAAACCCAGCATACGGTATTATAACATACCGACCATGACCAAAATCTGGACAAATCTGATGTTATTATTAAAATTATGTTCTCGTCACAGGGCTTGTTTTTAACATTTTGCCGGCATTTATTATCGAAACCATAACTAACATACGTTTGAAGTTCCGTGATAAATTTTTTGTATACCTTGAGCCATTTGACAATTTATGTGGGAGATTTGAGAGACGATTTATCATACAAAAAACGTCTCACAAATCTCCCACATCTTTTTATGAATTTAAAAGAATCCTAGAGTATAAATTAAGGTAACATAATTCAGTCGGACCGGCTTCTTAATAGCTTGAGTACATATACTCCGTAAACATTCAAAGACCTTTCTTAATTTGCCTAAATATGTACTCAGTTTTCAGTAACTTGTTTGTTACCATAAACTTATGATTCGTATTACTTATACGCTCTACGGCACCCAGAACTTTTCCAATCAGCGTTATATCAAGTAACCTCAGACGAATACTTGTTATTTATAACATTGATACGACTAATACTTCATATATTGACTCATGGAGTGATGTGTAGTTGTATCACATATATATAAATTAATAAAGATTATAATAATTGTATTTTCAAAGACATTTTGTCAATGAGGTTGGGGTAATATTGTATAACTTCCCAACTCTATAATCCATATATGCTATAATTATTCTTATTCATAGTGGCTCCTTATCATCAGTTACCCAAACTCTTCTAAAGCTTCCCAGCTATTAAGCCATTTTATATATTTTCCAAAACAAATACATAGCACTTGTCCACTTTTCGACCTTATCGTAATACCTCAATTTGTTGGTCAAAAGTTGTCTACTCAAAACCCCATTCAATATTACAACAATAGAACCTAGAAAAACTTTGCTCTCCTTTTTCATCTTTAAACTTATAGGAAAAGGGTAAATAATCATGTTAAAAGTAAATACAAATATGCCAAAAGGAAATGTCTTCTATCATACTTTCGAAAGGGGACAAAAAAAAGTACTACATCCTTGTTGACGTTCTAAAGACATTTGGTATTTTTCTAATATGTGAAGGAGCGACGAGTGGAAAATGTTAGAATCATCACTTGACAGCAAAAAAACCTTTAAAAACACTTGACATTTCTACGTTACACTGACGGAGGAGAGACAGGGACGGGTTAAGAAATGAAGCAATTTGTTCAAATAAAAGTCAAATAAAGAAAGTGTAAACCGAAATGGGTAAAGAAAAAAACTCGTGTCGAAAAGAAAAACTACTTTGTTGGAAAAACACAAATTGAATGAAGCTGTTAATGTCAAAAGGAGAGAATTCAAAGGGAAAATTCATATGAAAATGCTGTGCACTGTCAAACTGCCATGTGGAAAGGGCACAATTAAGGGAGATAAGAAATACTCGTTATGTGGCAGAATGTTGGAAAGTTGCAAGTCGAATTGAAAAAAGTTGTCGAAAAGTCGATGCTGTTTAGGAGATGATTTAAATTTAGTTGCACAAAACGTATAACCGATATTATTAGAACTTTATTACGTATACACTGCGAATTTTTTTAAAGAAGTTGTCGAAATGAAGTCAGATTTGAACAGATTGTTGACGCTTAATTATACACAACGTATAACCGATATTATCAAAACTTTATTACGTATACGCTGCGAAAACTTACGTAGTAGTTGTCGTAATGAAAGTAAATCTTAGCAGAGTATTCACGTTTAATTATTCTCAACCTATAAGCGATATTAATACAACTTTATTAGTTATACGCTGCGAAAACTTATTTAGTTGTAAACTTTGGTGTACAATTTTGTTATATACTTCATATGATAAGGATATCTATAGAATGTCAGTATTATTACAAACTAAACCTTATATAAATATTGTAAAGTAATTAACAAATTTTATATTTGGTTCTTTTCTATTTCAGGTAAGTTGTGTGCATGTCTGATGACGATAGAACCTGTTGTGGTAAGATATCCCTCTCATAAACTTTTAAATTTCAATTCAAGAGTACTACAAGATATATCGATTTTAGCTAAACAAAAATTGTTTAACAAAATTTTAAACGTGTAGAAATCGGTAAAAGACTAAACTAAAGAATCTCATCTTAGTTAGACAAATATTTAAAATATATACAACGTGCAAAAATGCGCGAAGTTTGAAATCAATGTGCAAATCTATTTTCCATATTTCATCCTTCTGGTTTCCTTGCCAGTTACCGGCTTGTTGCAGGCGATCGAATTTATCTCTGTTTGTAGGTTTACGCATGGAAATCTTTCCACCTGAAATGGAAATCTTTCCACCTGAAAGGAAAATTATACCGGCTTATGCCAAGGCAAGGACTAGAGTTATAAGAGTAAATATGGAAATTAGTACGGCAATTACCATTACCCAAAATTATCATTTATTCAAATTATCTCTAGAAAATATAAATTATTATCAATCATACGCTTGGTGCACCCATTTATAACATAACATTTATAAGGGTAATAGAACAAGTTTTGCTAAAGTCCAGATGTGGTCCAAGATACCGACACAACGACACCGCATTTATCTTCTGTGCCAAATAATAATAATATAATTATTAACACGTTTGCAAACACAATAGGTGGTCTTCCCAATAATTTGCCACAACACGATAACCCTACAGATCATAATCGATATGCCCACCAATTTATATATACAGTGAATAATCCGATACTAATTCCAACATTTGCAGCCTGTGTTTCTCACAACCAGTGGGCTGTGCGTTCCTAGTTTTACTCTCCTTGATTTGTTTACCCTGTCACTTGGAATGGATCTGAAATCAGGCAACAGCAACATTATGGCAAATAGCTGTGTATTATTTCGGATATTTAGCTTAGTGTCCTACCTAACTTAGTTGAAAGGCCGAAAAAGGCTACGGGAACCCTCTACACGTTAAAGAGTGTGGTGCAATGGTAGTGTGCGCAGCTCTTAGGCATAAGAACGATGGATGGATTTCTGCTCTGGCCACTCTACAGATAGTTCGATGATGGGCTCGTCGCTTAGTGAGTGCGAAACAACTTGCCAAAAACCTAAACCGCGGTGGACACCGATTTAAAAATGTACGTCCCAGGAGGTTCCCTCCCCTAAACTTTCAGGGCATGCAATGACAAAATATTAATGTTGCTCTTCATCTTCCACCGGGTGTAGGCAACTTCCGCTACAGGGCATGATCGGAGACGATCATGGAACAGTGTTGGAAGCTGTTGCCAATATTCCTGAATTTGTCGAATACATGAAAGCAAAGTCACTGATCGATCGGAGATATCACACTCTCATACCGGCAATTGATGGACTCCTGGAACAATTGAGTGCCTTGCACCAGATAGGGTATGGAGTTTTATACAGATAATTAGTGTAGTTCCTTTCGCGTTGAGTACCTGGCCGTTGTAGTGTCAATCAGACAGAAATGTTGGGAATTATGGATGTGAGCAGTCGGCTGGTGTGAAATAGTCCAACAGTTTTGTGGGTCAGTATATTTTCTGAGAGTTAGACAGCTATCAAGTTCCTGGCATCAGCATTCCTGAACTCAACATCTGCCTGAGACTGTCACAGATATCTCAAAGACATGGTCCGGCAGAATAATATTCACATCGTATAGGCGCCAAGGCACAGGGAAATTCTATGCATCTTCAGGTATAATAATACCATACTGGTTTGAAAGGACTTGGAAGGTGTTTGCCGTATATATTTCAGTGCGTAAGTTGTCAGTGGATACTACAATAACGGTACTATATGATTATGTAGGGGAATTGGGAGTGGAAGGTATAGATTGTATACCCGCAAGAAAAATCTGGGCGATATTAAATAGCAGGAGATCAATTAACCTTATGTCTCTTACCAGGACCAAAGTACCAATTCTGTGCCCATTTTGACTGGACACTCTCCGCGTGGTAGGAATACGGCTGGACTAATGGTCAAGGCAATACAGCTGGACTATAGGTTAAGGCTTCTACAGAAAAAGAAGCGTTAACGAAGAGGAAGACTCCATTAAAAGTAATTTCTGCATGTCGCTAGCACTATCTAGATAGAGAATGCCCACTATAAATCCCACATCCGTTTGAAACCTGGGAGTATTATCTGATTTAGTCTGTTAAGCTCTGTAAAGCAAACAGAATTGTTACCCCATGGGGCAAGAGTTGAATCTTGTTAGCTCTTGGTATCACTAAGGGCTGTAGAGGCTTAGTGAGTCGTTCATTTGAAACTACTCGGCAGAATAGCACCGACGGCCATTGAATCCTCAGGAAGGTTGATAAATATATTATCGAACCATTTGATTTCAGCAGAGGCGTCAGACAGGACAACATCCTATCGTGCAAACCTTTCATCATCCCTCCATGAAATAAAAGCCAATAACTCTAGCGTGTACTGATGATATATAGATAATTGGTCGAACAGCGTGAAAAGCCATTGTGGTCCTTTCGAGAACCGGAAAAGAATATGAACATGTTGGTTTGTCATTAAACCAGCCCTCAAATACTTCGAGAAGAACGTATATCAACGTTCACCGGTATAACTCCGAGCTATTGGACGAATTTATTTTTCAGCGCTCTGCAGTTAGCAAAATCATCATTCTTAAGACCAATCACAGAATTGTAGGCACCTGTAATAGACAAATAGCAAGCACTGACATCGTATGAACCACGAGATGGATGAAGAAAGATATTATGCTGCATATGTCATATCAGGGGAATGGATAGGTTTGGTTAGGTAGAATTGGTCGTCACTATTGATACGCTTAGTCCAATAAGGTCTGCTATGATACTAGGGACGCCATATTCCGTCCCCATCTTTGAATCTGGAAATTGGTTAAGGTATGGTTAAGGGACGTCCAAGCCACATGACACCTCATTCTGACGTTGCACGATGTGGCTGAATCAGAGACATGCATTAGTTCCTGCCTTACCAGTTAGTACTCTGTAAGAAAGCCCTAAGATCAGTGAACGGATAAGGATTGAGACGTACACAACGGAATCTGGAAAATATGATGACTTAGACGCCGCTGACAGGATAAGAGGGGGAGCAGTTCATACTCTAATAATATATATATACATTTCCGTTACTTATTTAAACCGAATGAAAAGAAAACAATATTACAATACAAAGTTTAAATAAAAGGTTGAAGAACTACATAGGGCATCTAATGCCGGTGACTGCCGCTGGACGGGACGGAACGTGTCCACTACGAATTGTATACTACAAATCTCGCTATCAGTATCTGCACCACGTCTAGTTTTAACGTCCAGCAAGGAACCCAGAAACATCTTGCTGACAAGTATATGGCCAATTTGATTGGAGATTTGTTCATTAGGCGATGCCCATGTATGCTTGTGAATATTTACGTGGGGGAGTTTCGTTCCGCCGATACACAGTTGATAATATAACCAATTTAGATTCATTCGTTTGTTATTCATATTACTTATACGTTATTTCCCATTATAGTAATAATATTACTCATACGCTTATACCCATTACGTTCTACCTCATTCATTACTTAATTTTGTAGATCCCGCAAACATTTTTTCCATCTGTTAAAACAAAAACGTAGTTTCCACAGAATTTTCTTTATCTTTAAAGTCACGTAGTTCCTATATATTCCAACTGTTGTTTCTTCTAAAGAAATACGTTGTATAAATTATCCTTACTTATATTCCTTGAACTTTTGTAAAGACCTTGTGTTACCTCAATGTTTAAATTTTACCAGTCTCTCCAATTGTATGCGCTGTCTGGTGCTGTGGAAATTGATAAATTGACCCCAGTACTTTCAGTGGCATTAGGTTAAATGGCTCGACCATTACTAATCTAACTATTGACGAATGAAGGTCATTGTAACCGACACATGCACACAGCCTCTGGCCCGTTAGGTCTGTAATACATTTGTCATTTATACGAATTAAACGAACGAAAGGCTACAATACAGCTTAAATGGCAGATGTCATAAATATAATAAATAACACTGAGTAGAGAGTAATAAAACGTTCGCCACTCAGACCGTTGTTTGTATAAAACTTTAGTGTATCTAATGAAAAAAGGTCTAATGGTATCTAGCAAAAAGCTATAAAGACACTCGACTAATAATGCTACCATTATGCTCAAAGCCTTAAGCAATGTAAAGACTAAAAATAGGCAATACAATTAGAGAGACACCCGCACATACGAATAACAAATTCTTTTAATAAAATATTGTATAATCTCGCTAACACCAAAAGACATACTTTTTATACAATACACACTTACAAAATGTTGAGATTAAGGACGAACACAGACTATCACATGAAGCACAAGTATGGAAGTGCTGCTGTCATTAAAGTAACTGCAGTAATACAAAAGGCACAAGTGTTTGTCTGCCTGCGTGTGATTACAGCTCATTGTGGGTGAATGTCTGAATGTGTATTCGTATTTATATAAGTTTACAAAGGTATGATTTGCTTTAGTATATGTGTGTTTAGCTATATGTGGTTGATCATTTGAATGTGTTTTTGTGCGGGTGTAAAACTTTGATTGTATTTTATGTGGCAAATAAATAGTTGTTTGCTTTTGAAAGTTTAGTTTACTATTTTGTTAGTTTCGGTAGCATTTTTCAGTTTTGTTCTTTTCAGTTTTTGTTTTTCTTTCTATTAAATGTAATTTATATTCTTTGCACATATATGTTCAAATGAGCACAAACAGTCCTTCGTAATTCTATCGATTTTGCCAGCTAAACAAATAGTCATTATCGCAGAGTTTTGAATATTCATCCTGACTAAATTCGAACAAATATTAAACAAATTTTTAGCATATTATTGTAACTTTCATTGGTGGTAAAAACAAATTTATTATTTAGTACCTCATGAAATCCACTGTTCCCTTCGATGATATTAGATTTAGTGTTTGTGGAAGACATTGCCACAGTAGTTACGATTATTATTAATCATACGGTCTATATATGTACGTATTATCTTTATTACTTATACGCTCTAAAGGTCATGTGAATATAGAATATATGAATATGTATACTTAAAAGCAAATGAAGGACTTCATTTATACGTAAAAATGTGTCCAAAGTTGCAGTTGTCCAATTGCATATTAATGATCAATCAGAAATCTTTATTCAGGTAGATGACCTTAGGTTAGGTTAAGTTGAATTTATGGTCGTACACGTACACGTAGGCCAACAAGGTGCTCATTTTAGTCCCTAGAGAACCTCAAAAAATGTTGATGTTTAGAATTCTGTACGTAAACCACTGCAGTTAGTAACATTATTAGTTATCTTTGGCAAGTTCGTGGTGCTTAAAATTTTTTTCAATATTCTTTTTTCTTCCGCTTGAACCTTTCTCACCCTAACAGCTTCTACACAAGTTATTTTCCCGGAACCTTAGCCTCGTTCCATAGCTATCAAACAGGCAGTGTCCCGTCAAAACTCAAACCTTGAAGAGGGCTAAAGCCACACGATTCGTGATCTTAAATCTCGAACTGGAATTGCACTTAGTTAGAAACCAGGAAAAAGAACCTATACAAATAATAAAAATTGTCTAGATTTACCGGTACAAGATATCACTCACATCAATTCCAGGCTATACTCCCTATCCTGTCATTATTATTAATCATACGCTCCATTTGTGTCACTGTGCTTTTTACTCATACTCATACGCGCTAGAAGTCATTGAATTATTAGAATCCATGGACGGTTTATTACACAAGTTAAAAGGAGTATTAAACATAAAAGATCCTTGATATAAAACATGTAGCATTTCCGTCAGCAATTTATTTAGTAATCATATATTTCATGCCTTTCATATTACCTATAAGCTCAGTATAACGTCAGAAGTTAATTGTTGGACAATAAACTTCTCGCCAAAGTTTGTTTAGTGTTAAAGATTATATATTTTGTCTATTTTTATATTTTATTTAAAATACAAATGAAACTTGATAACATGATTTGTAATCCTCTTACAATATTGTTGAAGCATAACAAAGTTTTAGAATTATTTAATAATTACAATCATCCTCCTTTTTAACCAAACTTTCCTCGCTATAACTTTATTATATAAATATCAATTATTTATTGGAATGGAAGAAACCTCTATAGCCGTATCTATCACCCCATTGTGGGACTTCCGTTGTGAGCAACCACCATGGGGTAAGGTTTTGCGTTTGTAACAATTATATTTAACTTTAATTTTAATTTGAATTCATATGAAACCACGAGACTTCTGGGAAGGAAACTTCATCCACACCAATTTCTATGTGTCTTTGTCGCAAAAACTTTTATGCGGTTTTTCTTGCAAAAGTTTCACTTTTCCATAACAAAATCACAAGAAAAACGTACAAGTTGAACCCACAAAAAAACACATAATAAAGTTAAGGATGTACTGGAGTGGATCAAGAATACCAAACAGAGGAAAGAAAGCAACCTTAGCAAAACTTTATCACTTCGTAAACAGACGGAAGCAGACAAAAACGATGGATTTTTAAATAACAATACTCATTTATTTATAAATGACATATCAAGAAGGAGAAAATGAGAGAGACAGAGGCGAAGGGAAGACAACAAAACAAATTGTTATTCAAAATATTAAAGTTGATAAAGTTTGGTTGCCTGGCCTCGATTTCAGTCTTCGCATTGTACGAACTGGCATAACTAACCTGCAAGTCCTTTTTCCTTTGTTATTTCGATTCTGAGGAAGTAAACTTTATCGTCCCATACAACTCACAAATCTATAATAATTTGTCTGGCTTCGTAAAGCACCCATGTCTTTTAACTTATCACCAAGGAAATTTGATTTATGGCAAATAGTTTGATATATTTGTAATTTAAACATTAATATGTATTTTCTTTTAAAAAGGATTCTCCAAATTTATTTGGCTCCTTATTTACATTCATACATATTCATAAATTTGTTACAACTTGTCTCGATTTATGATACGATATTTCTCAGTAATTTATTCTTTATCTATCTGGCCACTGTGTCCTTTCTCTATCTCTATGTTTCTTCCTGCCCTTTACCTTCGGCGCGTATGAACAATAAATTATCAAGTATTCGTAATATGATTATTATGAATATTTTCAAAGTATATCTTTAGGCGTTAGCTTTCAAAAGCGGATGATATTAATGAAAATGATGCTTGATGTCATTGCTGGTCCTGAGGCTGCATGTTTACAAGATTTTCATGAACCATTTAAGCACTAAATCGGAGGGAGGAATTGCGCTAAGGGTGCTATTATGTCAAATATACAAATTTGGGTCACAGCAGTTTAGAAGAGACGCCTGGGGAGTGGATATCTCTATCTAGTTTTGGCAGAATTGCGTAAGATATTCAAATTAGTCATCAGGCAGAGCTATAAATATAATATTCGGTTAATTGTAACAGTCTGTTAACAAAGTTTATAACAAATATAATTCCGGTGGGTTTTAAACAATGTTAATCATACTCCACATAGTATTGTCGTCTATATTACTCATACGTCTGAAGGTCAAGGGAACCAAAACATTTGAAAATTGTGTGTTGGCTACACATTTGTTTAAAGACATGTTTACTTAATGATTCTGACTACGAAAGTATATCCTCTTAAAAACAGCGAAATATAATTGGTCCAGAAAACACATGGTAAATTATTTTAAGCCAAACTTTCTTCTAAGGACTATTCTTAACTTTAATCCTGCTCACTTAAATTTCCTACTAATAAATTTTCACAAAACGCTTTACCTGTGTAATCAAATGTTCCGTCGAAGATTCAATATTTAAAAACCAAGTGCAGATTAAGGAACTTTCAACATCATCAGGATCTATTGATTTATTTGAAGTTTCAAAGTGTTGGCTGTTTCCGTTAATTCCGGCGTTTAGTTTTGCTTTTGTCTCCTTATGCTTTGGTACTTTTTTCAACTAATCACATTAATCTACTTTGTCTGTCAGTAACTTGTCTAAGAGGATATTCATTGAAGTTCCAGCAAGAAAAGGAGCATTAGAGAAGAAATGAGAAGCCACGGAAAGGGTCAGTTACGTCAAAAAGGAGTGGCGAATAGTTAAGGTAGGATTTTGTTCAGTAGATTTGTAAATCCTTTCCACATGATGGTAAAAAATTGTAAATCAGGATATATCATTAGCAATATATGACAACGCTTCTGGCAGTTGTACCTGGAGCAGATGATCTGAATGGGGTAAAAAAAAGACAGATGAAGTTTTGTATAAAAGTAGCAGCAACGCATACAACTTCCATGTTCAACGCCGATTGAAGGGTAACGCTGCAACTAGTTGTAATGAGAGCAAACGCGTGGCAGTAAACATCGAATGTGAGAGTGGCGAAAAAGAAAGCAAAGGCCGATAGTAAGCTGACAACAAACGGAAATATAGACAAATGTGACAGTTGCAACGATAGCCAAATAATGGAGGTGAATACGTTAACGCTGCTACAATGATACGATGGAGCATTTCTTGTGTCAATGCCCGGCTTTTACACAGGCAGATCTAGGAATCTCTCTGATAAAACAATAAATGACATAACCACTCTTATGGAATAGACGGGCACTTCGTGCATATCACCGAATTCCTATCAGGGTATAATGCCTTAATACGGCAAATTGAGAGCTCACAATAGTTCGAATCAGCGGCTTCAATGTATGTATACAGACGTGGAACGGATTAGAGAGTCATTTCTGTACCACACCCCTTCTTTAAACTAACTAACTAACTAAAGGAATGGAAGAAAAATTCAGAGACGCAATAACATCCTCAGAAGGACTCACATTGCCAATTGTAAATGAAAGTTATTAGATAGATTAACACAGAGATATAAGTCAGACTTGAATGCAGCGACAGAAACCAAGTAGAAATTATACAAATGTTAAGAAACAAAATAACAAAATTAGGCCCAACAAAAAAGGATACAAACTGAACTTAGTTATCACAATACTTCAGCCAGTTGCAACTTTAGATAATATGTAAAATAGAACAGCAAGGAGGAAAAATAGTATCCATAGATATAGAAAGAGATGAATGACAACACGTGGGCAAAATAAATATAGGATATAGAATTAATCCATGGCAGCACCCCTTCCAGTGGCATAGAGAGCGTATCAATGAAGAGTATAGAAATCCAGGAAAAATGAGAGCAATTATAAAGTGCACAAAATCATTAAATAACTCCCTTAACAGATAGGTAAAGTATTGACTATATGGAAATATACAAGGGAACGACGGCCTAATTAATATTAAATCAAACAAGGATTTTGAAAACAAATTTTCTGTACATTCAATACCTTTTAATTTTTTTTTATTCTACTATTTTAAGCATTTCGCTCTCAACCTCTATCACTCTTAAGTTAATATAGACTACTTATCGTTGCTTTTTATCTCTGCATTTAAGCGTCTTTTTATTTCACTTTTACTCCACATTCTATACATTTGCTTTTTTTTCTTGAAGCAAAAATTTATTGATTAAACTTTGTTTGCTGCCTGAAACACTCCAACTAACATATAAAATCAAGGAAAAAATACTACTAAATCGGTAGGAAAAACCAGTACAGTAACTAAGCATGATATTGTTGATAAACTAGTTTCCACAGACAATCCAAATACCCAACCAACATTCAGGGAAGGCGATAGAATGAAATCATGATAATGCAGTTCATTGCTTGTAGACAACTATAAATATTAAATCCGGCCTTAATGTTCACTACACACACAGGCACCCACAGGAACAAGGAAAGGAAGAAGACTTCACTGCTAGTAACGCCTAAAAGTATGCACTGCGAATGAAGGTATGAGTAGCACCTGCTTGTGGCACGAGTACACAAGTACAAGTACGAGTCCTTCTCGTGCTGGCGTGATAATGCAATAAATTGAGGTTAGCATGTTAAGGGTAAATAAAGTTATTTAACATTTCTATGGCAATAAATTTTCAATACATTGAGATTAGAACCGGCGAACGAGTAATGAGGTTTAGTGGAATTTGTTGGCAATGCAGGTGAAAGGATAAGAGATATATTGTGGTTAATACATTGAAATGGAAATTGAAATTGGAATTTGCATGCTGTTGGGAAAATGTGATAACACAATCTTGGGAGATTTTTTTTTGTATTAGCTTTAAATGGGTTGTAGGAAAAATTGTCTCCAGTGAGTATTTAGTAACAGAAATCACAACTAGAAGATTTTCAAAGTGGATCCCATTAAAAATTAAATCTCTCCATCTGAATAGTTAATAGCTATTAAAAAAGTTGTAATTTTTAGGACAATAGCTTCGAAATACCTTTCGAAAGATGCTTATATTAACGACTCTAACTCATTAGTACTATTGCTGTGTTTAAATACTTGAAAAATTTAAGGAATCTCCATTAACATGAATTGCCTTAGAGAAATTCTATGCTCTTAAATACCAAAGCTTTGGATTACGGATATCCCATGGAAGTTGGTATGAAAAATATCTCTCCATCATATTGAGTCCTGTCAAGTTTTGTAGAAATGTTAGCAATGTCTGTTAACCATCACAATTTTCTACAACTAGAAACTTTCTAAAGTAAAATTTTCTACAGCAAATGTTTTCCTTAATTACCTGCCAACGTTTCATATAAGAAAATATATCGCAAAAAGTAATACGTTGCTGCCTTTCATACCCATAACTGACTTCAACTGGTACACGTCCTCATTTCCCTTTCTCCTCACTTTGAAATCCTTTCCAACAAATACTTTCCAAGTGTAAATAAAGTAAATTCTTTAACTTACAACACCGTTTTTAAAGCAAAAACGCTGTGGTTTTCTACCCTGCCACATCACTCACCACAAAAACAGAAAACCCGGAACAGCAACAGCCGCCATTGGTGGCAAGAACACTCATAACCACAATATCTTGGCCTAAACAAGAAAAGTAATTAAATACCCGGAAAACACAGCACAACAAAAGCCCTGACAGCCCAGTAGTAGTAGTACTCATTGTTGTAAGAACACCAAGATAACCGCAGCATGAGCTGAAGAGGCACAACACAATGATGATGCCCGAGTTGAGTGCAAGCGAATGCAGCAGCGATGAAGGCAGCCAAATTGCAAGTTCTATTATTGCAACTTCTATTATCGCAACTTTACTTTGTGTCTTCCAAGTTTGACTCTATTGTGGGGATAGTATGGAATGCTGATGAAATTAATCATTATTGTGGTTTATGGAAAATATTAATTATTAAATATTGTGTGTATAATTAAATGAACCCGGCATTAATGACAGGGCCCTATAATGGCATACCTAAAATTCTTGTAATACTCCAGTTAACCATTTATTATGAGTTAAAAATAGTGATTTACTAAATATTTCCATGATTTAATAGGGCAAAAACTGTTGGTTAAGAAAATAATATAAAGCAACAAATTTTCAAAAAAAGGACATTCGAGAGATATACTTATTATTTCACCTATCTTAAAGAAATATTGCACATACGTTAGTGTTACTACACGACATTCGTGTAAAAAGTTTGGTAGAATTTGAGAAGATTTTGCTCCCTTTATTTACATTCTAAACTTGCAGATTTCTTAAAAAGGAAATTCAACAGGCAAAAAGACCGAATAAATAAACATCATCTCTGATGTAAAGAAATTAGAATTAATGATGGGGATTCATGTAACAATTTTCGAGTTTCAATGTATAGTCACTCATTCCAAGTCAGTTCAATAAACTTTTCACAAGTTATTCCCTAGTAAATAACTTAATTACGTACTTAGAAGTCCTAAAACAACCTAGAGTGGTCAGTGGCCTTAAAAAACGAGGATAACATGTTTCTCGAACTGGCTCGATCTTCAGCTTTTCTGCTCCAGTTGGTAACACTAAGCTCTCGCATGCAATCTGGTCTTTCCAGCGAAGTCTTGGTCGATCTATACTTCGATGTCTTTCGAGTACATCTTCGAATGCCTTTCGCACTGGTTCGTACTAAGCAATTTAGACAGTGTAAGCGAGCAATTTTGATACACATAACTACGTACATGTCTGGATACAGGTGGTTCATCCACCGTCGATACTGGTCATTTTCTATTAAAGGACCATATACTCTTCAGAGCATTTTTCTCGCGAAGACTCCCAGTAATGTGTCATCAGCATAGGATATGACGAAGGATTCTGCGCCATAAAGTAAGACGGGTTGTATGAGGGTCTGATATAGTACCATATTGTTAAATATTTCATCGATTCAATGGAGCAATACAGTTATCATATTACGTCGGAAAAAATCCATCTGGTTGCGTCTGTCTTTCGATTTCTTTACGTATTTGTGTCTCTATTTCTTCGTCGATAAATTCAAAATACGGTTTCCCATAACATCCCATGAAGGGGGTGGGGAGCGCACCTCTCAACTAGCGAGCTAGCTGTGCACTTTAACCGTATGAATAATTTCAAAAATACTTTTAACGAACTGATTCCACTCTTACCAACAAAATCCATTACAGAATCCGAAATATTTGATATTGAACTAATAGTAAAATTACTCATACGCTCGAGTGATATAATCGGTAAATTTACTTTGGCGTGCGTGATTTCAATATTACCTTAAAGTCAGGACTTTATTATTCTGCACTAGATATAATTATTGCAATAGCGTTGGAATATAATACGAACTTAAACAATCCTTTTTACTATTATTCAAATTCAAACACTGAATTTGCAAGACCTGATTGTAAAATGCAATTAAAATCACTTATACTTCACACTGGCATAATCTTTACTACCTCTTGGGCGTATTACTAATTCTAATATAACTTTTGACCAACGCACTATCTTTCTGTTACTAAAATATATAACAGAACCCGCAACACTTGATTTAAACCAATAGTAAAATTACTCATACATCAGTGGGGCATTTCCGAAATATTACAAATCGTAGCCAACTGACAACGCCAAGACGGCTGATAACATGATTGACGAACTAAGTGCGCAAAAATCGATTGTTGGATGAGGTGCGTCATCCAAAGATTATCTACGTTCACATCTTCCATTGCAGCCCATAAAAAGTCCGTAATCATCGCTCTACAGCGCTGAGTGTTGCCTGAAGCGGCGTTTCCAGCAGCATTTTCGAAAAAGAATGCGCCAATGATACCACCACTCCAAAATCCACACCAAACTACCACTCTCTGGGGATGCATTGGCTTTTCGACAATAACGTGCGGGTTTTCCGGTCCCTAGATTGGGCAAATCTGTTTAGTGGCATAGCCCGGGAAATGAAAATGAGTCTCATCAGAAAGATGATTTTTCTGGATAATCAGATGTCCGATTAGTGATCCAGTATGGTTTTAGTGTGATCCTGTTTCGTTTCCTTCAATTAGTGCATGATTTGGATATTGCATGCGAATAATTCGAGATCTTTAAACAAAAATTGTCATTATGCTGGTGCATGAAATACGGGGATGCCGAGTCGCCGTCCTTCGACTGAATGCAGTTGCACACTTTCGGCCACAGCAGCGACATTATCTTCTGTACGCACTGTACCACAACCGGGATCATGAGGGTTTTTCTACAAGCAATCCAGTTCCACGTTCAAGCGTAAATCAGCTCCTTTTGGTCCGTGGAGGTATAATACTGACTGTTACTCAATATATCGAAGAGCAAAAACTTGTCAGTGTCTGTCACAAGTGATTTTAATATTATTTGTATGTCAAGACTAAAGAGTTCTGTAATAAATAGAAACGTTAGCATTATTCATTAAAATTTACTTCATCAGTATAAGTGATTTTAATAATGCTTTTAATGAACCCATTACGCTCCAATCACTAAAATACACCAAGTACAGAACACGCAAAACAAGGCTTTAAAGCAACAATAAAATCGCTCATACGTCAAAGCGATATAAGCCAGTCATTTTGCCGAATGAGTGATTTTAATTTTACTTTATTGATTGGTCTGTAATAAATGGAAATGATCGTTGTAATATAATAGAATATCGGGAGATTAATTTAGAGGAAATTTCTAATAACCGACAAAACTGTCAAATTGCAAATTTTCTTAAGTATAGTTTGATATCTCATCAAGCCAAATCTTAGACCGCCGCAGAGTCTACAAATTGTTCAGGAGTATTACAAAATTAGCCGTTCTACTAGGAATGTGTTCCATACGGTTAATACAAATTATGGTCCACATAATCGGCATACAACATGCACAATTCTCTATAGCATCGACAATTTGTAAACCCCCATTTTCAATACCGGATAATAATACATGAAATGAATAACATACATCATGTAGTGAAGAAAATACCACTGCCGTAGCTAAGAGAGTTCGCGCTGATCGTAGTACATCCATTTGGCTCTGTTCTCAATAACTTTTTTGTGATTTTGTGTATACTTTTGGTTCATTCGTGTACCTTTCCATACAATTTTTGTACAGTTGAAAATTGAGCAGAATAAAATAATTCTTCCAAACTAATGAAAACTTTCTGCCCTCAATGGAGTATTAATAAACCCACAAGTATTTACATCGTATTGCTTACTTTTACTTCCCGAAACTTTAACTTGATTTCCTTCATTTTGCACCCGCTGCGTTAAATTACCACATTAATTCCCCAGTTAATTCCTTGAGAAACCTTTCACAACTTTATTAGTGTCAGATTTAATTTCAAACATTATTTATCGATTAATAAAAACTTAATTTCATTCCAAACTGGGTATAGCATTAGGTAAATTTATGATATGCGATATATTATGATTAATCATTAAATGGAAATAAGCCTAACCTTGAGAGCAGCACAGCATCCCTAGAGGATGCCAAAAATACAGCTCCACACATTTTAGAATTCCTAGAAAAGGACAATTTTGAACAAAATATACACAAACCACTAAACAAAGAACACTAATGAACTATCATCCTAATGGTCCTTCCATTCCCTTGATGTAGTAGATGTTTCACAAAGATTTGTTGTGGCAACCTCCAATAATAACTAAACACCAAATGATAATTTATGCAAATTATCCTGTTTATGCTAAATATGAATGCCAAGCATGGAACCCAAACCCCAAGCGTATTAGTCTACAAGGACGTTTAGAGGTAGGTTGAGACTAATTTATGTATTCAGCTTACGTATTCCTTGTCTACATTTGCCAGACAATTAGATTTGTTATTAGAAATATCGATTGCCAATAACATACGATTTTGTTCGCAATAAATTTCGCGTCTGTTGGTGGAATTCTATGCTAGATACATAACTGAACAAGGACCTCCCATCTTCCTCCTACTGAACTATATCGTATTAATTTGAATTGCTGTTCATGCTTATTTAGAACTAATTTATTATAAGCAGCATCAACATAAACGTACACATTGTATGTAGAATATCCGAGAATCCAAAAGCCGTGGGATAACGAGGTAAGTTTCATAAGGGGGTGATGGAGAAATGGTGTCTGATGTACAAATTTACTTTACACAATAAATTTACTTTACACAAATTTAAAACAATAACCATTATTCTGCACTGCTTCACCATTCATAACTTTCTTCGGACGGCTTTACTTCAGATCATCTATCTCATTACTGACGACTTCGGGCGACCTTCTGAGACGGTTATTCGGAATCTTGTGACTAAGTTTCGCACCAAATTTACATTACTAGACATTAAACCACCAACACCAATTGGAAGAGCTGGACTTGGCTGACATGCGGTTTCAACAAGATGGTGCCACATGCCACACAGCACGAGGAACAATGACCCAATTGAGAAGCGAGTTCGGTTAGCAGTTTACTTCACGTTTGGGGCCGGTCAATTGGCCGCCTAGATCGTGCGATTTAACGCCTTTAAATTATTTTTTGTGGCGCTATGTTGACACTCATGTCTATAGGGACAAGCTCGCAATGATTAATGCACTAGAAGCCAATATTCAAGAATTTATTCGTGAGATACCGGCCGATATATTGGAGAGAGTATGTCAAAATAAGGCCCAGCGTATGAACCATTTGAGGCGCAGCTAAGATCAACATTCACATGAAATCATCTTTAAACATTGAAGTATATAGAACGTTCTATCGACTTAAATAAAGATGGAAGGAATGCTCACAGAATGTAATCTGATACTACCTTTCCATTATATGATATAAAGCAAATTTTTTGAATGCGTAATGGTTTTCTATCATTATAACTCAAATACAGAATTGACAAGAGTTGATTGTACAATAAAATTAAAATCACTCATACCTAAGAGTGGTATAATATTTAATACCACTTTGGCGTATGAGTGATTGAAGTCTTGCCGGCCAATGCAAATGAGCAAACAGAGGCGTTAATCGCCCCTAAACGCTTTCTCTCGAACTGTGTACGAAATAACAATAAACCATAATGGTTTCCCATCACATTCCATGAAGGGTGATACTTTCGTCGCAACTACACTACGAGGACTACCCGCGCCTCTTCTGTCATGTGTTCTTCCAGTCTCTTCGAGACGATCGGCCGGGAAGTCTGCAATGAAGTTCATGTTCACCGAAACTTATTATGGTAAAATTATGGTGGTGGTGAAATTCCCTGTCTTGTCGACATGTATATCTTTATCTCTTTACTTTACAAATATCAAAAATTGACATTTTCCGCCATTGTAGAAGTTATAACATCTCTAGAGAGGATGTCACATTTTGTGCCAGCCCGTACCAGCGGTAGGCCATCAAAGCGACATAGTGTGTCAAGAATTCGATTTTTAGGTTTAGTCGGATTCTGTTGTAGAAAACTCACCCGTTTCTTCATTCCAGGTAATATATGCACAAACTCTGAATGAAATTATCACATGCGAAGTGTGGTGGTCGAAAGTCTAATTTTCAGTACTGAAAATTATTATTAATTATACGACGGGCTGGCTTGTACTCTGTAACATCGAGAATGTTTCAATATCGTTAAGTAAGGCTGAAATAGGTGCCGTTTCAATCAAACCACTATTGATTCATGTCGCAAGAAAGTGTAATTAAAATGGGGTTTGTTTCGGGTCATTTATGGTAAGTTGGATCAAGAGGAATATATTTTGTGTCAGCTCTTTAGCTGTATTTTGGCTAATAATAAACAACAACGCATTGTTGTTTTATGAACCGCAATTAATTTATTTTCCGTTTCCAAAACTCTGTAAGCTACATGTTCGCCTGAAGCTAAAGTCCTGTGTATATTTTCATTGTTCAGATGTCAACCGTTTGTATATAATAAACCATATTTATAAATATAGAACAATACGTTCGTGACTCGTATAGGTAAATGATCAGATATATGAGTTATAGATCCCCAAAAAACCGATTCCCATTACATCCCATGAAGAATTGGGAGAGCTTCTCACAACCAGTGAGCTGTGCGCTTCTAATTTTTCACTCATGAGTTGTGACCTACAGTTTTACACCGGTTCCGAACGGTATTTTGAGAAGCTTTTTCATGGCTAAGTACTTGAAAGTGTAGCCATCACTAAGCGGGGTTCTAGATCCAACTAATCGTATTTCCATAAATTTTAAATACAGTAATCTACTGAACAGCCTTGTATGTGTCCACTTTACCTATCACCAGCCGCTTCTGTTGCCAGGACATAACAAAAAATATTGTTTCTTAAAGAGTGATTCCTCTTGTATCTCAAACTATTAATAAATAAATTCCCTGATAGTTTAATTAAATATATTGTATTATTTTCTATTCCACTACTGTGTTGTACCTGACGTCAACTGTCAACAGGCAGTTTAAATTTATCATGTGGACTTTCAGTTGTTTCCCAAACCGATACCACTACATTTAACAGGATTGTTAAGAGTTCAACACTCATATATACCAGATAATTTAATATATGGTGTGAGTCTTAATCTAATTGAAGCATAACTTGGTATCTACTTACAATGGAATTAAATAACAGCAGCCTGGCTGATGTCATATAACACTAAGCCATATACATACATATATACCAGTTTATTAGATACTACGTTTGCACACACATTCGCCAACGAGCATGACAGAGACCAGAGATGTTTGTCTTTAGTGGTGTATTCACACACACGATATATCCCTTCAACACCGAAGCTGTGATATAGAAAACATACACACAAGTACAAAAATGCATACACATACACCTTTGTGAGCTCCTAATTGTTTGTCTATTGGTAAATTTGTTGAAAGGCAGTGTTTACTAAACACACACATACCTACTCATACATTTAATATTAATAAGAATAGATCTACATTTTTGGTTGTATTAGCTTTGGCAGGTGTGTGTCTGTGTGTGTGCCATCCTTGTCGTGTTTGCTTTTATCCGTTATGCTCACTATCTCTCGATGATAATGTCAAGAGTTTAATTACCTGAAGAGCTTCGACAACTCAAAGAGCTCCTATAGTTCCCCAACACCATTTAAATACACCCCGACGCATATTTATTGTTGAATACACATTATCAACACTTATACGTCAGAGTGCCTAGATTATTGATTTTCCCATAAGATGAATTGAATTGTAATGACAGCGTGGTATTGATAGAGAGTTTCTTAAAATTTCTTAGGTGGAGGGAGGGGGATATTAAGAAATTATTTGCAAGGAGCAGGCACGTTCGCAGGGGGCCCTGGGACTCGGGTCCCCCACGAAATTATTTCCTTAAGTAGTGATTTTTGGAAGTTGTGATCTTTTTCAACCAAAATTTAAAGTTGGGCCCCCACGAAAGAAAATCCTGCGTACAGTATTGGTAAGGAGGATAGCAAATATTTGAAGTAAAATAAATATGCCACAATATAAACACAAACAAAATATTAATGGACATATTTATCAACTCGGATTATATTTATCAATTCATTCAGGTACTTAAATGTCTATGATTTATTTTAAGTATAGCCTTGCATTAGTTATTGCTAACAAATCAAATGACACCTTTGCGTATGAGTAATGGAAGTTTAATGCTATGCTTTAGAAATACTTATTCGTATAAATGTGTCTGTAATCAAATACAGTCCCAGGCAGTCTTCTAGGTAGTAAAACTGCAAAACTATTTGCAGTAGATGTTGTTAGGAGTCGATACAAGGCTCGTTTAGAACATTTAGATAGCAGTACAGAACATTTAGATAAAACTGGCTTATGATATCAGGCGATAGACCTCCCAACAGTAGGCCACATGTTCAGCAATTGTATACATATGGTACAAAACTTTGCACAAACCTCCTTGCGGGACATCTAGATATGATCCTCGACAGAAAGCTTAGTTTCAAGTCAAACAATATGCATAGGATCAATAAGGCAAAATTACCCTAAATTCGTATCCGTCTACGTACCACTATTGCCGGCGCAATATTGCTCTACGCCATCACCGTTTTTGAGGTTACCTTCCACCTATTACAACTAGATGCTGCAACTTCGGCAATCCACCTCAAATCCTCATTGCGGTGGATCATCACCCAACATATTATCAACACTTATACGTCAGAGTGTCTAGTTCATTGATTTGCCCATAACATGAATTGAATTGTAATGACAGTGTGGCATTGATAGAGAATTTCTTATTATTTCTTAGATAGAGCGAGGGGAATGTCAATAAATTATGTGTAAGGAGGAAGCCAAATATCTGAAGTACCATTAATATATCACAATATAAACACAAACAATATAATAATGGACAACACTATTAACAACGATTATAATTATCAATTTATTCCGGTTCCTAAATGTCAATGATTTATTTTAAGTATAACCTTGCAATAGTAATTGCCAACAACTCAAATGACACCTTTGCGTATGAGTGGCGGAAATTTAATACACACTTTTAGAATTACTTATTAATATAAATGTGCCTGTAATCAAATATATTGACAGGCAGGTAAATAGGAAATAAGATTTGCCAGGAAGCCAAACTGCTTCAACTTCTGCCATTCATATCAAATCCTCCTTGCGGTGGGTCACCTCTCTACATATTACCAACACTTATACGTCAGAGTATCTAGTTTATTGATTTGCCCATAACATGAATGGAACTGTAACGACAGTGTGACATTGATACAGAATTTTTTAAAATCTCATTCTTTATATGCCCATGGGAGGCTTCTAAGGATCTATGACAATCCACAATAGTAATCGATTACATGACACCCACCCACTTCTACCTTTGAGAAAAACTTCTTCACTCATATTGCGGACAGGCGGTACTGAAAGGAGCGCATACCAGATTATAGAAGGTTCTTAGGTTTCTGCTCTGATGGTTCCAAACCAGATGGCAGAGTAGGATTTTGAGTATATTCTAAAGAGCTGGGTCTAGACCTAGCACATAGGGTATCATACCATTGCAGTGTCTTTAACCACGAAGTCATGACAATCGGAACAGTTACCAGTTAGCTGGCACGAAAAGGTACGACCACCTGGGGTATCGCCATCTAAACCCCATGAAGCATTATCGGCCTCAATGTAACTGTATAGATTCAGCGAAAAATGAGAGTCATACAGCCCAATTACTGCATGTAGCTCCGCTACAAGTGCGAAGGGCCAATTAAGCTTTTTCGTGCTAACGTATCCCTTTTCGGGCTATCATAGTCCTTTTTGGGTCTTTAACTATGTTGGATCTCAATCGTAGGTAGCTGTCCAAAACAACATGCAGGCATAAGGCATATTGTTCATAAGAATATTCATACTGTTATGTTATAAGCTAGGTATTTTATATCTTCATGTAGAAGCACCACCATCATCTTGGCCTAGTCTATTTTCTCCAGCCGATCTGTCCAAAAATTAGAAGTAACACTGGATTTTGCTTGCAGTATTGATTAATTACAAAATATACTAGGTTCAATTAGTTAAGGAGTAGTCCTGAAGGAATGGAATTCCATAGACGAAATGAAAAAATAAATAAATAATGAGATACTTCCCAGTAATATGCAGTCGTATTGTAATTTTATTGTTAACACTTATAAGTCCGTTAATAATATTAATCATACGTTAATAAAATACTAAGGATGTGTAAGTCGGCGCAAATGGCGAAGAGTCAGATACACGAACTATTTTTCTAAATGTGGAAAATAAAACCAAAAGGTCTGCGCCAAGCAGAGGGGAAACACTGACCCAGGTCTGTCTGTTGTTTATAAATTCAAGCAATTATTAATATTTTTTATTATATTTTTTTTATTTTTATTTTTTAATTTTATTATATTGGCAACCCTTTAAACACGATTCGCTAAATTATGTCAAAAATGCAATCCTAACTGGCTTTATATTTGTACAGCAGACGATAAAATTTTTAGAATCAATATAAAAAAACCAGATCACATGCAGTGGATGGTAAAGATACCCTTGGATTTCAATTCAAGGTATATTTTGAAGCATTAAAATAATTACCAAAATATGTCATAAATACTAGGCGACTCCCACGTGAAACCCGAGGTATGGTCCCCTTAATCTCCCATAATCAGATACACAAAGTGGTCATTTAACCGCTCTTTTTTTGATATATTCAATATATTACGGTGATAGCAAAAGATGAACCTTATCCTCCTAAGCCTCATAACTATTATATGTTCCATTTTGTAACAAATTAGTGACACGGAAACCTACAATGCTAAAGTAAATGATTGGTTTAATGAAATGCTATTAAAAGATAATTAAATTATTTCGAGAGTTATTTTTCGTTAAACTGTCGTTCACAGTAAATGGTAATTCTCTAGCCTACGTATAATTTATATTATTACCAGATTATGAAGTTATCTGGAATCGAACGGACCTAAACTGTGAGAAAACTGTTTATGTTGATATAAAGTATTTAAGGTGAGATTCTTCCAATTTTCTTATAGGCACCTCCACGAATAATTAATATTATTCTCATCTAAGCAATATGACGTATACTGAACATTGTTATTACTCATACTACAACTATTGCTATGGGAGTTTTCCTCCGAATTTTACAAAATTTAGTAAAATTTTCACATCGTCACCATTTTCATTACTTAACCATGGAATAGATCATGAAACCCCTGTGACCACCTTAACAAATTGTATTGTCAAATTATGCAAAATATTCCAGATCCCAAACAATTAATTCTAATGTCACATTTGGCGTAAAACACGCAAAACCAAAGAGTACGATACACAAAAAGGATCCAACCCGATTTTCTATTTTCATGCTCATTTGTAGAAAAGCCACCTGTCATTTTGTGAATTCACAAAAACTTTACATTAACAAGGACGACGAAGGTGGAAAAACATACATATCATTAGAGAAACTGTAGCAACAACAAAAATAAACAAATTGTTAACAACATTTTTCGCAGGAACAACCCACAGCAGCACCAATGACAAGCATTCTCGATGTCGTTAGCGTCAGGATCATTATCTGCGTGACACAAGGAACGATGTCATCCGGATACAATTCACACGCACGTACATATCTGTTTATTGCTTTGCCAGCCACAGAAATGGGTGACATGAATGGCATCGACAAAATATCTACAGTGCCACAATAATGGTGTGCAATCAACATCAACGGATCATCAGACATTTACATTTTCGAGGTTGATATGATGTGAAACATCTGATATAATTTTCCGGAATATATCATTGTTTTCCATCAGCGCTCCATTGTATATCAACAAGGACATCGATTTTTACACACATATGTACATATGCAATGCTAACACCATTACACAGGAAACAAACGCTAGTTGAACAAGTGTGTTTTGGCAGTTTGCTTGTAGTTGTATGCGCCTAATATACTAACACCCACTTTCATGGTTGCTCTGTTACAGGAGTTATGTTCTGTGTGATTTCGCCAAAAGGATTTATGAGTGATTTATATGGTTCAACTTATCCTCGGTCTCTCGCTCTCTCTTTCCCCCTTTACAAGTTTTATTGTTTATATTGAAGTGTATCGTATAATTTGATTTTGCTGCATTTGTTGCACTACGTTCGCAACAATTTCACAATAATATTGTCAAGCTGAGATAGGGGAGACTGAAATTAAGAACTTTTGTAGTTTGACAGGACACTCGTCTATATACATATAATTGATAATTGAAATGTGTTTGAAACGATATGTAATGCCACTCTATGGAATGATTGATTTCATGAAATCCCATACCAAGGGTTGGGTTGGACGGGATTACCCACTCAATTCCTTAAATAATACAAGTTAAAAATAATTATCCTTACGTCTTCTTTAGGATTTATAACACGATTGGTAAATAAAACTTTTGGGCTATTAAACCTTCAGTAAATGATTTTTTAAGCGAGAACGATTTCTCCAAATTTCGAACATTTAAGACTTGTTACGCTTTTTAATGACCCGTAAGTCGATAGTGGTCTCACTAAGTGAGGTGAAGTCTCCAAACGCAATAAAAGAAGATCAATGAGGAACCTGAACCTATGTTCCCGTGTACAATATTGGCGCACCATGACCCACTAGGGCAGGCAATCTAAATTTATAAATGAAAATATTGATTATCGTAGTTCAGTTTATGTTCTCTTATATATTGTGACGTATAAGTAACATTATTTTTGGAATAGGCAACCTGTGACAAATAAGTAATATTATGTAATAATAATAATTAATATTATTACTTCAGCTGCAAAATACCAAAATATCGCGAAATATTTTTCAGAAAAATGCAATACTACTGATATTCTCGCCAATCAACTATTTTATAGAAGAGTTCACATCTCTTATCACCAAGAACCAGCTTGGCAAGTTCACTCAGCATTCGAACATTTGATAGCCAGGTGTTTTGATTGCTCTGTGCGCCATTAGCTCATAGAATTTGACATATATCGTTGTTATCGATGAGTCCTGCAGACGGTCTGCTCCTTTTTTTAACTTTTGTTTCCTACACCAATGATACCTTCTGGACCAATACGGATGGTATTCAATCAATTTCAGCAGCATGTCCAGATTTCCTGCCCAGTATGGAACCCAAAAATGTTTTGCTGGCAGTTTTGTATATGGTCAATTTTATCGAACGGTTGGTCATTTTAAACTCACGGGCTTAAACCTCCGATGAACAACAAATGGCGCTTTTAGCGCTTATCTAATTAACCACAGAATATCCGTTGGTGCTGCAATAGAGGTGCGCGTGGCTCTTGTCCATGAGAACGTGGGATCGTTCTCTGTTCTGACCACCTTAAATTTCTATCACAGCTCACTGGTTTGTGAGAAACTCTCCCTAATCCCTTCATGGGATGTAACGGGAATCCTTTTTTTATTTTGTGTATAAGTCATATACTTATAAGTTTGATCAATGAATCGCCTCCTCACTTTATCCACCATGGGGTCTGACGGCATTAACAAGGGATCTTTGGTATAATGCTGAAAGGAGTTGTTACAAAGACACTTCAGCTCAATGAGAAAAACGCCATGCATCAGAGGATTTGTCAGAATAATATTATTTGCGCACTCTGATGTATAAGTAAATTTTAGTGGAATATCAACATAATCAACTAATCGGCTTGTCACTTTAGCTGCTACCAGACGTGGGACTGATGCCATTACCAGGGAATACTTGAACGTATAGCGGAAGCAGTGAGATACTTAGGTATTTTAGGAAGAAATTGCTACAAAGACATATGGGCACAATGAGAAAGACCCCATCCTCCAATGTATACGTCACAATAATATTTTTGTTACAGTATAATCAATAAATAATGTCATTGATTAAATTAGGAAACGGTGACGTGTAAGTAATAGAACTGTGATCAACAAGCAACCTTGTCACAGGGGACACTTGACTTTATGGTAGAAAGAGTGACGTGCTTTTGAATTTCCCGAAAGAATTGCTGCAAAGACAAAATGCGAAAGACCCATCCCCCAAAAGATACGGCAATATTTTATTAATACGATGTATAAGTAATTTTATTGTTGACATAAATGTAGCCCTGTGACGTATAAGTAATATAGATATGATTATAATTCCCTAAAATGCGAGAATACAGAAACAATCTTTCAAATTCAAGAAATTAAAATGTGTTTGTCAGGTGCACGAATGGTAATTGAAATAGAAAACATATGCCACTAAAAGGCCTTTAGCGAAACGGGTCCCACAAAGTATATAAATGCTTTCACCGGTTTGGAATTGTGTTCTGGCAATCAACGGTAATCTAACTGACTCCCTAACTCGTAAACTAACTCTCTTGCCATGTGGGTAGAAACCTAGATCTACTCGCAAGCAGATGAAGCAACACTGGGAGTCTTCGCGAAAAATCTTTTCCTATAATCGTTAAAGGGAAGCAATGACATCTGATGATTGTCCACCTGTAGAACATATAACTCGAAATCGATATTGTTAAGCTGTTCGAAATTTACAGATGTGTAGAATATGTAAAGATGAACAGGGTACACAAGTTAGGCTATTGACTAGGTACCTGACGGCCATAGAGATTAAATGTTATACTTGTTGGCGACCTACAAAACCCCTATAAAAATAGGAAAGATGCACAATACTAATGTCAAATTAGAATTCCAACGAGACATCGTCTGTAGTTCTCAGGGCAAGAACTGACTAACCACAGTAAAATTATGGTTCAAAATCTTTGGATATGAAAAGTTTGGTAGTCCCTATCATAAGTAAAACGATTTTCAAGAATTTTTCAACCCTTTGTATTTTTAAGGACTCTTTTTTGTATTTTGTTTTTAGGAAACTAGAACTGTACAAATCGCAAACATTTTAATTTTGTTTAAGGTAGAGGCAAATATGTGGCTTCAAATAGATTAATGAGAATCATACGCAAGAGCTTGTAGATTGGATAGGGAACTATGTCGTTCTTCTGACGTTCACATTAGCCAGGAGGGATATTATACGTTTTAATACAGCACAAAATTCGTACTCTCTTTTATGGGAACTTAAAATTTAACTATTTCATCATCCAAAAGAAACCACACCCTTTGAAAATATCTCTGTTATAGATGGAATGTTTTTCGAAAATCAATAGAAATTATTTATATGCAATTGTGCAGACAAGAAATCTGGACAGACAAAGCAGACATACAAATTCTTTGTTGTCAAGCAATTTTATTAGAATTTTATATAATTGTAAAGCATTTCAGAGAGTTACAACTGAATGAACACAACACTACAATAGACAGACGCATACACACGCAAGTACAACAAGGATACACATAACAAAACCCTGGAACATGAATAGTGTATGAACGTACATGTTTAGGCGCATGTGTGAGTTAGCAGATGCCATTAAAACACAGCTCTAGGAAACCATAGAATCGGGGTAAACCTTTTTTCTGTAATCCACAGCGCACATACCTAGTTTACTATGAATTACTAAGTTTTCAGGATTATATTTCATTGTTTTTCCTTATCCTTTTTTCCTGTTGGTCAGCAACATATTTGTACGTTAGAGTCCTTTCTACCTGTGGTAACCAGAAACTACAGGGAATTTGTGGTGGTAACCAAAGTGTTCGTCCCAGTAGTCCAACATATTTACAAAATAAAAACTACTACAGCAGGAGATTTTCTAATGATTTTTTACAAATAAATTGGTTTATGTTTTTTTGTTGGTCATAATGAACCGAAAAATATAGGGGAAAAGGGATATTGTAATAAATGTAAGGTATTGAATTTGTCTGAAAGCGAAAAATATCAAACTGAAAAACTCATTATTAATGTTTTCGGTTTTTGGTTTCTGTTGGTTGGCTTCTTTCAATGTAATAAATGTGTTGGATAATTAATTAAATTTCAGAAGAAATGGAAAGGACTTTTAGTTAAAACTGACCACAGCAAAGTTATATACAAAAAGGAAACTGATGTTGTGAAACCAAAGTTGCAAACATTAATACAAATGCTTAAAATTCGTGAAGGATACAATTATTTTCGATAATGTTCAGTGGATTATTCGAAAGTATTATTTAATGAGTTTCAAGGTTAATTCGCTTTTGCTCAGGATTCCAAATAGTAATTAATGTCTTGGAATGTCTTGTCGAAAAACGATTGTCCTTTAAGCAATCTATTACTACTAGTACGTTAGTGTTATTCTGCTTTTTAACATTTTTCAGGTTCACTTTAAATAATATTATTAGCACAGTATGGCGTATAAGTAATTTTATTACTTAACTCAGTGACGTATAAGTAATATAAATACATTAACAGTTGAGGATATCAACAAAATCTTTGAATTTCAGTCACAAATCACACAGTGAGTTTTGAAGGATGGATTTCCTTATAGCTTAATGTCTCGTTTCGGTTATTTGCAATAGCGTATAAGGCACGATTTCACCGCTCCAGGGCAACCCAGCATAAGTAGCTAGTAGGCTATCACATAGAGTTTCCTCATAAAAAACGGTTTCCCATTACATCCCATGAAGGGATTGCGCAGGGCTTTTCAGAACCAGTGTGTGTTCTAGTTTTACACTCACGTATTGGCGCCTACAGTTTTAAAGTGGTTCCGAATGGTATTATGAGAAGCTCTTTCTTGATAGTGCCGCTGTTACTAAGCGAGGTGACTGCCGTCGAAAGATATGAAAGGTGTTCAAAGCAGGGATCGAAGCCACGTTCTCGTGTACAAGAGCCGCGCACATTACCACCTTCCGGAAAAAACTCGTCGCTACAACGTTCGCCAGGTGTAAACGGAAAACTGTAAGTTATTTTATGAAACTGCGTCCAGGTATGCCCTTCATAAAGTAACATATATAATTTCTTTCAAAATTTCAAAAAGTGACTTTTGGCCGGATTCTGATTTCTCTTGCCCGTTGCGCACTCTACTCTGTCTGATAATATCGTTGTATTGAATATACAACAATTTTTCAAATTAAATTTGTCTATGAATGAGGTTCAAGTAATTCACCTTAAGTTAAAATGATGTCCCTAACAATAGACCAGCTTAATTTTCAATTTCAAGGGAGAAATGGTATAATATTTATTTATATATTTATCCTTGCTAGCTTTCTCAAACCTACCGAAAACTCCCCGGCCAAGTGATTTAATGCCTATTCATTTAAATTGTATTATCTTCAATTCTCTCCGCAACTGTGTCTCTATACCGACACACATTTTAGTACATTATTTAAATATTCAAAATAAATAAAAACAATGATCACGATGACGATGATGGCAACACGGAGGAATTTCTAAAATGGAAGACCCACGTAAAACCAAAAAAAACATTGTCGTAAATCTTGGTATAAATAAATGCTAAATGCTAGCACATTCACAAGCCAAACACTTGTTTGCAGTGGCCTCCCCTTTCTATGGGTTAATCATCATCCCAGTATTCTATATAGTGAAACGTTTCCAACCCATCCCTCTCTCTGTGGCTTTCTACTCAACCATAAATAAACGTTTCTCTAACAAGACGCAAAATAAGTGCCAGTACGTGAACCTGAAATTATGGAAAACCAAAAGCAGGAGGAGTGAAAGCCATCTTGAGAAGAACAGGAAGACAAAAAAGTAAACAATAAATTTATAAGCACTTCCTGTTGGACCTCCTGTACCACTTGTAGTTAAATACAACTCTAACGTCCTGTACTGCACATCATTTGAAAATCTCTGTTTGGTAACTACACAGAAAAAGAGAGATAGCCATAAATAAATTGTTGTTATGCCCACTGGGGAAGCTGGCCATAACTAAAGTAATAATGAAGTACTACAAAATAAGGAAGTGAATCATCTTAAATGAACGTTTAAACTATCCTTCAAGGACTGCACACTGTGAGTTCTAGTTGAAATACAATATAGAGAGTAAGGAAAGGATTTGAGGTAATACAAAGTCCAACATCAGTAAACGACTACAAAACTGAGCTATTCCAAAGTAAGTCCAGCCACATGATTTAATTTGCAGAACTCTCAATTGTTTTACCATCGATCAAAACGTTTTCCTCTGAGACTTTGTTGCGTTACAACTTAAAAACTTTACTTTCAAAGGATAGTTGGTTAAAAGAAACAATATCTCCCTCTCAGCGACAAGTGTAGGTTTGTCTTTCCTTTTACTGAAAGATAGAAAATTGATTATGAATAAGATCTAATAAAACCTGCATCCCAGCAAAATTTTCGGTAACAAGCAACCATTATTGCAATTTGTACGATCTGTGTTACTTTTTTTGTTAAAAAAAAGTCATAAATAAAAGTCACATGCTGCTCGCGTACGCGGATGATATTAATATCATTGGCCGAGGACTGCGGGATGTTATTGCGGCCTTTCCAAGCATTGAGAAGCAATCGGCAGAAGTCGGTCTGGTAGTAAATGAGGACAAACCCAAATTATTTGTTTCAACGAACAAAGAGTCTACTCGTTTCGGATGCTCCGTCAATTTGACAACTATAACTTTGAAGTGGTAGATGATTTTGTCTACTTTCGCTCCGCCGTAATATATATATATATTGTGCACCATAATATCCCATGAAGGGATTGGGGAAAGCTTCTCACAATCAGGGAGATGTACGCTTTCTAGTTTTTACACTCACTGATTGGGACTTACAGTTTTACACCGGTTCCGAACGGTATTTTGAGAAGCGTTTTCATGCCTAAGTACTCGGTAGTGTCGCCATCACTATAGTAAGTGACCGTCGTCGAAAGAAATGTAAGGTGGTCTGAGCAAGGAGAGAACCCATGTTGTCATGTAAAAGAGCCGCGCACACTAATCATTGCACCATCGACGGCCATTAAAAAAAACGACGGCTCCGCTGTGAACAAAAAAATGTCAGCCTGTAAATCAAGAGAAGCGATTTATTAACAGAGCCCCCTCTCCGTGAACAAAGATTCAACTCCACTAGGCACAGATCGTACCTGTCTTGCGCTACCCAAGACACAAGCGGATCAATCAATTCTGGGTGCCCTCGAGAGTAAAAATCTCCGCAAAATATTTGGACCCATCACCGTTAACGACGAGTATCGTGGTCGTATGAACCACGAGCTGTATGAGATATACAAGGCATCGACATATTCAAGCGCGTCCAAATAGAACAAAGTGGCTGGCTGGAGCATGTTGTATGATTGGATGAAAATGCCCCAGCTCGAAAAGTCTTCCGCAATAATCTCGATGGGCTGCGCAGGAGGAGGCGACCAAAACTTCGTTGGATGCACCAGGTTAAGGAACTATTGTCTAAACTTGGTGTGGCGAGCTACCTAGAGAGCGCAAAAGACCGCAGCGCTTAGAATTCTTTGCTCCTACCAAATAAGAAGAAGAACAAAATGTGTCACACAAAGGTTGACGTTGTATGAGCACCTTCAACATGGAGGCCGTTTTGTTGCCTCCCCTCAAAGAGACTCCAATAGAGCATCATTTATCCTTCGTCCTTCGGGCATACATAATTATGCATGTACTACTTAATACTATTACTTGTCTCACACCAGGCAACAAAGTTAAATCAAACTAATCATTGTTACTTTACAAAGGCGTTGATGTTTGTTGTAGTCTATATATATTGAAGTTGTTGTAGTTATTCATATCCTTGCTATTGGTGTTGTTATTGTTGCTGTTATTCATGTTGTTACTATAACTCTTCAGAACAAAAATGACAGTTACGATGCTCTTGGGGTATTTCGAGTTCTGAGTTTATGTGAGTTTGTTCCTTGTCTTGTTCTTTCGCACATCCTTGCTGTTTTGGTTTTTGAAACGTGCCACAAATAGTGAAACATAAATATCATTTGTTGCTGCTTCGCTTGTACTCCCCCCCTTCTGTCTATCTAGGATCAAGCAACACAGTCTATTAGCCTGAAATTCTTTTTGCTGTTTTCGTTTGTTTTAATCTGTTAAGAAGTAGCCACGAATGTGTCTTAAATCAATTGACTGGGGATGGGTTGTTTATGTCCTCAAAAGTGCTAATAGTAGTTTGTGGAAATCGGCCGAATGTGTTTGTTTGGCATCCGTAATGGCCAGTGGTTACTGGTTTGGTTTTGATTATGATTATTATCATTGACATGAATGTTACGTGATATTTGACCATCTAACATGATTGTATCTTGTTCCATACATTGTTAGCGGTCTTGTCTATAAAATTCAATCTTTGTCCTTTCGCAATGCTGCTGAGGGGAGTAGCGATTATCCAGAATGTCTTTATCCCAGCAGGCTGTATTTAGTGGAAGAATTATGTTCCGCATGGCCAGTGGAACTTTATGTAATATAGCGAGAGCAGTAGTATCAGATATGAGCAAAGAATGTGAAACGCGAAGTCAAACCGGCGCTATAAAACTATGCACAGTAGGGATCTTCAAAAACAGGGTGTAATCAAGGCAGAGAAGGTTAAGTGCGAAGTTAGACTGTCACTATAAAGACCCGCACAGTGGGGTAAATTAAAAACGAAGGGAACATTTTAGGGAGAGAAGGTTAAAGGCGAAGTTTGAATTGTGATTTTTTGATTGGGTTGCATATGGTGAGTAATACAATTCTTGGCAAAATGAGATACCTTCAGTAAATTGTGAATAAAAGCTAGACGCGTCCATCGATATCTATGATGTCTCAGTTTGTTTATAGCTCATATGCCTTTATGAAAAACTAATAAAACTTTACACTTTTTGCGGTTTCTTAGGTTTCTTGTTTTTTAAATAAAAAAATTTGAATTTTTAAGCAAAAACATTTTTTTACACCATTCTTTCTTCTACAAAAATGTTGATTGCATTGAGAAATTGAACAGATTAAAGGTATTGTATATTTATACGGGCAAAATCCGACACGTCGTTTTCGAGTAATGAGGACATAAACATACAAATGACCATTTCTAAGATACAAAGTGGTATTTATGAGCTATTTAGTGTAACTAGACACGTTCAGATTGTATGAATATGTTCACAAAAGTTGTTCACCTCTACCCATGGGTACAATTTTGTTACACATTGTGAGTGAATAATTTGGAGCTCCTTGGAGTTGTGCTGAAAAAAATGGAAAAATATCTTTGTTTTCGTCCGAGTTTATATTATTCGAGTTTCCCAGTTTATATTATTCAAGAAAATCGGAGAATTGGTAAAATTTTACTTTTTCAAAAATTAGACGTTCTACATACATTTTATGGGTACCGATAAACGCCGTAGACTTGCCTCTAACCGACACAAATTACTAGCATGTTGATACATTTTTCTTCTACTATAAACGTTCAAGCCAGATATGCCAAGATGTGGCTGAAGAAGAGACGGTCATTAGTTCCTGGCGAACCGAACAGTATTCTGCAAAAAGATCCTCGTATCATTCAGCTCAACTCCCAGAATATCTGTGATATCCGACATGAAGTAAGATTCCGAATATTGTCTCTTACTCACACAAACGGCCAGAAAGTAAAATTTGACCGACGCCTCTGTGAAGCAATGATTAGTATGCGTGAACCTTGAACATTAGAACACGGGTTCGATACCTGGTCGGACCACCTTACAGTACTCTCGACGACGACCACCTCGCTTAGTGACGCAATGTGAAGCAATGATTAGTATGCGTGAACCTTGAACATTAGAACACGGGTTCGATACCTGGTCGGACCACCTTACAGTACTCTCGACGACGACCACCTCGCTTAGTGACGGCAACACTATCGGGTACTTAGCCATGAAAAAGTTTTTCAAAATTCCGCCTGGTGTAGGTGTAGGACAAACAATTCAAGAGTAATTCGTCGTAGACTTGTATTGGCCATATACTCAGGTATCCAACATCATATATTGCTAGAGTGCCACTTGAATAAACCACTCATGGGCATGACAGACCAGGAACATTACTACATACATGGAAGCGGTGGCGGGAAAGGGAATATAAACAAACAGGAATATCATAGAACAAAATTATATTGCCTACCAGAAACACAAAAAGATGAAGAGAATTCGTTGGCGCCCTATGTTATCCGTGAACTTTTTATTTAAGTTTTATATTGTAATATTGTCTATATTGTTGTATTTTTGTTTAAATAAATAAAGTACACACAGAAAGAATATACGTCGTCAATATGCATATTTATCGACTATATGTCCATATATTTTTGAGGCATTTTCTTTCTGTAGGAAATTTCAGTACAGCCAATGCAAAACGAAACATTACGAGAAACTAGGTAAAGCTATAACGACAGCCAATGACTTAATAGAAGAATCTTATACAGCTGTTTCTAGAGAGCGACATGCATTTAAACTATAAATCCCCAATCAATGTATGATTGATATTATTTAGGAAGACGGAGCATATCATTGTTATTAATACTATTACACTATATCACTCATGTAAAATACATTTACAAAGTGATTGTGATAGTCTATTGCAAACAAAAACAATAACTTATCTTGACCTATATAAACAACAGATTTTTTATATTTCCGAATTATTTTTCTCTCCCAGAACCCCCACACGACGTATGATTGATATTATTTAATAACATAGAGCGTATGGTTAATATTAACCCTAGAACACTAACGTTATTTCTTATACATTAACACTAATCATAAGTCGAATCGACTAACATATATATATCGATATTTATATTTGAACCACAAACACATCTAATAAAGGTTGATATTTGCTTAATTTTGAACGGAAATCAGACAAATTCTAATTTTTATAAAACAATTCACTAAAAAACTGTGAAAGAAACTGTGTGCAAATATGTAAGAAATGTTAGTCGCATTGAATAACGTTAGTGATTTACGGTTAATTCGTCCACATTATATAATTTAATTGAAATAACGTAACAAAGAGATGTTGATAATCCAATGCAAACAACAGCATTTTTTTAATGATATGTATAAACAACCCGTTCTTATATTATTGAAACCATTATCTGCCTTTAATGATCTATATAAACAACCAGTTCCTATATTATTGAAACCATTTTCTCCCAGTTCTGTTCCACTTGGTTGTGAACAACCCAAGGAACAAATATCCAAGAAGTTAATAGATGAGTCCTAGACAGCTGTTTCTCGAGAGGGTGATGTATCCAAAGTATAATGTCCCAATGAGCGTATGATTAATATAATTTTCCAAAAATAGAGAGTATGATTAATATTAAAACTACAATACTCTAGTATATTTTCACAAAGTACGTTTGATATTCTATAGCAAACAACAGGACTTATTTTTAATGACCTGTATAAATAACAGGTCCTTATAATTTTGGAAACATCATCTCCCACTAAATTCCCAAATTCTGAGATTTGGAACCATCACTTGACTCTAAAGACCCCAATTCTTCTTCACTTGTGAAACAACATAAGGAAACAAATTGCTAAGGAGTTAATAGAACAGCCATATACAGCTGTTTCTCGAGACGAATGCGTATCTAAATTATAATGTTCCAATGAACGTATGATTAATATCATTTATAGAAATAGAGCGGATGATTAATACTAATAACACAACACTATACAATTTAATTAGTATTTTGTCAGAAAGTCATTTTGAGTATCTTAATGATCTGTATAAATAACTTAAAGATCTTAATGATCTGTATAAATAACAGTACATCATACTTATATTTTTCAAACTCTCTGTCCCCTTTACGTCCCGCTTTATTTCACCCGCTTGCGAGATAACCCAGACGCCAGGTAGCAAGGGGTTACTGTATGATTTATTATGGAATATCATGGAACGTAAAGGAAACCATTGCTTTTAGTCTATGATTTCTAGTGGAATTCTTGATTCTCGAGATGGAGATGTTCCTACATTTTACTGACAGTCAGTGAGTGTAAAACTAGAAAGCACACAGCTCATTGATTGTAAGAAGCTTTACCCTATCTCTTTATGGAATGTAATTTGAATAAATAGTAGCATATGTCGTCTTCCTCTACACCCCCACAGCTTCTGCGGTAATAAGCAACTCAAATTTCGAGTTTAGATGTGTGTCTGCCTTTTAAATACAGGTACTAGCATACTAGGTAGTAGCATAGATATACTATAAAGCGCTGGATATCAAGTTTAGCGTACAGTTCAGGTCATAGCGTGGGCATACTTGCTTGTTATCCTTCAATTTGTACTATCAGACCATTTATCATTAGCATGTCTAAGAGCTTCGGTTTATCACGAGTTGGTGGCACACCCACATGCTCCATATCCAGTGGAAGAGGAGATGCAGACCAAAACCACGCCAACTCAACAGCTCTTTGGTTCTATGGAATAGTCCTCTGGCTCGCCACCCACATAAGGTATGTCGAACTACTCAGCCATCACCTTTTGGGATGTGCGGCAGTTACGGGCAGTTGTTGGAGTCAGTAATATATATTACAGAGAGTCCGAGTATATTTTGATACCAAAGGCGGTGATGACGTTTCGTCCCATCTTAAGGGTAAATTCTCCGATTGCCTTGACATCCACCTAAACGACACTACAATGGTTTGGTAGCCGCTGTGCAGGGTCTAGGCGCATCTCTGTAGAATAGACTCCAAGCTTGCCATTCAATTCGAAATATTAGTGATACCCTGGTCAGTACAAAGTGCCAACTGTGCCCATTTTCGATCCGGGAAAATGGTCTGATTGATCAGCGCTTGTTGTAAGCGTACTGGCAAGTCAACAGCTGAGAAGTACCTATGGTCGTGCGCAGATATGAGTCAATCATCCTCTCCGATATCTGCAGAAGGTAAGATGAGATCCTTACTTTTATTCGAGTTTCTGCTGCAAATACATCCAAATTTAGTTCCAGTTGTTCAACCTTTCACACAAAAAATTGTCTAAATCGGACTTTCTTTTATGGCAACAAATATAGAAATTTTTTAAATGTTCAATTTTATCAATTATAAAGGTTCTAACTTTTGTTCTTTAAGATTCTTTAAGACATCAATGTTTGACCATCATTACTTGACCATAAACTAGCCGTCATCATGGTCTCCTTACTTCCTTCCTTGCTATCTCGATTTTCTGCTAATTGACAAGTGTTTTGTCGGCTTGACTGTTAGTTTTATCTTGTTTTTCCATTCGTCCTTTTTTTTGCTTGGCAGCTAACAGGGCCAATCATGTTGTGCCCCAAGGAAGAGAAATGAAAAGGAAAATCATTAAATACAAATCGTTAACATTTCCAGAACTTTTTGTTTCAAAATGCAGATTCTTTTGGGGGAGGCCTGGGTGTTGGAAGCAAGGCGGACTCTAGATTCTGCTTTAAAAGATGGGAAAACGATTTCCCCCTTGCTCTAAACACTTATTGGCGTGTATCCAATTTCATGCTTATTGATTGTATATTTTCACCTTCATTATTTATTTTTCTTATTAATCGTTATCTGCCATTCTGGAACAGTTCCCAGAAATCTTAAATCAAATAAATATTTGGGTAATATGAGCTGCAAGTGTTAGCTGGTAGTGAAGGGTGGCGGCGGGTTAATTGTTGTAGAGTGATTAAGTTAAAAGATACAATGTCAGTGGAGAACAGAACAGTTGTATACATCTTAATAACACTCACGTATTTATGCCGTGCTCAAAGACACTTTAGGGTGATTGTAATTTTGTTGGCTTCAAAGAAACTTTGGAAACCATGGCAATAAATTTTGATTTTATGACCTGACGAACAAAGAGTGAAGCCACATATATGAGCAATGATGATAAACTTCTGTAAATCGAACCGAATTTTTTTGAAGATCTTTAATATTACTTTTGGAACTTCTTAGTGAGCTCTGGATAAAATTAATGAAAAAGTACTAAAAAGTTCACTTTTACTAATATGTTCATTTATTCAGGAATTCATTGAATCTTCAGGAATTCTATATGAAAAATATTGAAAATATTAATAAATGAAAAATATTAGTAAACTTTTTGTACCTTTTCATTATTTTGATAATTTTTTTACCTTACAGTTCTTTTTATTTGACTTTTCGGAGTTTTTAGTACATATTTCTGAACCGTATTTTACATTATTATGTCCAGCTTCATTTGAACATTTGTGGAATTCTTGTTGAGATGAGATCTTCCATTAGCAGACATGCCAGAAGACTTGAAAGAGAATGCGTTCTAGTAGGCCTTTTATGTGCAGGTCATCCAGAAAGACTGTCGAGAGTAGGAAAATGCGCAGGCTTCCTCTTCCTATGGTGCCCTATGTAAATTTTAAATGAGGTTATCATTTGTAGGATGGTCTTCTAAGTATTTTTGGAGGACTGTAAGAAGGCATACTAGAGTTTGCTACTGGTTTGTGGTTAGGAGACGAAATATATATAACCGAGCATTATAAGTAAAGAAATAATTCGGATATATATATTCCTTCTAAAAATGCTGTCTTCACGCAGTTCTCGGTATGGAGTCCCTATAAGAGACCTTCCATTAGCAGGCATGCCAGAAGCTACGAAAGAAAATGCCTTTTCGAAGACCCTTTGTATGCAGGTCATCCAAAAGGACTGTCAAGAGTAGGCACGATACAAGACCTGAAAGAGAATGCCTGCTTAAAGGCATTTTCTCTACATGTCATTTAGTAGGCCTTCCAATAGAAAGGACACATACAGGCCTGCCCATTCCTATATAAATTTTAAGTGACAATTGAATTTGTAGAATGGGGCATGTGACTACCTTCGGAATCCCTTTAGAAGGTATACAAATTTTTTCTAATGTGATGACGCTAGGAAACGAAATAAATATATCCGAACGTTATAAGTAAGGAAACAATTCGGACACATATTTTGGTAAATTGTACCTAAGTGTTTGTAAATGCTTTCCCTTGTAGTCCTTTTAGCAGGCTTTGTACAAGACCTTCCACTAATAGGCATGACAGACGACAAGAAAAGGAATGCCTCCTGTGATGCCTCTACGGGGCAGGCCATCTAGAAGGACTGTCAATAATAGGGAAATGCGCAGGTATCCCCATCCTATGGTAACTTTGAAATGAGGTTATCATTTCTAGAGTGGGAATTCAGACAAGTCTCTTAGTGAATTGACATTTGATGTGTTGATTGCAGAAGGGCGATTGGAAAGTATTGCTTTAGTAATACCAGATCAAGGCAATGGCTCCAACCAACCAACAAGAACACAGCAGCGGCATTTCGTTATGTGAGTTAAAATGTTTATGTAAATACACCACAAATATGTACTAAAATAAAATATAACAAAAAAGTCAAAAATACGTTTAAATTTTAGTTTTTCATCAAAACGACATGAAAAATTTAAGTCAACAATTTTTGTAATTCCACCTGGTGTAAGGCAATTTAAGCCACATAACTTTCTATCGCTCCGATCGCACCACGATTAGTGAGAAAGGAAATGTCAGAAGAGAATAATGCCAGCTCTATACGACATTTCTCTATGGTCTTAACGTTATAAGTAAGAAAATAGTTCGAATATATATTTTTATAAATTTTTTCTTAAGTCTTTGTAAAATTCTCCCCTGCAGGTCTTCTAACAGTTAGAACTGCACACATCTCATAAGAGACCTTCGATTAACAGGCATGCAAGGAGACATGAAAGAGAATGCCTTACATTAAGCCTTTCTGCGCAGGTCATATAGAAGGACTGTCAAGAGTAAGGAAATGCGCAAATATGTCCTTCCTATGGTGCGATATGTAAATTCGAAACGAGGTTAGCATTTGTGGAGTGGACATTCGCACTACCTTTGTAAGCCTGCTAGAAGGTAATTGAAGTTAACTCTTGTGCTGTTGGCATGTAGCGAAGAGACTAAATACAAATGTCCGAACATTATAAGTAAGGGAATTGTTAGGATATATGCTTTTTAAAATGTTTCCTTAGTCCTTCTAAAAAAATCTCCTTTGCAGGCCTTCTAGCAAACCTCGGCTTTCAGTCCACATAAGAGACCTTCCATTGTCAGGCATGCCAGAGGACGTAAAGGGGAATGCCTTATCCTGAAGGACAGACAAAATTAATGTAGAATGATAAATGAATTTTAAATGCGTATTGCATTTGTAGGTAGGATCTTCTGACATTAGATGGCGTTCAAAGTCCATATTTTTGCTGCTGGAATTTTTACTCGTTAATAAAATTTCTTATGCTATTATACAGTACTAGGCAAGTCTAACAAGGACTTGGTGCTTAAGAAATTATTATTTATATTATTATTAACAAGTATTATTAAACATTTTCGGAATCTGTTTTCAGTCAGTTCTTCAGAGTAAATTTTTTTGCATGAACAGGTCACACCCTAAACAAATGCTTATAAATGAATACATTTTCTGAATGTATAGTATTCCATATATAATTATAAGTGGTTTCACATAACCTAAAAAAAAATAGTCACAATCATTAAATTCATTGGACTATCGTGCATGGGATTCTCTGCATAAATATCCATATATGATTACATTTTGTGGCATCATTAGTTTTTCGTGTTTTCGGTTTTTTCTCCGTCTCTTGCTGGGCAAATTAACTACTCTTAATTATGTCGAGTCATGAATCGTTTATTAGTCTTGTCTAAATACGTACACGTGGCTGTTAACCAAATGTTGGTGTATATAAAGTATATATGACTTCCAATTAATAAATGTAACTATTAGATATCTGGGGAAATCAATGCTTAGTCCACTAATTTTGAAATTTAGTTTCACCATGAAATTTCTGTATGAGAGACAATCAAAGAATTAGCTCAGTAATGCCTTGAGATTAGTATAATCTTATACTTGATGATCGTTGTATCATAAAAAGGAAGCTGCTGTAGACGTACTAGAATATGGACCGAACACTCCGAAACTATCTCAGTATTTGGTATCTCTACCAAACTAAATTATGCTTATAGTTGTGTGCATTTTGCGGATCCTTTACGCAGTTTATTTTCCGTTACTTTTATTATATCATTTCATTCATTTAAACAGGAAACGGAAGTGTAATTTAAAAAAATCCGAACATAAAATATCAATTATAACTAATGTATAATCATGGTTTATTGACAAATATAGAACGATTTCAATTTTAAATATCAATTAAATGTATATCTGTATATTTTTGAAACGCTCTTATCATCAATTATTGATGCATCAATCCATATCAGTGACAAAGTTCACAAAATCATATTGCATTTTTTTTTCTTGTCAGGATCAACATGCAATTACTGCGTTAGTGTAAATACTGTTAATGACTGTTACGTACTTTCGCAATGGAAACCAAACCGGAAAGAAAAACGTTATTTAATTATCATATGCACAGTGTAAACAGAGTCAAGTATCGCAAATTGAAATCAATATTAAATTTCACTGTAATATAAACATTTTAACACACAAATTATTAATTTCAAAAAGGACGAAGCAAAAACACACCAACACATTTACTAATACTACTACATGTCTACTAGAGAGAGGGTGACTCTATTATCATGTACATATATTGCATGTAAACTATTTACGAGTGTGTGTATTTATATGTAAAATGTAAATATGAAACTTGTGTCCATCCATCTGCAGGTAGTTCATCAAAATGCGGTCGATATAAAAAACACCCCATTGAAATTGTAAGCAAAGTTTTCCATTTCATGTAATATTTTTCTGAGAGGAGCAAAAAAACCTACAATAAAAATAAAATCTTCTGGAAGTTTTTAATCAATAACTCAGCTTTATAAAAACAACCCCAACAAAAAAAGGACTCGAGTTAGAGAGAGTTAGAAATCGCTTCGAGTTTCTATAAAACACTTCAAATATCAATATCATCTGTTGAAAAGATCGCAGAGAGTCCACGAAATGAGTCAGTTGAGATCTTTTAACTTGTAAACTCACACACCGGGATATATAAATTGTAGTAATGGATTCAAACGATTTATGATGTAAGAATCTATTAAGAAACGCAAATTATTGCAACATCTCTTGAAGAGATCGCAGAAAGTTCTAAGGGCAAGTAAGCTATGTACCTCTAACTTTCCACATCCGTGCAGTATGTCAACGGATTAAGGCGAGTATAATGTGAGAAATGAAATGATAAATATAAATGATTCCCCAATAAATGATTCTATCTTTTACCCAATTATTACGAAGAATTTTTGAAGTGAAACTTTATACACTCAGCAAAATTATAGTTTGAAAATATGTTGCTGCAAATGTAAATTCGGCTATTGCCACGGAATGTAGGATGCCAAACCGAATTGAGACCGTCAGCACTGAATTTAGTCTCCATATCTGAAATTCGCTGGATGTAACCTCATTTCATGAATGATTCGGTTGTGACAACTGAATCCTCAATTATATTCATAATGTCAACTAAATTTTCGATAATTTCTATTCCATCAACTGAATTTGGAATTCATTCATTTGCTGACGAAGTCAGTTGCTCAGTATTTTCAGAAGCTTCTTCCCAGTATTGCTAATTTTCGTAAATTTTTTGGTTTTTATTCACTTGATTCCACCATATACAGTATTGCGCAAAACAAAAGCAACAAAATGTACTCCAGAATTTAAACACATCATTTTCATAAAAAGAAAATATTTGATACAAAACTTACTATTTATTTTTACATTTTATTTTATTTTTATTAAAATATAAATCCAATGCATTACAATAAAAACAACAACTGCGCTAAAGAGAAATATGAACAAGTGTTCAGCAGACTCACAATTCAACAAAATCAATATTTCGTGTATCCGTCCTTTTTTTTGATAACTTCTTCGCATCTTTTTGGCATTGAGGCAACTAATGATTGAAAAGAATCTTCCGGAAGCTTTTCCCACTCAGTTTTTAACTTGTTGTAAAGATCTTCTCTGTTGTGAAACCGATGTCCTGCCACTCTCCTTTTAAGGATGCCATAAAGGTTTCCAATTGGATTCAAATCAGGTGATTGTGCCGGACAATCAAAACCTATTGGTTTTTAACCAATTTCGATGTGTGTTTCGGATCGTTGTCATGTTGAAACACCCATTGAAGTGGCATATTCAACTCTGCATGGGGTAGCATTTGGGTTTCAAGTATGGCTCTATATTCGTGACTATTCATTATTCCATCGATTTTATGAAATGGGCCAGGTCCTTGAGCCGATAAGCATGTCCACACCATTATATTACCAACACCATGCTTTGCAGTGACGAGGATGTTTTTGGTTTGATGACGTTGTCCTGTGTCGCCTAACAGTTTTAATTCCATCCGAGTGTATTAGATTGCATTTTGATTCATCGCTAAACAGTAATGATTTCCACTTACTTACTGACCAATCGCGATGTTTTTTTTAGCGAAGTTTAACCTTTTCCAAACAGCATTATTAATATTAAAAAAGCATTATACTAAAACTAAAAACTCACCTATTTTTCAGATGTCTTTTCGTAAGCAAAGGTTTCTTGGCTGGTCTGTAACTTTTCCAATCGTTTTCGACAGCCCGTCTTCGTACTGTGCTGTGATGAATACTGATGTTTAAAGAAATTACAATTGTTTTGGAGGAAATAAATAGATCTTTTTGTATCATCTTAACTATTTGACGGGCCGTCCGAATGGAAGTTTTTATAGGTCTTCCACCTAAATGTTAAATTTTTACTTCTCCAGTCTGCCGATACTTCTTTATCAAGCGTCAAATGCAAGATCTATTAATTTTGAATCTTTTTGCTATGTCTGCTTGCTTCATACCACCCAACAAATCATTAATTACTTCAGTTTTTAATTTGTCTCCAAACTTTTCCCTAGCCATATTGATATCGTCGTTAATAAGCAAAGATCGTTAATAAACTGAATCAAATATTGCACATGTTGAAAGATTGTTGAACATTGTAAAAGAATCGTTAGATCGCATTCTTCTCAAAGCTATTCTCTTCAACGCAATTTGTTGCTATTGTTTTGCGCAAGTGAATTCTGAGTCTGTTGTACATTTGTTCGTATTTCCCTTTGACGCAATTTTTGTTGTTACTGTAATACATTGGTTTTATAGTTTAATAATACCACTGTACAAATAAATAGTAAGCTTTGTATCAAATATTTTCTTTTAATGAAAATTATGTGTTTGAAGTTTGGAGTACATTTTGTTGCTTTTGTTTTGCGCAATACTGTATCTGGCTTGAAAACGTCTGTGTACTCAACTATCCCTTTTCAGTTTCTATGTATTCCTATTTACGGCAGTTCAACTGCATGCATCAGCTCAAAAACCGTATACTATAAAAAACCACAACAGAGACAACAGAACAGGAAACACGAAGCGGGAAATTCTTGTTTTTGAACGCTTTATCACTTTGAGTCTGTTTCACCGCTTCGTGTTTCTTCCACTCAGACAGTTTTTGAACGACGACATAAATACTCACATGCTGCTACATTTTCGCCCACTACTATTGAATAGCTTGTTACGCGCACACTGACGTCAGATATACATGCATACGCAATCACTCACTGTACAAGACGAATACCAATGGATTGATTACGATATAAACGAAGGCAACTAGAGATTAAAACAAACCCTCCCTACAACAAAATGAGGTGGCTTGCATACCTTCTAGCAGGCCTGGAAATGCAGTCAGAAGCTCGACTCTACAAATGCAATTGCAAATGCCTTAGCATTCTCAAAATATGCCAACAAATATGCTTTTTGAGGCAGTTTGTTGATATTCAACCATGCCTCTTGTCCCAGTAGGCATTCGTACAGGCCTTGTTTAATTCTTCTCAAAAACTTCGGTATACATTCACCTCTCGTGTCTTATGGAGGTCTCACCTAAAGGTACAAAAACATCGGATAGACCCGATGTTTCCCTTCCGAATGTAGGCCGGTGGAGGATGCCCCCTCGGCACATTTAAAAATATCCAAAATGCATGGGCACTTTCCAATCATACTAGTGGAAGGCAGAATAGATGATCACAGGCATGAAGACATTCTTTCTCCAAGAGGAACTCTGGCCTGGCCTCAAATGACAGTGGATTCACTGCTACAGTGGACAGTGAAGGTCTGAATTTTTGATTGGATCATCAGTGCTTCACTATACACACATATCCTACATCTTGATTCTTATTTGTTGTGGTAAAGATTTCGCTATGAATATTCTCCATTCTCCTTAATCACTCATTTGTGTTGCAAACATGAAAAAATAATACAGAATATATTTAATTTTCAACTGAGTGTCTTGAAATCCTACTCAAGATAATCATTTCAAAGGTTTGCTGGACACTGTAGTGCTGTGCTGTTTCGTATCTCCATTAATTTGGATTATTTAATATTTTGTCAAATTTGTGACTTTGCTGCCTAATATCTACCACAAGTTGTGGATCTTTTCCTGCCAGTGTAGTATAAACTTAACTCTGTCCTTTCATATACAAAGATATGAATATCCGTAAACAATGAAAATATAAAAACAGCAATAAAAATAAAAATAATAAAAGTAAACATCAACTGCGATTGTTCATAAATTGAGTACTTACATTGTTTACTCTTGTTTTTTTCTCTCTCTCTCTTTTATTTTTGTTGCTGTCGACAAGAGTTGATGGTTGGCGTTAATAAAGCTACTCCTGGTTTGTACATAGAGTTTGGTTAGGTGCAAAAGAAAGTGACGGCGAAATTGCAAGATGTAGTGTGGGCTGCACAGTGGGTAACAGCAATATAAATCATACCGTACTCTATATATATCACAATTTTACTGCGGTATTTACAACACAACATGCTACAGTGGGCGTAAGAGACGTTGTGAAAGTTAAATACCTTCACTGTACAAAGTGTACACCGTGCGTACGATCCCTGCTCTGAGCACTTTATATTTCTTTAATTTTCTTTATTTAGCCATGAATAAATACCGTTCGGAACTGGTGTAAAACTGTAGGTCCCAAGCAATGCGTGTAAAACTAGAAATCTCCCTAATCCCTTCACGGGATGTAACGGAAAACTATTTTTGTCACTTACAACAAAACAGGCTACAGTGGGCCTAAGAGACGGTTTTAACACATTTACAAGGTGTACAACCTGGGTTCGAACCCTGCTCTGAGCACCTAATATTTCTTTCGACGGAGGTCACACCGCTATTAGACGGCGACACTATTGAGTATTTAGCCACGAAAAAAAACTTCTCATAAATACCGTTCGGAACCGGTGTAAAACTGTAGGTCCCAATCAATGCGTGTAAAAGTAGAAAGCGCACAGCTCACTGGGATCAAAAAGCTCTCCCCAATGCCTCAATTGAAACCATTTTATTTCATATTTCTGGATTCAATTGTAGTTTCGTGTAAATTTTTTATGATTCACGACATGTTACCACCCACTCTACTTCTGCCACAGAAATGATTGCAGAGCCTGATTTCAATGCCCTCCCATAAAAATCTTTCACTTTAAAAATTGATTTGGATTAATAAAAGTTGTTAGTGTTTCCACTGTTCCTTTCATTGGGTTAGCACTTTTTGTTTCTCACAACAACCAACTCCGCCAAAAATCACAAGCAGCCAACTAAGAACCATTTTCATCTTCCCAGCAAAGATGAAGAGTATCTCCTTGCTTTTCAATATTTCATATGATATCGCCTCCTGCCGTAGTTAGCAAGAACTTTTATACACTTCACTAAACTCTGAGGCATGGAAGAAACCACACAACCTGCGGTGAATAATAGTGAACCCCGTTTCAGCGCTATTATGAATCATGTTGCTGATATATCCATTAAAAGTAACATTGCAGGGTTAAAAGGACGAAACCAATAACCAGCAAGAAAAATAGAAAAAAAAATCCACACTATCGGATACCACAGAGTGTATTGCTTTCTAGTTTTCACGAGGATTTCTAAAGCAGGAGCGGAGAAGGGAACTTAAAACAAACAAACGCCCATCGTTTTACTTGGTGGCTGGCATGAAAACAGCAAGGATATTCATTGCATGTGAGGAGGTGTGCGTGTGTGGGAAGAGAATAGGGATGGTGTTTGTTTGATATAACAGCTACACCTACACACTAGACAAACTCAATGAGTATGAATTGGTTTTTGTTTACATTCGTTATCCCTTTTACCCCCCATCGCCGTACTCATTCTCAAGTGGCTTTTGTTTCATCTCATGTGTGTTGTGTCTGAAGTCGTAGTGGTGTAAGATTTTTGCTTCAAGATTTCTTTAAACTGTTTAAAATGTCCTTTTCGTTGGTGGGTGGAAGGCGGTAGGCAGCCTTGCACACATATCGATTCATCTTGATTACGCCGTAGACAGGACGGACGATATGCGAAAGGATATGTTTGGTGTGTGATTTGATTTTTAACAATTCGTGTAAACCGGATATTTTTCTTTGTGGTTTTTCTGATAATTTTAAGGTTTTCTCTTTTGGAAAAATATCAAAAGGCTGCAATCAATAAGATTGAGGGTAAAGTATGATACGGCATGGTAACAAAATCCTTAATGGGCATTTGAGAACATTGCCCAAAATGTCTTATTTAAAGCCCAATAGTATAGTTTTACATTTCCCTTATGATTTAGGAAAAAACGTAGGTTTGTATTAAGGACAGGATATCTAAGCTTGCGTACATACTAAAAGATATTTGCACAATATGTGTTTGATTTTAAATTGAACATCAAATTAGGGATCAAAGAATGGTACAAAATTACGGCCAGGAATTTCCAATATTTACACTTATTTAAAGTACATTTTCAAGATTTAGATGTCCGAAAAATAGTTCACAGAAATGTTATCAGAGTGTCATGAAGACACGCGAGAGAAATGAAACTTCTTGTGTGTAATTAATATTATTTCTGCTTTTCGCTGTTTTCCGAAGACTGTGAATAATCGTCCTTACTAAGGTTTATTTTTACTAGATGTGCCTGTATCTCGTTATCTGCGATATTATCATAATAAAGGTCATGTCGTTCGTCTTGCACAGTGAGTTAGTGATTGCGTATGAGAAATTTCTTGGTTGTTAGTTTGTGATTACGTATGAGTATAGGCACTTTAGATATTGCTGTGTACTAGTGTGCCCATGGCTAATTTCAAGAAAGTATGTTTGATTGTTTGCCTCAATGTGGGTAATGGGTTTGTACTGATTGGCCCAAAAACACTCGTCTTCAATTGTATTGCTATAACTTTAAAACCACTGAGATAATTCGAGACTTATTCTTTAATATTTATCTGGGCCTTTAAGTCTGTTTTCATTACTTTTGGAAGATGATATCGGTCAATTGAATGCCACCATTTTCAATGACTATTTGCGCTCGTTTTGCCGCATTATCAATCGTTGTGGATATAAGTTTGCGCTATAAGTTATTTTACTCTTTTTGAAACTTCTCCTGGAGAGCTTCCAGAGTTTGTGGCTTCTCCACATAGACCTAGGGCTTCAAAAATCCCCAAGAAAAAACTCAAGAATGCTCAAATCGGTCGATGTTTCAGACCACTGCAAATCACCTAACCAAGATATTAGACGACCTGGAGAAGCTTCCTTCACAATATCTCTCATCTTGGGAGCTGTGTGTGTAGTTGCACCTCCATGTTAGAACCATATATCTTCCACCCAAAATTCATCAATTTGCGGAAATAAATGGTAATAAATGTTCATGGTTCTGTATCATCAGTTACCGTAACCATATTAGACATGGAGTCCCCGAAAAATTAAGACCGGATGACAGTTCTCGCGTAATACGTGGATTCTTACTGCTCTTGAAGTCAAAATTATATTTGTTTACGTAGGCCTGCAGATGAAACTGGGCCTCATCTCTCATGATAAATTTCGATTGAAAATCGTACACTGAGTCGTTGTGATTCAGGACAGCGTGATCGTAGTTTAGACTCAATTATCGGTCTTTAGATAGAACCCGATGGATTGCCAACACTTTAAGGCAACCTCTTCAAGTCATACATCAAATTGCGCTGCAGAGACGAGCGTCATCTTCAGCCACCGCGTCAATAATCTCGTCTAATCGAGCACTACGATAACTATGAGGACTACGAGGACTTCCGACGCCTCTGCTACCACGTACTTATCCAAACTCTTCGAGGTGAGAGGCTAAACGGCTTAATATTTGAGCAGTTGGCATAGCCCAACCGGGAAATTGGTGCCGAAGTTCACATTGTTCTAAAATCACTAATGTATAAATGCCTACACGCTGAAAAATCTTTCTTTATTTTTTGTTTGGATGCAAATATAACGTGTGTGTAGCCTGCCGCAAATATAATATACTTGTGTACAAACATATTGTGTTTGCTAGTCAATACTACATGTTTAAGATGCAATGATTAATAGGTTATAATATATGTTTTAGTGATTCAAATATAGTTTTGTTTGTTGAAAACTGCTGAAAAGAAAAACATGACAGACATTAAGAAATAAAATAGCAGCAGATCTTCAATTCATGAATACATTGCTTGCAAACATTTACATGGTGCCTGCAATATATTGCTGGAGCCGTTTATTTGTGGGGTGTACAAACATAGTCACATGTATTCGTCATTCTTGAGCAGTATAGCATTATATGGCTTGTCGACATGTATTCCATGTCTGTTTAGTTCCCCAATATTAAAACAAAACTGACGCTTACCGCCATTCCCACAGTTTTAGCATCTTCCGATAGGGTGATATATTTTGAGCCAGACTGTACCGGTAACATATTGTCTTTTAACAGCAAAATGTTTCCAAGTCATTTGTTCCTTTGGCAGAAGTCGAAATGTTGTTAGACTTTCAACACAAATTCAGCTCGAGTGATTGCAGACGAAAAAGTTTGAGAGACATCCAAAGCCCGCCTGTTATATTACAAAACATTTTGCGAACAAGAAGTGCAATCTGCTGTTACAACCCAGCACACAAATTTAAATCAATTTCTTACAAAAGCCGGTGCAGAGTAAACTATAAAGTTCGCAGACAGAAGATGAATTTGATAGAGGGCTCGAACTATTTGTTGGGTATCCTAAAGATATTTTATTATGTTTTACTACCAGACCAGAAACGTTTGAGGAGATTTCAATTATTTGAAAGGGGTTTTAAGTTTTACATAAACACGGCTGTCAACAAGTTGAGAGAACGTTACTGCGCTTCGACAGGTCTGACGATGTATTAAAGTTCGCTTGATTGCTTAGTAGTTGAAGACATAATTGGGCTTTGGTGATATATGATTGTGTTAATTCATGGCAGTTGTGAAATTATGAGTTTATTCTAAATATTGTGTGTCCTTGCTGTTATCCTGTAGACTATGAGGGTGTATTGTGTGAGGTCATTGTACATCCTTTGAGGTCTTGACGATATTTCTTGGAGTCTGCCGGCTAAGGTCATTCTATGCGAATATCATGTGCCGTGGGAGGTTCAAATGTGTCGTACATCACGTGGGAGGTTCCTCTATATTCTGCATCCTATATCCCTGCCGTTATAGTGTGAACAAAGATAGTGTGCCGTGTTAGGTTATTCTTATATCCTGTGAGTGCATGTGGATATCCTACGAATTCCTTCTTCATATCCTAGAAACTTAGACAGTATGCCGTGTGTAGCGATTATAATATCCCGCAAGTTCTTGCCCATATCCTGTGGGCTACATGGACTATGTTGTGTGAGGTTATTCTATATCCTGCAAATCCTTGTTGTTACCATGTGAGCTACGATAGTGTCCCTTGTGAGATCATTCTATAAGTACATCCTGAGAGTCTTCACTCATAGAACTAATAGTCTGAAAAGAAGAAGTTGTGGTCACTGAATTGCAGTTGCCACAACCAAGCTGAGGTTGTCATAATAGAATTTAGTCCCTGCAAATGAAACTGAAATTGAAACAAGCTGTAGTATGATGTGAGAACCCACAATGCGGTTTAGCCAAACCCCTCTATTTTGATTGCAACAACCTCAATTTCGGTTTGGAGAACAACTTATGCAGTTGTGACAACCACTTATGTGGTAGTGACAACCTCTAATGCGGTTGTGACAATATTAAATGCGGTTATGACAAACTGTAAAGAAGATTGAAGACAGCACAGGAAATGTATACAAGTGAATGAAAACTTTATTTGGATCGATAAATCAATGCCTGCCATTTACTTTTTAAAGATTATTTCATGCAAATGTTGCACACGGATTCGCTTCAGGTGATCCATTCTGATAGTTCAAATTGGGAAAACTTTTTTCAACATTTCGGCCGGTATCTCACCAATGACACATGTAAAGTTGTCTTCCAAGGCAGCAATCGTATTTAGCTTGTCTCTATAGACAACAAACTTCACGTGTTCCCTCGAAAAATAGTCTAATGGGGTCATGTCCTTTTGAAACCACGTATCAACCAAGTTCAATTCTTCCAGATTGGGTAAAACAAAGTCCCTGATTATCGACCGGTACCTTCCTTTGTTGGCCATAACGTTGCGACCATCATCGTCTTTGAAAAACTACGGTCCAACGATACCGCCGGTCTATACACCGCACCAACCAGTGTGTTTTTCATGGAGTATTGGCAGCTCTTCAACCTCCTCCTGGCTGATCTTCGGACCAAATTCGGTAATTTTGTTTATTGTCGTAACCATTGGGCCAAACATTAACCTCGTCGCTGAAGACCATTTTTCTATAAAACTGTGATCTTCTTCCAGTTTCTCTAAGGCCCATTCACCGAAAAGACGACGTTGTGGTAGTTCGTAGGTCAAGATCCTTACGTAAATCATTCCAACACAAACACAATTGATGGGATAGGTGATGGATGGGCATATTGCGATCTTCATTAACACTGGCGGATACAGCAGCAATATACTCCTCGGTATCCACATCACGGATACTGGTTGGTGTCCAATAGAGTGAAACTGACGCGAAATTTGGTCACAATGGATTGAGTAGTCTGCTCGGTGAAACGATTGTGACGACCATAGACGTAACTTGCGAAACACATTTTTCATTCATCATGCGTAAGATCCGGTAAAATTTGTCCAATCCTTCACAGAGGATTTGGTGCCGCCAGTCTCCATTTGGTGAGGCGGCTTTGCTTTGCATTGGTACCAAGTTCAGGCATACACTCACAGAACATATTTTAGTTGGAATAAAGGTTATAGCAACCGCAAATTCGTTTGTTGCCACCAAATTGCGATTGCCACAGCCGAATTGAGGTAGTCATGGTTGTGCCCACACCTGGTATTCGGTTGAAACGACCCCGAATCGTAATTAATTCGGTTGCGTTAGTTGAAATTCGAATTATATTCGTACTGTATTGTCCATCACTTCGGTTGCAACAAACGAATTTGGACTCAATTCGGTTGCAACAACCGAATGTGGAATAAGCCCGGTTGCAATAAACAAATTTGACATCAATTTGGTTGCAACAAAAGAATGTAGCATCCATTCGGTTGCAACTATCGAGTTTCGTAGTATTTTGGTCGCAATCTTGTATGCAACGGGCTTATTCTATGACAGCTGGAGGTTATTCCAAGTAAATTTTCCATTATACCCACTAAATTCAGTTGCGGTAACCAGATTTCGAGTTGCGTTCGGCGCAACCGTATTTATGATTGCTACAAATACTTTTCAAGCAAATAGTACCGTGAGTGTAATTACTTTCCAATATTATGCAACGGTTAGGGTGCGCGACTGTTGTGCATGAGAAAGCGGATTCGATACCTTCCCTGACCACTTTATATATTTTTCGACGATAGTCAACTCGTTTAGTGAAAGCGATACAATCTTAGCCATGAAAAAATGATTCGCAAAATTCCGTTAGGAACCGGTGTAAAACTTTAGCTCCCAATCAGTGAGAGTAAAAACTAGAGCGCTTACATCTCACTGATTGTGAGAAACTCTCCCCAATCACTTCATGGTATGTAATGGGAAACCGTATATATAACCCTGAACACGAACATCGTTACTTTAAAATTTTCCTAAGGACAATTTATATGAATAAAAATATACAAATTTCTAGGCAGTAAAAATCATTGTGCCCAAAGCATTTTCCCTTCTGCAAACCCTAAAATTAAATCTGATTAATTGTGTCTTAAACTCATTTTCCCTCACAACACTTTCATCAACATCTGCCTTGCATCTCTTTCTTTTCACTAGGCTTAACGCTGCAAGGCATTGTCTCATAAAGGACAATTGAAGGCGGAAAATATGTATTTCGCTGAAAACAAATTACTTTTCGTTGAAACGTTGAAAGAAATATGAAACATCTCATATTTTCATATATCACAAGTTTCCTTCTTCTTTGCTTAATATGCAAAAGTCTTTCGTAACTTCCAAGAAAACAAAATGAAAGTTTACTCTAAGGCTTTATTTTTATTATTTATGATTGCATACTTTTAGAGGCAGACACTCACACTCTGAAAATAACGTTTACGCACAGCTTCCAAGATGACAAATTATTTGGAAATGTTATAAATAAATGTTTGTCGCACAATGTAATATGCAAATGAAAATTTGAGCGGGTGAGAGGAGCTGGAATTTTGATAACTCCCATTAAGGATTTTACAATTTTGTCGTTTAATCATAAGATATAATTAATAATTTCTTGATAATAACTTTTAATGTGGGGTTTCATTTTTGTGTCATTGCACGTAAGGGGAATATGGTGAACATAATTGGTTCAGTATAACTAGGATGTGAACACAGGGTAAGAATTGGGATAATAGAAGGAAAATATTGCACTATTCGACGCATTTTCTTCAAATAACTACTCACTGTTGATACAAACATTTTTCGGAAAACATATTTTTGCCTCAATTTAGTTCATTCAAGGCTAACTAACCACAGTGTATACTATTTAGTTCCTAAAAAGGACATGCAGCTCTAACAAATCAAACCACAATCGATTTATGTGGGCATATGCAGCAACCTGTAGTAAGAGTCATTAAAATTACCACAGACAGATGCAGACAAATTTATCGTGACACATCTATATCCAAATGTATTTGCCTTACACAGGAAATGCAGAGGTTTAATAAATTCTACTGAGCTACAAGAAAAACGCCTCTCCCCCAACTACACAAACAAATAGATATCGATATAATAAGAGTCTTCTTATCACCTCAACATTTCGGTTAGTATCGACTTTTGTACTTGTGGCTGCCCAAACTTAAAGACAAACTGATACTATAACTCATATACACATATGCATTGAAAAACACACAAATAAACACAACTACAAACGTTGCATCACATATCCTTGAAAGTCCCAACACACACACAACACAATCTTACATTTATGAGATCTCAAACACACACTTACGCATTCTATATATATAAGCAGTAATTACAACCATACACACACACTCTCTCATCTCTCTCCCTCTCTCAAGGATGTATCAATTTTTCGTTTGAAACCCACAAAGTTGTTGAGTTTTTATGAATAGGAAAATTTCAAGTTAGAAATTAAATAAATATGATTTATAATGACTATAATTTAAATGATTTATTGAGATTAATCAATCGAAGATAAATATAAAGAGAATATAAACAGTGGGTTTAGAATAATCTAGTGGGCTTTTCCAAGCGCAATCAGGCAACCTGAAAGTCCTTTGAATTCCTCAAATCAATTACTTAAAACGTAACTCAAACGACACAGGACATTTTCACGTTTTATCGGATGGCGATAAGCTTCCCCCACTGTGCATGGGAAAGACCTTAAAATGTGGAAATTTAAAAATTAATTTTCTCTCACAATAATGTTGTGTCTTTATTCAGTATTTTCAATCCTGCACCGGAATTCTGTAACTTTTTAACGGCAAAAATCTGTAGTGATATTGACAAAATTTTAAAATTTTCTATTGAAATTTGATGAATTTTGACAAGTCAACTGCCAAGTTTTATCGTTAAAAATTTACAGAATTAGGGTGCAAAGAAAGTGAAAATGTCGAAACATCAAAGAATATTAAATGAGAAAGTAGGGAAGGCCCGTTCAGATTCATTTATTTGTCTAGTTCTCTTGGAGCTCGAAATTTATCCAACATTTTAAACAGTTTTGTCTAAAAATTACTAAAAGGAAATATACCACTTCAAAAATCAGGATGCAGGTTGCTGCAAACGAATTTCTCCTGAATTCTATTGCTACAACAAAATATATTTTCATTTCGGGTACCACCACATACTTTTTTGTGGAGGGATACAATATATTGTTGTTGTTTTTCTCTTTCCTTGGAGTTTCTCTGTTGTTGTGCACTTTAGAGTAATAGCTATTTTTGTTGTATGTTTTTGTTTGTTCTGATGTTTTCGCTTAACAATTGAAGCCCTTGGTGGAAGAAGATGTTAACTCACTTTTTTCAAAAACAGTATTTTCCTTCTTTTAATGTTACCATGGTATCTGATTTACATAAAACTTAAAAAACTAAATTTTTTAAATTAAATTTTAATTATTTAAATATCAGATGTTGACTTTTTTCTTATCCAAAATAAAATCATATACCATGGAAACGTAAAAAGAAGAAGGAATATTGTTTTTCAAAAAAAATGAATTAATACCTTCTTCCACCATGGGCTTCAATTTTTTTGTTCAAATAAATGTTGAATTGTGTACTGTTTTTTTTTATCTGATACTGTATTGTAAGGTATTATCAACTATATAATTATTCTCAGACGACCACGTCTTCTATGCCAAAATAAATTAAAACTTTACAGAGCGTAAGGAAAACACGTCCACACTCAATCTTATTGTAAACGTTAAAATAATTTATGAGAATATTGGAAATGATATTATTATTTAATAGAACAAATGTTGTGTAAGTTGTGATAACTTCTAAATTCGGTAATTTCAACCTCTAGTTAATTTTCTCACAACCTCTAGTTCGGTTGTGATAAACTCTAATGCGGTTGTGACAACCTTTATCGCGATCGTGCTGAATTTCCGTTGCGGTTGTGATTCTTTTTATGGGAGGGTATTGAAATACGGGTCGAGAAACTCTTCTGGAGTTCAGGTAACACATTGCGTTTCTGGTAATACAGAGGGGGTGAAATCAGTGTACACAAAAGTGCTGAAAGTACAAAAAGTGTACACAAGGGTTATAAAAGTGTACACAAAATGCAAAAAATTCACACAACAGTATAAAAAGTATACACTGAGGTACAAAAAGTGAACACAAAAGTGCAAAAAAAAGTACAACTGTATGCGAAATGGCAAAAAGGTGTACACAACATTAAATAAAATGTATACAAAAATACAAAAGGGGTGTACAATAATAAGGTACACAAAAGTACTACAAGTGTACACAAAAGTACAAAAATTCTACAGAAAAAGTACAAAAAGTATACACAACAATACAAACAGTTTACTTCAAGGTGCAAAACAAATACATACACATCAGTACACTCGAATATAGTCAGGCCTACACACATAAACCATCACTCACTGTTGAAACCACATTTCGCTTGGATCAATGTCATCCATATTTTGGAACCAAAATTAATATGGACGAAATAGGGTCCGATGATGCCACCAGTGAGTAAACCGCACCAATTGGCATATTTTGCTGGATAGTAATGGAGTGTGTGGGGTCTGTTGTGCTGTGGCAATTTTGTTTACTAACAAACCCGTTAAGCCAAAACTGACCCTCAACGCTGAACACAATTTTGAGATAAAACGTTGGGTCAGTTTCCAACTGCCCTGGGCCCAGTCGGTAAAAGAACGACACATATGACGGTCTCGTGGCTTTAATTCTTGCACCAGCTGCATCTTATACAGATATAGGGCAATGTATTTGGTCAACATTTTCCACGTAGTTAACGGACAGAGTGACCGTCGGTAGTGCAATGGTTAATGTGCGCGTAAACGTGGGTTCTGTACCTGCTCTGACAACCTTGCATTTCTTTCGCCGACGGTCACCTCGCTTAGTGACGGCGACACTATCGAATACGTAGCCATGAAAAAGCTTCCTAAAATGCCGTTTGAACCGGTGTAAAACTGCAGGTTCCAATCGGTGAGTGTAAATCTATAAAGCGCACAGCTCACTGATTATGAGAAGTGCACCCCTATCCCTTCATGGGATGTAATGGCAAACTATTTATTTATTTATAGTGAACGGACAAACGCCCAATTCCTGCGACTGACGACGAATCGATAACTTTCGTTTACAGCGGCGATATTCTCTTCAGTACGCACACTCCTTCGACGACTTGGTGTTATTGTATCATTTAGAGAGTATGTGGTATGAAATCTAACTACAGTTCGACGGATGGCTTGCTCAGATGGATGCCAATGTGCGCCATAAAAATCATGAAGTCGTCGAATCGATGACTGATGTTGAAAGCAAATGTGGATAGTTTGGTAGCGTTGTTTAAGCGTGAATCTATTCATGATTTGCCAGAGTATACTGATCATAAATGCCCAAAAGTGAGCGCAGTATGACAGTTCGTTTGACAGTTAACCCTTTCGTAAGTTCTACCTAAGCAAACAAGAACAGCCTTTATAACACTAAGAAAGCACAATGGAAGCAATTTCTTGGATTAAAATGTGAGAAATTTAATAAAAATTTCAAAATTTCGTATTGTACAATTGGCTTAATAGCAATATTTATATTTATTTTAAATTATATTTAACTATGTTTAAAATAAAAACCTGTACAAAGATTTCAGTTGGATGAACCAACCAACACATTCCCGCACCCTGAATCATTATGTAGATCTGAGTTTCATTTAAAATTGTTTTCTTTTATCCAAGCCAACACGCAGGGTATGCTCTCTTATAAATTCCATGCAACTTTACATAACCCAATTTAGTTGCACAACCTCAATTATGTTAAGCCAAACACAGTTCGGTTGCAACATCTTTAGAAACAAAAAGCTCTATGACTGTAGGCACCCTGTATTATGGTTTAAATCTGCTCCCCTGTAATTCGTTAAGCATCCAGCTTAATATCATTATCAACTTGTGTACACTCATAGTATTTATTTTTCCAAATATTCTCCTTAAACAGATTATGATCTGCATATCACTTTATCACGTACGACACCACCATAAGACTTTGAACAAAATTAAGATCGTAACGTGACTTCGGTAAACATTTAACTCATTTTCTTTAACATATAAACTCTTTGCCATTTCACCTCTCTGTCTTAGTTGCAACCTGACGGAAAATCCTTAATGCAATTTATATTATTTTAAGTATTTTAGAAAACTTCCTCTTCTTACAGGATAATGTTGCCACAACAATTTCTTCGAGTAAATGCAATACAAAACTTTCAAAATCAACTTTAGCTTCAAGTGTGACTAGCAAACGTAAAAGAACTTAACATAACTACTGCCTTAAACATATCCTTCGCATGTGTGTGCAAGTACTTTAAATGGAATTGTGGTGGTAAAGGCAGTTAGTCGGGTGCCGGATTAAGGGGTTGTGTTGTAAAGTGTATAGCCATAAATTAACTTGTGGGGAAAGAAACATTTTAAAAACGATAAAAACTACTATAAATTAAATACAATTTTGGGAATTTGTTTGACATAAAAGTTTGGGATTGACAGAATGTGGATAACGAAAAGTTTAACACTAAAATGTTGATTTTGAAGTGAAACATTTTATGGTTCTGTATTGAAATCTGGATGGGATATCTCTTCTCTGAGGGAAATAGAATTGCGCGGAGGTAACATGTCGCGCAAGAAAAGGGATCAAAAGTTGTACGCAAAAATCCAAAAGTGTTCACAAAGTATAAAAGTGTTAACAGATGTAAAAGCAAGTGTGCACAAATATACCAAAAAAATTACACAAATCTACAAAAAGTATACACAAAGGTAAATATAGGTACAGAATAGTACAACAAATATTCGCACTGAGCCACGCAATTAAATACACACCTACGTATATTGAACATATGCACATATATGCAATCAGTCGATGTACAGGGTGGTCCAAATACAAGTATATTCATTGCTTCATTGGGAATACCAAACACTCCCATTATTTATGGAACACGATTTTTAACTAATACTTAAATTACTCATACGCCTGAGTAATATAATCGGTAAAATTACTTTGACGTACAAGTGATTTCAATAGTACATTAAAGTCATTACTTTATGAATCTGCACTGAAATATAATGATTTCAATATAATAGGACCACAAACACTCCATTATACTATTATTACAATTCAAATACTGAATTAACCAGACTTTATTTGTAAGTAAAATTAAAATCATTTATACGTCAGACTGGTATAATTTTTACTACCACTTTGGCGTATGAGTGGTTTTAATATAACTTTTAAGCAACTCATTGCCTTCCTATCTCTTTCAGTTAAAGAATTGTTTTTAACAACATCACTGCGTTCCTATCATTAAAATTTAAATAAAGAACCATCCAGAATTGAATTTAAAATAAACATAAAATCAGGCATTCGTCAAAGAGTCGCAATCAATAATATGACTTTGGCGTATGAGTAATTTTAATATAACTTTTAATAAAATCACTGCCTTCCTATTACTAAAATCTACTCCAGTACCCGCCAGAGAAACAAGCCGAGGCCAAATCTTCGGCGGCGGCGGCTCTAAGATTTTTAGCCGGTCGGCGGCGGCCGTTGTGAATTTTTGCCGGCGGCGGCTCAATTTTCGGCTTGCAGTCAACAATTTTTTTGGTCGTATAAAAACAGTGATAGTGCGGGTGTTAATTGTAATTGTTAAATGACAAAAGATTCACAATTGCAAAAAGCCACAAATAATTACACACTGATTTAAAAGTTAAATTTAAAGTTCATTCCCTTTTTAAGTTTCAGGCGATCTTCAGCGTCTTATTCGGAGTTACAGCCATCATAGAGGAGTTTAGGGTAGAGTAATTTATTCTCTCATCTGACGTTTCATTTCACACCCTTCGTCGTATGTTTGTGCAAATGAGGGAAATTCGACGAAAATTATTTACAGCAGGTAAAGGTACAATAACTGTTGATTTAACTGTTTTATTTCGATGTGATAGAGAACTGTGAAATTTAAATGTATTTTTCACTTTTTTGTTGATTTTTATCATTGGTATACATTTGTATTGTATTTAACACAACTATTTTACCACAAAAACACGAAATGCGGTTGTTGTTGCTTTGTTGGACGTTGTGTTCCAATACCTCTATCTCGTATCAATGAACACATAATTTCCATCATTTAATGTTCACTTGCAACTATACCTACGACGTCAAAAATATTGAGAGAATAAATTACTCTACCCTAAATTCCTCTATGCCGTGTACTTTATATGTATACTTATACATGCTAACCGCCTTAAGCATCAACGTTGTGAGAGGTTTGAGAGACGTTTTTTGTATGATAAGCTGTCTCTCAAACCTCTCCTAACTTTTTACGAATAATGCCGTTAATTTTTTGTTTCAAATGTTATTTTATGTTTACTCCTTCTTTTAACTTTTCATTTTATTTTGATTGTTTTTTTTTATAACAACTTGAGGTAAATTTTTCCAATTAATATTAAAATATACAGTTGTTTCATTTTGTATTTCTTAATTTTTATTTGGAAATATATAAAATTCGTATCAAAAATCTTTATCAGAAAATGTGAGAGAGGATTTATGATATAAAAATGTTGAACAATATAAAAGTTTTTGTAAATCAGTACAAATTTTGAGAACAAATGCACTTTAACCACATAAGCCCAATTTTTTGTTTATTTAGAGTTGTAGGTTTGCTCGTGGTGTGTAAAAACAGTTAAAAATTTCAGGAAACGCATAGTTTTCAAGATATGACCTTTCAAGTATTGGACATACAATTTGAAGTATTTAGGTCTATATCTAAAGGATCGGGTCGAAATTGGTACCGCTGTAAACGCTCTGTTAACCCACTGAGGAGAGGTTTAAAGTTTTATGTTTTTTAGTCCTAAGTTTTTACGAAAAATATTCATTATGTCAATATATAATCCATGTGAGGTGTATAGTTTTACTTAGTAGGGACATAAATATTGTTACTAAATTGAACATACCCGATTAGAATAGTAAAATTTTACACACCCTTTTATTATCATATGTTTTTGAAAGTTAACACCCTTTTATTATCATATGTTTTTTGAAAGTTAACGTCTATAGCGTTAGTCAGTTGCGGGAGTTTGAAATTGTGTACATTTTCAGCATGGAGTGGTCAGATAAGGAAAACCGTATCGCAGATATGAGTCGAGTTATTAAAAAAGACTTGGGACTAGGAGCTTTAAAACGGCGTACATGACATTTGTTGACTGCAACTTTAAAAAAAATAGGATAGGAAAATCCAAACGTCTTTTGGTGAAGTACGCTGATAACTTGCATAGAAAAATCTTGTTTACGGAAAAAAATTTTTACCGTACAATTTAACAAGCAAAATGATAGGGTTTATGCATGCTTATCTAAAGAAGTATCTGAGCTCATCCCACGGGTCTAAAAGAGTCATCATCCAGCTGAAGTCATGGTTTGGTGGGGTGCTTCATTTGATGGGGTAACTGACTTGCATTCCTGTGAACAATGCGTCAAAACATAGGCCAAAGTTTACGAAGAACCTGTTTTGGAAGCAGTGGTGAAGCCGCTTAACAATTCCCTGTTCCAAAACCAGCCGTGGACTTTCCAGCAAGATTTAGCACCAACGACACAAACCTGACTTCGCAACAATTTACCAGCTTTTATATACTCTGAAGACCCTCTGGATTACAAATTGTGGAAAGTTTTAAAGGACATGGTCTGCCACAAAAGAAACCCCAACATTGATTCTCTTAAGACAGCTTTGGTTCGTGCTGTAGCTAAGTTTCCAATGGATGAGGTGCGTGTAGCTATTGATGATTGGCCAATGCGACTTCAGACGTGCGTGAAGGCCAAGGGCGGGCATTTGAAGGAAACATTACACAATACATACCAATAAATATATAAAAAAAATGTATCCAAAAACGTTCATCAGTTTCTGTTTTATAGCCCAAAATATAAGTAACAGTATTTATGTCCAAACTAAGTATAATATATTCTGAAGGTAAGATTTCAAGCTTTAATTAATTGTATCTTTAACCTTTTAAACACCAGATGATGATGATACATTTTTTGTTCCAAAACTATTAGGAAAACTGCAGCCGGTGGGACGGGGTTTAAAAAGTAAATAATATGAGGAACGATGAAAAACACCCATTTTGAAAAATTATTTAAAAAATAAATTGCATAATATGGGTTTCCAGGGTTAATGAGACATATTGTACCATAGTTCATATTTTGACATAAGTATTCTCCCAAAAAGTTTGAACCAAAACCTGAAACCGCCCACAGTGGGTTAATGGAACCGGAAAAATTAGACGTTGTTTCAAAGGGGTTTACATAATCTTCCCAATGACAAGCCGATCCGATAATAAACAGCGAAGATATGTATGTACATATATTTTATTTAAAAATTGGGACGACCTAATCTCGGTAACAAAATTTACTTTGTTTTACACGAAAAATAAAAAAGTTAACTTAAAATTACGCTTTAAGAAGGAAACAAAATCGATAACCCTTTAAAATGGTTCTGCCTCCAATGATGAAGGTTCCAAAATGATTCCAGCATTCGGAGCCGGCGCCGTAGCATGGAAAAATTGTTGGGTGTTCTTTCGCATATTATTTCTGTTTTACCAATTTCTGATAAAACGCCAGGTTATGTTTTAGTTTTGTGCCAGTTTCACTATTTTTATATGTTTGTCATTCTCGTTGTATAACGGAACTTGGTGTCATGTTAGACAGTGTTGTACAAATCATCATGAGTACAAGTACGAAGTATCTCGGTATTCGTTATTGGTTACATTAAAGTACTTAAGTTTTTAAGTACACCTAACAAAAAAATCGGCGGCTTCGAGTTAATCGACTCATATTTTAAGCCGATTTTAGCCGATTAAATCGGCGGCGGCTCGGAGTATAAAAAAATTACCGGCGGCGGCGGCTAGTCGGCTCAAATTCGCTCGGCTTGCAACACTTGATTTGAACCAATAATAAAATTACTCATACGTTAGTGGGATATAATCGAATTACAAATCGCATCCCCGAGGCGGCCAATTGACATCGCCAAGATATCTGATAACACGATTACCGAACTTAGTGTCCAAAATATCAATTGTTTGAAGAAATGTGTGACATAGTACGCCGTCCAGATGAAACCAACGATTTTCCAAGTTCACATCTTCCATTTCAGCCCATAAAAAGTCACTTTTTAAGGCTATGTAGCACTCACCGTTGACTGAAATGGCGTTGCCAAAAACATTGTTCCCATTACATCCCATGAAAGGATCCCAAGAAAAGCATTCAAGCATTGTTTTCATGTATTGAAGATCTGCTACTTGTTTGTTTCAATGTTATTTGTCACGTTTTTGTGTTGGGCAGCTTTCAACAAACACAGACACATTTGGGTCACAAAAATACATATTATAACCTATTAATCATCGTGTCTCAAACATGTAATATTGATTAGCAAACACAATTTTTTGGACTCAAGTATACTATATTTGCTACAAGCTCCAAACACACGATATATTTGCATCCAATCGTCAAAAAAACAAGATTTTTGAGGTTGAACCGCTGATGAAGAACTGTAGCTAGATATAAAACAGCTATACGTTTTACAAGGAATCATGAGGATGAATTTGCATAACATCTTTTTTAAACTATATCTCTATTAATAGAGATAAAGAATGGTCTTGGGCTTGAATAAAGAAAAAAAAAGTACGAATACTGTATAAAAGGTATAAAAAGTGTACCCAAATAAAAATGTACACCAAAGTTTAAACGTTAACTTAAATGTACCCAAAAGTGCAACAAGTTGCAAAAAAAACTTCAAATAGTTTAAAGAATCAAACAAAAAGTGAACACAAAAGTACTAAAAGTATACAAAACCGGAGAGGAAGTTCACTCCAAAATACAATATAGTTTACATAAAAGTATAAAACGTGAACACAGATGTGGAAAATGGTACATAAAAGTGTACATAAAAGTACAAAAACCAACAAAGAAAAACGTAAAATACACAATAGTTTCATGCACTAACAATATAAATACTTTCCCACTTCAATTCATAAAGTGGTAGTAGTAGACTGTCCAAACCCGAAACTGAGAAACCAGCTAACCGGTTATTGTTAATAACCATATGCCGGTTTTTTAAAAACGTTAATTTTCGAACAAATCGAAATCCGGTTATTTGATGTCGGTTAACCGAGTTTGCCCAATTTGTGTTAATAACTTTAAAAAAATTAATAGTAAATGATATGATTTCTGAATTTTAATGAAATTTTCAAATCAATAAACGTAACGTGGCGGTCTAATCGGCCAGTACATTTTTAAAAGTATACTCCAATACCCGTTGACTATCCCTACATTTACATATAAACATACACAAAATCACTCTTACTGGCAAACATATAAGCACTAAATCTCTTTGACCATACCCTCTTTCACATCATGCCAAAATACATACGTCAACCCCGCGTACAACCGCACTCACTGACAAACGCCCAAGCTCTGTCAATACTTAGCAGTAACGCACTAGTCTCAGTGGTTACACAAGAATAAGTATTTTGGTGTAGTTCTCGTTCGCGTCAATGCAGCTAAAGTACTTGACGATAAGTTTGACAGCCTCACCCGTCAGTCGCTTCCGAGCGCACAACCCGAAAAGATCTGGGGCTCTAGTTCTGCGTAGAACAACAGTAACCTTATGAAAACAGTAATTTGCAAGACGGATTATATAAATTTACCGATTATAGCGACTTCGGCTGTCTATTCAATTATTACGGCTTCTGCTAACTATTCTATTATAGCGACTCAAGCTGACTTTTCGATTATAGCGGCTTCGGCTGACTAATCGATTATAGCGGTTTCGTCTGACTATTCGATTATAGCAGCTTCGGCTGACTATTGGACTATAGCGGCTCAGGCTGACTATTCGATTATAGCGGCTTCGACTGATTATTCGACCAGCTTCGACTGACTATTCCTCATAGTGGGTTTCTTACCGACTATTCCTTTTACTTACACCGATCCGATCCCGAAACATGCTCACAGGACAAGTAACGCACATACAGAGTTAGTAACCACAATATTGGATAACGATCTAGGCAGCGAATCCGAATAAAGCGTGTGTAACACACTAAGTTCCCCATCATGTTAAAATCGACCGGACCATAACGTGCGCTGAGTAGAGTATTGATAAGCCAAGGCAAGTGCCCCCGGAAGAGTGGTGCCAAACCAAGATGAGTATTCTCATACTAAGAGGACTGTTCTCAACGAATGAATCAGTTGATGTTATTTCTGTCAAATCAAATTAATTTGTAAATTAAGGATTAATAAAAAATCGAAATTCGAACCCCCGAAAAGTGTAAACTTTTCTGTTCTTATTTCGGAAGGTTTGGCGGATCTTAACGAAAGACTATGAACATGGCTTAGCTTACCCTAGCCCTCGACAAACCCGCATCACAACATGATTTCTAATGTCAACTATTATCTTATGCTTCAATAAGTTCTAAATGAAATTTTCAAACAATTTTTTTTATTCAAATTTCAAAATAATTTTCTGATTCGAATAAGAATTATTAAGCTATACTTACACTTTATGTTTCTCGACTATCAAAATTTAAGTAATTTTAAAAATAAATGTATTTAACTTAATGTATACATGCAAATGTATTTCAAATTTGATAACGATTTTTGAATTTAAATCAGTTTAATGTGAATTTGAATAAATCTATTAAGGTTTATATTAAACTGTCATTTCAAATTGGAATATTATTTGAATTTTAATTAATTAAATTAATTAATTAATTTAAATTAATTCAAAATTAAAAGGTGATTATCGAATTTAAATTGAATTGTAAGATTTTACAAATGTATTGCAAGTTCTACATGTGTATTTTAGTTTAAGACAAAATCCCGAAAAAGATGGTTCACCGGTTTTTGCCAAAATTAAAACGTACAACCTGGTTTCCTGAAAAACTGATATTTCGAACAAACCGAAACCCGGTTTTTGGCACTCTAGATAGGAGAAAGCTTCTCACAAACAGTGAGCTGCTATGCGCTTTCTAGTTTTACATTCACTTATTGCGTCTTACAGTTTTACACCGGTTCCGGAGTATTTTTGTGAAGTTTTCTATGGTTAATTGCTCGAAATAAATTGTGAAGCAGTCGCAGCAAGGATTGAACACAAGTTCTTATAGACAAGACGCGTGCAAACTAATCATTGCACCACTGACTGCCAGATAATTGTACAAAAAGTATATACTTAAGTACAAGGAGCGTAGACTAGAAAACGAGAGACAGACACAACTATACAACAAATCCCCTCATCTACGAAGACATTAAACCGATTGTTTACTTATGTGTAAACATCCCTACACACCCATATTTACATTTAAACGAGATACACGGTTACAAAAGAGATACACGGAAATTTACAACAGTGAACTTTTACTGGTTTATTAATTAGTTTTTTTTTTTTATTTTTATTTTTTGGTTTTTTCGATTCATTTAATAAATAGTAATCACTTAATATTACACTTCTCTTAATAAAATACTTTGTATTGTTAATTATTTCATCCTGTTAAGGATTTCAAATCTTTGATATTAAGTCGGACGCCAAATTCAAAGGGTTCCGTCACTTTCTCTAGACGATATGATGCTCCATAGCCTTTACTGTCCGCATTATAATTCCAAACTAAATTAAGATTATTCTTCGGATAATACACGATAACTCGGCCTTTTTTTGTTATTACAGGATCCTGGGAGTCCGACCGTTCCACAGCAACTTTTTCAAGCAATTCCCCATTATATTGGGAGACTCTAAAAAAACCATGTAAATTATTAAATATTCAAACAAAAGATTTTTATATTATTTCTTTTTTTACTTAATTGCGTATTCATTATTTTCTAATGCTCGTAATTGCACGTCAGGGGTATCGATTTCTCCCAGCTTGAGTTGGAAGTCATCACGTTGGCCCAAAATGTCTTGTAGACTTAAGAAACTAATGAGCAAAATTGCAAAAATCTATAAATTTTATTCACAATTTAGCAAAAACTCAACAACAAAATTATAATTCTATATTCTTCTTTACCCGTTTAATGATGCTCGATTTCATGTTGTCGTGTTACCAGCTGCTCAAGATCAACTAAACAAATGCATTGAGACCAACTAATGACATACGGGTTTCACTTGCAAAACGAACAGCTGTTCCACTAAGCAAGTGGCTTTACCCCTGGCAAAAGTGAATAATGAACTATTCAGTACCCTAAGACAAGCAAGGGTAACCTTAGAAAAGAATCTACATTTAATAGGAAGTAAGAAAGAATAAATACGATGTTTTAAAAAAATATTCCTTTGGCCAATAATTTTACAGCAAAGTAGGGCACGGAATATGTTTCGGAAACAAAATGTTTATTTAGTTCTTTATGTTTAGAACATCCATATGCTGACATGCAACAATTGCTTTCCTGAGTTGAAGATCTGCTGCCATTTTGTTTCTCTGTTGTCTGTCACATTTTGGTTTTGTTTGGTTTGGTTTTTAACAAACAAAACCATTTTATTAATATTTAAAAATACATATATTATAAATATAATATAGTAATCATTGTGTCGGAAACATGTAATATAGCATAGGAAACACAATGTGTTTGGAGACAAGTATACTATATTTGCGATAAGCTGTAAACACGTTATATTTGCGTCCAAGCAACAAACCAAGATGAATTTATCACAGGGTAGGCTCTGTTTTATATACGAACTATTTTTTGGACGCTGACATTAATTCCTTATAAGTTGGCTTAGATAAGAAACACCTAGTTTCAATCAAAATGTACTTTTTCATAGAAAAAATTAAGTTTTAATACTGCTTGTTCTAGAACCAGATAATTATTAAATACCATCAGAATTTAAAGATTGAATAATTCAAAATTGAACAGACAAAATATCTTTTCAAATATTTTTTTTATATTAAATTTTGATTTATATAACTATATAAATTTTAAAACATTATTTCCCATAGAAGATATGTATATCCGACAGCTCATCCATCTTTCTTTAGATTTCTATTATATTCGTAATACCAGAATCACTGTAGCGATCTTTCGAGATGTCACTGCCTGACTTTTCAATTACTCTCTCAAACATCTTCATGATCTCTCGCTTAGCTGTGTTTTTGCGATTCATAAATTGCTGGCAAGAACTCAAACATGAATACTTAGTTTCGCTTTTGTCTAAAAGTAAATTCAAAAACCTCAAATGCTCTTGACTTTGTCGATATTTATTTATAGGTGTAGACTTTAGATGTTGTTTGTTTTTTTTTATTCTTTCTCGCTAATCAAATTAAGATTTGGCGTTAACAATAAACTACGATTAATCATCATCATGATGTTCATCGGCATCTATGCAGTCTTGATCTTTAGCATTAATAACGTCATAATAGTTATAACAACAACAACAACAAAGCATGACAGCTAGCGCTTTGTACTGCTTGCTTAGCAAATAGTTTTACAATCAGCATTCACATCTTTGCTAGCACTGTCCGTCCGTCCAGCTAAAGCCCATTGAGTGCTACACAAATATTATGCTTGAAACAACAGACAGACCGTCAGACAATAAAAAAGCATTCAAGCAGCAAATACTTCAGTCATCATCATGGCCTTAAAAACAATGCAAGAGTTAAATGATGACGAAAGACTGAACAATGAGAAGAAGATGAAAAAAAATTTTAATGCGGATTCAGGAAATGATGCAGAATAATCATTATACAGATTTCCAGAAATTGGGGAAATTCCATCAGTTGCATTACAGGAATTGAGAAAATTAAATGGAAATGAAAAGTCAATACCAGCGATTAGTAATTAGTGAGACCATAACTTAGTTTTAAAGCTATAAATATCTATGGAAAGGCTGATTCGTTTAGAGGTACATATTTCAAATATAAAATTTCATCGGGTATTATTATGCTAAAGAATAGCGAATGTGAGATGGAATCTCACCCGCGCATTTATATTTTTTTCACTAACCGGAAAAACATGATTTGTCAGGACAACTAAAATTTACCTATTACACTGTGAGATAAAATTAGATTTTTTCAAATGATGAGGCCCCCCGTCATGTTGGAGCAGTTTTTTTGCGAGTTTTGATGGTTATACGTTAATTTGTTAATTTGCCCTAAAAAAAATTCTGATCAGATCTGGCAAAACGCCGATACACGCTAAGATTTGTGCGGACACATACAGTGAAATTTTATGGCGATAATTTTTGTAGAACATTTTGACCACGCCCCCCGTCGTTTTGGAGCAGTTTTTGCGAGTTTTCAAAAAAAAAAGTAAAAATTATGATTATATGCGTGGCAGTTAGAGGGTTAATTTGTTCCACAAAAATGTTTATCGGAATCTTTTCTATAAAACTTTTGAACATATTTTGTACTTCAGAAGTAAGGAACACACAATTTTGCATGCCGATATGGTGCAGGAAAGTTACGAGGGGCCTAAAAAAAATCTGATCAGATCTGGCAAAACGCCGATACACGTATATTTTTTTAGACCTTTCTACAGAATCCGTTTACAGACCCCAATCATTTTTGTTTGTATCGCACAGTGTTATTTACATTTATTTTGTAGTACAATTTTCTGTCAAATGGTGACCGTAACTGCGACTTTCTAAGATCACAATTTTCTAAAATCACAATTTTCAATGACACGTTCGAGATGCTCTGCCCAATTCCTTCATGGGATGTAATGGGAGCCTTTGTTGTTTGATTTTGTTTGAGTATTTCTAGTGGTATTTGACCAGCGGTGCTAGTAGTAATATGGGCTTCCAACTCCTCAACCGCAGACGGCATATCGCTGGACTTTAAAGTGATATCTTAGTTATATCTAGACGTTGATATCACTGATTTAGGTGCTCAATTCACCAGTCCGATGCGGGAAATCAGCTGTTCATCGCATCGATTACGTAGTCTTTCCATGGTTTAATGAGCTGTGTAGCCTGTCACGCAGTCTCGTTGTAGTCAAATGTCGTCAAGAGATCATATGCTTCAAATTTAGCTAGTAAATGGTATGATATCACGACGCAATAACAGGCGCCATTCACAGTCACTTCCCGACCTGCCTAAATTTTGAAGAAATATTAACCGACGATTCTATAAATAAACCAATGAACCCATAAACTAGTATTATGTTTGGGTCTCACAACCCTTTGGGTTGCTCTACAACACAAATACATCAACGTTGCTGATTGACATCGTAATAACTTCATCGAAGAACTTCTTTGGTGCCGAAAATCATTAACTTGTTGACCTGGTGGAAGAATTCAATTCAATTTTAGAAAACAAAATAGTTAAATCATAACAACTTGAAAACACAACAGAACTACATTCTACATTTATCGTTCCGATAAACAACTTACCAAAGTTAGACTTCCCGTTAACGTTATCGGCCGGATAATTTTTAAATCTGCACTGAGAAAATGAAATTCTGCTAATCTTTCAACTGTTAAAACTTTTCCATAGCTAAAGTATTTTGAAGTCTATTATATGAATAAAATTGTTCAGGTTTTTAGCAGCTTAAAATGATGACAAATACCAGACTTGAAGCGTTCATCTTAACATTCAATGTTGATGTATTTGACATCCGTATTCATTGAAGTCTTTAAATTTGATTCCACAAACGTTTGAAGTAGTCAAATAAACTTATATTTGCCATTTATTTAGCATAAACATCCAAATTTATAACGTAAATAATTATTAAATATTTCACGAATACGATTTCAGTTCACAGTGAAACCAGAAAAATAAAGCATTTATTGCGTTTCGCATGCAATGCAAATGAAACAAAGTGATAAAATCTCTATTATTATTTATTTGCCATCCAAATACAATTTTTGTTCTGTATAATTTAGCATTTAAACATAATTTATTTACCATTAATTGTATTGAAACCATAACGACACAATAGCGAATTAAAAGCCTCTGATTTTGATATAGATAGTATTTGTGGCGTTAAGCGAGGCATGAGTGTGTTGTGATATATTAACGGGGGGTGTGACATCAAATTGATTACTCTAATTTGTTGTTGTATAGATTTCACCTTTGCCAAATTTAGTTTGTTATTTTATAAATTTGCTTTTATTTGAGTTATGAAGCGGCTAATTTGGGGTCATTCGTTTTCCTTGATTACCTGCCTATACGTGTTTAGCATATAATGACGTGTTAAAAATAATTTCATTTTTCATGTCATGCAATTCGTGCTTTACCTAAATTTATTTATAATAAATGAAAAAAATATAGTGTTCCATAAACCGAAGTATAACACGTGCGCCTGAAATGGTGGGTGAGGTGAATAGTAGGTGATTCAATTAGATTTAATGGTCGCAACAAAGAGGAATCATGGAGGTCTTATGAAATATGGAATTGATCACGATATGTGAACTGACGACTGCGCTCGTGCAAATGTTGAAAATCAAAATATGAATGGCATGTGAACTGAACTTTATCTAAGGATTCAAAAAATGGAAAACATTAAGATTAAAATGTTGGCGCCGTGACATAACTCCAAAGGACATAATCTCAAATGTAAAATTTGGGCTTAAGTCCACCTCAGGAGTGGTCATAATTCCAACTATTGGACTTGGGATTAGATCCATATTTTTGAATAAGAGTATTGGGGTTATGACAGTTTCCGAAGCGGACTTAAAGGCAAATTCAGATTTGGGATTCTGATTATGGGATTGTGGTCGGCCATCAAAAATGTTTAAAAGATAAAAAGAGATAAAGGAACGAAATAAACATCAAGTTATTTAAAAGTTATAAAATTGACAAAAAAAATTAAACCTTGAAATGGTATGAAAGATTTAAAAATAAAAAATAAATAAAAAAAATTTTAAATTTTTAGAATTTAAAAAATTTCAAAATTTAACAATTTCAAAGTTTAAAAACTTATAAATTTTAAAATTTAAGATTTTCAAAAATTAAAAAGTTTCCAATTTAAAAATTTTAAAAATTTAAAAAATTAAAAATTCAACAATTTAAAAATTTAAAAATTTATAAATTTAAAAATTTAAAAATTTAAAAATTTAAAAATTTAAAAATTTAAAAATTTAAAAATTTAAAAATTTAAAAATTTAAAAATTTAAAAATTTAAAAATTTAAAAATTTAAAAATTTAAAAATTTAAAAATTTAAAAATTTAAAAATTTAAAAATTTAAAAATTTAAAAATTTAAAAATTTAAAAATTTAAAAATTTAAAAATTTAAAAATTTAAAAATTTAAAAATTTAAAAAGTTAAAAATTTAATAATTTAAAAGTTTAAAAATTTAAAAATTCAAAAATTTAAAAATTTAAAAATTTAAAAATTTAAAAAATTAAAAATTTAAAAATTTAAAAATTTAAAAATTTAAAAATTTAAAAATTAAAAATGTAACAATTTAGAAATTTACAACTTTGAACGTTTAAAAGATTTAAAAGTTTTAATCTTTTGAAACGTTGTTTTGTCAAAGGTTGAGATAGCCTCAGTCATGTCCATGGTGTTTCTTTGGGATTCACCAACGAATACAATAGATATATCATTCACTAGCTGAAATGCAAAGCAACGTAACAACAGTTTGCATTATTTGTTACGGGAGAAGAAAAAAAGCTAGGAAAATATAAGACTACAAGTTCAGTAGACATATTTTCGAAGCATGTCTAAGGTAAGATCTTACTTAAGATAAGGTTCTATAATTTCTTTCCCATTTTGTAAGTGGACTTGCATCAACAACGAAAATTTAGTTAAGTCGTTTTGCATTTCATCTAACGCTATGCATATCCTGCTGACTTTAACAACACATACAATCATCCATTATGGACAAAGCCACTTTCAAACTTTTTGTTTCTCTCTGTTTATTATTATTATTATTATTATTATAAATCATATTTGCGGCTGCTTTTCCTTCCGCTCAGTTCATATTTCGTTAGAATTCTAAATATAATACAAATAAAGTCTTTTTTATCAAAAACACTAGGGGATTGGTAAAAGTTAAGTCCATTCTGTGACTTATCTCCCACTCCCAACAATTTCTGTCCAACAGGACTTTATAGGGAATTTCATACTTGTGACGATAGAGAGAGGCATTCTTCTTATAGGAGTGCAATGTCTATTGTCGTATTAGAATGTGTCTGTGTGTATGTGTTGCAGGATCTATCTCCTTATCTTCGTGTGTGAGGTTGTGTGTTTCTGTGTGTGTGTGTGTGAACTTATATCTGTATGCGGCCAATTTGATATGTAAACATAGTATACTCTGAGGAACTTATTATTTTAATATTATCACAACTGAGACCTCCGCTCGTAGGCAGAGAATTCATCTTCTTCTTTCTCTCAAACCCATTAACCCCCGTCGTCACCACCCCAAAACACCACCTTTAAGAGCTCCCTGCTTGTGTGTGGGAATGAAGTTCATGGTGAATTTGTTGAGAATTTAATAAAGTATAAAAAAATTATAAATAAATTACTTATAGTTAAGACCAAAAGTTTGTGGAAGTTTCTTCATTCATCAGCGATGAATTATTTAACAAGTTCATATATTTAACAAAAGTGACAGAAACAAAAATTGAAGTCGCCTGCTGAACCAAGAGAAATACAATTTGAACCAAGAAAAATAAAAATTCATAAATGAGGTAATAAGGAAAAATTGAAAAACTTAAAACTTTGATTGAATGATTGACTTAATAACAGCAGATATTGCCTTTGTTTTCTTTGAGCACAGCTGGCATAAACAAATTTACCAGCTCCTTATAATAATAAGGAGAACAGGAGAGAGAGAAACCCCGTTTATTTAAGAAGAAAAAGTGGTTGTGCAGAAAGCGCGAGAGTGAGCAAATGTAGTCTTACAGAAGGAAGAATGAGGCCCGAAAATTCTAACGAAAAGTACAAAGTCAAACCAACGGTCATGGATGAGGGGTTGCTTTTTGTAGAGATAAAAACTGGAATCTAGACGCAGATGTGCAGAGTATGTTGCGAATATTGAGATATCACTTAACTGCTTTATTTCCCCTAGAGACTTGCAAATACCGGATGATGACGTCGACTGCCCCCACCCGGTCAAAGCGAACTTAGAACTGCAATTTCTCGACTTAAAAGTACCGAACACGCTGGTGCTGATGGACTACCGGCTGAGCTGTTTAAGGATGGCACCTACAAAATCTTCAGTCAAAATTCCAAAAGATATCACCAAACCACTTAAAACGAGGCGAGACCTCAGGCTGGGCGACACCTATCCTGCGATCTCTTCAATATATTAATTGAGATCATCATGAGATATGCTGGAGTCAACACGAATAAAATTGTCTGCAGCAAAAGTCACTTTCTGCTCGCGTATACTGATGATTTAAACATCATTGGGTGAAATCTGCCAGAAGTTACTGCAGTATTTTCGAGAACTGAGAAGGAATCCGCGAAAGTGGGTTTGACAGTAACGGAGGACAAGACAAATTTAATTGTTTCGACAAGCAGAACATCCACCCGATTGGAAGAAAGGGTGAATATTGATATACGTTATTATTTCGAGGTAGTGGATGAATTTATTTACCTCGGGTCTATCGTGAACATATGCAATAACGCCATATGCAAAACTGAGAATTGTGCTTACTAACACGTATTATTTCAGGCTAAGCAAGCACTTCAGACATAAGACCCTCTCTCGAAAAGCAAAGATCCAACTATATCAGACTCTCATACAACCAGTCACATCAAAATAAATCTGAAAACTTTCAATGTCAAAGAGGGCAATGACAACCACAACCTACAAGACATGGTCTTGGAACTGTGAGAAATGACAATGGTGACAGGCTCATAGATTTCTGTACTCGCCATCAACTGTTCCTCGGCATAACGAAATTCCCCCAAAGAGATATTCACAAGTATACATTGGAGTCGCCTCTTGGCCAAATCTTCAATCAAATTGAACATATACTTGTCCGCAAGATGTTATTGGGTTCCTTGCTGGACGTTAAAACTTAACATGGTGCTGATATTGATAAAAACCACCAACTCTTAGTGGCCACCTTCCGTCTCCGTCCAGCGGCTATCACCGGTCTTAGAGGCAAAATCGTAAAACACCATACAGACCGTCTGCGGGACCCATCTATATCAATGATGTAGGATCAAACTCTACGCTCCAATTTGACACAGGGCAGTCAAAATACGTGGTTAGGCATTGTTCGAACGCAGAATGAAACAGCCAAAAAGGTCCTTGGTGAGAAAATATATGTGAATAAATATTGGATTAGTGCAGAATCATGGACTGTAATTTGAAATCGATGGAGAACATTCGTTGACGCCCTATGTTTTTCGTGAACCTTTCAGTTAAGCTTTGTATTGTAATAATGATTTATATTTTTATACTTTGTTTAAATAAATAAAGGACATATATATAACTAATTCACTACAGTATAATATGTGGCTTTTGACATGTAGAATCACTCACTGTACAAGACGAACGAGTGAAGAAAGATTTAAATTGCATATAGAATTATATTAATTGTAACTGTAATTGCCACTTTTATTCGAATATGGTTTCTACCATATAGCTACCGTGGCTGGCTCACATCTAGTCCATTTATGAGGTCAAATTGTCGATAACTTTTTTGCAGCTTTTGTGGTAGTATATCGGTAATACCACGGCGAATGGTGACTTCCAAGTCGTCAAACGTCTTTGGTTTCACGGCGTATTTATTTAAAAAAAATTACAACAATATTAAACAATATTACAATACAAAGTTTAAATAAAAGGTTGACGAAGAACGCAGGGAATCAAAACCTCATCATACGGAATCGGAATCGCTCTATAGCCAATTCGTGGCCAATTCACATGTCCAAAACGAGAAATTATGCTTTCATCAAACATTTCCTTCAATTCATCATGACCAGCACTCTGTGACATGTAACGCCGTTATTTTGAATCTACAGCTCTACCACGTCAATGCGAGTCAACGAAGAAGTCATTGATCACGGTTAAATAGTGGTTACCATTAACTTCATCGTTCTGGCTGACATCCGTTTTGAAAAAATAAGTACCAATTATTGTACACAGATCCAAGTGCTGTGCACGATGATAACTGGACTCATTTGGGTCTTTGTCAATATTACTTTCTGAAGCAGCAGTAAGTTCTTCAGTACGCACTACATGACGCCTCGAAGTGTAAACGTGGTGAGAACTCGATTCATCATTACACGAACTAACTACCCTGATGAAAGATTAATTTGACCATAAATTGGCAGTGATTTTTTAATCAAACCAAGCGAAACGTAAATTACATGACAACTATTAATATGGCTGACATTGTAGACAGTGTTGCCAACGAATACTCACAGTCATTACACAAAAAATTGAAATGCAAGAATATGTACATAATTTCAACTGCACCTATTAAGTTTCACTTCTGACGCGTGTTTTCGTGACACCCTGATAATATTTGTCAATATTGCCTTTGGCCTATGATTTTCATTCAAAATTTCCTTTCGAGCTTGGAATTCTGTGAAAAATATTGATCCTGATTAATCCTTGTTTTGTAAGAAATTAAAGGTTTTTGTTAAACTTGTCATAATAAACTATCTTACAGTTAATATAAAGCATTTGTTGGAACATAAAATACTGTATTAATCTGATTTCCATTTGTCAAGTATGTTCACCTTTTTGCTCAATCATAAATACCCACTCCATGTTTCTGTCATGTTCCTGTATTATTAGAAAATGTCTATGATCCTGCCTATGTAGCTATTGCAGTCCTTACTTAATTGATTTTATCTGCACAATTGAGATGTATGTATATATGTTCATTTAGTTATAGTTATAATTCCTGGGCTATGTGTCCTAACCATATAGTGGGTTGTAGTAACTTCTATTACGCGGTTTTTATTACACCAACGTTTTAATATCCAGTGATGATGGACTGTTCTGGTCTGGTTGTGCCACAGGAAGTTTACGGCTCTCACAACTTACATATGCAAAACATTTTGCGTACATGGAACTGTATTTGGTTTATGACAACAACAGAAACAGCCACAACAACTGGCAAGATGAAGAGCATAAACAAGTTTTATAATATAGGCAGACGACTATATGGAGTTCCTGCCACTACGGCATGTGGCATTTTAGAAGTTGAGTTTAGTTGTTTTGCGAAACGAAAAAAATCACAGCGACGTCTGTTTCATTGTTAACTTGGTAAACTTCTGTTGCGGGCGGAAAATATTAAACTAATTTGGAATTTTAAAAAAAATTAATTAATTTAATATATTTTAAAACCCAGAAATTTTACACATACTACAATATTCGATTTAAGGAAAACAAAAGTTCTTGCATAATACAAAAATCTTGTTATTTCTTAATTAAGGATAAATGGGCAAAAACCCGATTTTAATTTTGAGTCTAAAATCCACTTATGGGCCTTGGCCAAATTCTAAATTTAGCCTAAAACAAGTTTCACTTATTTCTAATCAAATTCCAGTGGCAAAAAGGACAAAGTGCTTTGCGAAATATGTTGGCATTGTAAAGGATGAATTTTATATTACAAACCCATATGCCACACACACATACAAATGGTAACAAGGATTCGCATATTTGCATATATATATATAAATATATATGTGTGTATGGGTACAGGAATACAATGTAACCACGCATGTAAATACTTTTAGCTACTTTACATATTCATGGTTGCATACATAAGTAGGTAAACAAATATATTACTTGTATAGTAACCCACCAACTGCAGCCCAGTAACGATACCGGTTAGGCCTTTAGGTTGTCACTGAGCTCGTGACACAATATATATGCCTATTAAGAGAAGAATTGGTTGATGAAATTCTGTTTCCTTCCTTACATTTTGGGTAAAGTTCGGTACCATGAGAGTAAACCAAAAATGCTCTCACAAATAGACAAAATTGCCCCCAAATAAAGAAACACAAATAACCGCATTTCTTACCCAAAAGTAAACGTCAAACAGTGATGAAATATATTTGTCAAAAGTTTTTTGTTGCAGACAATCAAGTCACCCAATTGCGCCGCCACCAACGCCGATTTATTTTGAGATTTTAATCCGCTTCCGCTGGTTAGTTTAAAAAAGGCGCCGACATCAACTATACGGCTCCCATCGTCTTGAAATATGAGCCGGCTTGGTAAGCTAAAACCGCCACAATATAGGTTCGACTTGGTTCTCTGATTTGTTGTTGATTTTGAACAGCTGCTCGTTTGGCATTTTACCAAACTTACCCGAGGAAAACTTTTGGGAGTGTTTGGTTAGAAGAGAAACTTAATTTACTCTGAAGAGAGAACATATGTTGCCAACTTTTACGTTACCCCATTTTTGCGTTAAGGAGCAAATATGGGATGATTTGAGCTTCCGCGAGATCCCGCGTTGACGCAAAGAACAATCCTATTATCCGTTGGTTAGGGCTACACCTATTCCGATTATAATTTATTAAATATCAATTGAATTTCGGAAATTAATTGAATTTTCCAATTGAAATTAAGAAGCGATCAAATTAAATTTAGAATTTCCAATTGAAATTTATTAAACTCAAATTGAAGTTCAGGAAATATCTATTCAAATTCAGAAAAAATCTATTGAAATTCAGAACAAATCAACTGAAATTCAGTAAACTCAAATTGAAATTCAGAAAATATCAATTGAAGTTCAGAAACAAATCAGAAAATATCACTTGAATTTCAGAAACATCAATTAAAGTTCTGAAATTATCAAATGAAATTTAGAATTTCTATTTGGAAAACAGAAAACATCAATTGAAAATTATAATTTCTAATTTCTATTTTAAAATCAGAAAACATCAATTGAAACTCAGAAAAAATCATTAGGAATTCATTGAACTTAAGTTGAAATGCAGAAAATATCAATTGAAAGTTCGGGAACAAATCAGAAAATATCAATTGAAATTCAGAAACATCAATTGAAGTACAGAAATTATCAATTGAAATTAAGAAAACATGAATGGAAATTCATAAAATTTTAATTGACATTCACAAAATATCAGTGGAAATTCAGTAAACTCAAATTGAAATTCAGAAAATATCAATTACAATTTAGAAACAAATAATCTGAACTGCGGAAAATATAATTTGAAATTCGGAAAACATTAATGGAAATTCAAAAAATATCAATTGACATTCAGTAAATATCAATTGACATTCAGAAAATATCAATTTAAATTCGGAAAATATCAATTGCAATTCGGAACTTACAATTAAAATTAAGAAACGATCAAATGAAATTCAGAATTTTCAATTGAAGTTCAGAAAATATCAATTTAAATTCAAAATTGTGTATTTGAAATTCAGAAAAAATCAAATTGAAATTCAGAAACAAATCATTTGAAATTCAGAAAATATCAATTAAAATTCGGAAAACATCAACGGAAATTCAGAAAATATAAATTCAAATTCAGAAAATATCAATTGAAATTCAGAAAATATAAATGGAAATTTAGAAAAATTCTGTTAAGAACTAAAATGTCAATTGGAATATACATTTGTCTGACGGCCAATTGATATTTTTTGAATATTATTTGATGTTTCTGAATTTCAATTGATATTTTCTGAATTTTTAATTATGTTTTTTAAATTTCAATTCCCAATTGAAATTCAAATGGGAATTTTGAATTTGAATCGATATTTTCTGAATTTGAATTATAAATTCTTAAATTAAATTAACATTTTCAGAATTTCAATAGATTTTATCTGAATTTCATCTGGAAAAGCTGTAGTCTGCTGTACAAATAAGGTTGTTCCCGAAGGCTGAATTCGTTCATCCAAAATTTGATTACCCACCTGGAAAATGCCTTATGAAACACCTTCCAAAGTAGACAACCTATTTGTACTCTGGACAACGGTCCTAAGATCCTTCAGCTTAACTCCCTGAATGTCTGTTAGATCCATGGTCCTAAATCTTTTCTCCTACTCATACAAAAGGCTAAGTAGTAGCATAAGAGAAGAGGACGAACTCCAGACGCATGTCAGTCTATTAAACAGTGTCCAGTGATCACAGTGAAGAGCATAGAGATATCTTGTCTTGCAATCTGCAATTCGCACGTCTGAAAGCTTCTGTTTTGAGAATGAGCTTGCAAGCAGAAAGTGGCATACCAACAAGTTCCATATCTAGTGGAACAAGTAAGGGGTCCCTTATCTCTTCAGCTCATCCGGCCTATGTTTCCCTGGTAGGCGCCGGTGCCCCGGCGCCCACATAATTTATATAGATGGTTGACCTATTTAGAGATGAGCAGTACATGAATTTATTAATGCAGCTTGCGGAGAATTTTATAACAGCCGGACTTTCAGAGAAGCCTCCTTTTAGAAACCTATTTCTTCTACCAACAACGAACGTGGTGGCCTTGTCGCTCCATCTCGCAATATACTTTTCGGGAATTAATGATGTCTTAAGGCTGTTAGATCTTATGCCTTTATATGAAGGCCTGATAGCAGACCCTCCAAAACATGACTTCCGACCCTGGGATATGTAGGCACAATTCAGGGCATATACTTACATATGTATTTGATAGTGTGATATACATTTACGCTCTAAAATTTTCCATTTTTATGTAAATAATTTAACACACTAACATTTTATATACAATATCATATTGTTTTGCATAGGCCTCTCCTGTTTCGATTATGAAAATAAGAGAGAAAAAATCAGCTATTTTAAGTCTTCTCCCAAGTGGGCAAATATGCAAACAGACACAAAATCAAATACAATAAAACAGGCACAACAAAACAACAACAAATATGTTCTTTAACAACAGAGTTACTAGCGTTGAAATAATTTGAAGATAACATTTATGTATCACAGAACGTGGTCCTATTTAAACAAGTAACTGTCAAAATCCATATAGTGAAGTCCGTGGTTTGGTCGAAATTACCAACTTTCTTGGGAAATCCGCCTAGGGCATTTCTTTCGGTGAATAACCAGCCTATAAGGTCATGAAATGATTTTAGAGAATCTGAGGCAGTAGATTACATGAGACTGACTACTGGCATTCCTGAGAGGCGAAATTGGAAGCGACTTGTTCTATTGGAAACGGAGCATGTGGCTATGCACCTTTCTGCACATACCGAGATCCAAGCTCATGTTCTCAGAAATTTGCAAGATCATCAAGCCAGTATGACCAATTAGTAACCTGATTGGTACTCTAAACTTTATATTCATTCCTAATAGGAAGGAGCTCCACCCTTTCAACGGACTGCAAACGCCTTGTGTACCTACAGCTATTGAAACCGATCTTGTGCTACGGAATCGAAATATGGGGATGTGAAAAGAAATCCCACACAAAACAAATCCAAGTATTTCAGAACAAAGTCCTAAGGAATATAGTAAATGCTCCATGGTATGTACGGAACATGACACAATCAAAAGCCATGCCCAGAAACATATACAAAAGATGTCCACACATGATAACTCTGCAGATCGGCTTGTTTTAGAAAAAGACGCCCCCAGGAGATTACGACGCAAAAAACCACAAGATTTGATCGGCGAGAACAACAAATGAGGATGTTTTTTTATAAACATGTTTTAAAAAATTTTTAAGTTGTAATATAAAAGAATAAACCTGATAGTTGGTCAGCATATGACCAGTCGCAGAAAATAATGAGAAGAAAAAAATCCTAGACAAAATATATCTACGCTAGTAGATGAGATCATTGGACACTGTTTAGTAGACATACATGTGTCTGGTCTTGGAATCTCAGCTTATGATTTATGCAGTGAAGAGGAGGACGAGAGTGTCGAACATCCTATTTGAGCGGTGGTACGCATGACATTCCGAGTTGGAGGAGTAAGTTTTAAATAGAATAGAAAGCTAAATTTGTCTAGGATAATATTTCTATATAAAAAGTATCTCAAACAATCTTGTCCTACGAAGAGGATACAATTGAAAAATTTTCAGCTGAATCAATAAAACTTAAACTTAAAAACCTAATATTTGGATAATCGAAGATTTAGTGGTACAACTTCTTATGGACCATTTAAGTTATCCCAACTAAATTATTTTATACGAAAATATACTTCTAAACTTCTAGCCTTTATGCTCTTTTTTTAAAAACTTTCCGCAAAACCTTTCTGATATTCCTTTAAACTGTTCGCTATTATCCTCTTCATCTTCCACAATTTCCATTACCATATAGTTGCAATATCGCTACGTTAAATTGAATCCTCTAGAATCTACTTATTTACTACCCCATTGGCTGGGCACACATTTAATAAATATACCCAGGGATTTCACTATAAAACCACCATTTAACAAAACTGCGCGCAAAACTAAGGATGACTGCAGCTATTCCATGTCCGGGTTGGGCATCCGAAGCAACAATACCAAAACTATTTGTATTATATTAAGTATTAAATACCATCTTAGCCGCATAGCAATTCGCTTTGTACGATGCGGCGTTGATAATAATATGGTGGAAAAGGTAGAGGATGGGAGCAAGTGAGGTAAAGAGACCAAAAGGGAATGGATAATAATAGGGGAAGGAGCTCAGCACTTAGCATTTATGTTCAGCCAAAGAATCCTACAACGAAGACTGTGTGTTACAAATTAAATATATTTTTACAAAGCTTGTTGCATCTGCAAGTTACAAGGATCTTCCTGTCAAATCCCTCCCTTTGCTACATATTGCTGTACTTTTACTACTGAGTCTACAGGAATGTCCCTCTCTAAGCCAAGGGGTGGTAAAACAGCTGTTGAAATGCAGTTCTTATTTTTTGTCTGTTAATATTTTCCTCAACAGGGTCCTTAACAGATTTGTTGGTTGTTGGCCAAGACATTATAACAACATTTTTGCATTATAACAAGGACTCGTGGTAAGCACAAGACATATAAAAAGTAAAACCCCAAAATGAAAGTAGATAACTTGAAGTCCATCACAGCTTAAGGTCGTCTTTGGCAACAGCATTGTCAGCATCAGTGGCAACATCTTTGCGTCTCCCCCTCTCAACATCATCCGTATCAACCGCGTCATCATAAGCATCTTTGCATATCCTGGGAATTTCCTTTGCAGTCTGACTGACGATGATAATAAAGATTATGAACATAATTTTGATATTTAAGTTGTTAAGATGTTATGATATTTCTTTCTTATTATTCCCTTTTAAGTTGCACTTTCCTCTTTCTCTTTCTTCTTGTTCCCTCTTTGTAGAGTGGTAATTGCATTTCTTGTTATAAGGAAAAAACTAAAGGACAGGAAACAGATTTGGTGCAAGGAAGGATAATTAAAGTTGAATTGCTTGATCCTTTTCTTTTTGTGAGGAATTATTTTCCTTAAGATATAGTGACGACACAGCAAAACTGAATGGGCAATAAAAGGAACAAAGAACTTGAAATCCGGTTTGCCGAATAGATCAAAATGCTAGGCTCTGTATCATGGAACAACATGGCCTTAATGCTGGAAAGAGGCTGAATACTAAGGTACAGTTTATATTCTCATGAATGGATGCATACAGTTATTGTTATTTTATACACAAATCGTGTAAAATTTACCTTCAAAGTAAATGCACTGAGGGCGTATAAGTAATTCGAATTAAATTATTATTACTCATGCGCAAAAAAAATAAATCACTTGGAATTCAGAAATTTAAGTTACGATGGAAGATGTAATGGGATAGTAAACGCTGTGTCGTTTTAAAGTCGCAATTCCAAAGCTAATTTGCTTATGATGGGCAATTATCAGAGAGTGGCGTAATCAAAAGATTAGAAGAATTGGAAACAAAAGTGGAAAGAGGTTGAAAAATGTGGCACACTTTATGTACTCGTCAATGGTCCCCGGCAGTTATTCACGGAAGTATCAACCATTAGTTTCAATGAAATATAAAAATAATATAAAAGTCACTAAAAGAACCGAGGCTGGTTTGCAAACAAGGCGCGAGAGAAGAGTTGGAATGAGTAGTAAGCATACAATTCACAGAGGCGTATGAGTAACTACAAATGAATTAAAATTAAGTATACGCAGATATTAGATTTGTTTAAACACCCAAATTTTAAATGTTATACGACTGATATTTTTATATTAACATAAAAGTTATCAAAAATATTTAAAATCTTTCTAAATTCTAAGGAAAAAAATTATGTTTGCAAAAATTTAATTTGACTTGGATTTTATCTCCTGGCATAAGAGTCAGACAATTGTCACTGTTTGTCACTTAAAAATTTCTAAACTTATTCTCATTTGATAAACAGTGTAAATTTGTGCGAATCCAAAATAACACCAAAGACCACAATGCCCACTCATTGCGGGAAGCTCCAAATAACGTCAAAAATCCCAACATTTTTATAGGAGATGTAATAAGAAAACTGCCATTGGGAGGATACGATTTATAGCTCAGTTGCTCGTCACTCTCATTGTCATTAAGTGCTGCAAGAATATCGGAAGAAGTGGAAGATCTTCAATTCATGTTCACTATAAGCCTTTAAGGGCTTAGGAAAACTTCTCATATCAGTACTTCTGGGAAATGGCCCCATATTTAACGAAGTGGTTCTCATATTATAAACACCACTGTTCGCACATTACAACAATATCAAGGAATCCGCGTAAATTATTAAACAGATTATTATTCTAGTCAAGGGTGTGTATGATTATTACAAATAGTCATTACCGTAGTATATACGGCTTATAGTTTAGAGGGGGTATTTCGTAGAATATATCTCTGATAGGTTGCTAGTGAAAAATTATATCATAACCACCCGTCTTTATACCCACAGACTGAGAACACATCAACATATCACATCAACTTATCTTAGGAACATAATCAAATTCTTTTCCTACATCAAAAATGGTTACGCACTTGGGTTGCAGAGCAGTTAATATACGTGACATGGAAGCGTATGAGTAACACAAATTAAATTCATATTAAGTATACGTAAGCAATTCGATTGCTTGCAAAATTTCCGGTTTAAAATTTTTCGAGAGGCTTGAGAGACGACGATTCAACAAACATCTCCCACAACTTTTTATGAATAAGGCTCTTAAAGTTTATATAGCAAATTTAGGTTAAATTCGATTGTTTTTAATTTAAATTAAGAAATCTCTAGTTCTCTTGCAATCTTTTCAATATCGTTTAACAAAAACTTCAAGTTACAAAAACGTAGCCAGTTTTGTATGTCTCTTGGTTCTTTCAAAGGCGCTTATTCACGAAATCCTTCTCTGTCATTGTAAAATACGACTGCTGCTGCCTTTGTCACAACTGTCGCAACCTAATCTGGCCACCGATTAGGAAGATGAAATTGCTAAGGCAACACACAAACGCAGATTCGAGTATTCAATTTGAAGCATTATAGGCTGAGCAGAATTAAAACTGAGATAAAAGTTTTGGATTGGCATTTCGATAAGTTTAGGCTGAAAAAGCCGTCACGGAGAAAATTTATACATTCATACAACGACCGTTGGCAACAGCTTTGGTCCTGTATTTGAAGCTATTAATGACATTATCAAGAAATTATCTTGTCATTTCAATGCATGGTATATGAAATGGATTAGATAGCATACGCTGTACGGGTACGTATGAGTATTAACAAATATATTACCATTACGTATACGCAAACGTTTGACTTGCTGGGAATGGAGTTGAAATTTTAAATTTGCGTATAGGGAAACGATCGAATTGCTTGGAAATGGGCATTGTAATGGAACATGTTCTAATTCATTTCAATTTTATAAATTTTTATTTAAATTATTTTATAGTTGGTAAAAATTGTCCCTCTGTTTCCTGATCATTTTGAATGAGTAATTTTAATTGTTTCTTCAAAGTTCTTTAATCACATTATAAGTTACGTCAGCTGATAACTTTGGCAGGAGTGTCGTAACTAAATCTACTTCCAGTCTGTGCGATTGACTGGTTCGAAATTTTTTTTTAGAAGATTGAAGTAATGAAGCTATCATTCAGATAACATCTTTATAACGTGTATTGTAGAAATATCTTCAGAGTCCATCCATTTCAAATAAATCTGTGTTTACGAAGCTGACCCGCCGGCACCAGCTATATTCCTTTATGCTCTGTCAACATTTTGCAAAATATATTTTTCTAACTGTGCTCATCATGGCAAGTCGTTTGAGAGCCATGTTGATCAAAAAATAAAACTGTGTTTACCTAAATACAGTAGAAATCGAAACTTCAACAGCTGATAGGGGACTATAAGCACCCTCGCATAACAAAAGTTTGACTTGCCCGTAATCAGCACTTAAATGCGCATATTTTGAGACACCCTCCCCACGATTGAAATTCCAAAACCCGCTGTTTTCAGTATAGTGTATTACATACTCGTAGTATATGGTAAAAGGGTGCGTATGATTATTAATAAATGTATTATCATTACGTATATGGAATTTGGAAATTAACATTTTAATTGGATATGGATAAGAATTAAAATTTTTTGGAAATTTTGTCATTCAAAAACGTCTTTAAATCCCAGCTTGTATAAATGTTTTCCCACCCCTCCATGGAACAATAAATATGGGTTTTACGCACCACTGTCAGAGTAATATCTCTCAGGCTTAGTAGTATTCATCCTGTCACTGATCTTCTTCATTTCGATATTATAATGAATACCTCCGATTCATATTTAACAATTTGTTACCTTGTTTGTTCCAATTTTGGATTTTTTCAAATCAAAAATTTAATTTAATCGTTCATTACTGAATTTTACACTAAACTTCCTTTATTTCGCTTAAAACCAACTATCCTTTGATCCCTTTATTTCTGTGCAATTTCTCTCTCCTTATTTGTTGTGTGCCAGCAAATTACCCTTCCGGTCAATCGTGGAGATTGTGCTGCTTTTTGTAGTGTTCGGTTGCGGATACAAAGGGATGAGCTCTGTGTGAAAAACTGCATTTATGATTTGTGAAAATTTTCCGATTTTGATTTCGAGTGAAAAATTATGTCTGTGCATGGAAAATGCAAAACACAAACAAGCAATCATAATTCAGCTGGCCAAAAGAGACGAGGATGTTTTGTACTTTTGCCATTCAGTGAATGCCAGGGTTGGCAATGCAGGATAAAGTTCGCCATAGAAAAAAAATTTGAAACTCCCATAGAACGAGTAATCAAAAGAGTATGATGCTTTATAGTTAGTTAAACTTTAAGGAAATACGAAAAATCGGAAGTCCATGTTAGAGCAAAGTTCACTATAATAGCAGGAGCAGTAGCAGTAGCTAATATTGCTTCCGTTTCCTGCTGCGTGTGTTTAATATGCAGCCAATGTTCGTTCATCATTGGTCTCTATTTTTTTTGGTCGTTTTCCAAATCTGCTGCACCTTCCACACGTTTCAATATTGTTTCTCATCAAGGATGCAATTTTTCATTCGTGTTTAAGGTTTAAGGATTTTTGTTAGTTCTAGTTGTTAAGTATGATATATAGCATTTGCATATTTTTTGGGAATTTGATGTTTGCCTGTATGTATGAATGTCCTAAGAGGAGCTTTGTCATGAATCAAAATAAATTGATTCCAAAAGCAACATCTGTGTCGAAAATTCGCATTGAAATGGATGCTGGAAAGTTAAAGAAGGAAGGAATTTAACAAAAACTATAAATGTAGTCAACTACGAATACGCAACCAAATTATTGTTTTTATCATTTCAGTTGTGAAGATTTAACAGCGGCAAGGTCAGCCGTATAATTTTCTAAGACATACGCCAGTTGACTAGAAAAACAGATCCATGCAAACGTCTTATATTTCATAGTTTTAAATCTGGATGGGCCCGTTACTAATTAAAGGGTTAAATGTTCCCCTTTCCGTCTTCGAATTTTCATTGTCCTTATGAACGATGGGGGTTGGTAAGGCCAACCCAGCGTGGTTTTGCATTCTGCCTACTGCCAAGATTCATATTGCAGCCAGCCATTGAAAAAGTGTACACAAGAGAACTAAACCCAATCATTCACTGTACAAGACGAATTAAAAAGATTTCATTACGACGTCAGCCTTATAATTTTGAATATGGAACCAGGCCAGTGCAAACTTCTTAAATTTCAGATTCTTAAATTCAGATAGGTTCATCATTAATTAGACGGCTTAATGTTTTTCTTTTCGTCTTCGTATTTTCATTGCCCTTATGAGCGATGGCTGTTGGCAAGACCAACTCAGCGGGGTTTTGCATTTTACTTACTGCCAGGACTCAAATCGCAGCCGCTCATTATGAGTGAAACGCCGACTGGGGTACAGCTCTTCGAGATTCGATAGCACTTAGATTTTTTCATTGGGTTTTGTCTGTTTTTGGCCAGTGTTGTTGGTTGAACGCCCTTCCAAGGACGAAGGAAATATGGTAATAATTAGATAAACTTCAGTGAATGTAATTTTTTGTTGTCTTTGATCCGAGATATGTTTAGAAGTTTGTAATTCCTTGTAGGCTGTCCGCCGATACCCTGAGACGCACTGGTGTTAGTGTGTAATTCCAGTTGTTGATTCAATCGCTTCTTCACTTTAACTACTAACTACACCTAATGTTGGCACCAGAGAGCTGCTGGCAAATTCTTCTGATTACTCCCATAATGAATAACAATCAAAAATCGTTAGACAAAAAGAGGGGGTCTTTTCCTTTATTACAAAAGATCCCCTCAAAGATACAAAGTATAGGTACTTCTTGTTAGAGCCCGCCCTGTTTTTTCATTCCATTTGCAATTAATGGAGGGTAAATTTCAAATACTGTGCATTTCTCGGTAATAAATCATCATGATGCACGAAGTTGCTAAAAAAATACGGTAAACAACTCCTTTTGAAGCCAAGTAAAAAAAGGATAACCAAATTGTCTCCTTATTATCGAAAATTTCAAGAAATCTCAAATGTAAATTGTATGAGGAAACATCAAATTTTCCATGTTCAGACTGAAAACAAACGTGCTCTGAAAAAAAGGAATTTGGAAGATAATGTAACATGAAAGCAAACATTCTTTAGGTGAATAGAAATGACACATCCTTTAAGTTGTTCGCCTACATCATGTACAAATGCGCTTTATTTTCGATAAAAAAAAAACATCTTAAAGTTCTTGGCAAGTTTCAATGAATGCCATAATTGTTTTCTATCCCCTTCAACCCTCTGCCTATATATTATACAATATTTCCTTATGCAGCCAAATAAATCTGATCTGATCTAAATAAACTCAACAATTCAGCAGACAATAGATAACTTTTTTTAAGGACCCAAAGGATGCGAGCTCACAAAAAAACAGCAGCACCGACGTTCAGCATATTGCAGTTGGCTGTTGTGAAGTCGACTGTTCAACTAATGTAATCAACCGCAAAATATCACATAAAATAACACGTCCCGCAAACAAGACAACAACAGAAATACCCATACCGAAGACATGCACCAAAATGGGGCACAAAACTTGAGTTGGGGAGATAAGAAGAGAGCGAGAGACAAAGCGAGAGAGGCACACCAAATGCAGGAATGTGCATCAAAAAAAAACCCTACAGACACACAAGTCAACTAAACAGATCTAACTGGGATGATAGGACACGAACACCATACACAAGAAGCAAATACAACAAACGTGGCAAGTAACATTGTGGAATCAGAGATATGTATGATGTAAAATTGTCGACAGTTCAGCAAATAATTGAAGAGTCAGAAACACCAAAAAGTAATAAAAGCCATTTCACCACTTAACTTACAGGAGCAAAAGGTGACACGAAAGGACCTTTAGTCACATACTTGTGTAAATGAACATATGCGTTAGCAGCTTTATCTATGTAAAAGCTTTTGGTTCAAAGGATATTAATACGAGATCTAAAGTAGAACTTATTATAGAGACACAAAAGCAAATTAACGTTAGATATTATTTAAAACTCCCTAGGCGGGGGGGTTAATTTGAAAGGACCGCATCGAATGGAGAGTTTAGAAATACAAAAGAATGCACAAAGGTACATACAGAGACGGCCGCACAGATGCATGTACGGAAGTATGGAAAGACACACGATAGAAAGAACACTATTTACTATTTTAACACTTCTATCACAATATCAGTAGACTGTAAAAAGCTCTAAAGCACAATGTTTCGTGCTTATTAAAATCACTCCTGACTGGAGCTCGACCGATAATTTGGCATCGAAAAGCGTTCTGTATTCGGACTTCGGCAAAAATAATCCAATTACCCGAAGCCGAACATTTGCCTTTCTGGGCGCTTCTTCTATTAAAAGGCATTTCCGCATGCTGCGCGTGTTAAACAAGCGAGTCGGGAGCAGCTCAAGCAAGCGAGACGTAAAACCTATTATAGAGAGTGGTAGGAAAAATTGGATCCAATAAATGAATATGGATCGATGTTCTCGATATTAACATAATTTTTACCAAAAAGTATGTACATGATATTAACAAAAAGTACAGCGCCTACTCAAGAAAGTACATAAAGTGTTACAGAAGATACAAAAATTTACATAAATTGTACAAAAGGTACGCATAATCCAACAAACGTATGTAATGGGTATCAAAAAAGTACAAAATAGAATATAGAATGTCAAATAGAATATAGAATGTACCAAAAAGTATATAAATTGTACCTCAAGGAACCAACATAAACCTTTTTTTACTCCTTATGTGTTCCTAATTGTTTGTGGTACTTTTTTCCTCAAAGAGTATATTTCTTCTCTACATTTTATTTGCCTGTTGGTTCTTTTTATGTTCCACTTTCGCGGACTTGGTTGACAAGTGGTTTCAATAGGACGGTGATACGCCACACTGTAGGTGATACCATGAACTAATTGAGAATCGAGTTTGGTGAGCAATTAATCTCACGAAGGAGCGCTGTCAATTGGTCCCGTCGTTCGTGCGATTTGACCCCACTAGACTTTTTTCCTATAGGGATAAGTCTACAGGGATAAGCCAACCGCAATTGCTGCCTTGGAAGGCATATCATTTGTGAGATACCGGTTGAAATGTGGGAAAAAGTGGGCCACAATTGGACTGTGGACAAAATTTGCACGAAATAGTTTTTAAAAAATAAATCTTTATCGATAAAAATAAGTATTTCTCTCACTTTTAAAAATTGTCTGTGTTTTCTTAAATTTTCAAAAACCAAATAGCAAAAAAATCATCCTTTGTTTAACTCATCTTCTTCGCATGGTCCTTCGTTGCTTTCGAAAATCAAGTAAACAATGAATGCACATGTTATCTAAGTAATAGAACTGTTTTTGGAAAACTTGTTCGGCTTTGAAAATCAAAAAAAAAATACGAGTTCTATCAGTTTCCCTGCATTATAGAATTTCCCTAGAGGTGGAAGTTTTTTAAGGGCTGTCACTCTATGCCTAAATAATAGAGCAAAATGTGTTTTAAAGAAGATACGTCTATTCTAAGCCAGAATCGCGTTTTGCTTCTAAAAATTGAAAATTCACTGTATCTCAAAAAATGTTAAGTAAGATTTGAAGAACATTACTGTAATTGCAGTATTTGAACTGAAATTATGAGTCAGATTATCTATTTGTAACAAAATATATGTAAATCAGATTATTATGATATCCATAGATGGTATTCATCCGAACCAAACAACTTTTCTACACCAAGATTAAAACTGAATTAGGAGGCATTTGCTCCAGGAAGAAAAATATTTAAAAATATTCTTATTTTAACTGTAAAATATCTTCGAACACAGTCTAAAACCATCTGCTGCTTTTTTTGTCCTAATCAAATGCTTGTGCACCCAATTCAACTCAAATCCAAACCGAAGGTCCTTTCGATGACATGTTTTCTTTCTTCGTAACTTATTTTCCCTGTTACACACAAACTTTTTATCAACATCTGCCATTCTTGTTATCTTCCATCAGCCTCTAAGTTTTTCCATATTGCAAATTATATTGCAGAAGAAAAACAAAGAACCAAGTAGGAAGAAATTCAAATGCTAAAAAGAATGTCAAGAGACTTCGGCAATTGTTTTGTAAACTATGTTTTCTGGCAACGAGCAATTTTTGGCAGGCAATTTGCATTTCAATTCCAATTATAGTTAAATTGCTTCTTATTGCCACGAAATGAGGCAGCAAGACATATCGAAGGATAGAGGAAAGAGATCAACACAACTTTTCTATTATGTGGTTAGTTGAGATAATTAAAAAGCTTATGTTTTACAAGATAATAAGGGAAAATTTGCTTGTACTATATCCTTGAAAGGATATGCCAAATTTGTCCCCAATTTGCACCAAATATAACAAGGACATCCCAATTACTATGCAATGTTCTTGCGACAAATTTTTCAGTGGAACTCCTTTGTGGTTCTACCTTTAATTTGTCCTCCATAATACCTTGTAACCACAAATACCACAACGACCCTGTTATGATGTCGTATTGATAGCAATTTCTAAAGGATATTCATGAAAGCATAACTGTTGTCTGTGTCTCTTAATAGACAATGAAAACAATTGAAAGTTTTTATTTGAAAAAAAATTAACAACGCATTTTGAAGAGCATAAAAAGCTCCTTGAACAATCTACAAAAGTGCAATAACAACTTTTTAATGACAATTGTCTAGAGGGTGATTATTGTTGGAAACAAATGGCGACAATAGGCAAATGGAGAGCGATAAACATGAATAACAAACGAATGATTATGATGACGATGATGATGATATTAATGAAACGCTGACGGAAACGAGATGCAATGTGTAGTGTTTATAGAAGTGATAGGAATCTTGTGTTAAAATTACCTAGACATTTGCATACCCTCCTTCGTATCATGCAGTTGTTTAAAGAAGCTGTTTGACACTCATTACTTCTCTACTAAGTCACTATTAAACAGCTCTTTAGTCTCTCTGTGACATTTTCCATCTAAACAGCTAATGACGCATCTGGCTACAGCATCACGAAATACTATTGCATCTTGTCTATCTAAACAGCTGACGATACATCTGAATACAGGCTGGTGAAGTATATAAAGGTTTTTAGTCTCCTTTTAACATTCCCTAACTGGCATGTAGCATCATCCGTTTGGTTCCATTCTTACATACCTAAGTGGCCTCTAACAAGTCAGGGGTTTCAAGGGCCTTACAAATTTAGGATAACTCGATCTTCAGATTTTCTCCTGCAGTTGGCAACACCTAGTTCTTGCAGGCAATATTCCACCTGGTTTTTCCAGCGAAGTGTCCTGTCGTCATATTGTTTGATGTCCTTCGAGTACGTCTCCGAGTATGTTTTCCAATACCTTTCGCACTGGTTCACTCTCATCCATTCTACTGACATGGTACAGCCAGCGTAAATGGGCTATTTTGATACGTTTGACTACGTCAATGTCGGAATACTAATTGTGCAACATTTTCCCCTCGAAGACTCCCAGTGATGTTTCATCAGCATGCAATATTACTCAGGATTCTGCGCCATAAAGCCAGACAGGTTATATGAGAGTCTGATATAGTTGGATCGTCGTTTCTCTGGACAGGATGTTATCCCTGAAGTGCTGCTTAGCCCGAAATAACATCTGTTTGCAACCACAATTGTCCATTTGATTCCTAAACTGACGTTATTGCTTCTGTGTACGGCAGATCCGAGGTACATGATTTCGTCCACTACCTCTAAATTACCAACGTGTACCTTTTCATCTAATCGGATGGATGTTTTGCTTGACTAAACCATTAATTTTGTCTTCTCCTCGTTTACTGCCGAGTCAACTTTTGTTGATTCCTTCTCAATTGTCGAAAATACTGTAGTAACTTCTCGCAGATTTTGCCCAATGATGTCTAAATCATCAGCACACGCGAGCAGGATGTGACTTTTGCTCCTAATAGTCTTATCCGTTTTTTCTCGATGATCTCAATTAATATATTGAAGAGATCGCATGATAAGGTGTCACCCTGTCTGAAGCCTCGCGTCGTACTAAATAGTTTGGTGAGATCTCTACCAATCTTCATTGAGGATTCCGTGTCGTTCAGTGTCATTCCACAAAGGCATGCCAACTTTGCAGGAATACCAAGTTCAAACATACATAACTTGAAACAGTTTTCCCCGTATCGATCTATCAAAGGCAACATTATAATCTACGAAGCGGTGGTAAGGTCGATTTTCTTTTCGTGGTTTTGTACGTTGTATCCCTCACCTTGTACGTGAGGGATAAAAGGCTTATTCCACGATAGTTCGCCTTTTTTGAAAACAGGGCACATTATACTAAGACTCCAATCGTCAGGTATGCATTCGTCTAGCCAAATTTTGCATATGAGCTGATCATAGCTGACTTATATACGCCAGCCTTAAACAGCTCAGCCGGTAGTCCATCAGCACCAGCGGCTTTGATGTCCTTTGTCCAATATATATGTACGAAAAAAAAATAAATAAGTATATTAAGTTTAACAAATAGTACACAGTGTACAAAAAATGTACATAAATAGAAGCAAAAGTTTCCAAAAAGTACATAGTGTACCAGAAACGTACAAAATGTACCAATGTACCAAAAATTTACCAAAAGTACTTCTAAGGGTCGAAAAGTACCACAAAAGTTCGTTCTGGTATCAACAAGTACATACATTTTGGTACATTTTACGTACTTTTTTGGTACTTTTTATGTACTTTCTTCACTACACTACGTTCCGCTTGGTAAATGTTTGAGGTGAATTTTATGTCCTTTTTAAGCACTTTTATTGCACACTATGTACTTTTGGTAAATTGTGTGTAGTTTTTGGTACACAATGCAATTTATTTATTTATTTTGTATATTTTAGATATTTAGATATGAGTGCGTATGATATATATTTATTATTTTAGTTTATTATATTGGATCCATTTAATAGGTAATACTAGTATTTTATGATTCATTAGAACTTCTCTGAAACCCCTACGTAGATACCTTTTCAACCAACGTCAGTGATATCGTAACACTCCAACATATTTCATCCAGTGGGAACAATACACTATTGCACTTGACATTTTACTGAAATGAACATGACGACATGAGACGCAAAAAAGACTAAACGTATTTAAACTTTTGCCTAGAATACCGCAATTGTTAGACTAATATAAATTTTATAACTTCCTACACAACAGCGACATACACTTTTGTTCCTCCTCTGGTATAGAATGGTTAAGAGGATGGTTTGTTTTCAAAAAGTTTTCAACGACAATGACAGTCAGGGAATATAACCAGAGCGCAATGACTGGCATAAGTGCATAACTCCGTCACATGACTTGACAAACATAAATGGCTTTCTGACTGACTATCCGCCAGTCATGCGAACTGTATGTCTAACTGGTTGGCTGGCGTATGCTGCTGCTGTTGTTTTCCCCCATATATACTTATAAATTAATGTTGTTTTGCCTTCGCAACCGGAAATGTTACATTTGTATGCATAAAAATCCGGTTAACTTCTCATAAACAAAAACACAAATACTATTAAATGCAGACAGCATTAAGAGGGACGCCGAGGACGAAGAGCATTTCATCAGCAAATACGAGTACTTTATGTTTAAGTTTCTGTTAAGGACATTTGCAAACATAAACTTTGCTCTCTTCTCGTTGCCCAGTGCAAAGAACGAGAGAACTTTAAACAAAGATATCAGAAAGACAAAAAAAGAGAACAACGTAATAAAGTACAAAGAATGAAAAAATAGCTGGTCTTTTGTTAGAGAGAGTTAAATAGTTTCATTTTCTATCCACCTCAGATCGTTTGAATGGGACAATATGCATACACACGTAACTTAACATGTCATTGTCAGGCAAATGAAAGGATATGGATGTCCTGCCACACTCCCAGACACACACGCATACTGCAAGATATGCTCTCTATGTATCTCTAAATAAACTGGAGGGAGTCCTGTGGGTGAGTGTATTATGAAGATGAATATGATGGTGATGGGGCCGTTTATGGAGATGGAGATGAAGATGGAGTAGCTAATACTGCAGCTGCAACTGATGGTGACGGCGATAGCTTCAACGATGACGACTGCTGCAATTGTATTGCAGAAGAGTTATAAACCAACAACAGTTGCAGAAACAATTTGCATCACTATTGAAAGTCTCATAAACAACAGCTGCTGTCACATTCAACAAAGTTGCTAATCAGAAAATATGTTGTTTTTAGTAATTTAGTAATTTCTAGTTCATATTTATACACACTGACATTGTCTTAAAGATTTTTGCCAGGAAACAGCATCCTGTTCGCTGTTATGCTCCATGCTCTGATTATTTATTATTATAGATTATTATAAAAAGCGGCCTTATCTTCACATTTATAACACAACTTAAGCCTCAGCTGGATCCTCTCCAAATGCACTCCTCTTACTGATCATAATTTTTTATAATATTTCTCGGTATGTAAAAATTTTTTAAAAATTTTCTTTTCATCTTCAGAGAACCATTGGTTCCCATTAGACGTGATTTTTGTTGTTGCCTGAAAGACAATTCAATTAAGAATAAAATTTATGTAGGCAATAATTTTGTACATGTATACATGGAAATTGTTATTGTCCTCTAAATTCAATGGAATTTAAATTAATTAATACTTCATAATTTAAATGCAATCGTTCTACAACATGGGTTCAAATCCTAGTTCCGCTTCTTGGAATTTTTTAAATTACCGAACACCCTGATCTGTTAGCTCAAAGGATATTAAAAGTATTATTATAAAATAATAGTGTTGATGTACAAAACCAAGTCATTTTGCATTCGTGGTAAAGGACTTTTTATGTGTAGCAAATTCTTGCAATTCATTTTAAAACCCATAACAAATATTGTTGTTTCTGAGAAAATTCGAAGGTTGTCCTATCCATACGAGTATAAATTAAATTATATTCCCATATATAAATATAACTCATACGTAGGTGTTATATTTATTGTGTATACGTATAGATGGAAATTGTTACTGTTCTTTTAATCGAATCGAATTTACATTCACTGGAATTTCATAATTTATAAGTCACACACTAAGTATTTAATCCATCAACTTTAACAATCTAAGACCACTGTAGGTTAGTGTAGTTACACAGATAATAAATATTATTTATACGAATAAAGCCTGCAACCTTTAAGCACGACCACATTATCTTAATGGGCACTACCGTCTCTGAGCATATGTATAAAATTGAGCGACATCAAAATGATGGAACACTTCTCTGCAACTATTACGCTTTAGTAGTATTAAGACTTAGACACCTTCCTGGCGTTAAAATACCTAGTCGGGAATAAAATTTGAAGGTTAAAGGAAAACTTTGTATAAGGTAAAACTGCGTATAGAATAATATTCCATTAAATTTATTAATATTACTTATACGCAATTGTTCACATACACCTACGAATAGATGCAAATTAGTATTGTTACACAATTGAAGTATTTCATAATTTAATTCTTTAAAGGAACTTTCTAAACATGTTACCAAACTAGATATTAAATATTACTCATACGAATGCGAATATATTCTGAAATTTTCTTTCAACACGACCTTTTAATACTAAATTAATCCCATTTACCACACACATTTGCTTATACTAAACGGCATCCTTTCGTAATCTTATTTTCCATACCCACATACCACTGTCACTCAACGAGGTCGCTAGTTGTCTAATAAATTATCATAAACATCACGTATACGCTCAAGTGTCGCCTAGCACAGTCAAAATAAATTTGTGCAAATGTTCAGTTCGGCTTTCAATTTGTTAGTTTCTCGAACGGATGTTGTTGCGTTCATCTACTATTTTTATCTTTTCTGAACTTTAGAAACTTGTTCATATACAAACCCACCCTCTGCACCAAAAAGGTCACGCTCTAATTCTTAGCATGTTTCCAATGGAACAGCACCTCCAACAACAGCTAAACTTGATAGTTTTTGTTAAATACTACATGCTTATGCGAAATTCCTCTCCTAGAGTTAACAATGCATTTAAGCAGCCATTTTTCGCTTGTATCGTTGGATTTTCTATTCCCTTACACTTCCCGCTCTGTAGCCGGGTATGCTGTCAGATTTTTCCAGTGCAATGGCTAGGTGGGTGATAGCTGGTAGTTGCGGGTAGTTGCTAGGAAGGATTGGTATTGGTTGTATTTTCGTATTAAGTGCTATTGTTGTGCATTTAACACATCACCGCATTTTGAGTAAATACAGTGAGATGGCGTGGAGGGTGGTTATTGTGCGGAAGGATGTTGTTAGATTGGCGAAATAACAGCATTTATGTCCTTGACATAAACATGCAACATCTAACAATAACATGCCCGCTACAATGCCAGCAACATCAACATCACCAGTAATACCAACAAAGTTCAGAATAAAAATAATCTTTAGCGGTGGTGCACTATGGCGGGTACATCTTCTATACATAGATTAGTTCTGATATAAATATAAAACCAACACTGTATTAGTTTTCCAAAGCAACATTGAATTTGTGAGGATATAATTGTTTTGTGAACTCCCCAGCGTATACGTAATAAATAATTATTTGCTGATACTTATACGCATGTACCATGAAATTATATTACGTATACATAAGAGTAGCATTATATCCAGTGTTGCCTTGTAAAAGCGTTCTTATATTTTTGATGCACTGGACCTCAATGATCAGATATCGTAACAATAGTCGGGCATCCCTGAAATTTGTAAAACTCAGAAAATAAGCCATATAGCTAGCAACTCGTGGAATAACACCAATCCCTACAAAATCTCCACACTCACGTCCCAATTTTTTTGTACATGAAAGGTTGCATGGGAAAACACGCAAAAATTCTGTGCTGAAAATCTCTTATTATATAAAATTGACATCATCCGATACACTCCTCCACCCGCTTCCCCACATCGCATATGCGAAGCCAACACGAGAAAAATGCAACAATCTAGTGCCAATATCATGTTGTTGCAACATGCTGACGAAAATTGTAGTGCAGATACTGAAAATTGTCAAGGTGAATTGGAGATGATTTGAGTGGATGCAATACAAAGAGAATGTTTGTTATTTGTATACGTTCTGTTACATTGTATAGTAACTGCAAATGAAGAAAATGTGATTTTAAATTGTAAAATTTTTGCAACAAAGTTAAAATTTGTTTACATATAAAAAAATTAATTTTATTTACAAATACCTTCACAACCCAGTTTTCCAACGAATATTACTCCCCCACTTATATATCTATCAACATATTTCGTCGCCCATAAGATTATATACTTCATTTCGCCCACTGGTTCATTGTGATACAATATTTAGCCTGGGGAATCTGAGGAGAAGAGTTTGGAGAACACTGGAAAACTACGTACACAGCACGAAGTTGTTACAGAACATTTCAGACTTCTCCCGAGAAACTACTACTACTGCCTTAAATCTATGCCCAAAAGTGGGCTATAAATCGAAGCATAAATGCTTCGAATCCTCATTCTCAACCTAACTTAACTGATTCCCATCGAATACTTAATTCAATTGCAGCAAAATTTTTAAATCCATTGTAGTATATGTTTTAAATCTTGTATGCAAGCAATTTTTTATAGAGTTCCAAAATGTATTACACTGAAAATAATAATCCCTCCCTCCCTACAGTTTTCATTTCACCATTTTGTTATAGTTTTTTTCTTTGTTTCTTCCAATTAAATTCCCAACAGTTCAGTTCAATGTTAAACCCTTTAGTGAATCGGGTTTTTCCGCTCCGTTTAAACAAACGTTCAAAATGAATGATGTATTTTCGGATCAATGTACACAAATTCAATTGTGGGGTTATTTTTTAATTTTTTGTTAGTAGAAGTGATGAAACCAGTAGTTCAGAGGGCTGTATAAAGTGGCATGTGCATGATTTTTTAGTTTTTTTTTGCAGACAACATCTAGACCAAAAAATGGCAATGCAGTTTGTGGAGATCTTTAAGCTGACAACGAGTGTCAAATTGTCATTAAAATAAAAAGTTTTTAAAGCTCTTCTATGCGTATAATTGATATTATTTCGCAGTGACAGGCAAAGAGTTGACTGTTAACATTGTATTGCAATTCAGTTTGTGGAAGTTTTAAAGCTGACGACAATTTTTAATTTCTTGTTATAACAGAAGTATTAAAAACAATTGTTACCTTTCCTAGGCATATAATTGATTTAATTTCGCTGAATGATGGTGGCGTATGATTATCGATTTGAAAATAAATGTAAGTTGTGTACTAGTATGTATGTTTCATAATATTTTCCACTACGGCAGCTTTAAATTAATTAATCTTGATCAATTAGTAGTCAAAAGTTATATACACAAGATCCATCAGGTCGTAGGAAAAGTGTGGAATTTAATAGATATAAAGTATACGCATATTTCGGTAAGTTATTACTTATATATTGTCATTGGAAAAAAGCATTTGAAGTGAAATACTATAGACAAAATAACAAATTGTGAAGGGAAAAATTACAGATTCCATTCATATAGCAGAATAAATGTAGTAAGACCAACATATACATATGCATGTACAATATGGCCCAAAATGTATCAACATGCAAATGGCGGTAACTTCATGTTTTAACATTTGTGAAGTAAACTGATTTTACATTGGCAAGTCATGGAACACTAAGCTTCTCAATAATGCGGAATATTCTTGATTAATTTTTTACGGAATACGCCATCTGGTCAAACACTTAGGCAAGCCCCTCGCCTGATGAGAAAATTCGCACTGTGGCTGGAGATGTCCCGGAAGAGCCATCAATGTTGACCATTTGACGTTCGCCGCAATTGACCATTACACATTCGCCTCTGCAGCGCATTTTGGTAAGAGGCTTGAAGATTTTTCCCATACAAAGTTCATGAAGTCCAACAGCTATTGTCTGTAGACCGTCAATCGCGTCTACACTGCGCTCGCGCTGTCCTGAGTGGGTGCGAAATTTTTGGCGGAAATTTGTTATGAGCGATGACGGCCATTATCGTCAGAATAAGTATGGAAACAAACAATACTTGCACTTCTGGGACACTGAGAATCCATGTATCATTAACGAAGAGTTAGTACATCCACTCAAAGTCAATGCATATTACATTTTAATTTCAGCTCCAATATAAGCAACCTATTAGTTAATAATAGAAAGCTACCAACGAACTAAAAAGTCCTGCGAAAGAGAAAACAGCATTAAAATCTGGCACAGGCATGTAGTCGAAGACAAACAAGAAAAAGGCAAATATGCTCGTGAGTACCTATCAAAAATATTTCAAAACTATAATGCCAATAATCAAGAACTAGTAGAAGTACCAAACTGTAGGAAAAACTATTATTGAAGCTACAGAAAAACTACAATCAGCATTAAACCAAGTATTCCAATGGACTATTGAATGGAGGATGCATATAAACAGCTCTAAATCCAGCCACACATGCCTTACGATACAAACAAATCTATTACTCAACATCCAATCTATATTGGTGGCCAAATTCTGCCGATTGAAAACTCGGCAAAGTATCTTGGTATGATACTTGATACTAAACTTAGGTGGAGAACACACGTCAAGAAATATCGAGAAGAATTAAACATAAAGTACAGAAGTTCAAATTGGCTAATGGGAAGACATTCAACCCTGTCCATAAATAATAAAATCCTGACTTATAATCAAATTCTGAGACTGCTTTGGTTATATGGATCACAACTTTTGGGTTGTGCCACTGTTAGTGACATTTCAAAACTTCAATGATTTCAAAACAAAGTACTTCGAGATTTAGTAAATGATCCTTGGTATATAAGGAATTTGGATCTACATAGAGATCTTGGTATAAATTCGGTAAAAGAAGAAATTCAGAGACAATCGGAAAACCACTGGTAACTACTTGAGCAACACACAAACGAGCTAATTTGGGACTTGCTGAGCAATGGTGAAATACCCCGATGGCTAAAAAGATGCCAACCCTATTATTTATTGAGCCGTTTTAGTTATCAAATGCTGAAAACTTGTGAAAAAATAAAAACTTAAAACTAAATCTTAAAACCAAGAGGAAAAAATTAAATAAAGTGTTTCGATAACTGGTTCAGTTATCGAGTTATCGAATGCTAAAAAATCTGTGAAAAAATTATAACTTCCGTAAATTATATTTTATGAAATTTTTTTCTGGAAATTTTAAAAATAAGACAAAAAAAATTAAATAAATTTGTTGACAACTGGTTAAATTATCGAGTGCTGAAAACCCTGTAAAAAAATAAAGGTTGACTTGAGCTGTGGGTTAATTATTTTCTTTTTTTTTAACTTGAATAAATCCAGTCTTCGAAGGGCTATTGCTAAGTATGTATTATACAGTCCCGTTCAATAGGTTAGACGCACGTCTTGCTAAACTAAATCAGTGCTATATTTTTAAGAAATTCCAAGTTATACCAAACAACAACTATTGACAAAGAGAGCCCATAGAGTACAAACAATAAAAACAAAAACAAAAAATTGATTCTCTCAAGATTAGCGGTATTTTTAACGTTTTCCCAAAATGAGACGAAAAATTTTCATATTTTTGTCGTTCATTTGAACGGGATATTAAAAAATGTTCAAGTATTGTCTAATGTCATAGTTTAGGAGAAAATAAATGGTAACTTTACCATTTCATTGAAAAAAAATTATCGAAAAGTGAGGTTAAAAAATTGTTTTTTTTACTACTAGGCCTCAATGGATTAATAAAACCAAATATTTTCATATACACACTCACATATTCCAGAAGGATCTTTCTAGTGAAATCTATTTCAATAGGATCGGTTAATAAATGACCGAGTTATGCGCGATTATACATTCATTCTAGATATAAAATATGAAATCAAGCTTTCGAGGCCTATACTTCGGGCAATTTGCACTTGGGGGCATTTTTTTTTTTTTTTGATCAGCTTTTTTCGCCTTAATCAGGCTAAAGAAAACCATAAAATATGCGATATTTGACTAAAGTAAATTTGCTCCACATTTGATAATAAATATTAGGTAGAACCCACAAGTATGTGCGAAATTTGTTGCTGGTTATTTCATTTTATTTATTATTTCATTGTGGGTTTTTGTCGCTCATTTTATATACATACATAAATTTAACTCACCTTTGAATGCAGCAATACCCAAATTTGTCTACGACTCAACGTTGACATAATGGGCATCTTCGCTCTCAAACTCTCGCTTGACAAAGATCGATTTAAAAAGTTACATACACTAACACACGCGCACTTTTTCATCACTTTCATTTGTTTTTGTGTTATTTTCCTCACACTTGATCTATTGTTTGCATTTTGTCGCCATTTTGTGTCACATTTATTATCTTTTTGTACGAATGACCCGACAAACAGGCATAAAGTTTAAAAACTTCTTTATCGTCAATTTATTATCATTTTCACAAATAATTTTTCCTTTTTTATTAATTAATTATGAATATTTTTACTAGATTTGATCACGAATCACGAAATCACCACCACGAATTACGTCTGAAACGAAAGAAAAGAACACGCTAACTAAAGAATTACAACTCAAGCAATGGTGAATTTAGTTGGGAATGGTGTGTTAATGATGTGGTGGAGTGGGCTTACAGTTTTTATTTTAGCACAATTGGTTTAACAGTGAAGGGTGAAACTAAATAGTACTTGTTAAAAGAGGGGTGAGACTAAATAGTACTTAACCTTTCAAAAATGGGCTAAATGTTAAAAAAGAGAGCAAAAACCAAAGAAAAGAGGTAAATAATAAAATTCACAAATAAATCAAATTGCAAACAAAAACTGGTAAAAAAAATTGCCAAAGACACAATTTTTATAAATTTTGTGGTCAGAAAAAAGGTTAAATTTCTAATAAGATTGAAAGCTCAACTTCGAAACCCATTTACTTTATGCAAAATGTTATAATACATAAATACCAAATTTTGGAACTCTTTTTTTCGTTAATTTATCATTGCAGTCTAGTAATATAATATGGGTTTTCACTCAAATTCACAAATGCGTCGTATACCTCGTGAAACTTTTGTTTTTACGAAATGTCAAATATTTCTCATTCAAATTTGAGGTTTGAATTTAAATTTATGAGGAATACGACGTGTAAGAAGTATTTAATAGTTTGAATGAAAAAGCATAGTGTCATATTTCAAATATTTTTTAGTATTTGCCAGAGATAATTATATTTCACACATTTTCAGCAAATAAATAGCAAAAGTTTCCAATGACTTCAAATAAAAATGTGAGGAAGTTGCAAAAACAACAATGGGGTGTCAATCAATATAGTATCTGTGAGGTAGTAGATTTAACCAAACCAAAATATTATGAAAGTACATCGACGTGGTATCAAAAATCGGTTTTGAGCCTGATCATCATAAGTTTTCTTTACAGGCCAAAGAAGATTTCGGCTGAGGGGTAGGACATTTTGTTTGGTTGTACTTCAACAAATCCTAAGCATTCCGAAATTTTGCATTTAAACTTTCCGCAATATCGTAGCTCTTTCGTAATTCTTTCTAATATGTCTTTCAGAAAAAATGTACCAATACTCCATAGAATGGCAAAACGTCAAACAGGTTTTAAATATTTAATATTTTACAAAAACAATTGTAAATCGTTGAATTGTTAGGATTATTTTGGAAACCTCAACGTAATCGTTATTGTATACTGTATTTGACAATGTTATCAAGAGTCTTAAGTACCAAAACTTTGCAGGATTTAGCCATATACAATGATTCAATTTGAACGCACATAACAGAGATCGAACCCACGCTATAATGTACAAGGGCCGTGCATACTATACATTGCACTACCGATGGCTACGGTGCATGCAGATGACCCGGTCCTTTATTAGGAAGACCACTAAACTCCGTTTCGCAAACAAAACTACCAAACTGATTGCCTACACACAGACGAATTCAGTCACTGTACAAAATGAACATCAATGATTTTATTATAATTTATACGTATTTGTATCATCAGGGCGTATAATGCATGTATAATATACAGAATGCAGCAAAATTTATATTAATATTAAGTATACGTAACATTAGTTCTTCTAAAGCCTAAAACTAGCAAACTGTTGATGTGTTAAGAACATTTGTCTCATAATTCTATCGTTCCACAAAAATGAGGGCAACTGTTTCATCAAAAAGAGATAGACTTCAAATTTAAATGTTGATGTGAAATCTGAAATATTTGGTGCTACATAAATAATTTTGTATGATTATTATTTTCAAAAAACGAGCCATTTGCAATGATTTTTTAATTTCCTAAAATTTGTTGTTGTGAAGGGTTTTGTCATCCTCAATGTTTTTTTTAATTTTCCATTCACACAATAACATTGTTGTACATGTTCTATCACGTTGTTATCGCTTAAATACCTAAATTTGTTATCATTTCATTGTTTGGGTGTTTTGGCCAAGTGTTTTTTTAAATCCCTTTGTAAAAATATCAAGTCTAAATTGCTGGGAATGCTATCGAATGGCTGGCGGTAGAAAGGCACGTGGAATCGCATCGAAAACAATAGAGCCCACTCAAAGCCATTTGTTTTATTTGCTTAAAAGTGAGTGCCTCTTTGCAGTATATTGTTTCGTTAAACGCCTGTTTTACACAATATTACCTATTGTTGTTGGTGTACAACAAATGGCTTTTTTATGCAAAAAGCAAGTGGCTTAAATGGATTTCGGCCGTCCTGTGTTGTGCTGTTGGTTTACAGTCTCTCTCTCTCTCTCTGTCTTTATATCTCTGTCGATAAACAATCGCAGACAGTTTGTAACAAATTCAGCCATGAATACCAACCAGCCGGCAATCAGCACACACAAAAACAAAGTACAAGGCCCATTTGTGTTGAACAATTCATTTTGTTTATTGGCCAAACCTAACAAAAACACAGTAGTGGCTACCAGCCATTTTAAGCCATGTACGACAGGGGAGCCAAAATCGTCCTTCTCATCGATTGCTGGTGTCTCTAAGGGCCATAAAAAGCCATAGGCCAATTTTAAAATTGTCATATACTTTTACTATTAATTGAATTTTTGTACTGTGGCCCAGATACGCCGCAAAGGAAAAAACAACTAAATTGCGGGTTCAACAATTTGGCGACATTGTCAAAGAGATAATTTATTGGGTTTTGTTGAATTAAGTGATTATAACCAATGTTACGTGGTTGGTAGATTAAAAATACTCTGCTAATTTACAAGATATATATTATAACAAAATAATAATAAATAGATTACACTTTCCAATTTCGTTGGTCAATGCTTTATTTCGTAACTTTAAATGTAACGTATGATTAATGATAATTAATATACATGCGATACGAATGATTAATACTTAATAAATTGAAATACTTATGCGCAGCTGAGACCTGATATTTAGTGATTCCCGAAAAACTAACCGAACTGGACGTTAAAATCTAGACAGAGCTAGGTACTATTTCTTTCAAGTTTCAATCAAAACGACAATCTATTATGCGATCCATTTCTTCTTCAAATGAAGTCGTTTATTATGAATTGTTGTTGTCAATATGTGCGACTGTTATTTTCTTGTAGTTTTCATATAATAGGAAACCAAAATTCTCTTAGAAAGATCAGGTTAAAGATGGATTACTTCTCTCAGAAAACTCGCAATCCACCTCCACGTATAATTGACGCAAATACAAATTTAAAAGGCGCGTATGATTAATATCACTAGTTATTGTCAACTAACTCGTGTCATTGGTGTACTACACCAGACTGCTCCCAGACTTACGGTGATCAATTTCTGCAAGAACAATACATGTGATTCACATATCATTTAATTTGTTTTATTCGCTTTGCAGTGCCACCGAATGATCCTTACCTATTTCAAACTGTTTTCCGACATGTGTATTCATTTACATTGTTCTTTCCTTTGCCATTTCACGCAATGAGAGACCACGACTCGTTTGAAAGGGTCAAGGTAAAAAATTATTTATGAATATGTCCCCGAAAATGTATAGTCGACCCCAACGTATTATTGATGCAAATACAAAATTACAATTTGCGTATTATTAATATTAATATAATTAATGCCTTCTATTAATGTACTGCACCATACTGCTCTTGGACTTACAATATTCAATTTCTGTAGGTAAAATACATGTGATTCACATATTTTGTTAAATTTAAATTCAACTCTCCATAAAATTCATATGACTCACATATCAATTAGTTTGTTAAATTTAATTTTAACTCTACATAAAATATCACAACACCGTTATAATCATTTTAATTTGTACTTTTTTTCATCAATATTTATTTAGGAGAACCACCCACCGATAAATGATGTTTTGCGAATCTTAAAGCGACCTTATTATGCAAATTCTAACGCTTTGCCGCATCACAGAACCACAGTGTGTATGATTGTTGCAAATTTCCCATGAAATGCTATTACCCAACACTTATACGCCCCCATTACGTTGTCCGCAATGTTATTGTTACACACAGTGAAATTGTTTTTGAAAATTTCATTAAACTTGTAATTATTTATTTAACATGCAGCTTTGCGACAGGAAACCCAAGCAAAATTGTTCTCCATTTGACAGTGACAGTAACAAAATGCTACACAGCATGTGTAGGTGGTGTAGGAGGAAATGCTGAATGAGGATAACAGCAATATCGGCTACATCTACTGTCACGCCCACAGTTCTACTCCTATGTAATTTAAAGCAAGCAATACTACACACATTCATCCGCTGCATTCGTTCATTCATATTGAGGGAACTTTATAAATAATGCAGTGTTTCTGCATCCATAAGCAATTATTGGTACATGTTACAGTCACTTTTGCAAACTGTTTGTGAAAGGATTCGCACACGCATATGCGCATATACTCGCAGGATCGCACAGGATGTGCGTGCATGAGAAAAGGGTGCGAGAAGGCGCTAACATGTTCATTTTTATGCAATTTATTTTCGACATTAATTTGTGTATGGATTTCTCTTTGACAAACTTTCGCTTGCGGAGCCACAACGTTCTATATGAAATGCGGGTATTAACTGTAATCACAGCAGTTGATAATAATACAGCAATGGCAAGGACCGACATATCACCACTTATGTTTGTAAGTACGATACCTACAGTGTCATCTCCATGTCCTGTGGGTCGTTATATGTATCCTTTGAACCACTGCGAATGCGTCTGTAATTTCTGGGTATTTTCCACACAAATCAGTGCTTTGTCATTGGGTATTAGGTTATATAAACAATTTTGTTGAAAGCGGTTGTTCATTTTGGATTCATTTGGGCTTTCATAAAACTCCCATACACACAAACACTCGCGTGGCAATTATTGGCAATTCATTAAGGCAGGCAATGATTTAATTTGGCTTGAAAGCAGTAATGAAACTTGGCCCAAAGTTGGGTAATTGGAAATAAAAATATGCCATACTCAATGAGGAAAATTAAACAGAAGAGGAGAGGATTAAAACCGTAGTTGAAACATCGATAGTGGAAATGAGCTTGAATGATTAAAGTTAATTAAAGCTAATAAAAAACTCAGTTAAATAAAGGAAGTTGAAAGAATTCATGAGGATTTACGATTAAGTTTTACTATAAACCGCATATACGTATGATTGATATAATTAATACGGTTTCTTTCAAAAGACTTACCAAAGATCCAGATCCAGTGATCGATTCTTCTCGCACACTCACTCTGGTAACCATTCTCATTTCGGTAGTTTTTCTGGTGATGTACATTTTGTAGGTTGCTTACAAACCTGCTAACGTGTGATAAATATTAATAACAATTTATGAAGTCCTACTAAACAAGGTAAATTCCGTGATCGACTTTTGCCTCTTACACACAAACTCCACTGCCGGAAAATTGACGCAGCCATTCACATTTCTCTCTCCTCGCACGAAAGTCCTTCATGTTAAACGTATAATTGATATTAATTTGATATCCACACAAAATCACTGCAGGGTATCATCAGGCCTTGAACGATACACAGTCATGATCAACGGGTTTTTTTTTGCCGCAAATTGATGAATTACGACTGGAGGATGTGTGGTTCCAACGGGACTTGAAAAAATTAATGGTTTTCATGAACAAAAATTCCTCTTGTTTGGAACAACATGTTGATTTCCAGGTTGATGTTGTTATTTATGATTGCGCTGGCTCCGAAGTAGACATGCACATCAAATGCCCTGAAATTTAAACACAAGTCTACGTTCAAATTCTAAAGCAGTAGTTGAGTTTATATGACGATGTTGAAACCAGAGTGATCTAAGTGAATTTATTACCAATAATGAGACGATTACACAACGGCATAGAAAACTCAAAATTCTTCCATGCCACACTGATGTAAGTGCTCTTCAGTGCTTCCTTTCTTGGGGGATCGAAACATCTCACTGTACATTTAGTGCGGTCTGCAAAGTAAACGCATGCAAGACTGATCTAAGTAATGAGGTGCACTTAGATCACTGTTGTGCTCTAGATCACGCTCCAACGTCGTCATATAAACAGAGCCAACAACGTATACAGAAACAACATCGTCAGTCTGGAAATCAATATCTTGACTTAATCCGGAGGGATCTCTGTTCGACGAAACTATTAATTTTGACTTGACCTCATCCACGTCCAACTTCATTGATACCTTGTCGATCGTTGGAAATACTGCAGGATTTCGATACAGGGTTTATCTAAATTGGATCCACCGTTAACAGAAAATTAAACAGAGAATTTTTATTTTTTCGGGCTTAAACTCCTCTCCCGAATTTTTTGCTACCTGTTATGCTGTATGTCCCAGGAACCCTCGCGGGGAAAGTTCTCCGTAAATCTGATATCGGACCTTTTATAAATAACAAATGCAGAGAATAGTGTGGGCGAAAGAATATTAGCGTAAAGAATATTAGCTCAAGTTCAACTCGAAATACTAGTTGCCAACTTATACGCATGATTGATATTAATACCTAAGGTATATCTAGGCGTATGATTATTATATTTATTTTAGCTGTTCGCAGATGCAATTTGGTTTGTTTTGTTGGCAACAACACTGTCGAGTAATAAGCCACAATAAATCCCTACGGAACTTACACAGTTACGTCTTACTTATGACTGTATGTCTGAAACAGTGTACAACTGGAAAGCACCCAGCCCACTAATTATGTGAAGTTGTCCCGGGCACTTCATGGGATATATTGGGAAAAGGTAAGGTTTATTTTCATAAGTATATGGTCTTATATTCAGGAGATATTTGCAGATGCATAATAGCTACTAAATACTAGGTAGGCATGATTGATATTAATACCTAGGATATATCTAGGCGTACGATTATTACACTTATTTTAGCGGCTGGCCGATGCAATATTGTTTTGTTTTGTCGACTACGACAACTTACACCGGTACGTGTTACTTATGGCCGTACTTCTAGATTCTCCGATCACTTCGAGGGATGTAATTAGAATATACTTTGTTACTTTATAAGGAGCCTAGGATAAGTTTAATTTTAGAAGCACGCATAGAGGTACATTTCGGAGATATATGCAATATGGATTCCCTTTAAAAATGGATTCCTTTTACATTCCTTGAAGGGATTTGTGAGAGCTTTCTTGTTTTTCACCCACTGATTGAGACGAACATTTTTACACCGTCTCCGAACGATATTTTTGATAAGCTTTTTCATGGCTAAATTCTCGATAGTGTCGCCATCACTAAGCGAGGTCACCGCCGTAGAAAGAAATGTAAGGTGTTCTGATCAGGGATCGAACCCACGTTCTCATGAATAGGAGCCGCGAACGCAACCGTTGTACCACCGACGGCCACAACTCATACGCATGATTGATATTATTACTTATAGCACATCTAGGCGTATGAGTACTGTATTAAGTATTTAATTTTATTTATTTAAGCAGCTGGCAAATACATTATTTCTATATATAAAATTTCGGTTTTCAATTCAGATAATTGTTTTTATATAAATAGTGAATCAGAAGAATAAATTGGATGTCATAATTTTTTTATATAAACTCTCTCTTTATTAATTTTAAATTAACACCTTTGACCTTCTTTTTGCATATTATTTTCACAGTACTCGACTGTCAAGTCAGTGATTGGGGTCAATGGGGTGACTGTAATGCCTCCTGCGGTGCTGGCACCATGACACGTTCCCGTAAAGTTATCCAAGTCTCACAAAACGGTGGCAAACACTGTCCAACGCTGGTTCAAAAACGTGGCTGTCAAGGTTTCCGGTGTCATGGACATCATCATGATAAGAAAATATTGCGCGGTAAGTAATTCAACACTAAGCCAACACAATGGAAATTATGAAAATAATTAACAACAAAACAATCACTTGATTTAAACGCCACGGTTGTCATTATCTTAACACGCTGGGCAAAAGTTATACGGTGCTCTTTCCTGTACAGCTATTTATGTCAGTTGTATTTCCTATCAACCACTTAACCGCCAACAAATTCCCCGCTCCGATATGATCACAATGGTTGTGCTGGTGGTGATGGTGGTTTTGATGGTGATGGTGATAGTGACATTTGGTTTCCATTACAAAAGCTCTTACTTCTTAAAGTCCTTCGCTGCAGGCGGTTGTCATTTAATAAATGTAATTTTAATTAAATCTCTCTCCTTTTCAAGTAATTACAGCCAGAAAGCAACGAAATAAATGTAAACCCTCTCTTTAAGCTCTGTGCGGGAGTTTTATAATACGGTGTTGTGAGGGTGTCTGGTAAAAGGGTTTAACTTCGAAACTGCAAAATTGCGAAATTGCTAAATGATATTAAAACTGCGTTGGTACACGAGGCCATTGACATAAACAGGATTAAGTAAACAAAAGCAGATGGCAACAGCTTCAACGAGTCATTTCCTCTTAAAAGGCAAACTGAATTAAAGCATTTGTATGTAAAAACAGTTGCTATTCAACGTATGTAATTGGTGTGTTTAAATTCAAAATTGTAGCGTAATGCTTTAAAAGTTTCCTAGAAATATTTGCACAAATTTTAGTTCAATATACAATTTGCTAGTTTTTAATTTCTTCTCATCTCACAATCAACTGCACAGTATTAACTCCCGCCAGTTTTGCTGTCGCTTGAACAAGTCGACGTTTCAAATATCTGGCAGTTGTCATAACAAGGGATTATAAGAAATTCGTAACATTCAGTTCAAGTGGCATTCAGCTACCATGCAGGGAACTAACATATGCACTTGCCACTTCAACTTTATGCAGTTGCAACAGGAATAGATTTTTTACTGCCTCCAGTTATTTCGTCTTTACAAACGAGCAAATTATACAGGTTTGTAAGGAAGTGGAGGTTTCTCCTGTCATAGCAAGCAAATAGGTCGTATGCGACATCATGTGAGTAGAAGGGAGTGTAAGTGAATAGTAGAAAAGTTAACTGCTTGAATTCTGCCTGCAATAAACGTTTTCCTATTATGAATTTCTTCCTTCAATTTCTAGAGGATTTAGCTTTGGCATTTTCCTTAGACTTATACTTGCTTAACAAAGTACAACTTAAAATGATGTGCATATATAGTGTAAAGTATTTTAAGAATAGTGAAAGAGTAATGTAGATATCACACACTGTTAAGACCTTGCAAATCTTTAAAAAGTAAATACGCTTCCTAAAAGCATGCTGCACATTGTAGCTCCTAAACTTAACTTTCTCAAATGATACATTTTTCACATATCGTTTATGAAGTTCACCCAAATAGTCTGCTGCAAAACTTGATTAGAGTATAAAAAGCCCATGATTCTCCTTACTTTTTAAAGGATATGTTCAGTATTTAGCTAGACGTATGGTTGATAATAAATTATAGGCACCCATCCATACGTATGATTGATATAAATTATTTTAGCCCACTAAGGCGTATGATTACTGCACTTGCAAATATGAAAACTACATGACACTCATTATATGCCCCGCAGCAGGGAGTATGTGGAGTCTAGGAATCATATGATTTGTCTACCATTTGCCCAGAAAGACAAGGTTGTCTAATAGGGATGGTAGATTTTATCTTGAATAAATCAAGTAGCGTATGAGATATCAGCTAGTTGTTGGTTTCCCTTGAAAGGTCTAACAATGTCATTACGGGTAGAATAGCTCATCGCTCAAATGGCTTCGCAGCTTCGGGGAATGGTGCGTCAACGAAAGGTCAAATTTTCGATAGCCCTAAAGTATAGATTAAGCTGAACTTGACTAATAAGTAACCGTACCCTAAAACCGCTTGTACAGAATGTTCATTGTGGAATCAGATGTGTGGCATGAGCACTATTCTATTGGAACCACATATCGTTCACATCCATTTCATTCAATTTTGGCTATAAATAATCGGTTGGCAGAGATCTGTAGCGCTCTCCGTTGACGCAGATGGGAATGATATCAAAGTTTTTGACGAAGTACAGTCCGCAGATAACGCCGGGGCCCAATCCATACCATACAGTGATTTTCTGAAGATTCATTTCAAATTGGTAGACCACGTGTGGATTAGCAATGTCCCAACTCGGCAAATATTGCTTGTAGACGTCGCCGTTCACCAAAAAATGGGCTTCGTCGCTGAAATTGTCTTCTTGTTGTTCTGAAATGGAGGTCCACTTTCAACTGCTCCAGACACCTGTCACCAAACACAAGACGTAGTCTATGACAATTTTCTTGCAGCTCCTGGGTTAATTGGATTTTCCACGGATGTATGCCCAAATCCCAGTTCGCAAATCAACAAGATAACTTATGCGAAAGGCCGAGTTGCGAGCGGCGAGAATACGACTGTCTTATGTTCTCCTGCACACTCGCATGAACAAAATGTGTTCGACAGATCTTACCATACGTTGATGTTGAGGTGGTAGCTGAATGTTCACTGTCGGCTCGAATTTGGGCTCCAAATGTCGATTAGTTGATTGGGAAGGATGAACATGTTACCCCTAAAGTAGGCGCATCGAGTGCATCGTTGCCACAAAAGACCACCCATTTTAAAAAAGGATTTCACCATTGCACGTGTGGCTCGACGCTGTAACTTGCCATGGTGTTGTGTCTTGACACATTAAAAACAGAAAAATCAAACATAACAATCAACAATACTGCCACAAACTGTTAAAATCAACCCTTTCCTATTGGGAGACCCCATTATGCAAATTTAATTTTATACGACTTATGCAAATGTTAAATTGGCAATAAATAATTATACGTATACTTGATATAAAGTCTTGTAATCAACTTAGGCGTATGCTTATTAGATTATTTTCCCCTCTTAAAGTACTAAAAATCACTCTATCGCGTTAAGAGTCTCGTTCTATGAAAATGTGATTTCCTTCTGTTTTCTTTAATCTCCTCCTCTGCACTACTGTTATTGCAAATCGCTAATGTATCATTTTGAACTTAGCAATTGTTAACAAATTGCTTTCACTTCCGAGTTAATGGTCAAGTAAATCGTATCTAATGGTTTCACATTACGTATGAGCAATGACCTTTGCTCTTGTTCCCCTCTCTTTCGCTCCGTCTCTCTGGCTCTGCAGCTTTCATCTTGATAATAAATATTTGCTAGAGTTCTTAGAAAAAAAGCAACTACTGACAATAAATCAGTAGCAGAAGGACGAAAAACAAACACACTTTCTATGCAGTAGAACAATATGAACGAAAATCCTAAGTAATCATTAATGTTCGTTTTGGTTCAGAATGTCATTTTCTCTAAGTATCCATTAATTTGTCAAAGCTTTCAATAGTACATTTAGCAAGCATGTAAAATATAAAAAGATAGGAAAACAAAGCATACTTTTAGGCATCATTTGTCTTTGGTTGTTTTAACAAAATGTCTAAGTGCCGTCCTCAGTAAAATTAAAGATTAATTAAAGATTGTTGAGCACTTGAGCAGAGTTGTGACAAATTAGCAGCTTTTTTACCAAGTTAGTTTTTGGTTCAAACTGCTTCCTACTCGTTCGAAGATTCGTTGCATACATTAAGGAGGAAATGTTCTTCCTGCAATTGAAATGGTCACAATGCTGTCCAATTAAACAGCTGCTGTCCATTTAAATAGCTGGTGGCTATTTTAACACAACCATGTATTTCTAATATATATATTATTATGTGCCCCTAAATTCCTAGTCCTAGTATTATGTCGTATTTCTTGTTATTCCCAAATTCACTGCCTACTTCTTGGAGGCATTTTCATGTAGGTGCATTTTCCCCAGAGTTAGAGTGAACAAATCAACTTTGTTCAGTCCTTTTTAATATACCACAGTACCAGAAATTAGCAGAAATTAATTTTTGTTTATAGTTAGTAGTCTACTTTCAGGATTCAATTTTGACTTCAAGTTACCTGGTAATAGGACTATTATCCTGATGCATTTTAAACAAAACATTCAGGTATTTTCATTACAAGCAATGCATTTAAATTTATTGTCCATTTGATCTACAGTAATCAATGTTGGCTCTCTTAAGTTTGTTGTCTAACTTTAGGGGCACCTTTTTCACCTATATTACGGAAGGCTGGTTATCATATTAGTAATTCTATTCAAAGCAGACTTCCACAATCCAGGGTGGAATGTGTACCTTGCCTACGGATAGCTTGCAGTCGTATACCTAAGCTCCATCGGTTAGTTCTTCGCGAGGAATTCGTAGGGCTTTAAAAGAATTTAAAACCTAATATACGACTCCTAACAGTATGCTGCACATAGCAGCTCCTAACAGAATCCCCAGTATTTCGGAATACTCTACACAGTCCCAAGGTTTTGAGATAGCAGTTGTAACGATATGAAACACGAAGAATCCTTCGAAGGTTCTTTCTTATTTAGCGACCGAAGAGAATTGTCTCATTCGAGTGTCAATCGGATCACGAGGTTCTTGAACCAAACTGACTAGTTCTTTGTTGGGGCTAGTGGGGGCTAGTTGGGGCTACAATGGACCAAAATGTATAAGTGAGTTGTTAATTGACTGCCACCTAGACCAACCCTCGGTGCAATATATAACACTTGTCCTTCCATTCTTCATTCGCACCCACAAGAGGAGCTTTTTCACAATTTTATTGGGATAAAATTTAATTCTATCCACACAACTTGACAGGGGAAATCAAACATTGATAGCCATTTAAAAGAGATTAAAGCACATACGTAGGACCCCTAAAAGAATGCTGCACATATTTGCTCTTTAAACTATACCAATTATTTCGGTTTCCTATAACAAAATCGCAGGTTTTTCCCATGAATATAAAATGTTAGTATTGCAAAAAAGAGCTTAAAATACATACATACGGCTCCTATTCTGCAAACATCAGCTCCTGCAAGTATAGCCTTTATTTCGGTTTCCTATATCAAAATCACTGGCTTGAGCATTTTTCCACACGAATATATAGGATGTAAAATTTCAATATTGATTTAAAAAACTAATTTTTCGAACTCACGGATAATGTGTTAACACCTTTTTGCTACACGGTACCTGTTCGATTTCTATGAACACATTAGTAAATGTTACATTGGAAAATAAAAAATAATAGTTTATTGAATTAAATTACTTGTTTTGTATACACCGGGCAATGCTGAACATCAAATGACTCGCTTTGTTTGGCCATAGCAACAACAACGAAACAACCAAACACACAACATCACACATACTTTGTCTGAAGTAGCTGACGTATACGTGTGTCACATAACCACATGTTTGCCATATCAACAGCAACGAAACAGCCAAACACACAACATCACACATACGTTGTGTAGCTGACGTATTAGTGTCACCATACGTCGACTGCGCAAGCCCATGGGCTTGGAAATGAAATTGTTCGTGGCTATGCTTTATATCTTCGTTCAACAACAGCAACAGACACATGTACATACATACATTATTATGTTAATACATACACTATAGACACAATTTCGTTTGCCTCACCCCTGCCACACCACTCTTTCATTGCTCTCTTGCTCGCTCATTTTTGTTTAACACGTCATTATTCTCTTTCGTAGTCGCAGAAAATCTGGTTTTAGCAGCAGCATAAAATCTGGTCTTAGCAGCAGCATAAAACCTGTCTGTGTGTTGTTTGCATGTGTTGACTTTGATAGATTTAGTCCCTATACGCCGCTATAGATGTTAACACATCAAAACCTAATGGGTTTTAACAAAGCTGATGGATATGTAGACAAATAATCGATTTTCTTTGAACTAACATATCACAAGGATAAGATATTACCATTTGTAGTGCCTTAAAACTTGTCTAACTCTTATTTATGATCCTTTCACAAACATATGAGTTTTCGTGCGACGTGATCCGATTTCTTCAAACAAAATCCATTATTACTCAATTGAAATTCCAAAATAGCTCTCATATAAATCTCAATGTAATTCCATTGTAAATAAACATTTAAGTTTCAGATTTATTGGCAATATTTGAGAAATTATTGTTTTTTTTTGTGGATTTGAAATGGTTTCTAAATAAACAATTCGTACACCAGCCACATAAAAAACACGAATATTGCAAGTCTATTCTATTGTGATTCTAAACATTTCATTTCCCATTTTCGCCCAGACTTGAAGTCCTTCTATTCACATCCTGTTTGTTTGTGGGTATATGAGCTTAGATTTGTTATTATTGTGTTATTTGTATTTTTTTTAGTTTTTTTTTTGGTTCATTTCCATTATTTACATTGTTATTATTTATTTACTTTAGTGGTTTATGAGCATAATAAAGAATAAATTTTCTCTGCAATAAAATACAAATACACCATAACAATCTACACCAAATTCAATCCTACTCGTACTGTGTATTATACACTCACACATATTTGTGAACTAATACAAATACCAGCACACACGAGTGTATAAGACTACACCCAACAAAGCCATACACTTGCATAGATGTATATCCTTTAAAACTCATACAATCACGCAATTTACAAACGAGAATCGCACAAATAAAAAGAGAAATATAAAATAATGGTCAAAGTCGCCTAGAAATATGCTACACTTTAAAGCTCTGTGAGTTCTACGCCAGCTGGGGTAAAGGTAATCAACAGATGATTCTACGGACTGATATTTAAGGGAACAAGTACAGAGGACTGACAAAACTGATATTGCTTTCAACCCCCAGAGCTGTGAGTACCGCAGTTATTGCCACTGGATTTACATTGTCCAAGAATGCTTTCATAGTGTATTCCTTAACAGCGAGAGAACCTTCTATAAAGCTGACCAGACCATCCAGATCGGTTTCGGTAGACATACCCTTGCTGTGGTCGTTGCCACTAAGACAGATAGGAAGTAATTTCTCCAAAGTTTGTAAGAGAAATTACGATTTGGATCGGTCAGAAATCGTTATGCCCCATATGGGACGGGTTCCCCCTATAGGAATGAAGACATCCTTAATTTCCTTCCACTTCAGAAGTATATATGCCTGATTGATACAACCGGAGTAGAGCTCTCTGAGCCAGTGTATCAGTCTATAAGCCACTGCCTGTAGTTCCTCTGGCGAGACATTGGCGACTTAAAAGGTTTGAAGCTTTTTATAACCCACATATTTCTAGATTCTGTTACAATTTCACTGGCAACATCCGATGGCTTACTTCAACGATATCTCCAACTGAACTACCAGGGAAATGTGTATCCACGAGAACCCCCAGTGATTGCTAACTAGCCATTGTCCAAGAACTATCATTAATCCTAATGTACCCAATAGTACAAGGTGTTGCGATCAAAATTTCCCTAAGCCTTAAGGCTTCGGATGAGTTTTCCACATTGCGGCAGATATCTATCCATGGCCATGGTGGATCCTATTTTCCCCTTGATTTGTCCTTGGGACACTCAGGCTGTAACGAGCAACTTAGGGCTGATGTGACTCGTTCGACCTTTGTTTCTATGTCCCCGACAGTTCGTACCTTCAGTACAGGTCTACTTTGAATAGTCCCCTTGAACGGGTCTCCAAACTTTCAGCAGTCGGCCTTCTAAATATTGCGAGGAATGACACGAGAGGATGAGGTTGTGATATAATGTGCCCAGTTGTCCACTTTCGGTAAGCAGAACTGGCAGAACTGAATGAACCAAAAGTAATGTAACGGTGACCAAATTTGTCCAATTACTCAAAAACTGGTGGCCGGGGAAGATGTGAACGTCGAACCCGACCAGATTTCACTTATACCTCCCAGAGCGCAGCGATAGTTCTCGACAGAGCCGAAGCACATTACTTTTATGCAGCTTTGATACCAGTCTGTGTCGTCACAGTCGGGAAATGGACCCGGCAACTACCTCAGAACATTAGAGCATACCAAAGACAGTCAGTTTCCATGGAACTCCATTTGTCCTTAAGGATGATGCCACCTTCAACTCCTTTATCGATGACCGCCAGTGCCAAGACGTCTTTAGCGACGTTTGCAGAAGATTTTGGAACAACGTTTCCTCTGATCACTTTAGTCCTTTTGAAAGCCAGCTGTTCATCAGGCGTCAGGGGTCATCATCTTACCAGAGTTCTGTTCCTTGTTCAGCCATACTATGTGCCCATTTTAAAGATTACCTCTGCTTATAATTTAGCGTCAGATGACAACTGGTCATTGACGAGCCTTGCCAAAACTCTCAAAGATTCTGAGAGAAAGGCACCGATCGTTGTACCTCTTCTTTGAAGGACGGGAGTGCTTATCACCAGTTACTGAAGTAACAGGTACCACGACTGCCTTGGAAGATCTTGGATCAGCCGACCTGTTATCAGGCACACTTTTCATTGTATCGTTGTGCTTCTTCTTTAAAGGACGGGAGTGTTTATCATCAGGAACCGAAACACCAGGTAATACAACCGCCTTAGGAGAATTTGGATTACCAGGTCTGTTGTTGGATATAGGTTTCAATCCATGTGTGTTCGTAGTCGCCGTCGTCGTGGCCGTTTTCGTTTCAGTCTTCGTACCGTTCTTGGTGTCCGTAATCGTGGTGGTAAGTTTTCTTATTTCTACTTGTCCTTGCTTTCATTATTTCCCATTCAATCACCTTTCACCCATTTCAAATGAGACTAACTTTAGTTTCGCTGGAAATCCGTAGGAACCATTTCGTAGTTACCCTGACTGTTCTGGATTCTTGTCGAATATTAGGTACCAACTTAATGGTTAGTGCTGAGATGGCATCTATTATAAATTATTTCAGACAGTTCTTGCAATATAATCAAATATTCGTGGTGAGTTGGTATGAGGGCGTTTTTCAACTTTCAGCGACGGCATTCTTCTAGGCGCAATTATCATTCGCTAATCAAGCTGCAATGTACACCAACTATTTGTTGGCATTGAAATGTAATTTTGTCATAATTGAAATGTAATTTTTTTTTGTTTCTCAAACTTAAATTGCCTTTCCGTTTGAAAGTAGCACCCTGTTATTGTCATACAAATACCAGATATATGTTGATTTTTCCATTCCATACTTGAATATACAATAAGTATTTGCTGAAATTTGCGGTTTTCATTTACTCTACTCCGGATTCCAGAACGTAGAATTGTATCTCCCCTCATATCCCTCATACACTCAGACCCTGATGATGGTCCAAAAATGTTAGCATGAATCTGAGGATGATTGTAAATAAATGTTTACATTTATTTATGTTATGTCTTTATGTTTCTGTTTGTCAAACTTGTTGGGTAGTGAAAGTGTAAATATAAATGTAAAAGAGAACCGACTTTAGCGTATATATTGCATACTTTGCGGCTGTTAAAGGGAACACTACAAACACTTTCATGCCATAAAGCGCCTATATGTATGCAAACATCTATAGTCGCTAACCAAATATGGTTTAGGCAATACTTGTATTGGTTTGAGGGGTTACGGGAAAACAGAACGAATGAAGGAAAAAATACAAAACAACAAGCCTTGGAGCGTATAAAATAGGCATATATACAGTAAATCATTAGAATCCTATGAACACATCTAATCAAAGCTCTTTTTTATTCCACTACATAGCAAACCCCCAAAAATTCTGTCACTGTCGATCAGAAAATAATTGAAGCGCACAATTTTCCATTTAAGAATATAGGGATTTATAGGTGGAATTGATGATATGCATCTAAGATTTTATAAAGAAAAGTATTTGCTGTTCCATGACACACGTATTCTCCTTCCAAGAGAACCAACAATTTTAAAAATATATAAGTACATATATTGTTGCCCATATTTGGGGATCGGTGGTTGGGAGGGGAGGAGCTTTTTATGTAACAATATCCACAATTGGGGAAACGTGATATATGGAAGGTTGTTTTCATTTCATTTAAGAACAAAAATTAAAATATTTAATTTATATATTCGAAATGTTTAACACGTTACTCGTATATTATAAAGAGTACTCTGTGATTTTGTTAGTATTTTTTAAATCCTAAAAGTATACCTTATTTACTTTTTGAAACCTTGGTCTATAGGTATGTTTTTTTCTTTGTCACCTACTAAACTAATTCTTCGACCAATTGTAACAAAAGTTTTGTCGAAGTCTGTGGTAAGCTCAATCATCTCCAGAGAAATGGTAAGGATCCGCTAAACCTTTCGAAATAACAACAGTATGGTTTAGCGTTTTTTGCTGGGTTTTGAATTCAGATTTTTTATTGGATTTTTTAATAAAAAATAGTACAATTTACATCAATAGGTTCACTCGTTGATGACACTTGAGGTGACTTGACAACACTCGTCTGTAATTGACAACACTTTTCTGGAAACATTGGTATTGGGATGAGAAGACTCGCCTTAGCTTGAAAAAATTTGTAGATAACCGGAAATTCATGATGATTTTGTTTCTAAAAAATGGACGTGTTTTTTATGCCGCGCTAAGCTGAAGCAAAAGCGATTCAATGCGACACATCACATTAACTGGTTGAAGCCCACAAGGTGAAGGGAAAATAATTATTATTTATCCACTGCCATGCTAATTTTTCGACAACTTAGTATGACAGTCGTTAAAAATTGCTTAACTCGCCATAGAAACTGAACATGCGTCGGAAAAGAAAATACGCCCATCATTTTTGGAACCAAAATACAGGAAGCTCTCTAAAAACTCTTCAATAATCTTTGATTTGGATAATAAAGTATCATACCCTGCAGTATCCACTGAGGCAGTCATATATGTATGTGTTTCAGCACTCGCAACTACTGTGTTTTTGAACTCGTCGGTGTATTACAGGATTCAGGGTATCCATATCCAAGTTAAAGTATATCTCCAAGTTCCTGGCTATCACTCCACCCAATGCGGTGGGTACGGTTTCAGCTTTAGCTTCTAGGACGCCTTACACACACTAAAAAGAATCCCACCTGATCGAAACTGTACAAAATGCCGCCTTCTGTTTCGCTGGAAAATTAAAATTATTCGGTGTTGTTGACAAGCATGATTTGTCGCCAATCTCCTTTCGATTCCTCTAGCATGCCATGCTTCTAATTGGCAGATGGAGTAGCACGAGAAGAACTTGGCCGACGGCCTGTTACTCACTGAGGCGCCCAGATATTACTGAGGCACCGCTAAAACACAGTCAGATCCCTCCAACTGCAAACTATCCGTAGGCACGGAACGCGTAACACCCGGATTGGGGATGTTAATTTTGAGTAGAACCACTACTGTGATAAACACCAAACCTAACATGGAGAACAGACGGAGGCATCACTGTCCTGATTTTACTCCTCCTAGGAATGTTGCCTGTGGGAGATACCCAATAAATAATGGCATCCTTTTGTCACGGTGCAGAATCCTTTTCGGACATTTGTACCCTTTATTGTACGTCCTCGGAATCTGTCGCTCTTTGTCGGGTACTGCTTATTCTACTCACCAAACCTACATATCTGTAGACTGTCAAGCTATCCGCCACCTGCTGACCCCCATGATACCTACCATATGTACCTACCTTAGGTAACTAATATAGGCAACTACTCTTGAAGGTACGTCTAGGTACCGTAGGCACCCTATCTGGTGTACTGACCAGTATACTGCTCAGTATATCTGGTGTACTGACCAGTATGATAGTTTCCGTACGACTTCACCAAGCACTTTAAATTTTTCCATGGAATCATTAAATCATAAAACTATGATTTGGAATCATTATCGGCTACTCGTTCCCTAAATTTGAGATTCTATTCCATTTAGTATTATCAGCAATATAAACACAAAAGAACGCTTTAGTGTACTTTACACTTTTAGCGAACTTTCAAGTACACTTAATATCACATTTTTGAAATTAGATTTGGGTTTTGACAGTTCCGGTACTAGCGTGACACTTTTAGCGTACTTTAGTGTATTCTCAGCATTTCGTAGTCTACTCTTGAAAATTTTATTGACTATGCCTAAAAGTATGCCAGAGAATCAACCCCGAAAGAGGCTATTGCGATAATGAGGTTTCTACAGAGTGCCAGATATACTACGATATGATTCTGGAAACGATTAATAGATGGCGACTCTCGCAAAACTCGAGAAGAATCTACGCGCTTCCACAGGGCGTTTGGCAACAATAAGGTTAGCTGATATATAAAGGCAGCATGGTTTCGAGATGTATTCATCAGATAATGCATTGGATTGTGGCAGTCGATGGTGCAATGGTAGTGGGCGCGGCTTTTATACATACAGGGTGATCCAAATACAAAAATTTTCTAGAAATTTAATAAAATTAAATAATCTCGATTTCTTTTACTACATTATGACTTTATAAGATATAACAAATATTCCCGTTATGTATTGAACACGATTTCATTCACGTGGCTGCCGCGGTTGACTTTGCACTAGCTCATCATTTCAGTACAATATTCCAAGACTGTTTCTGGTTCTATCTCTCGAATGGATCGGACGATATTAGCCTTAGGGGTGTGGATAGTTACAGGATTATTAGTATAACATCAGTCTTTAAAGGCATCCTACAAGAAAAATTATAAAAGGGTCAAGTAACAAAGCCGAGGTGGCCAATTGACATCGTCAAGATAACAATATTATCGAACTTATTGCGCAAAAGATTGATTGTTTGTTGCGCTATGTGGCATGGTGCGCCACAATGCTGAAACCAAAGAGTATCCAAGAATATATCAAAAGTCTCATCATGATGGTGCCGAGTTGTTGAGATCGATGGCGAGTCGATATTCTTGGATTGAGTATCACACTTTCGGCCACAGCAGCCATAGTATTCCTCGGTACGCACCGTACGACGGCCGGGACTATGAGTGTTGTCTACTAGCAAGCCAGTTTTCACAACGTTATTCAAGTGTCAGTGTCAAAATAAAGAAACATATGATTTAAAAAGATTACTGTATGTGGACCACTCGTTATAGGAGAACGTGGGTTCAATTCTTGCTCTGACCACCTTACAATTCTGTCAACGGCGGTGACTTCGTTTAGTGATGGCGGCACTATCGAGAATTTAGCGAAGCCGGTGTAAAACTGTATTCTCCAATCACTGAGTGTAGCACAGCTTACTGGTTGTGAGAAGCTCTCCTCAATCCCTTAATGGAATGTAATGAGAACCAACATTTTTTTATGTTTCCTTTAAATTAATATCAATAATACGCCTAAGGATCAAATGCAAATAGTATACATCAATCATACAACAAGGTGACCCAAATGAAGTGCCCCAGTCTTAAGCGAATTAATATCAGCCTTCTTACAAGATATCAAATTAAATGATCGAGATAAAGTGCAGCCAAAAAAGGGTTCACTTTGGGATGGATACCGACTATAATGGAGGAAACAGGAAAGAAATATTATCGTACATTTAAGAAACCAATCGGACAGGCAGTTTTTTTTATAAAACAGCTAATATCAAACATTTTTTATTTAAATCCGGGACAGTAAAAGTATCGCTTTGAAATAAATTTGAATTTACAGTATTTACATTTACAATTTTTATATTTACAATTTTATTATTTAAAATTTTAGTATTCCCTTAAACTAGGCAACAGCTGTTTTCCCTATATCTATTTTCAAATCCATATAAACCTTTTCAATTGAATGTTTTAACAATATCGTCCAATTGCCTTAAACCCATTGAACTTTAAACACCCTCATTAAATATTACTACCTCACAATGTTAAGCGAATTAAATTGTTCATTTTAACGTTCACTCAAGCTTTAACCCAGAAAATTTTTATTATTAGCAAGGAAACACGGTAAAAACCGGCAAAACAAAAATTGAAGCATACTATTAGGCGTTCATCCGTAACACTTGCCTGACAACAGGTAAAAACGCCACCTCCGTTAGAGAAGAGAGAACAAACTTAGCATAAAAGCAATATTCGTTGGCAATAAAATGTCAGTGCACACTTAATATGTGTTAAAACATTAAACTATTTGACATAAAGACAAGAATGTCTAAGCATGGGAAATGATGAAAACGGTAAGACATTCGCGGAGACAACACGAATTAGTTAAGTATACATGTTATTAAATATATATAGACATACTCATGTTCCTTGTTTGCCTGGTCTCACTTACCTCTCCTTAGCGTGTAGCTGAGGCTGTCTTTGGCGCTGCGCGAGAACCCTTAAAGTATGCCATAAAAACAGCTCAAACAAGAAAGCGCCATAAAGTAGGCAATCTTAACTCTAAGTTAATTGCTAACAAACAAGCAAAGTAAAACACAATTCATTTTGCCTTTATGATTATCTTTACTCTGCCTTTGCACGAAAAGCCAAGGAGCAGTAAGAAATGTGAGAATAAAAGTATAAGGAAGAGAAAAAACAGAAGGAAACTTTGGAGTGAAAGAGAAAGTGGAAAGTGGATATGATTACAAACGGTAATTTTATGAGTTGCTATTACGGTTGCTTGTTTTTCACACACAAACAAACACTTAGGCCTATAGTTACACAAAAACACACACTCTGACACACACATGCATCCCTAAACAAACAATTAAGAGTTGTGTGTGTTGCCTACTTTCAGGCTCATAACTTATAATTAAGGTCTTTTTTGTTGAAAGCAGGAAAATTCATTTGCTCAACTGATATAAGAAACCAAACAGCAGAGCGGAAACAACACTCGACAATGACAAAAAATGGACTCATTAACGTCATAAAAATAATTACTGACACAAAGATTAAACATACAGAGCCACATACGTAGGCAACTAAGTGCATATTTATATGGAGACAAACACGTGTGTGTTTACATGTCCTTTTGCAGATATTTACCTAAATCTGACCAGAATTGTGGCATACGAAGGGATCAGATTTCAGAGTTGTAGGAGGTTTTAGACCAAAAGTCCCCTAGAATTAAAAAAATTTAACTGAAATTCAAAGGGAATAATTCCAATTCAAATATTATGATTAAATGATTTATTTTCAAATTAAAACTCTATTATATTATATTATATTTTTAAATAATAATTGAATGTACAGCCCGAATTAAAATTTGCTTATCCTGTCCTAAATATTATTAATAAAATCCAAACATCATCTTAATTTTTCTTAATTAAAAATAGAAAATCTTAATTTAATTGAAATGAAAACACTTAATTTTAAAAAATCTCTTCTAAGTTCCAAATAGAAATTCTTCAACGCAACTGTCTTTCTCTTCATTATATTTTGTAATGGCATACCTTATAAAACAATCAATATCAAGTATACGACTAAGGATCAAATAGGCATTTGTACACATCATACGCCAAGGTGGCCAGCAACAATATCATTCAATATCAATTAGACGACTCAGGAGCAAATAGGAATTGATGTGAATCATGCGCCAAGGTAGTTAACGTTTCTAGTTCAGGAGCAATGGTTAGCGCACGTTACTCTTGTTTATCACAACGCGGGATCATTGTCACTTCCTGCGGCACCGGAACAAATAAATCAATCACTCGCATTGATGGCCAAACATTTTCAATATGAGGCAAATAACATCGTCGTTTTTAACATCTCTTAAATAGGGGAGCTAATTCTGAAATGTCTCAGCTTGTGTTAAGTAGAATTGACATCGTTTGACATACTGTGGGAAGTAGGATAAATCAGTATTCCAGTCTGCTTATAGTTAAGACCCAGGCAATTCATTTTGGCCCCCTTGTCATTTTATTGATGTACATTTTGTATTCGAGCCGTGCGCGTGGTACTTCTATTAATTCAAGAATGAAATCAATAATAATTATACGCCTAATTATAAAATGTACAATTCCAATAATGCGCCTAAGGTGTAAATGGAAATTAATATCAATAATATTTCAAAGTGGTCAAAAGTCAATAACACGAGAGAAGTAAAACTAGCTCTATAAAATTCTCAATATTAATTATCATATCAATTGATGGTCAAAAATATTCAATAGGTGCCACATAACTTCGTCGTTAAAGGGAACAAAATCCTGCCGTTCCTGAACTAGTGACTCCACGTTTTAGTGTCGGATATTTGTAAAAAGTTTGATATTAATTCGCTTAAGATTGATCCAATTCATTTCGGTCATTTAAATTCGCCTATTGCCGTAGGACATAAATTTTATGTTTGATCATTATGCGTGATATTTGGCGTGCTAAATGTATTACCGAAAAACAATATCCATTATACGCTTAATGAGAAAATATAAATTTATTTTAATCATACGTACTGATGGTCAATAATTTTCAATATGAGCCAAATCGCTTTGCCGTTTTTTAACCTTTTTTAACCTCTCTTAGCAAAGGAGAGAGAATCCTTATTTGCCCAAACTAGAGTTCACACCTTCTGATTTCACATATTCTAAGAAGTCGGATCTGAATTCGCTTAAGACTGATGAATTTACTTGAAGTAATACATTTTGGTCTCGTTGTCGTATGATTGTTAATCATTTTGCAATTGATCTTTAGGCGAATTCTTGCTATTAATTTAGGAATGCAATCAACTATAAAATAAAAAAAAAACAGCAGACAGTTGTCTGTCCCTGCAGGCTGTGTCAGAGACACGGCCATTAAGTTTAACGTAGAATACGCCATCCGATAAGACATAATATCCATACGAAATTTCAATATTTCATCAATCAAAACAACAGCCGAAGGTTTGTGTCCACACTGAAACAGCAGCATAGTTTATGTTCACGCTACAAACTCAAACACTCAACCAAACACCACACATATGTTTGAGTGTATGTGTTTAAACAATTTTCATTTGAGAATTTTAAATATTAGGAAGATATCAACCAATATGAAATGTATATCAAACGAAAGATAACATCTTCATTTACCTACAAAAAAATTTTTACAAAAAGTTATCTCGCCGTTTCCTCATAATCAATGAAATAGAGATTACAACAATAACAATCTGACATGACTCCCTATACCGTAAGGTAAGACGTATTCTACGCCAAAAATTATCAACATCAAGCATACGCGTAGGTGGAAAAAATTCATTATTGCTAGAAAATATCTATAAACTTCTTGAATCGTAATTGTCCACCACCGGGGATATACCAAGTAATATAATGGCTGAAAAACATTTTATGCTAAAAGTATCTTCCAATGCTTCATTGTTGTTTGATATATCAGTGCATAAGTGTTCAGTTGAGTTTCAGATAAATTCTTTCCCTTAAACTTCCATAAATCCCCACATTTTCCATTCGGAACCCAAAAAGAATCTTGACACACCTGCAAACAAGCAAATTCGAAAATAAACAAAAGGACATATGTATTTAGTATATAAGCTTTCCGCAACGTCAATATTGACCGATTATTAGCAACGATTTGCTAAGGGTTAATTATGACTCAGTGACAGGGTGTGACTTCCTACAAATAATTTCTAACCCTCTTATAGGCGCCATAATTACTGGGTATAAGTTTCTTCCTTCTCAAGTCAAAACAACGAAATTTGTTCACTTTTCAAGAGCTGTACCATGCACTGTCATTACAATTACTCCCACCTAATGGCCGGGATGGGAGGATTTCTGACAACCCACAATCAGCCACAGATATATCCGTTTCCGGTGTGAAATGTGATGGGATGAAACTAATTTTCACGCCATTAAATTAACATGTTTATAAAACACTTTCCTCACCTGACTCATCGTCATCTCCCTCCTCCTCAACCATATCATAATGCGGGCAAGGCTTATTTTGGGAACTTGATAATGATAATGATGATGACGACAACAAGGACGATGTCACGGATGACGATGCCAGCTGTTGGGTCGGTGGCTGCTGTTACACTTTTTCCGGACCATCAACATCGATAACTGAAGCAGCAGCAACAGCATTACACGTTTGCATAAAAGCACAAATTTGCATAACGCGCTCGGGAAATGTTGATGGTGTCACCAACAATTGGGGGCGTCAACAATGTCATGTCTAATATTGTCAACCGGAAACCATTTAGAGGGACATAAAAAACAATTGGACCCTTAGTGAGTACACAACTGCTGCTCATAATGGAGGAGGAAAACATGAAAAACAGAATGAATTTCATTGCGGGCTAATAGTTATGAGTGACAGCAAAAATTTTTAATGAGGTTACAATGTGCAATCATCATAACCGTAGCCATCATAATCGATTTTCGATAAATGTAGGAAATCGGAAGGGCATTTAAGAACAAGTTAAAATATGCAGAACAAAGGCACACAATTGATAACTATTGATAACTAACTAACAAACTATGATACCTATTGGTTGAACAATATAGTATTTGTGCCGTATGATATATATTCCAATCTACAGTAAATACTCTTGCGTATGAGCAATATGATTTTCTATTCGATTCATATATCTGCGGTGATATCAAAATGATTACCTGAATATAATGTAAAAATCTTCCGATTTATTTGTGCATTTATTTTAATATTGCTTTCAAGTCAGTCCTTTGGAAATGTAATACCGTCTAGGCCCTTGAAATATAGCATCATTATCGCATGCTTAGTTATATTTATTCTATTACTGTGAAATCTCCAGTGACGTATGATATTTTCCCTCGTGCGTATGATTAATAATAATTTACATTTGTATCATATGAAATAAAATGAAATGATAATCCAACTGATAATAGATCATGCCGAACACTTCTCTATAAAATTTAAATTTTTGGGCCCCGTATTCAAAGACAGCATTCGTTTCTTGTCCAGGATTCCTACACATTTTTATATTATTGACTTAGATTCTAACATATTTTTATACGGAAGTATTTAGATGCGTTAAATTTAGTCGTCATTAAATTGTAATAAACAAACTTAAATCTAAAAAATAACATCAGTGGCGTATGACATATATTTAAGTAACTTTTAGCGTATGATTAATATCAATACTTAATTCCGAGGAAAGTTAAAAATTAACTTCGGTTTAAGGGCAGAAATTTGTTTTGCAGATTATTTGCATTTTCAAGAACAACTTTCAGTTTTATAAGTGCTCAAGAAAATTTATGAGACCGAAACTCTAGGCTTTAAAAAACATTTTGTATCTGTTTTTAAAACGTATGATTGATTTAATTATGATACAATAATCATAAATACCGGGAAACGTTTTCTGCATGTCTCCTGCATTGGGATCTCCAACAGCACGATCTGTATACTTCGAACTCCTACTAACTTCGAAGCAGACTGATACAATTTGTATCCGGGATTAAACCATATGATTAATTTAATTGTGGGACAAAATTTAGGGGTACCAAGAAACTGTTTCTGCATGTCTCCTGCATTTCGCTGCAGGATATTGTATGCTCTACTACACTCAAAGCAGACCAATGAGTCACCGATGTAACTATATCTTGATTATGCTAACCAATCAGGCACAACAGGCCAATACTAACTAGATTACCTTAAAAACTGTTGAGATTTCCTTGGAAATAATATACAACGTCTGAATATTGGCGTCCAAAACATTATAATGAAATTCTATTAACGTCCACTTAGGTTTTGAATTAGAAGAAAAATACCCAGAAGTTGTATATTTTATAATTAATAAAATATATCACTTATACGCATTCAAATGCACATAAATTATATCAATCATAGGACCGAGTATAAAAACTAGTGATTTATATTAAACCCCTTTTTTAACAGTGAAAATATCGTCGTTACGTTGAGATTGAAATTGAAACGTAAACCATTCCGTTGTTTAATGCAGTTGTAAGCTTTTGAATCTTAAAATACCATATACTTTTTAAGGGAAACTGAGTAATCACCCAAAAATCTTCGACTGTTAACGACATAACTTTAAACCGATTATTTATATCCTCATGTCTTGTTTAAAATCACTTTCCTGCTACATATTTTACAATCATATCCTTCGACCTATTTTCCAGAAACCTCTTTATTGCTGCCGGCTGCAATATCACACAGACGTCACACCAATGACAGCAGTTCAGATAAAAATCGCAGCTCCCAATCGCATACGCACCATGACAACCAGAGCAATAACTACTACAGACATCACCATGAGGAGGAGTAAGTAAACAATAAAGATTAAAATGTTTCAGGATTGAAAAAATTATTAATGAAAATGACAACAAAAGCGAAAAACTTAAACTTAAAGTTGAAGTTGAAGCTTTTAAGGAAATTGAAAATATACTATATGAGCGTAAAACTAAAGAGCTCTGTGTAATCAGCAGCCGGAAACGGAAAGACATGATGGCATTGATTCACAACGACTTGAAGAAAATTTAAAACCAATGCATGTTTTACTGTTTCTATTGCAATTTTCGTCGGCATCATCCTCTATTCTCTTGCAGTATAAATTTCTTTGTCGTAATTTCCGTTTGTGTAATAAGCCAATACCAAATTTGTTACAGTATAATTTCCGTCTGCGCGAGGAAAACTTGTATCTTAAAAGTACAAAAATCGAGGTTAATTTAAGATCAGCAAAACGGGAAGGAAAAGTCACAGCCAATAATAAAAAGAAATGAAGATCTAAAAACAATTTGAAATAATCATAATATTGCAATTTCATTTAAATCTGATGGCATTTCAATGGAATTCAATAGTATTGTTCGCCTTATCGTATCCTTTGGTTTTCCTTTTCATTTCCTATTAGTACCACTATGTATGTGTCTTTCAATGTGGATTTTTGTGTGCCATTCCCTCATGTCGATTGGTTGAAATGTGTGATAGAAAGTGCATACTGAACAGCCTGATAAATGTTTAGAAAAAGGAAGTAGCTTTTAATGAAGAGTTTGAGAAATATTACAGAAACTTTTACTGCATGAATGTCGGATTGTTTTAAATGCAGCCCTTCAAAATATGTTAAAGAAAATGTATAGAAAACCCGTTAAGTTATCTGGTATTTGATTGAACCTAAATAATTACATATTTGTTGAAAAGCTAAAGAGTTTCCACTGAATTCATACAGTATTACTTATATGCTTAAGCAGTATATATAAGACTATATTAATCGTACGTCTAAGTAGACAAACGGAATTAATATAAATCATAACACTCCAGTGTAACCATAATTTGGTTCTTCATTATATACGTTTTTTTCATTTCAAGAGACACACATTAAAAATAGATAAAAATTTTATGAATAAAATGTTTGTCCACGCCATATATTCAATATTAATCATACGCTCAAGGAACAAATACAAATTTTTATTAATCATACGTTTAAGCAACCAAAACAAATTGCTATGAATCACAATACTCCAATCTAACCATTATTTCGGTTTAACTGGTAGATGTTTTATACATTTCAATATACACAAATCAAAAATTGAACATTTTCAAATAGTTTATCAATGAAATGTTTAAACTAAATTAACAACGAGCATACGCATCGGTTTTTCTGAGACGGTAACCGAGCTGAGAACTTTTTCTTCCAGGTAGTATAATTAATATGCAATTTGTCTTAATCAATTAAATCATTAGCAACAAATATACACGCCACAGTGGCTGACCACAAAAAATTTTAATTATAAGTCTCCACCTAACGCATATACTTCTCCTCCTGTACTAATTGAAATTCTTTACTCCCCCAACCTTTCTTACCGTTCCGATTACTTTTGCCTCTAGTCATTGCAACTATCAACTTACTTCTATAACGACCGACGTGCCTCATTTGCTATCCTATTTTATATAACTGCCTCCAAGGCAGTTCGCATATCCTACTACGCTACGGTATCTAGATCTGCATAAGGAAAATAACAACAACCCTCAAGTGACATATTAAATAAAATCAAGCAAATCGAGCAACTCATTGGGAGGAATAGGAAAAATTGAAAACTTAGCTTTAACTTTCCCAAAGAAAATTGAGAAGAAGAAGCATCTCTAAAATATCTCAGCGTTACTTGGATGGGAAAAACGAAATGAAAATAAAATGAAAGTTCTAGCAAAAAGTAAGTAGTTTTCTTTTACACTACCAGAGTAGTCAATAGAAGATTGTCCATGTCACAAGTTTCCTGTTAACGAACTGGCATATTAACTTAGACAGCTTTAAGGGATACAATGAAACTATCTCTAAATGTAGCTTAGCAATGAACAGTGGTTTGGAGGATTTAATTAGGCTCTAATTGAAAAAATTATAAAATTGAATCTACATCTAAACAGATCTGGTAATAAACCTCCCGCAAGATATTAATGGAAGCTTTCAAAAAATAACACATAATTTCTCAAGTTCAAAACATCGAAATGGGGAAAATCCTTTTATAACATCTCTAACAATACAATAAAACTCCTGCTACAGTTCATATTACTTAATCCATTCCCAGACGAATGCATAATATCATATCGCAATGAGTGCTCTATGTCGAATGCATAATATCTTGACTATAAATATCAAGCATTCGCAATGAGACCTCTGTTCAGTTAAAATAATTCATACGCCTCTTATTTTTATAAGATTTTTGGGGCATTGTATATTACAGTCTAATTGATAACGATAACAGGGTATACAATGATTTCCTATTATATCACATGAAGGGATTGGGGCTTTTCGTTCTATAGTCCATGATTGGGATCTACAGTTTTACACCGGTTTGAGAAGCTTTTTCATGTCAAAGTGCTCGATAGTCTCGCCATCACTAAGCGATGTGCATCCCCACTTAATGGCAGATTGTGTATGAGTTAGCAGACAAATGCGAGTTTTGATGTGAACCATTTTATAAGTCAACTTCTCAATTCTCATTTAGGTTATAGTAGTTATTGTATAAGTAGTCGACTCTTGTATGATGCAGTCGTCGATGGCACATACTATTTATATGAAGTTCATTTCGGAGCTACGGAAAGCGTACGCGATATCACTCTTACAACAAGTATACCAGGGTTCTATCCCTGTTGGGTTCTGCATCTTTGATTTTAAGAAGGCTTTGCTCTTAGTGAGTACTGCACCCTTGTCTGTACGAAGGTTTTACTTTTCGTGAGTGTTGGGCATTTGCTTGTACGAAGGCTTTGTTCTCCGTGGATTCTGCACTTTTGTATGTACGACAGTTTTACCTCACGTGGGTTCTGCATCTTTGTTTGTATGAAGGCTTTGCTCTTAGTGATTACTGCCGCTTTCTCTGTACGAAAGCTTTGCTTCTCATGGGTTCTGCACTTTTGATTGTACAAAGCTTTTGCTTCTTGGGGGCCCTGCACTGCATCTTTGGGTGTTGGAAGGATTGTTCCCTCGTAGGTTTCTCAACTTTGACTGCAGGAAGGCTTTGATTATTGAAGGCAATGCATCTTTGTTGGTATAAAGGTTTTACCTCTTGTGTTTTCTGCTCCTTCGATTGTACGAAAGCTTTATACGAAGACTTTATTCTTTGTGAGTCACGAACCTTTGTTTGGACGAGGGCTTTGCTCATTTGTGGACTTTTATAAGAGAGATTTGCTCTTTGTTGTTTGGACGAAAGCTTTGATCCTGGTGAGTACTACAACTTTGTTTGTACGAAGGTGTTGCTTCTTGTAGGATCTGAACCTCTACTTGTACGACGGTTTCGTTTCTCGTTGGTTCTGCAGCTTGGATTGTGCGAATGTTTTACTCCTCGCGAGAATTGTGACTTTGTTTGTATGAAGGCTTTGCTCCTCGTGGGTACTGCAGCGTTGTTTATACGAAAGCTCTACTCCTTGCAGGCACTGGGCCTTTGTTGGTATGAAAGCTTAGCTCTTTTTAAGAACTACAGCTTTGGTTGTACGAAGGCGTTGCTCCTCAAGGGTACATCACCTTTTTTTGTACAAAAAATTGTACACTTCTTTTAGTATTGCAATTTTTTTTCTGCGAAGGCTTTGGAGTCTCGTGGGAGCTTCGCTTTTTTCTGCGAAGTTTTTAGTGATCATGCTCCTCGTCGGCACTGCATATCTGTTTGTATGAAGGTTTTGCTCTTCCTGAGTACTGCAGCTGTGTTTGTAGGAAGACTTTGATCCTCTTGGGCTTTGCATCTTTATTTGTACGATGGCCTTGTTCCTTGCTGGCACTACGCCTCTTTTGAAAGAAGGATTTCTCGTCCGTAGACTCTGGGTCTTTGTCTAAACGAAAACGTTACTCTTCGTGAGCACTGCACATTTTGCTTCTTCCCTTGTTTCAGTTACTCTCCTGCCTCTTTGATTATCATAGCTTTCTTCAGATTCAGCCTAATATTCAATCGTTGTCTACCACTACTATATTTGCAACCCGCGCCTGGACTCTACCGACGATTATCATTGTTTCCGTCAAAGCCAGCCAATTGCCAATTTTAAGTATGACTTAATGCCATCATCCAAGATTATTATCAGCTTATTATCACCGCCGCGTCAGACCCAACCGAGTTGTGAAATCGATTCGATACTTACTGCCATCGTATTACTACCCGAACCTGACCGTTCTACTGCTTTTTAATTGAGTGGCACTGCACCAGTAACTCGAATCCATAAACCACCAATTATATCCGCTCTTTTTAGGACTATTCAAATGTCGATACACCCCTGCAGTAAACGATTCACTACCTAAGACCTCCACAACCGTACCTGCACCCACACCCTATCGTGACCAGTGACGATTTTTAAACTACAACTGAATGTCGACAACCGAACAAGATCAATCGTAACCACGGTTCGATCCCCGCTACCGACTAGGTCGCATTTGTTCCGAAGCCGGTCGAGTGCCGACGTTCAAGTAATTATCTACCCATTGATGTGATATTTGTTACTTAAGCGATATGAATCAGATCTTATTATAGTCCTAGTCAGGGACAATATTACTGCTTAATTTCGTAGGCTTTTGGACCCTTGCGACGACCCTGGAAACGGCTGAGGCTACCTTAACCGAATATACTCCCACGATATAACATTTAAAGTTATTAGTGAAATTTTTTATCTTCACTCCGGATCACGAAGACGTATAATTATTATCCAAGCTATATAATATACAAGATTAAGTAGCCAAGTTTATTTAATATCAAGCATACGGCTGTCACTTGCGAAATAAATATATAAATATGTACTCTGAAATCATCCTTTAGTCGGACGATAAATGTTCAAATTAAAATTATCAATCATACGCATTAGGGTCTATGTCTTATTAATATTACTCATGCGCCCTTAGTTTGAGAAGGGTATGACATATACGTATGCATTGGTCTTAATCATATAGCATTAGTCTTAACCGTGTTGATCGAAAAGCAAATACACGCGGCGTATAATTAACATTATAGCAACAGATGTGTAATATGTGCATATGAAGCTAATTTTAGTTAATATCAATCATATGTCTGTCACTTTATTACATTTTCTAAAATCGCCTTATGTACAATATGTCATCAATTTCCAGGCAATTGATATTTGACAGTATTTCACCCCGCCTTGTTAATCCTTACAACCACTTTGCTGAGATACTGTAACTTTATTCGATACTGCAACCCGCATGCAATGCATCATTGCTATTCCAATTTTTTCTAGAAAAGAAAAAGTTAATCTGTATCTGAAACAAAGTAAAACTGTCATAATATGGCATGCAGCTTTTCAAAACAAAACTCAAGTAACTTCAACACTTCCTCGTGTCTTCACGCCCTCTCCAATCAAGAGTTTCGAGGAGAAACGTTGTCATCATGACCACCAATGATGCAGTCATAGTTTTCTTCATTGTTTTCACAGTTTTTAGATTAAAAACTTTATTCTTGCTATTGTCGCCACATCTCCCTCTTTCTCTCTTACTGCGTTCATTTGACGTGGCAGTTGTAAGGACTTGGGTGTTGTGTGTGTGTGTTAGTCTGTGTGTTTGAAGGAGTTAAAAGAATCTGAAACATTTTTCCGAGAAGCAACATGTTACAGAACAACTGGAAAACAACATTAACAAGCTGCTCCACATTGGAACTATAACAAAAAAATGAAGCGTCTCGTTGGCAGTCAAATCCTTTTTACTTCCTGTTCTTTTCTCTGTTTTCATTTTCACAAAGCAATGAACTTTTTGTGCCATGCAACCTCTCCTCCTTCATTTCCGTTTTAATGGGGAAACAAAAAATGAGATATAAAGCTCATTAAAGCATGAAATGGTTGAAAAGAAACAAGATAGGACCACGAAGGATTAGAAATACAAGAAAAACCATATTGAAATTCACCGGAAAACAATTCACGATATGGCTGGGGAGACAAAAATACTTAAAGAGCAAACAGATTCATGAGTTCATTCAATCTCGTGGAAAATCTCTAACAAATCGAAAGTTTAGTTATTGTGTAACCTCATCATTAAGAGCGATTTGGGTAAGAAAAAAGTATAGACAGGAATTGGATTTTTTTTTCAGAAGTATATAATGAGACTTATGTCCCTTTACATCAACTTAATTTTTCCAATGCTGTTTTGCTAAAAGGGAATCAAGGGGTGAGAGAAAATTCTAATTGGCATACAATTAGCTGCGACTTGGACAATTTCCGGGGAGGGAAAATCAAGATATTAAATTTAAAGAAATAATTTACTCAATTCAGCCAGCTGAATTCTCAATTAAAGTTAGAGATATTTACTATTCCAATCTCAGATATGTATATTACTTATTCAGCCTCGAAGATAACAATTAAGATGATAGATAAAAATGATTGAAAATCATTTTCTTAAATCAGGCTTAAATCAACTCTTTACTTAAGCCGTTTATATGTAATATGAGGTCTTTAATTCAAATTCAGCTGGCTGAATTGTGTGTTTTGAATAGAATTATAATTATTTTACAATTATATTGGTGATCCCTTTAAATTTATATTCAGCAACAAATTGCATCACAACAACCGCTAAAACTACGTAAAAAGTCTACTCTTAGTTATACATGTTCAATATTGGATTTTTAAATCAAATTCAGATGGCTAAATTGTCTATAAATTCATGCGATTTGTCTTTTAATAGTCTGATATTTTTCGCCCCCAGCTTGTAGTTTATATTCAGCTAAATATTTATCGACAGCATCTTTGTACTGTTTTAGGGTTTGTAACTTAAATACTTGCACTATACGGATTTTACTGTAAATTCACATGCCTGAGTTGTCACTTTATATTTATAAGCATTTACAATTTAAAATGGTTGATATGTAGGTTAAGGCGCTCCATTGTCTATTCAGATGCAAATTAAAAAATAAAGAAAATAGACGTTACAAAAATTACTTTAATTTGATAAACATGTACAATACATATATGCGCTTCAATTCAAATTCAGCTAGCTAAACTATTACTAACTTCAAGTTAGAATAATGTCAGTCATGATATATGTATGTTAGTTAACGTAACACGCTTCATATTCAGCTAAATCTTTAACTACTATAGCAACTTCATATTGTGAATTTATTACAAGTCAACAATTTATATATTGAAGTAATTAACATTCTCAAATTTCAACATATTTCCCCACATAGTTTTAAGTAAAAATACTATTAACATAGCTATCTTCATAACTTTCCGTTTTGCTTTAAATTCAGCTAGCTGAATTATTACTTTATATAAGCATTTTCAATGTCAAAGGTTAGTATCTTGAACTACCTGTTCAGTTAAAAATAAAGTACTTAACAATTATTGTAGGTTACTAAAATTACCTTAATTTGATATACATCTACTATATTGGCGTTTTAATTCAAATTCAGCTAGCTTAATTGTCACTAAATTAAAGTTAGAATAATTTTAGTTATGATCTGCATATATTAGATAACGTAACATGCTTCGTTTTCAGCTTCATCTTTAACTACAAGAACATGTTTAAATTTTGAACGTAATAAAAATCAACAATTTCAATGTTGAAGTAATTAAAATTTTCAAATCGCAACTTATTTCCAACATAGCATTACTTTTACGAACCTTTAACATTACTATCTGCATAACTATCTGTTTTACTTTGAATTCAGCAAGCTGAATTGTTACTTTATATACGCGTTTGCAATGTTATAGATTTGATATGATAGTTAAAGTCTTGTACTACCTATTCAGCTACAACTTAATTACTTAAAAATTATTGAATTTTATTGAAACTAGTTTCATTTAATATACATGTACTATATCGGTGTTTTACTTCAAATTCAGCCAGCTGAATTGCCACTAAATTCAAGATAGAATAATTTCAATTATGATTTGTATATATTAGGTAACGAAACATGCTTCCTATTCAGCTTAATTTGTACTACAAATACAACATGAAATTGTATATGTACGAAGAAACTACAACTTCCATGTTACAACTTATTTCCCCAAATTACAACTTATTTCAATACATAGGTTCATCAAAAAATACCCTTAACATAACTATCTGCATAACCACCCGTTTACTTTAAATTCAGCCGGCTGAATTGTGACTTTATTTAAGCATTTATAATTTCAAAGGTTTAGTATGGTGGTTAAGGCCATATCGGATCTATTCAGCTACAAATTGAATACTTAAAAATTATTATAGGTTACAAAACTTCATAAATGTACTATGATCGGTGTTTTGATTCAAATTCAGCAAGCTGAATTGACAATATATAAAAGCAATACAATTTGTTACCATAATATATACTGGTTTACGAATTCTGCTTCCTGTTGAGCTTTATATTCAATTAAAAAACGAATTCAAAATTTGCATGTATTAGAAACCAACAATTTCCGCGTGTGCTCAAGTAGTTCACATCCCCAAATTACATGCTTATTTTCCTACACTGACTTATCTAAAAATGCATTTAAGTTAACTACCTGCAATATACGAGTTTTATTTTAAATTCAGCTAGCTGAATTGTCGTATTATATAAGCGCTTAAAATTTCAAAAACTTGATATGTTGGTTAAAGCCTTACACTGCCTATTCAGCTACAACTGATGTGCTTAGAAATGATAATGTTCCAATAAATATTTCCATTTGGTATATATGTACAATATTGGCGTTTTAACTCAAATCCAGCTAGCTGAATTGGCCAGAAATGATGGCAAGTAATATTATAGTCACAAAATATGATTGTCAACATCTTAAACATCATATTTAGCTATAAATTTATCAATATCTACAAAGTTAAATAGTTTAAAAATACTGCCTTTTCTTTTTTTTCTCAACTAGCTAATGTTCTTAAATCTACTGTTTTAGATAATTATTATCATTTTTTTAACTTACAATTTATACAATCAGAGGAGACATAATTATAAACCCTACAAGCTTCAAAACAATTTAAAAAGAATATTTCTGTAATAGACGCCTTTTAACTTAAATCAACTAAATTTTGCAAGATATTTTCATATTTCTTGTTAAATTTTTGTTCTCTTTTAATCTTCACCAAATATTTCACTTTCTTTGTTAACTTACTTCACTTTCTCTGACACTTCAATTTTGTGCGAAAAAGCGAGAAAAACATACAAGAAGAACCAAGTAAACATCAGCAGTGGCTGGAGAGGAGAAAATCCTCCAGTCGTCAGAACACCGTAAAGAAAATAAAAGTAAAATGAATTTAAATCTTAATTAAAAAGTGAAATTAAGAAAATCTTCTCAGAATGAAAAATCCACCATATTACAATGTGGTTTAAGATATTACGTACACATTTCCGCAGAGCTCTCCCTAAGGATGGCCGGTTTGAAGCCCTCCCACTAAAACCCCTGAGACTAAGCACAAACACCATCAACGTCATCAACAACCAACAGCAACATCATGGTCGTTTTGACCATCTTTAGTACGTCCCTCCAAAAAAGTTATGCTGTGAAAAATTCTCACCATCAGACAGGATATGGCGAGGGATTCTTTACTTAATGTACTTAGTAAAAGCCGGAAGCCATATATCATCATCTCAGGGGCGAGGAGAAAACAAAAGGAAATATACGTGTGTACACACATTGTGATGTTGGCCACAAGATGCAATAATACTAAGGGAAGGCAGGAATTGTGGCCTGACTCAAGAAATTTACAATAAAGAGAGAAAATTATTAACTTGAATTTTGTTTAAAACTTTTTCTAAAGTTCTAAAGTTTTCCAGCTGATGACCACAATTAACTCATAAAGTCCATCACATATTTCACGCACAATCATCACAAGTCCACTAAGTTCATACCTAAAAATAACTGAAATCGCCTTAGTATAATTTTGGAAAACTATTTATTTACATATTTTCTTTAGCATTCAGTAACCCCGTATTTCGTCCTTTTTTGTTTAAGGACTTAGTCCCTTTTACATTTTATTCAAAACCTTTTGAATAATTCAGCATTATAGCCAAATTTTATTATCATTTTATGTAGCGTTTCTATTGAGTTCTCAAGTGGCTCAATGCTGCATTGATGGCGTCAATGATTTCATATTATGATGATGATGTTAACATGAAAATTTCAATTTTAAAATCTTACAACAGCTTTGCTTAAATTTCACAATACCATCGACAACGATGTCGAGAAAAGGAACATCAATTTTATGAGTTCAATTTTCAAAAATTGTTATGGTGTCAGTAACAGCTGCTTTCAATGTACTCAATAATATGCAAACATCGAGACAGGGCCATGAGGGCAAAATTCAGAGGAGAACAAACTTCAGTGGCTGAAGAAAAATAGGATATTATTAACTTTAACCTGTAACGGAATTATAATTGATAACTAACGAAATACATAATCTATAGTTCTCAGAAACATGTAGCCTGGATGAAACAATGTCACAAAGTAAGTAAGCAAGGATTAGCGAACCCCTATTAGAAGATATATTGAGGAACAGGGTAAATGTACTTAATTCCCAAATTGTACATAAAAACACGTAAAACCTCTATTCAGCTAGCTGAATTGATTGCCTCAAGAAGATGTACTAGTTTTTGAAAATAAAGAAATCATAACATAAACTGGGAACAACTTTATATACCTTATTATAAACCTTATTATGACTATAAATATTCACGGTAGATTTAAGGAAAATGCAAGTTCAACACAATTCAGCTGACTGGATACGATTTTAGTAGCTGGAAACAGAAATTGCCTCTTAATATGTATATTAAATACAAAACCTCTTTATTCAGCTAACTGAACAAACAAATTTGAGAAGATTTTATAATATAGTGTACAAAATAAAAATAATAAATAAACAACAAGTCTGTGTACATAAAGTTGTAAACTATTTATTCAACTGAACATATCGACATATACATATATGTACATTCCTACGGATTTATACAATCATGGAAGATTCAAGTAACATGAATTTTTAATCAATTCAGCGATCTGAATATTATTATTAGTGCAAGCAAAACGATGTTGAACCTTAAATTGTATATTAAATAATATAAATGTTAAGAACATTTTCTACTTTGGTGACCAAACTTTAGCATACAATTAATAAACAAGAAATTTTTGTAACTAATGTTGTTACATGAGCATTAAGCTAAACATTTTATTGAATATACATATTTAAGGCTTTAAACAGTCGTGAAAGATTGAAGTATCATGCGCTTTTTACACAATTCAGCTAGCGGAATGCTGTTTTTATGGAGAGCAAAAGGATTTTGAGCCTTAAATTGTATATTAAAACACATAATATTATTATTCAGCTAGCTGAATAAAGAATATTGAGAACATTTTATAATTTAGGGAACAAAACTCCACATAAAATAAATAATTAACAAAATTTCGGTAAATAAAGTTGTAGGCTAATCATTCCACTACACATATTGATAAACATACGTTTCTAAGGATTGAAACATATACGGATTAAACAATTAACATGTATTTTTACACAATTCAGCTAGCTGAATGCGATTTTTATAACGATGGAAAATCGTCGACACTTAAATTGTATATCAAATCACATGACACTATTATTCAGCTAGCTGAATAACGAAGTTTTAGGGAACAAAATCACACATAAAATAAATAAACAACAAAATTTTTGTAAATAAAGATGTAACCTAATCATACAACTAAACATATTAATAAATTTACATTTCTAGGCATTTAAAAATTCATGGAAGATTCAAGTAGCATGCAATTTTTGCATAATTCAGCAAGCTGAATACGATCTTTAAAGCGAGAAAAATGATTTTGATTATATTATAAACCGCCATTTAGCTAGCTGAATACCGAACCTTAAGAAGATTTTCTAATTTAGTGGAAAAAACATGACATAAAATAATAAAATAAATGATTTTCTGTAAATAAAGTTAGGTATGTACTACCATTTAACCAAAAACATTTTGTAAAAATATATACTTCTATGAAATCAAGTATTACCGCAAGATTCAAGTTACATGCATTTTTCCAAAATTAATTTAGCTGAATGTGAATTATTGCCTGGAAAAGAGATTTCGATACTGAAATTGTACATTCAATGTCATAAATCCTACATTCAGCTAGCTGAATAAAGAACTTTACGAAGATCTTCTATTTTAGTTCACAATCTCCCACATAAAATAATTAACATAAAATTTTCTCTGCATAAAGTTGCCGAATATAATAGCTAAACATTTCGATAAATTTAAATTTTATTAAAATAAAATATTAATTTTACGAAATTCAGCCAGCTGAATACGATTAAGATAATGCTTAAAATATGAAACTTTCAATTAACGTAACGCGCACAATTGAACTAGCTGAATAGAGAAAAAATCCATAATTATCGGATTGTTTTCAAGAAAAATAATGGAAACAACCAACAAATATTAAATTAGAGAGGAAAAATGCTTAATTCAGCAAGCTGAATATTTAATAATAACCCAGTTTAAGACCTTTGTATCTAATTTAATTGAATTAGATATTATTTCAATATTCATCAACGTTTGGTACACAAATTTAAAGAATCAACCAGGAAATATGTACAAAATAAGTAATTCAGCTTGCTGAATACTATTACTGAAAGTGCAGTATTAATTAATTTGACGATTTGAAACAATTGGCAAGCGCAAAAATGTTTACAAATCTTTTTGAATGTTATATAAATAATCTGAAATTACTGCGTAAGGCACAATGTAGCTAACTGAAAATAAACTGACCCCTGTTTGTAGATAATTTAAGGGCTATATTTGGCCCCTGCCAAGCAACAACTTTCTGTTCGCTGTAAACTCTGTTGTCGTCAGTGATCTACAATCATATATGTACATGTACTCATTGAATTCATTGATGAATACTGAATCAAGTTCTGTTTTTTCGTTAGCAGACCCTTAGGTCCTTTTGCCCCTTTTTACCAGCGGAAAGCAAAAAGGAGAAAAAACGAGGATATAAAATTAATTTTATTGCCTTGTAACAAAACCTCTGGAAAATTACTTTATTCTTATTGGATATTCATTTAATGTGAAACGAATTCCATTGCGAATATTTGGTCCCCACATTTCATTTAATTAAATTCTTAATAAAATAAATTCAGCCGGCACATGTTGAACACCAAAACATCGCTTAAATGAATCTTGATTGAATGACTATTTTAGGACATTAATTAAATTTGTATTGTGTTACTCTTTAAAGGAGCAACAAACATTCAACAGCAATATTATTGGAAAATTCATTTTTCTATCATGTTTTTATCCCTCAAGGATTCATTGTGAGCAACAACTTTTAATACATCCCATAAAAGAACTGATGGGAAAATGAACAAAGTTTGCTCGACTGCGTCGTGCTCATTTTTTGATAGACTCTTCTTCGATTATTTTCCGGAAAGTTTTCAACATCCGTCTGTTTGTGTGTGTGTGTGTGCGTGTGATGAGGGCGGCTTCCTTTGTGACGCAAAGCAAACATTTAAAGTTGCCATGTTTTGCTTTTACAACCGTTGTTTTTTATGATCGTTTGTTTTGTTTCGCTTTCGTTCAGAGCGGTCGTCTTTATATCGCTGACGCTTAACAAAAACCATTCTGCATCATTTTATGGTTATTCAGCTGTTTGAATTCATAGAGTTCGCTGAGTTTATGGCTTTCTTTAGGGTAAAGTGTGTGCAAATGATAGGAAGAAATAACCGATGACTTTTAAACTAAACTCTGTCGCCGCTTTTAATGTTATTAAACGCATTAAAAGTGAAACCATGAATTTATTCCAAAGGATAATATTGTGTTGGCATTGATTTATGAACAGAAAGTTTAAGTTTCATCTAAGAAGAGTTATACAAGTTCATAAGAATTTATTAATTTAAAGGAATACAAAATTGAATTGACTTGAACTACGAAGTGAATAACTAAGAAATGTAATAATCATTGACATTTATACCCATATTAAGCTGAATTTCTCAAAAAAAAAATTGACTTGAACTACGAAGTGAATAACTAAGAAATGTAATAATCATTGACATTTATACCCATATTAAGCTGAATTTCTCAAAAAATAAAACTATAGTAAATATATGAAAAATAATTAATATTTCTTTTATAATTCACAAATTCAGCTTAGCTGAATTTGCCAATTTTGCTGTAATTAAAGTCAAAATCGTGAACTAGCATCCACCAATGATTTAAAATTAATATATCTAGCACAGCTGGTTAATTCAGCTAACCTGAATTCAACAGATATCAAAATATTTATCAAACAGCAGAGAAATCTTAAAATAATAATAATATATGCTTCACATTTTACTCATTCAGCAAACCTTAGAATTGCAAATATGAATACTGTCTCAAAAAAAATCAACAATATATTATTTTTCTATTATAATTAGTCAATTCAGCTAAGCTGAATTTAACAAATTCCGCAATGAACGTGAAGTTATGCATTTAGAACATTAATCTCAATAAAATGTAATAAAAATTTCTTAAAACAAATCAATACAAAATTTAATTAACGTGTTAAACTTAACGCATTTAAGAAACTTCTACCAGTAGAATTAAGAAATGTAAAAATCATTGGCATTTATGCCCATATTACGATAAATTTCTGTTGAAATAAAATTGTTGTCAATATAAATACAAATGCAGATCAGCTGAATTAAACAGCTTCGCTCGAATTGACCTCAACATCGTTTACTAGCAGCCAACAATGAGTTAAAGCTAATATTGCTCACTGCTTAGAAATTCAGCTAAGATGAATTCAACAGATTGCACACGATTTATCAAGCAACGAAACGAACGTAAAATTGTAGTATATCCCTCCCATTTTATCAATTCAGCAATGCCTTAAGGAATCACATTAGAACTTTCAAAGGAAAAATCAACAAAAAATTATATTTCTATTACAATTTGCAAATTCAGCTAAGCTTAATTTAACAAATTCCGCTATGTACGCTTAGCAATGTATTTAGAACATTTGTCTAATAAGATCAATAAAATGTCTTACAAATAGATTAAATTAAAGCAATAGAAAATTTAATTAACTGGTTAAAGCTAACGCATTCAAGAAACTTCGAGAAATTTTAAGCAGAACTGCTCTTGCATGAATACCTCTGCCAAAATATAACAACTAATTAATAGTTTCTTCACAATTTACGAATTCAGCTCAGCTGAATTCTACAGTTTCTCACTAATTGATTTGCAAATTGTTCACTGCATTCTAGAATGACCAAAACCAATATTTTAACACAGCTTACTAATTGAGCTGAGCTGAATTGAGAATATTCCACAATAATTACCAAGCAACAAAGAAAATTTAAAATATTTAGGTATCCTTAACGTTTTATATATTATATATTTATATATTATTTCATATATTTATATTCAACTTATAAGAATAAAGAAACTCTTCAATAACTATAGTTACTGAACATCGGACTCATATTTAGCTTTCTTGAACATCAGACACATTGAAAGCATTACTATTTGTTCCCGTTTTAACAATTCAGCTAGCTGAATTAAATAAGTTTCATGGCTAGCGTTTAAAACAATTATTAACCATTTATTTATATTTGACATTCATAATATATAAAAATGATCATGCAACGTGTAGCTGACTTCAAGAAATCTAAGTGAATTTAGTTTTCACAATGGGGTTTATGTTGCAATTTACCAATTCATCTTAGCTGAATTCAAGAAATATAAATATATAAGCCACCGCTGAATTTAAAAATATTCACTTAGAAATCCTAAAAACATTTCGATTTATGTAACAATGAAATCTATTTTTTTTACATTTTTCTTCTAACATTTTCAGTACATTTAATGTTGCTGCTGAATTGACAATATTCTTAGCTGAATCAAACCAATCAACTTTATAATTTTTAAGCACATTTTAGTTTATTTAAATATAAGTTGAATTTAAACTATTTGTTACATTTCTTAGTTTATTAGAGAAAAATATTAGCCGAATTAGTTGTACCTTACCTGAATTCAAAAATGTGTTTTAGATTCTGCTAACGGACACTAATCTTTTAACTGCATTAAGAAAATCTTGTAGAGTATTAACAGCTTACACTACAGATGGGATTTTAGCTACAACTGAATTTTATATCGCTCATTTAGAGGTTCTAAGGTCGATGCAATTTCAGTAACAATGAAAAAAACTTAAGTTGTTTGGCCTTATTTCCTCCTGACTAATATTTTTGCTGCTGAATTGGTAATATTCTTAGCTGAATTAAAAAATTAACTTATATGATTCTAAATTTCACTTAAATCTATTTAAATATAAGCTGAATTCACACTATTTGTTACAATTCTAAATTTAATTAAAGGTAAATATTAGCTGAATTGGTTTTACCTCAGCTGAATTGAAAATTTCCTTTTAGATTCTGCTAACGAATACTGTAATCTGCTTGAATACGATCTTATTTTACAACTTTTGCAAACATTTTTAAATAATTTGCGTAATTTTGTTTACCAGATTTTAAAATATTTTAACCGGAATTAAAAATTGTTGACAGAATTACTTTCTGGCAAAATTTTTGTTTATTTTGCTTCAATTACTTAGCTGAATTGATATTATGCTAAGCTGAATTAAAAATATACTTTTACGAAAATCCTCTTAACTTGCTAACTGCGACTTGAAGTTGCTGTTTCAGTCAAAATGTATATTTTTAGCAAAATTTTAATTGAATTTTATAACTTGTGTGTCACTTTATTTCAAGTTAATGTTCCGGATGTTACTTTTGAACTGAATCAAATTACGCCCTATGACCTTCAGACTAGATTATTCCAACACAATGCTCTGCAAACAATAGTCAGCCATATTTACCAGTCACCCATACAAAGATTATAATATAAAAATTTAATTTAAATGAAAATGATTTGTTTCCTTTCGCAAACAACAAAAGACAGCCTAGGGGGTCAAATTCGAAGAAACTAAGGGAAAATACAACACTGCAGACAGAGTAGAAAAGGAAAAATTGCAAACAAAGCCACACAAACTTATCAAATTATATTCACCTTTATTGCATTACGTATAAACTTATGTCTGAGTTCTATTGTGAAGCCACCACCAGCCGGTACGAGGAAGAAAGAATGTGAGGTGGAGTGGAGTGGAGGGAAGGGAAGGAATAAAGGCAGGACGGCGTCAAATAACATCCAGAAGGAGAACAGAAATAAAACAGAATTACTACAACATTCACACAATTTAATTTGCATAATGGATATAAAGTACTTTTCGAAATACAACATTCTACCATTCCCAGCCAACGAAAGGACGAAAGGATAACCGGGGAATGACGTATAAACTTGTGATTTTTTTGCTGTTGCTTTTCTAGCCATAGCCTTAACAACCATCAACACCAGACTAGGACGAGTATCTGTGAATCAGCAGGAATGGTGTGAAAACAACAGGCTATCGCCATTATGCAGTGGGTAAAACAGGACTAAGCCACAAAACGCCTAAAAGTCTGCAATGTAGTAATGCAAAATACGTGTTTATCTTCAGGGTTTTATAGAATCTATGTAGCGATGCCGAGGGTAAATCGAATAATGATGTTAAAGCAATTGGAAATATAAAGAGAAACCGAGACTCAGATTGTCCATTCCACTACAGGTTTCAATCGGGATTTTGAAACGCCTTAGATTCAGAAAGTGCCTTAAATTATAGGAAGCGTTAAATCTGACGCTTCCTATTTTCAAATAATTATACTGTCAAGATCTCGATAGACCACAATTCTTTATAACAAAACATGCTCTAAAATCGTATCTAGTAGTGTGCCACAATCCAACTGCCTTATCACACACCCCTCTTTCTCAGAAATGCTGCATGTCTTCAGCAAATACCAGTACTTTTATGTTTGTGCATTGGAAACCAAACCGACAACCAGACAGAGTAAATTTAAACAATATTTTCTATTATTATCATTCCTGCAAAATTGTGTCGTTGTAATTCAACTTAATTTGCACTTTAAATGCGGAAATTTGCATTACCACTGCGATGGATGTCTATTATTTAAAGGACCAGCGCCCATTCCATCCCCAGCAAACAGGCAAATCATATGAACTCTTCATACAAACCTAGAAAATCCTTGAATTGTAGCTAAAGTATACAGGAGCCAGGGGTTTTACCATTCGTAGCAACTCAATCTTAAACGTAAACAGTATTCGGGATAAAGTTATTTAACTCACAAAGGATGTCACTTCCCCTCATCCTTCCATCCACCCCACAAACGGGTTTGAAAGTAAACCTTTCCTTCCCTTCCCTTCCCGTTTGTTAAGCTGGCCAGGAAAACAAGCAATAACACACTAACAGCTTTGGAAAGCCTACGACTTTTTATTTAAAGTTGTACAGGTTGATAAAAAATTCATGACATGCGAAAGAGTGGTGAAAGCAGAATCTGAAATGGACACCAAATTCAGTTTCAATTTTCGGTGTTAAAGTGCAAGTAAGCTGAAGTGGAGTGTCCAAAAAAGGACATGCATGCAAGGTAACACTTTTAGGTGAAGAAGCGAAATCACTATCAAAGAAGTGAATGAAATTTCGCTGTGGAAATTTACTGGCTGAGCCCAAAATTAACCCTTTCCGAACTACTTGAATAATCCAAGCTAAACTAATATCATTTGGGCATAAATAGACCATTACTGAGCAGGCTGCAGTGGCAGCTCTGAATATTGTTCTGAGGCTGAGCCTCCCATTTAGGTCTGGGTAACACATCTGGACCCCAGACAATCCAGATGACGTGGAAACCATTAAGTACATTCTCAAGAGTAGTAAATTTATACTCCAACACACTATTTTATAGCCGATCGCTCTCGGATAGAATCCGCTGCAGTCTGTCGCACTAAGGGAAACCTCATTCCCATCCAAATTCAGAGTCAGGCAGAGCCACTCTGACAAAGAGTCAAGTAAAACAGAAGATGCCCAAATTTAAGCTGATCTGGGAAGGCAACAGCCATCTTCGCTCAGATTTGTCTGAAACCCGAGCGCTCCGGTGAAAAGTCGGTAAACTACTACCGAGCAGTATAAAAAAGTGAGTGAGCTGTAGCCTGGGGCAACACTTAGTGTTGTTCGGAGGGACGACTTCCCAGCCAGGACCAGAGCACACGTCTGAATCCTTGACGATCCACTCGACATTCAGTTTTAAGGATAGTTAACACTAAGTACCAACACAAAATTGCAAAATGTAGAGCATGCTGCAGTCGGTCACACTAACCATCCCCTATTGAGTAAGAATCGGGAAAAGTCTGGCAGGGCCACAGACTTAGACGCTTCATTGTCTGAAACCGGGCAGCTTTAAAAACCAGTAGGGCAGCTGTGTTCAGGAGCAGCATTGAATATTGTTGGGAGAGACGACCTCCCGTTCAGGCCCAGGGCAATTCAGCCGAAGTGGAGTTCCATGAGTGTATTCTCAATAATAGCAATTTCGAAGTTCCGACACAAAATTGCAAAATTTATCGCTCTTGGAAAGAGCACGCAAAAGTCGGTCACGCTAACCATTCCTATTGAGTAAATGTTTGGAAAATTTGGGCAAAGCCACAGCCTTCTATGCTTAGGTTAGCCTGCAAGCGGTGGGTACATTTAAAAAAAGAAGGGAAGCTGTGTCCAGGGGCACCACTGAATGTCGTTAAGACGGGCGACCTCATATCCAGGCGCAGGTCAAATGCTTGGATCCCAAACAATTCACCCGAAGTGTAATTCAATGAATACGCTCACAAAGATAGTAACCCCAAACTTCCAACACAAAATTGGAAAATGTATCGCTCTCGGAAAGAGCCGACTGCTGTTGGCCGCACTAAGGGACGATTCATCGCCATCCCTATTGAATAAGAGCCAGGTAGAATCACTCTGGGAAAGAGTCAAGCAAAACAATAAATGTCCAAAATTTGAGCTGGACAACAGCCGCATATGTTTCGATTTGCCTGAAAATCGAAGCTGTTGTAGTAAAGATAAAGTGGAAATATATTCAGGTTCCCCGCTTTCACGGAGAGCCGGCCGCTGTCAATCTCCAAAGAAGTCAAGATACGCAGAATTTCTACAAAGAGCGAATCAAAGTAGACCATAACTCAGATGTTTTTCAGGTTGTTCCAGAAAGCCAAAGATAAACTGGAAATAAAACCATAAGAAACCCAATGATTCTCTGGGCAATAGACAACCAAAGGTTACAATAGGTGTTAGTGGCTGTCGATTAACGTGTCTCTTAGATTTGGGGTAACGAAATAAGCACTAGCCCCATCGATAAAAAAAATTATTTCCTGTTACATCCCATGAAGGGCTTAGGGAGAGTTTCTCATAAACCAGTGACCTGTGAGCCTTCTAGTTCCACACTCACTGTTTGGGACCTACAGTTTACACCGGTTCCGAACGTAAATTTGAGAAGCCTTTTCTCGGATATATGCTCGATAGTGTCGCCGTCACTAAGCGAGGTGTCCGCTGTCCAAAGAATTTGAAGGTGGTTAGAGCAGGGATCGAACCCACGTTCTTATGTACAAGAGCCGCGCACACTACCATTGCACCACCGACGACCACCGATAACAATTTAGTTTTCTCCAAGAAACTCACAGCCTACCCCTGTCTGAGGTAATACTCCCAGGTCTCTAAATAGGTAGGATCACATAGTAGACATCCTCCTACCGGCTAGTGCTAGTCATGTGCCGAGAAGATGTTCAGTGGATTCTTCCTCTTCCTCATCGTTCAACAGCTTCCACAGACCTCATTTTCCCTAACTCGTCGCATATCTACCAACCATACAGTGTCCTATCAAACAAGCATTGATATTGTCCTAGTTAGAGACAGAAGGTTCATGGATATCTTCCTATACTTTAGCAGCCAAATTTTACTTACGCGTTCACAATCAGCACCCCCGTCCACCTCTCCTGCATCATCACATAAAAGCGATCGAGCTTCATATGCTTACAAATCGCTGGAGGTAACTCAATACACTTAAATTCCCTTGGAACCTGTAAGCTAGTCCTTAGTCCTGCATACGATCTGCAGTTCCCCGAAATGTCCCGTGATCTGACACCAAGTTCCTCCGCAGTTCCCCGAAATCTCTCGGGGCATAACACCTGAGGTGAATACCGTGCTACTTGGTCATATATATTGCCATATATTCAGATCGTAGGCGCCCATTGTCGATCTAGTCACATTAAGTTCGCATTCAAAGGCTTTTTATCCCAGTCAATTTCGGAAAGATCCTGGTCAGATTCCAGTCAGTCGCCGGGGATAAGCTGCTACAGGACAGTCGAGTTGATCTTACTAATAGCCGGCAACATTCGTTCCATCGAAGACTCATCCCCTCCCACAACGAGTAAGAGTTGGACACAGTCGATCTGGGAAAGAGTCATGAAAATCAGTAGTTGTAAAATAGGTAAAGTTAAGGAAAGCAGTGCCAACGGAAGCTTACCAGGGATAGTCACCTTCGAATCTGCTGAGATTTTTCTGTAAAGCCAATAAAAATCATCTAATGTTCTATAGAAAATTCAATTCAAAGAAAAGTGAGTGTTTCCTGGGAACTGAACTGACAATGTGATTCCACGAAGATTCTGGTAAACTAATAGTTGTATAACTGTGAGAAGCAGAGAAGTAAGTGGTCATCGGTTGTGCAATGGTTCGTGTGCGCGTTTCTTGTGCATGAGAACGTGGGTTTGATCCCTGCTCTGACCACCTTCAAATTCTTTGGACTGCGGACACCCCGCTTAGTGACGGCGACGCTATCGAGAAAATATCCCTGAAAAGGCTTCTCAAAAACCATTCGGAACCGGTGTAAAACTATAGGTCCCAATCAGTGAAAGCGCACAGCTCACTGGTTGTGAGAAGCTTTCCTCAATCCCTTCATGCGATGTAAAGGGAAACCATTTAGTTATTTTAGAGAAGAAAATGCAGTATCTAATCTGGAAAAATTGGTCCTGGGAAATGCGGATCTGTAATTGGCTGTTCTCGGAATTGGGAAAAATGCATCCCCTCCAGTAAGGAGTAGGAGTCAGGGATGTCAATCTGGGATATAGTGAAGTAAATCTGTAGTTGTACAACAGGTGCAGTAAGAGAAAGCAGGACCAACGGAAGTTTAATTCGTATAGTCCAAGTCGCATCTGCTGACATTTTTCTGGAAACCCGAAGTCACTTCATTGAAAAAAAGTCACGGTAAACTTTTTTTCTTCTGAGTTGTGGAAGCGTGAGCCACATGCAGTTCCGGAAATTATTATGAAAAGGTTATGAAAATATGGTTTCCAATTACATCCCCAGAAGAGATTGGGGAGAACTTCTCACAACCAGTGAGCTGTACGCTTTCTAGTTTTACACTTGCTGATTGGGACCTACAGTTTTGCACCGGTTCCTAACTGTATATTGAGAAGCTTATATCTAAGCAAAAAAGAAGGGAACCTCTGTTTGGTGAGAATGGCTATGTATGTACTTTTATTGAGACCTCCCAGGCATGGAATCTCTGGTTTGTACTGGTGAAACGATACATACATAAGTATCACTTTCGAAAACCTCAGGCAGGGAATATCTGGGTTATACCAAGGTAAAGGGAGATGAGAAGGCCGAGGTCCCTCATGGAGGCAATATCTGGTTTGTAACAAGGGATCTTAATTAGTGTAATGGACTCTAGCTACGAATTTCCATACTGTCTATATTTAGGACCAGATCCCTCAAACAGGGTGTCAACTGGGCTACTTCACTTTTTATAATATGTTGGCTCGTCAACATACCGAATCGCCCCGAGTTGATCTGACTTGTGTACTCTCAGCTTGATAGCTGATGTTATCCGCCACAGCTGTGAAAGTAACATATTACATCAGCTGATATTCAAATGTCAATAATTGTTTGCTTCTGCTAACGGCCTCCAGATGGGGTCATTTCGGGTCATATCGTTGTTTGTGAATCCAGCAGATGGCGTGCTTATAAATCAAACATCTGGCATCTCAGAATGTGCACGTGTAGTGACAAGGAGCATGCGAGATCCACTAAAAACCTTATTGAGTTAAGTCTGCCAAAGCTGCTTTATCAAGAGCCGGAAAACACCGCTTAAAAGCTAGTGAACCAAAATGTCAACTCGTGGCAGCCTATCCTCAACACAAAATCCACTTAGTATCCTGTTCCAATTTGCAGTAATCTGCATACAAACAAATCAACACAAGGGGTGATTCCTAATCAAATATAGATGTGAGAGAATAAGCAATTGTCTCTGATTCAGGATATTTGCAAGTCCTTGTTTGTCTTTGAGTGCAAGAGTGCCCGACCAGTAATAGTGGGAGTAACGAGGTTGCGTGTATTTCCAGAACTTTCCTTGGTGCGTGTGTGCTTGGAATAGTGAATGACATAGAAAGTGAAAAGCTTAGCAAAACAAAAACCTTAACGTAAACGTAAATAACTCTAAAACTGAATTGAAATTGACAATGGCCTGTAAATTGAAGGATTATTCAAATGGACCGACCACCTACTGAGACACGTACAGACAGGCCGCATTGACGACAAGCCGGACACAAAATCCCCAGGAACAACACCATTGGAATTATCACAGATAGAATACGTAAAACAAAAGGTAACTCAACAAGGATTTCACTCTAAGTATTCCTAAACAAAGACACAGGAATCCAAACAACCACTTTTGCTTATTGGAGAATGTTACATGAACTCATGGCAGGATATAGAAGGACAAAGACGACGCCGTTCGCCGACAACTCGAGGACGTAGAAAACCATGATGGAAAAGTTTGTTTTCATTGTTCATGATATAAAATCCAACTAAAGAAAGAATATGTTTATTTTACTAAGGAATTTGCATAAATTTTGCATAATTTTTTTATAAGGCTGAAATAAAATGTCCTTCTAGCTGTTGTAAGCAATCCGGTGTGGGTTAAAAACTAGTTGGGGACAGTCACAAGTAAATATAACTCAAACAGGAAGCATAAATTATATTTCTTAAGAAAATAACAAATCTCCAACCTCTTTCGGAGAACAAAGCATCCTTGTCGTGGCCACGCCAGGCACAAGGGAAATCTTTAAATCACTTTGTAATTCGATAAAGTTTATTGAATAAATACACTTTCCAAAAATTCATCTTAAACAAACACAATTCAGCACGAGGTTTCAGGTTTGAGAATGAGATAGGATGTCTGCAAGATAATTTAAGAAATGAAAATTTTAAGTGATTCACAAGGAAAATACTTGCTGTGTTGAATGAATTTTTCGAGAAATTCCACCGAGTAATTATGTTTATTATTAAGAAGAAATTAATTAAGTTTACTCAAGTGATTAAGGGAAGTAAACAACCACTATATTATAAAGTGGATAAATTCCATTTACCAGCACTTAATTTCGCACAAGTATAACATTCTTTAATGAATTGCCAGCGAACTTTGGAAGCGGCTACTATAGCCATGATTATGTTGTTTAATATAATTCATAACTCGCCTGATTCAGCAGCATATTTTTGTGCAATTCAGCTGTTGAAATGTTTTAATTTTAATGGAATTTGTACACAATTTCTACACCCGTTATCAACGTTTAAGTCTAAGTAATCAGGGTTAATTTGTTGTTCTCTACTTTGTAATGGTTTGTATTTGTTGTATACAACTGTAATTCAGCACATTTCACACAATTCTGATGATAAAGGGTTTTAGTTAAACAACCAATTAGTATACTGATTAAATCAAATTTTATTTATTATTAAATTTATTAAAAATCAATATTTATTGAAACAACTTTAAAATGCTACCCTTTTTAAAACCAAATTACAATTCAAGACTATAAAAAATTATTCCATTTCCACTTTCAAACGCAATCTAGTCCATACAATGCAATTCAGCTAGGAAAATTAGCAACACAATTCAGCTGCACTTTTTTATATTCAGCTAATAAAGTAATGACTTTTAAGAAGACTTTTTAAATTAAAATTAATAAATTAAGTTAGAATGTATATTCAGCTGGTAAATTGTTCAGCAACATTTTAAAGAACTCTCAAAGTAAAATTCCGTAAAATTCACACAGAATTTTAGTTGAACTTTGAATTATTAAACTGATTTCAACAACGCATTGCTTTATTGATATTCAGCAAACATATCTGGGCAATCAGCTACAAAAAATTTAAATTTGAATTCAAATTTGCTCCTTGTGTATTAAAGGTACTTGAATATTCAGACAGTTCCAACACGAAAGTGCTATTCAGCGGATTTTTAAATCATAACAATTCTTAAATTTCTATTTCAAAAACTAATATAGCAAACACAACGCAATTCAGCTAGCAAAATGTCTAAGATTTTGGAAAAAAACCGATTGTTGTTTAACTTTCCTAAACTTAAGCTATAGTTTAAAGCTTAACAACACAATTCAGCTTCATCTTTCTTATTAAGCTAATATACTAATGACTTTTACAAAGAATTGAAAAATTATAATGTAAAAATTTGAAATCTGGACATATATTTTTCTCTTATTTTTTAAACTACTTTTCATTTCAGAAATTGTTAAAACGGAATTGCAAATTCAGCAGATTTGTAAATCATAAAAACTCTTCCATTTCCAAATGCAATCTAGTAAACACAAAACAGTTTTGCTAGCAAAATGCCGACCCTTCTCTAAACTAAAGTGCCTTTTTAAAGCTTACCAAAGTAATTCAGCTGCACTTTTTTATATTCAGCTAATAAATTAATAACTTCTAAGGAGAATTGAAAAAATAAAAAGTAATAAATTGAATTAAAATTGATATTCAGCTGGCAAATTATTCAGCTGTATACCAAATAAAAATGATTAAAAAAATTTCGTAGATATTTTCATCTGACAGCATTTATTGTTTTCATTTCTACCTAATAAATTTGACTTTTTGAATGATGCCATTTGAATGATGATTAATTATGAGGGATGTATAACAAACAGAAATTGTTAAATTAATTCAGCACGTAATTACCCAGCTGAATAGCCAAACATATAGCAGAATACCAATTTTAAACTATTTTATCAAATTCAAATGATATTCTAAATTACTTTAGTTACTACCGAATCAGATAAAAGTGCCGCTGAATACAGTTTCCAATCTTCAAAATCCATGTAAAATTATAAAAGTTTAAAAATTTTGAAAGTGAAATGAAAATAAAAGAAAGCCTACGTAATCACAAACCCCTAGACATATCTCAAGATAAATTGCATTTGAAATGCTGAATTCCGCATTAAGTTGTAAAAGGCATAGAGTTTTTCAATTTTACAATTCATATTGCAATTCATCTTAATAATATTCGCATGTAACAAAATTTAAGACAGGCAAGGAATCATCAACAACTAAACAGAAAATAGAAGGGAACCCCTGCAAGAAATTGAAATTAGTAGCAATGTAAACAAGACGGTCAATAACCCCGAAAGCTAAGGCGCTGAGGAGGAAATGAAGACTATTGTTCCCATTTGTTCTAATTACGGAAAATCCATGATCTGTTAGCAAAAAGGCAATTAAACATCTTTTTGTTATAATTTATGAATTTTTATTTTTAACACAGCGCTCATAATTACACAGCTGAATAGCAAGTTAATTAAGTGGTTATTGTCACAATAATGCTCCCTACTGAAAGTGTTAATTAAATTGACTTATTAATTTCTATTTGCTATTTAGGGCTCTTAATTTACCAGCTGAATATCAATTTTAGCACTTCACTTTTCTAGATAAAACCAGGTTTTTATTAAAGTGAAATCTCGGTCCAGCATCATATTTTGTTATCCAGCTAATAAATTAATTGCTGTTAACGAAATCTGAACAACTTTCTCGTTAATTGCCAAACTGTGTGTAGTCAAGGAGCCACAGAAATGTCATTCAGCTAAATTAGATATGATTAACAAAAGGACTTGTTGTAGTTTTAAAAATAAGCTCGGCTACTTGTAGTTAATGGTCTGATCTCTTTAGATCATTCACTGTTGTATTAAGGTAAAGCAGGTGCCTTTGTCTTTAGCTTCCAACAATATTTTCTCTGTTTTGCAATTTCAATTACAAATCGATTGTTGACGCTATTCGATTTCAACAAAGCCATTTCCACTCAAGTGGTTGTGTTTTCGATTTTGACAAAGAGTCCTTCCTCTTGCATGATGAAAATGCCTCAATCTACGGTCTTAAACACATGAGTTCATCCATGTCTGTTTGTATGGGAATGTGTAACTCACATTTTAGCAATTTTGTGATTTTGTTTGTCGTTTTTGTGCTCCTCTCGTCCCCTCTTCCTTTGCATTTTACCACATCCATTCAAACTGAAAAATGTGTGGGGTACAGAGCAGAAAGAAGAAGAATCCACAAATTCAAAAACCTACCAATTGTCATTGTCATCGTCACCATCAGCATTCAGCATCAGAGATTCATTCAGCCTTCGCATGAGCGACTATCAAAAGTTTATTTAAATCCCCATTTTTCCAGATTTCAGCAGTTCTTCTCTCCTGTGGCAGTGTTCTTCGTAGGGCGGGTGGGTGTAAGAGATTGATGTCATTTTCGATTGTTCCATTTGTTTATACGAGAATCACATATGACATTGACATCAAATATGTGTGTGAGGCTTTATGTATGTGTATTTGCAAAAATATGACATGTTTGATGTTCAAACCAAAGGAAATTACTTTTTTTTTGGTCCAAAGTGGCCTCACAACAGCCGGCGAGGAAACGGTTAGATGGTGGGATATATTTCATTGGAATTTATAGTTCCAAATGAGGTTTCTGTGATTGTGATTTTATTTTCCCCTTTCTTCTTTAACAGCAAAGAAATTAGGTTGTATTCGGGCCAAATTTAAGAAGATATCATCATGTTTAAATGTGGGATTCATATAATTATATTAATAGAGGCTATATTTCAAATTCAGCTGGCTGAATATCGCATTTTAGTCACGTTTAGCAGAAAAATTAATATTTTAAGCAAAGAATATGAATTGAATCAATTTAAGATGTAATTCAGCAAGCTGAATAATTTTTTATTTAATCATACAAATTAAATTGATTAGGATTTATCAACGAATTATTTGAAACCCAATAAATATGGTTGCTTTTGACGCTATAGGTTTGGAAGATGTGTAAGTATTAAAATTTTAAATAAATACAAATTGAATTTAAAGAAATGTGTTTAATGGTGATTTCTAAAATTACTGAATTGATTTTTTTCTTTTTATTTTTTGGTTAAACGATGCACTTTGTAAATGCTAAGCATAAAAATTGCGTGGCATTAACTACCAACCAAATTTAGCTAGCTGAATACACATAATTATTTATATTTTTGGTCACGTTAATATAAAAGTTTCGCTTTGTGAGTTTTAGCATCTATTCAGCTAGCTGAATATATTTTGTGCTGAATGTTTTGTTTGTAGCAGTAAGAAACAAAGAGATAATGTATTATTTTGGCTTCGGAGTCATAGAATTTTGCAGATAGCTTCAGAAAGATAGAATTTTGCAGACGAGATGCAAGTTAGTAATGTTGTGGTGAGGCCTTACACCTTATACATTAGGTATGTTTAATATAGGTAACCTTTGGATTAGATATCACAATATAAGTTCATTTTTGTGAACATAATATGGCAAAAATGTCTTAATTTTTGATTTTAAGAACCAGGAAATCAAACTAAACAACGATTGTAGGTAGAATTACTTTTGATTTAAAACAAATAGCTCAGAATTTACAATACATAAACTTTCGAAGAACATCCATTCAGCTGTATTGAAATATTAATTCCATTCTTTATTATTTGCACATATAATATTCATTTTACTATGCCTAGTTATTATTCAGCTAGCTGAATATGATTTTCATCCATTATTTTATAGGCTGAATGCATAAGTTAATACTAAAGCTAAGAGAATGGATACGGTTTTTTGAGCAAAGTTAGATTTAGTTTAGGTAAATAATATAATTTTTATGTTGAGTGTTTTTCAGACCAAGTTGTTCGTGATTATTCTGTTCGATGAAAATGTTATATATTCTATAACCTTGCTGGCTTTTTTGGTCGCAATTCCAATGTATTAAATAAAACTATTTAATTCAATTGTTTTCCCTACGTTTCGATGCTTTATTGGCATCCTCTTCAGGGGAGTTTTATTCTAAATAACAATGATAACAATTAATATTACATTTAGTATAACTCTCTAACTGCACTCTCACAACATATGATGGAGAACAATCACACACCAGACATGGAAAACGTCAGAATTATAGACAGAGAGAAGAACACTAACAGGAGATATACACTAGAGAGTTTGAGAATTCAACAAAAACATGACATAAGTATGAACACAAAAGAGGACAAAGACAAGACAAATTGTCACTACTACATGACGCTAACACTGGACAAACATATATAGTGTGGAGAAAACATACATGTACGACATATATACATTTATGTTAGATTAACACTAAATAGACATGCAAATAAATATATAGAAAAACGAAGTAAGTGTGAACAGTGAACGGAAAATACTAAATGTAATATTAATTGTTATCATTGTTATTTAGAATAAAACTCCCCTGAAGAGGATGCCAATAAAGCATCGAAACGTAGGGAAAACAATTGAATTAAATAGTTTTATTTAATACATTGGAATTGCGACCAAAAAAGCCAGCAAGGTTATAGAATATATAACATTTTCATCGAACAGAATATAATTTTTGCCTAAGTAATTATTTCGAATTCAGCTTTCTGAATAACAAAGTAATTAACTGTTTACCAAAGAATGGGAATTTAAATTAAGAAATAATATTGCATTAAATATGGGCCAATTTTAGCCAACTAAATTCAAATATTAATCAGCATTCTTTACTCTTTTACATGTGACTTTAATTTTATTAACTTTACGCCCTATTCAGCTAGCTGAATATAATTTTTGCGATGATTTTATTTGCTCGGTTCAGCTTTGGTCAGCTGAATAGCAAAAAAAGCTCTTTATTTTATAAACAGGCTAGGTATGGTTGGGTAAAGTTTGATTTATTTAATATATATTTCTTTTAATTGGTTGGAATTCAGCTTGCTTAATATCAAAATTTATAACTGTTTCATAAATAATGGGAATTTTAGATGAGAAACAATATTGACTTCATGTTTGTCCAAATTCAGCGAGTTGAATTTACATATTTATAAGTGTTCTTTGTTATTATATACATAACATTCATTTTATTACCATCAAAAGTTATTTAGCTTGCTGAATATAATTTTTATAGTTTGTTTTTGAAGTTCAGCAACACTAAGGTAATCTAACATTCTGGTAATTCTAACAAATGCTGAATATATAAATAAGCACGCAATTTTACAACTGAGCTAGGCATGGCTCCGTAAAGATAAATTTTGCTGATTTCGAATTCAGCTTGCCGAATAACATTAATTGTAACCGTTTAACAAAAACGGAAATTGGACCTAAGAACTAATATTTCATAAATTTAAAGTAAATTCAGCCAGCTGAATGTATGTATTTATTTACATTCTTTATTATATTTTTAAAATGCTTTCATTTTATTATCTTTAGGCCTCATTCAGCCAGGTGAACACCCTTTTTGTAGTTTATTTCATTTGTGCAGCTTATCAACGATGAGGTAATCCATTATTTCATATGCTAACTACATAAGTAAAATCCCTGATGAATAAGTAAATTGCTATATACAGCTGAAGTATATATGCAGTTCATGTTATTACCTTCAACACTAATTCAGCTAGCTGAATAACAGCAAATTTGTTGTGCTGAATACATATATAAATATCGAATTTTACAAAAAAGGCTATTCATTAAGCTAAAGTTAGTAATGGTACCACATGGTTGGCTGGGTAGTGAGTAGTTTAAATATAATTTAAAAACATATCTAAAATTGTATTTTAAGTCTAATAAACGAAATATTAAGAATCCAGCTTGCTGAATAGGAAACTTTATATATGTTTAACAAAAACTGGGAGATTAAGCTAAGAACTAATATTGTATTAAAGTTAGATCGAAATTCAGCTAGCTGAATAAACATTATTATATATACTTATTACGATCTTTATATCAAAATTCCTATTTTGACTTTAAAAACTTATTCAGCCAGCTGAATATACTTTTTTCACCAAATTACATGTCTATAAAGAGCGAGTAAGTAAAGTAACAAAGATATTTCAAACGACACTTTAAAATACTTGTTCAGCTACATGAATAACGTTTTTTTTTTGAGCCTTTTTTTAGTGATTTTAAGGAACACGAAATTGTTGTATCTGAATTACATATTTTTGCACCAATCAAATATGTAGGTATGTATGAATCAGTATTTTTTCATTAAAAAAGTTAGAAAAGTTTAGGAAGTTTGTTGCTACTGAGTATTCAGCTTCCTGATTTTGCTAAATTATATACTTTTTCTTGTATTGCTTTAGGATTATGAAGAAAAATCACAAAAAAACCTTTGCTGAATTGGCTAAACAAACAGAAACCCCAGGTTCAAATTATATCATTGCAATAAAAGCTAATGCTGGTGGTTGATAGCATTATTATTATGACATTAACATTTCAACAATCTTTTCCCCCGTTACCTTTACAATTCTCTTCTCTAAATCCATTTAAGCCCTTTGTTCATCCAAGCCATTCATCATTAATACATTTTACCGAGAAAAAAACAAAAAAAAAAGAAAATATTATGATGACTTTCTTTATTATATTGTACTATAAATTACCTGTCGAATGGAATACAAAAACCTACGACCCCTTGGTGGAAGTCATCATCATCATCGCATGCAGTACTACGTATACTTGGTGATTCACTTACTGGTTTGTTTCTCCTGGCTTACAGTTTTTCCATTCTGATATTCTGTGTCTTTTCATTACATTCAAAATCTGTTGATTTTTTTTATTTTTGCTTTGCAAATTTTTCCATTTTCATTCAGCTGATTTTTTTCGGTGATGTTTTCAATTAACACAACCGCAAAATTGAATGGAATTGGGAAATCAACAGAACAGAAACGCCAAAGAATACAAGCAAAACGAAACCACAATGAATGGCTGATTTGCTGAATGCTATGGCGGCGACATTGGTGATGGCTTTGGCAATGATGAGAATGCTACAAAATCGTCTACGAAGGAAATGTGGTGCTACCACCTTAAACCCCTTACGACTATGACGATAAAGAGAGAGGTAGGCGAAGAGCTGACGATGGCGGTAGTCATGATGATGACATGGCTGATGTTTCCGTGAGCCTCATAGTAACCCAGAGAAACAGAGTATATTCCAAAAACCGCAATATTGCCACCCCAAAAAACGTTTAACTTGTGCGAATAAAAGTAAACAAAAGCCCGTTGAAATGTTAACAAAGTCCAGGATATAATAGTAAAGGTGGTCAAAAAATTCATGACAGAAAGAAAATTTCGGATTTTAAATCAAATCCTTGTTTCACCTGGCCCAACGTCTGCCACCTTAAATCTCTCGCCATCTTTCGCTAACTTCCTTTCTCTCTCTCTCTCTCTCTTCCTCTCTCTTTCTCTCTCTCTCTCTCGTCGACATGTCAGCCATATTAATACTACAGATTTGTTTGCGTTCAGAATTTAAATCTTTTGTGTTTAAATTGGTTTAGAATAAAAGCCACTTTCAACGAGTATGACGTTTTTTACTGGGGTTGAATAGCAGAGGAATGAAATAAATATGTAATGAATGTAATGAACTGAAAATCAAATTAAACGGTTTACAGATATTTGCTATTGGGAAAAAATACCATCACTTTAATGGAAACACAACACATTATGGCCACAAAGAAATAAATGTAAGAAAATGTCTGGAAAGGTTTTCCAGAAAATATAATTAAAGGAATTTTGTTAAACATTGGCAGCTTTTAATGTTTGTTTTAATGTGTTGGTAATATTAATAGATTTTCTCAGAAACATTATATTAAAATTATTCAAAAGTTAAATAAATTGCAATTCAGCATTAAATCAACACTTTGTAGCAAAAATTTAGCTAGCTGCATACATTGGATTTAAATCATCGTGAACGTATGAGTAATATTAATAAACAATATTCTCACGAAAATTGCTTTAAATTTGTATAACATAAAACGTACAATCATAATTAGAATGAGCAAAACAGTTTCTATTAAACCAACTCTGGTAACCCAAAAATTTCACATTTACCTAGAGAAATACAAGACCACCTAACGTATAACTTATATTGAATCTCAACTACCGGTTACTTTTCGAAAATTGTTTTAATTTTTTTTAATGTGATCTGAGGTTTTGGACGAAACGTGATTAAATTTTAAACTCAATTTCAGCAGAATGAATTTCATAACAATTATGCTGATTTATTAATTTGTGTTGAACGTATGAGTGATATTTATAAATTATTTCGTAATTCTTTTAACAGATTCCTAAACAGGAATGTTCTTCAAAACTGTAGCCAGATTCTAGATATTGTAGCCTTGCACTCAATTGAAAATATTTACGATTTTGCCGGCTGAAACTAAGCTCGGTCAATTCTATAAAAAACCATAAGACCATTTAACGTATAAATTATATTAAATTAAAACTCTTAAAATTCTTAAATGTTATCTAATGCAAAGCCACGATTAAGTATGAAATGCAATTTCATTAGAACGAATTGAAGAGAAAAAATCAAAACTAATAATTGGTGTTGAACGTATGAGTACTATTTATTAATAACTCCATAACCTCGTTTAACAACTTCCTAAAGGCATCCGTTAAATAAAAATTGAGTTAACTGCTAGAAATTGTTGTCTTTAACTCAAGTCGATAGTCAGTCAGTGATTTATAGTTTTGTTAGCTGAAATTGAGTTCGGTCAATACAGTAGCAAATGAATAAGTTTGCCACCTAACGTATAAGTAATATTGAATTTGGATAAACTTTTTAATCGACTAAGATGCGTAAAATTCTTAAATTTCCCTTATATGATCCCTGATTAACTTTTAAGTGCAATTTAAACCTCAGAACGGATTCAGGCAAATTCTTAAAAACCTATTCCCATATTCCTGGGAACGAATCAGCTGCCTTATTGGCTAGAGAAGGCTGTATGTTGCTTGATAAAGACTCCCTAGCGGATATTCACCCACCCATTTGTTACCATTTCGGTTTAGTGAAGGACATATCAGATCCCATCCACGATACGTGGTTGGGCTGTGCAGGGGAGATTTAGGGCTGGCCTGTGAAATTCTAACCGATCAGAGCAATACGGGCAAATGGGATAGATCTGTACCGGTCTACTGTCGCTTATGCAAGCAAGAGAAGGAGTACGAGATGACGGTATATCTTCTTTGTAGTTGTCCTGTTCGGGTCCGTAGGAAGTTGAGCAACTTGGGGCAGGATTTTATAGTGGACCTAGAGCATCTGTCTTCAATCGGAGCAAGTATTCTACTGAATATCATGCGGTTCATCTCATGGTTGACAGAGTCACGATGAATCGCTGGGGTGCACTGGTATGAGAGCTCCGACCCACAATTATCTCTCCTTCACTGTCATTTTTACTGTCTTTTTTATCCTTGCATACCCACTTATATATTCTTCTTTTGCTTCCCTTTCCTTTACTCTGGACTTTTCATCGGACAATCACAATGGATCGCCGAATGTAGTGTGATCAGGTTTTAACAGACCAGGCGTATTCCAAACCTAACCTATATATAATATTTAAAAATTGTGTCCTAATATTTTTAAACATCCTCCTAAAGTCATAATTTCTTTAAAATATTTGTGCAATTCTGTTTCTTGAACGGTTTTAACTGAAGTTGAGCCAGATAAATACAGTGAAAAAATTTACCCGAGACAACCTAACGTATAAGTTATATCGAATCTTCGTAGCGGGAAAATAGTCGAAAATTCTCATAAATTCCTTTCAAATACTCGTACTTTGGGTTTTTGGATTAAACCAAATATGATTGTTTTAAAAACACATTTTCAGCAGAACAAATTCAGGAAACAAATCAAAATATATAATGTTGTATTGAACGTATGAATAATATTAATAAATCTCTTACTAATATTTTCTACCTTCGTTTGAAGACAAATTTAGTTAAATTTAAACTATTTTCAGCTCTAACAAATTCAAAATGTTTATTATTCTGTTACCTGAAGTTCAATAACCAATTTAAATATTTAACATCGCTTTCGAGCTGATACAACTCTAGGAAAAAAATGGTACTAGTTTTGATATCCTCTTCACTTAGATATAAAGAGCCAGAGAACTCGAAGAGCAGTGGTTAGTGTTATTATATTGTCTTTGGAGAGTTGCCATATCGGAAAAATATCTGCTCCTAAAATCCGAAAAATTTCCCACCCTTATTCTCAATAAAACCTTAGGACGTATAACATAATCCACAAAAGCTCGATCGTAATCACCATCAAAAACTAACATGCATACTTAGTACTTATATAAATTATATGACCGAGTCCCTAAGTATGACTAACAGATTAACAGAGAATCTATAAACGGCTGATTTCCTAGAGAGTATGATTGATATAAATTAAGAGTTTAAACATTGAGTATGATTGATATGAATTAAGTAATACCCGAAGTATGAGTGATATTAACAAACTAATACCAATATAACGATCCGTGTATTATAAAACATATATATCTGAAAATAAACAAACAGTATTAAGGATATGGTTTATTTAACATACACACTGTCTCCAAATCGATCGCTCGAGCATCACTTACAAAAAAGTTTAATATATAATTTTTTTGTTGTCCAAACCCTGTCCCTCTTCACTGTATCTCATTCCTGTTTTATGTAAATTCCCTTTTTGTTCTTAATATAAATGTATGCATTTGTATATGTTTGGTTAACTTTATCCATTTTCATTTCAGAGTTGCATTTTGCATGACTCTCGGCAATACGCAAATACACTTTACGGCACAAAATTGATGAGACTGATAATTATATACAATAGCATATATTGTGAATAACTACAGTAGCTCAAAGAGCTGCGCATTTTGCTGCACGTCTGTCCCCTATGAGTTCTCTGTTACTTCTATGCGTTCATTGAAGTTGCTTCGTTCAACCCACTTGTATATTATGAGAACATTGCATGTTAACCCCTTAAAAGCTGCTACAATTTCTGTGACCAACTGCACATCTTTATATGAACCTACTTCCGGTACCAGTTGGTCCAGGATAAACAAAAATAAAGGAAAACTTTTCTCCTTTTAGGATTACATTGAAACCAAACTGACGACAGGCGAACGAACCAACAATATGTTGCTAACTTATTTACATAATAAATTTAAAACAAGTGTTTGTTTAGACTGAAATACTAAAATAACAACAACAGCAAAACAACAGCACCGGCAACATCAGCACCATTTGAATTTAATTCCTAAACAAACACAAGAGGTGATGACACAGACTTCGTACATACAGATGCAGACAATATATGCACAAGTTTTCTCTTTAAAAAATAATTTGTTTTTAAATAAATACAACAAGAAAAAAACAACATGAAAAGTTGTAGAATTTAACAGAGGAAGATACGCAAAAGGAAAATATAAATTGAGAAAAATATAACATTAATAACTTAAAAGGGTAATTTTAGGGTAACTTAAGCTGCAGACGCATTTAAATATTAATAGGGTAATGCCTTAGAAATAAAATCCCTTAAGAAACAAGAATACGATTGCTATAAATAGAAAGGAACAGAATACAGAATACGATTGATATAAATAGAAGGCAACAGGCGTATGATTGATGTAAATAAGAGACACATTGCGTTGTTTGTAACTAATAGAAGAACGAGAAACGTATTATTCACTAGGTTCACATGACGTATTATTTATATAAATAATACACCCTGGGTGAAGTATTACTACCATTAGAAAGGCACAAGAAGTTGGATTCATAACAAATTGAACCAAATTGCAAGCAAGCAAGATATCGACAATTCGCCTTATACAAGTACATTCTTCGTCAAGGATCACTAGCACCTATGGTCATAAGGCGATTTTAAGGAATCTGCGACTATCCACCACAGAATTGGATTACATGACACCAATTTCTATCTTTGAGAGAAACTTCTCCACTTACATTCTGGACAGGTAACTGTAGATCGATTCTTCTAACCTGATGGCTACCAACTAATATATGGCACAGTAGGTTTCGACGTCCTTTATTAATAGATGTATCCACAACTTACACAAATGTTACCAGACCATTGTAGAATCTTTCAGGCATTGTAGAATTCACAACTTACAAAAGGGCTATTAGACCGTTGTGTAGTTTTTGAGGCAGAAGTCATGGCAACGGGGAAATTGGCCTATGGTTGGCAAGAAACGACAGCACCGCCTGGGGTACCAAAACCAATCCTTGTCAATCAGGCTGCTATGAAATGACTGCAACCTCTATTCTTCAACTAATGTGCATCCGTAAAAAAAGTATGTCAAACCAGTGTGATATCAACCGTATATTGGTACCAGGTATAACAACATCCCCTGGAACCATAAAGCGGATGAGGTAACAAAATTGGGGACTGCTCTACCTGTTCCACCGGATATGAAGTATGTGGATATGTTCCTTTCTTCATAAAAGGTCATGCTTAAAAGCGAAGGTCTCAGAAATGCGAATGACAAAAGAACTATCGCAGAAACTGTAGGACTAGCAGTCAGGTACAGCCAAGTTGTGACCTAGATTATCCGCTAAGCTTGACCTCCAGTCCTTGATGAGATACTTCAACGCTAAAAGCTGTGATCACGAGATACTGTCTAATAGGCAGGCATGCATTTTCAGCTCATGATTACTTAAGAAGCTGGGGAGTTGAAGAGGAGGAAAAGATCATAAAACGTCTCCTAGGCTCCTCTGTGGGTAGGACAAAATGAAAGAAGAAAAGCTCTTCAAAATACCTTTCGGAACCGGTGTAAAACTGTAGGACCCTATCAGTGAGTGTAAAAACTAGAAAACACATATCTCACTGATTGTGAGAAGTTCTCCTCAATGCATTCATGGGATGTTATAAACACCATTTTTTTAGGAGAAAATGTCTACGATCTTGCTTCATTTTGGATCTAACAGACCTTCAGAGATTTGAGTTGAATTATCGTATCGTACATGAGAACATGAAAATCGGGATCGGGGATCACATATTCGGAACACCTCTCAATCATACCGGAATATGACGACCCGTCTGACGTCGTCTATATGTTACGCGAATCGATAACTGATTTTAAAGTAAATTTTGATAATTTGGTAGCATTATTTAAGCGTGAATCTATTCATGATGATTTGCCATACTGATCATAAATATCAAAAAGTGAGCACAGTATGGCAGTTGGTTTGACAGCGCGAAAAAATACCATTTAGATGATTTTAGTCGTATTTTTCAAAACTCGAGACACAGTGTAACTGATCAGACATTTTAAATTCATTACACCCGAGTAGTATTTGTAATGCGTTTGCTATAATTTAAAGTCGACGATATATAAAAGATATATAAATTGGACACCTAAAGTATTCTTTATGTACATTTAAACTACAAAAGGCATATAAGTAATACAAATATTATACGAAGTCAACTTGAATGCCTCTAAACGTATAGCTACTACCCAATACGAACACGAAGCGTATACTTCATGTACAACAGTTTGGATGCAATGTATCGCATATCGTACAACTGGTCGTATGATTGATATTAATTAGTAGTTCAAATAATATTGATTTTTATCATAAAGTATTCTTCCCAAAATACCGTTAAGTATTATTTGTATACAAAATGTAACTCGCTTTTTTTAATTTTTAGTTCTGATCGAGGACTAAGTTCTTCCTGCAAGATTAATTTCATTGTGAATTTAAACAAACATCAACTATTTTATGTGGTAGCTATTAAGAAATCTATCTGTATCTTTAACAGCTACCAAATACAATTTGTCTAAACTTTAATAGCCGTTAACGCGAAACCACTATTCTAATTTCTAACGCCTTCTTCAAAACTCGTCCCTTATCCCAGATTCATGAATGCCCATTGCTTGTCAGTCCTCCCTGTGAAACAATCAATCATTCAGTGTTTTCAAGACATAAAACTTACATTATTGAAAATTAATCACGTACAATTTATACAATGACATACCACCTCAATTCTATACAATACTTCCAAAGTCATAACGTAAACCTCGAGGTAAAGAGAAAAGAGAAAAATGGAAAGAAAGAAACATTAACAAAAACTACAAACATGGCTGGGTAATAGCTGTAAAGAATGTCTAACTTCCGGAGAAATCAATACAAAGAAAATAAAAATGTTAAGTGAAGCAATTAAGGGGGCATTCAGCCGCAGTGAGAGTATTATGTTGATGATGCTGATAATGTCTTTTACTTTTGTTATTGCTATTTTCCTTCCATTCCTCTCTGCAGGACATAATGATATATTATCATAACGAGAGTGAGGGAAGCGATAGAGAAAGGTATGTGCCAGAACATAAGAAAAGGGCACTTCAATTGGACCAACGCTTTTGGTGAATGTAAATACCATTAGAATTTCGTATTTTTCCTTCTTTATACATAATTATTATAATGAATTTCTTATACATTCTTCTAAGCATTAATCAAGTAAATTTTCAGGCTAATCCTACACCAAAAAAATCGATTGAATTGAATTCAATATTGTATAGACCTTTTAAGTTTAAACCTTATACTGTTATATATTATAAATTGTTTTATATTTGTTAAAAGTTCTTAAAAGTATATTAATTTTGTTCATCATTAATCGTATGGATTTAAGGGATGTGTACGATAGACCCCAAAGCGTATGATTTATATTAATTTAAAAACAAATACCAGCCACGAAATATATAATATAAAGCTATTTATTTAATACATCAGTGTGGAGGATAATTAAAAATAGACTAAAAACCACGATACGTATGATTAATATAAATTAACAAATGGTCGTTTGTTTTACGATAGCAATTCAGGTAAAATCGCTACAGTGGAATTTTTAATGTACTACGTTCATAAATGGAAGTACAAGGAATTGATGGAGTTTAACCAATACACTATACATCTTGAACACTAGCCTGTAAAAACTGTACTCCATAGGCTGAAATAAATAAATATATCTAAAAATTTGTGACGTATGATAAATATAAATTTTGACGTATGATAAATATACATTTTAGTCAAATTTATATTGGTATTTATTAGATCGCTGAGATAAATAAAAACAATGAGAAAAAACTCTCAACAAAACAAAGAGAAACACTGGGCGTATGACTAATAATAATACAGGTTCAATATTAAAAGAAAAGTTCGAATAGTGGATATAATTTGAAGATAATAGACGTACGAATGATATAAATGGAATACTTAATGAAATGTATTGAAAACTAATCTATCTATTGTCGTGCGAGTCCTAATAAGTTAATCGATACAAATAAATTAATATTTTCCAACTACATCCTAGATGAAGTGGAGGAAACTTATTCTAATTAGTGAGCTGTACGCTTTCTAGATTTTCACTCACTTATTGGGTCCTACAGATTTGCAGCACATCCAGGTGGCTATATTGAGCAGCATTTTCATGGCTAATTTCTTGTTAGTGTCGCAGACACTTAGCGTGCTGACCGTAGTTGGAAGAAATGTAAGATAGTTAGAGTAGGGATCGAACCCACGTTTTCAAGTACAAGAGTCGTGAATACTACCCATTGCAATATCAATAGTTTGATATAAATTAGGAAAATTAGGGTGGCCGTCTGCGATGCAATGGTAGGGGCGGGACTCTTGTACAGGCTGCATTTCTTTCGAAGGCCGTCACCTCGCTTAGGGACGGCTACAATATAGAGTATTTATCCATGAAAAAGTCCCTCAAAATACCGTTCAGATCCTGTGTAAAACTGAACTCCCAATCGGTGAGTGTAAAACTAGAAAGCCCACAGCTCACTGGTTGTTAGAATCTCTCCCTCCGAAATCCTTCATGGGATGTAATGGAAAAAAATTATTTTTAAAGGGTATTTCATTGCAAATACTAGCGGAACACAGGGCAAAAAAGCTAAAATAACTTTAGAGTTTTTAAAGAGCAGTATACAAGGCTTATGATAAATATAAAATTAAAATGTACTTTGTGTGAAATACATTGTGGCGTATGATTAATATAAATTAGGATAAATGGAATATATGTCAAAGAGGTCATAGCGTATGATAAATATTAAATTAAACAAATGCGTATAACGCAGAAAAATTAATAACGTCAAGGAAATGAATGGGACTAAGTGGAACCCATTTTGATATGGTCATTTAAGATAAGTCCCACATTGCGTATGATTAATAAAAATTAAAAACAATTATCATTTAGAAGGCCAAAACATTCCGCTTTCTTTCCCAGAAGTTCTGCTTCATTAGTATTAATTCTTCGTTTATATCCCATTCGCTTTTCTATATTCGCCTTGTTTCCATTTATAATCACAACTTTGTACATAAAAAAATAATATAACGATAACGATGGAGTATCACAAGTACCTCCCATCTTAACTCAACCAGCATCACTGAGTGGAAAACTTCAGAAGCTTTTGCATACTCTAGTATTTCCAAGATAAAATCTCGGATGATATATTTTTATACTAACAACAATATTATATATATTATACGTACAGTAATTGTTGCCTTCCTAGATATTGAAAGCAAACTTTTATACTATTAACATTGTGATTCTACTGAAGTTGACGTTGTGGTTGTCATCTCCTCTTTCGTGGATACAGGAGTTACTGAGACTTTACTGTCTTCCTTGTACAATAAATGAAGCTAATTTTGAAGCCAATATTGTTCCATTGGCAACGCAAAAAGCTTTTCTCTGAGGAATAACTTTTTTTAATGTTAGCCTAGTACTCTTTGCATGTGTTTTGCTTTCACTTATATTGCTTCATTTGTGTTTGTTATCTTGACTTTGTTTTACTGTTTTCCAGTGCAATCCTAGTATAAAACCATCAACACCATCTACATAGCCCTCATCATCATTACCATCCAGTTGCGTTGTTGTGACCACTAGTTACATGTGTCCATGTAATAACATTTTATTGCATGGTTTAAGGCGAAGTTCTGGTGGTGGTGTATAACTAATTGTTATTTCACAAAACCCGGGTTTTATGAGTGTTTAATAAAGAAATAAGTTTAAAAAATTTTAAATAAAACTAAATCGTGTAAAATTTGTGATAAAATTAATGTATCTATTAAAGTTAAAATTTAAATTAATTATACGCGTCGTGGTTTTTGATTAATAATAATCATACGGCAGACATTATTGCATAAATATTTTGGCACGAGGCTTTTGTTTTATTTGTGTTAAATATACACATCAGCTGTAGTCAGTATTATCGCAGTCATTACTGTTATCATTACTATTCAATTTAACATATGTGCAGTTAATCGCAATTAAAATTAATCATACGAACAGCTAGTAATGATTTTCACATTAATCCTAAATCTTCTTTTTATCGATCCCACATAAGAAAAAACTTTGTGGCCTTATGTTTACATTAAGTACAATTGATATTTTGTATTCATCTTATTAGTCGTAATTTATATTAATCATACGACCAGAGATTACTGGTATTCAAATTATTTACACGTTTCGACATTATTAAATTATATCCATTGGAGGTCTCGGATATTTGGAGTAATATTAAACCGGATCACACTGACGACTCTGTGTATACTTTTCCTTTTGTTTTATTGAGTATCTGATGGAACACGAGTAAAATAAAGTATGACTGAATACTATAAATAAATTTCTCTACAACAACTCGCTTCCCAGGGAATCCCTTCTTTATCCCCGCCGCTTAATAACAGTGATAAATGTGTTGAAACACACCAAGCCTTGGGGAGTTGCTTTACCACATTCATTGGTTCATTTTGTGTTTGGCGAGTTTTTTTTATTCTCATGCTTTATAATTGTCATTGTAGATAATTTATAACAACATTTGTAAATACATTTATACATTTTTCTTAGATATGAATTTTAAAAAGTGTTTTAAATAATGGTCGTGTAATTGTTTTAACGTAGATCCACCAGTACAAACCTCAATTACTTGGGTAGCCTCCCCCCAAACACCTTTGCCACGTTATTAAAAGCCTCCAAAAATATGACAAATTACAATTTGTTTATTAAGTGTTTTTCTACGTTTCGTTATGTTTCAACCTCAATGTTGTCTTCTAACCTTAAACCTAGAAGAACGTAATTTCAGCATTAAGGTCATGGCAAGTGCGTGTATAAAAATCCCAAATCTCTGTGTAATTTTGTGAAAATAAAAAATCGCAACACATTTAGGTTTTATGAACTCTCGTTTATATTAGGGCGAAAATCATGGCATTAGATTAATTTTACTGGCAAAATAAGGTGGCAACAGTTTATGAGATTAACATTTAATTTGGTTATAAAACATTACACAAATTAAATCATACAATAAACTTGAATAAGATTGGTGTGTCACGCTTAACTTTGCTGAGAGGATTTTTAGATTTTTAGATTTTAAAAAATTTACAATTATATCAGTAATCTCACATTAAAATCTGAAGAAAATTGCATTCATATACATTATACGTCTAGTAGTTTAGTTTGTCTAGTAGTTTGTCAATTAATAACAGTTATGATTCTTGTAGGTCCTAAATGTTATTACTCATTCGTCTGCGCAGTAAAAAGCGGCCAGAATATTAATCTATCAGTGATGTACTCAAATCAATCATACATCACAGATTATTATTCAATTCAAGAACTGGCCCTGACGATCAGCACTATAATGCGAATTGTATCGATTGTAGAGTCACGGATACTTTAATATTACTATTGAAAAACACATTAAAAACATGGATCGTATAGAGATATTTATAGATTTATAGAGAAATGTGTCAACTATATCATATCGCGTCCATGATTTAAGGAAAATATAATCAAATTGTGGCCGTCGGTGGTGCAGTGCTATTGAGCCTGGCTCTTGTACATGAGTACGTGGGCTCGATCCCTACTCATACACTTCTTTCGACGGCGGTCCCCTCGCTTAGTGACGGCAACATTATCTAGAATTTAGCCATGAAACCTCATAAAAATAGCACTGAGAACCGGTGTAAACTGTAGGTCCCAATCAGTGACTGTAAAATTAGAACTCGCATGGGATGTAAATGGGAACCATTTTTTGTTTTGCTTTTTATATCAATTCAATTATTTGTTTTTTTTTTTTTTATTAATATCAATCATTCGCCTTCATAGTTGTACAACATTCGCTCGTAGATTAAACTAAAATAGTATCAATAACAAAATCAAACATAATTTTATATTAAATAATCTATATTCCCCGAGCTTGAGCTCAGATTTACTTTTCTTGCATTTGTTTTCCTCGATATTTCGCTACTCCGTTGTGTAGCATCATCAGGAGATAGTATATCGAGTATATCAGGAGATAATAGCGAAATATCGAGGAAAATAAATACAAGAAAAGCAAATGTGACCTCATGCTCGGAGAATATAGATTATTTATTGATAACGAAAAGGTCGAACAACGGAATACAAATATAATTTTATATTAATATTACTTATACGTTCAGTGGTTTGAAACTAAAAATTTAATTTGTTATATATAAAGCATTCGACTTGTTCCATGGTGATACGTTTTATAACACGATTTTGAGTTACAAATCCAAGAAATGAATCACAGTAGAAAATTCCAGCTATATATTCCAGCTAAATTTCCCGTTTTTCGATGCTTGAAATAAATCAGTAAACGACAACAACAAAACTATATTAATCATACGATCAGTAGCTTCGGATATGGTACGTAAAACAATATTTGCCTCCTGTTTCTAAATGTATATAACTTATATGTTCAGAGTTTCTAAGAGTTTTGCAACATGATTTTAAGTTAATAACAATTATTTGTCTCCTGGTTTTATATTCCCAGCAGTCATCCGTCATTAAGAACTTAAAATTACAGTCACCAATCAAATAAATGAATCACAATGCACACGGCTCAAATACAGCACATGAATTGTATTTTTGGGAGGTGCTAATACGAACCAATATCAATAATTCACCACATCCTAGATAATAACAGAGCAATCTTTCTCATACAACCCGAAAGTTTTAATTAAATAACTGAACTTGATATATTAAACTCATACGGCTTCTGTTTTTATAGCAGTAGAATTTGTATGTCTTGAGTTTCAGTTGATATCCATCATTCGTCTTTATTTGAGATGCTATCCATCATTCGTCCCATGTTTTTGTATTTGTATAAATCGTTCCCCATATGGGGTTTGAGATCACAGCTATTAAGAAAATAATAAATCCCAGTTCACATGTTTCTCTTAACTGATATAAATTATACATTTTGGAGCCTTTAAAATAAAATGATATCAAAAATTCGTCTAATAAAAGACAATAGCCAAACAATATTACTCACACGTCTAGTATCGGGTTTTTCAATAAGAGCGCTACAAAAGTTTTTTTAAATAAAACAAACCCGGTTTTAGATACCAATGAAATTCTTTATTCCTGTGAAAGTACGTTCGATGCCATTATGTATCGAACTCGATTTCTTTTGCAAGGCCACCACGGGCACGCTTGCAGAAGTCCAGACGCTGAACCCAATTTTTGACAGTTTTCAAGCATAAATCGGCCGATACTGCTGCAATTTCACGTTCGATATTCGTACGAAATTCATCAATCGTCGCTGGCTTGTTGGCATAGACCATAGACTTGACGTAGCCCCACAGGAAATAATCTAACGGCGTCAAATCGCACGACTGAGGCTGCCAATCAACTGGGCCATTTCGTGAGATGACACGTTCACCAAACTTGGTTTGCAATAAATTGATTGTGGCATTCGCTGTGGGGCTTGTGGCGCCGTCCTGTTGGAACCACATGTCCTCCAAGTCCATATTATCCAACTGGGGCCAAAAATATTCGGTTATCATTGAACGGTAGCGATTCGCATTCATAGTAATGTGCCGGTCTTGATCATCACGGAAGAAGTACGGCCCAATGACGTCGCCGGCCCATAAACCGCACCAAACCGTAATTTTTTCGCGATGCAATGATGACTCATGGATTACGTGTGGATTGCTGTCTGACCAATAACGCATATTTTGCTTATTGACGAAGCCATTCAGCCAGAAATGAGCCTCATCGCTGAAGATGATTGGGGCCACTGAAGTTGAGGCCACTGACTCCAAATTTCGGTAGTAAATTTTAAAAATTTCGACTCGTTGTTGGCTCGTATATCTTTCCATGATGAAATGGCAAACCTTACTGAAGAGAAATGTCAAAAGAGCGGGATAAAATACGGCGTCGTTTGCTGTCCCTATCGATTTACTTTTGTAGCGTCTCTGTCCCTTTATATTGGAACAGATAATTAAATTTGACATACATATGAAAACATTCACCGTTTGTTTCTAAATTTCTATAATTTATACATCCTGAGTATCAAATTTGAGCTTGAATTAATATCAATCATTCGTCTCATGGTTTTGTAATCGCACCAGTCATACGACATTCGAGGTTTGAGACAACAAATAACAATCTAAGAAATGAATCACGTTTCCCATGTCTCATAATGGACATTAGTTACATGTTTTAGAGATCTTAAAGTAATTCAATATAAAATAATCCGTCCCACTAAAAACTATAATAAATCAATATTATTTATACTACCAGAATTTTTAAATAATTACTAATACGACCAGTACTTTGACATTTTTAACTGAATTTGACATATTAAATCATTCATTCAAGTTAACAACAACCATACGCCTCACGTTGTTTATTCGTATCGATAAAACGCCATTCAAGGTTTGATATTACAGCCACCAATCTAAAAAATGAATGGCAAAATTAAAGTTATCATAAGTCACATCAATTAAGCGTCTTGGAGGTCTTCAGATGAATCAGTATCAATGATTTGTGACACAAAATACAACACAACTATATAAGTAATGATCATTACACCAGTACTGTGGAATAACTAATTGAATTTTATAAATGAAAGGCTTCAATCAATCCTTCATCATTTGAAGAATGGACTGAGATCGTAGGTAACAACCACATAAATGTCTAATAGTAGAGATAGTTACCATAATTGGGGCAATTATATGCTTTGGAGGTCTTAAAATAAATCAACATCATTGGCCCGTCCCATATAACAATATTACTCATTCGCTAAGTAGTTTGAAGTAATTAACTGAACTTGATTATAAAATAATTTGCTTTATATTATTATATTTAACTTATAGGTCCACTGTTTCAAATTATTTTACGATGTGATGTTGAGTTAATATTTCTATTTATATTAATCATTCGTCTTAGGATTTTGTAATCACAACTAACAATCACTTGTACACTCGCAGTTCGGCTAGTCATTTTAGTTGATGCAAATTATACGCTTGAGTGTCTTAAAAGTACACTATATCAGTCATTCGCTGTCATAAAAGTATGAGCAAAACAATATTTATCATGCGACCCGGGGGTGTAAACTATAATAGAAATATCTCTCTATTCTTAACCAAAGCGTCGGACACGTAAGTAGTCCCTTAGGACTCTTGGTATTTTTGCTTTAAATACGTTTCATGAATTATTGAATAGATATAATTATAATTAATCACCCAGACGGATTATTGGTCGATACGTTAATTCCCATTAAGAAATTGTGTCATATTATGTATATCAGAACATCACATTGTTATTGGAATTGCGCGATTTTCTAAGTTCTAGAATGGCACGACTCATATCAAGAATTTAAAGCTATTACAATCACTCGTCGTGTATTGTTTCATTAAAGTTACTTATTAAAGTTACTTATACGCCCCTTTAATTTGTTCTCTTGCAATCGCTTTTTTCAATTAAACAAATAGGAAATGATTATTAGCTTTTTTAATTTTAATATATGTTCAAGGAATTGTATTATATTATATATGAAAACATCACATTAAATTTGAAATCTTAGTATGAAATCGTAGTCCCACGAGTTTAAAGCTTTAACAATCACTCGTCGTCAATGGCGCGAGTTTTGATATCTTCGTACGAAATCCTACTACAACGAGTTTAAAGCTTTAACAACCACTAGTCTTGAATTGTTTTATTTATATTACTTATACGCTTCAAGTATAACAATTTTTATTAATTATACATACTGTTGTCCTCTTTTAATTTTTCTTTTGTTCTTATTTATTCAATTAAGAAAATATGAAATTATTATCGGTTGTTTTATTTTTAATATCATTTAACCTAAAAACTACACACTTGTTTCTCCTCCTTTCTTAGTTATGGCCTTTTACAACTTACAAACTTAATTACTTAGTATAAATTTTTTGTTGTATTTATCACTACATTTTAATTATAAATTCTTCATTTATAAAATATCCAACAATTAGATTTACTTTTACAATACAAAAACATATTTAAACAGTCTCCATAAATTTGCGAAATATATTTCCGTTACTTTGGCTTAATTTGTGGGCGGTTTTGCGATCTTCTACAATCTTGAAATGCCTTCGTTTATATAATAATCGGGATTTTCCTGAATACGATACAATTTTGTATCAATTAAATGCGACTCGTCCGTCATCGAATCGTTGTCCGTACTCTTCGAGCTAATGCCATTATCGAAACGTACCTTCAGGTCGAGTTTCTCGGAAGCTATTGAGTTTCTTTCACTGTTATTCAGTTTGACCTCCTCTTCATTGCGAAAATTTTGCTTTGTCTCATAAGTGGGGTCTCCTTCTACGTCGGGACTTTCATCCTTCTCTTCCACTTTATTCAAAGGTGTAGACATGAAGCTGCTCAATACCGTACCGTATTGATTGGCATACAGAGCATAATCTCCTAGACTTACACGTCTTACGTCGGTTTTTATAGCCAGCAGAGTGTTGAATATTCTACGGAAGGTGGGACGCTCCTCGGCATCCGTATTCCAGCAGTCAGTCATAAGAGCGTAACTGAGAGGAAAATATATTTAAAATTTAAAGCAGAAAAGAGGTTTCAAATTATTTCACTTACAATTTATCAGGACAATTATCGGGTTGCTCCAATCTGCCCTCGTCTTTCACATAATTCAAAACTTCAATGTTATTTCTAGCTGCATATGGCTGTTGCCCCAGACTCAATATCTCCCAGCATAAAACACCAAATGCCCATACATCTGACTGGGTAGTGAAAACACCATCTACCAGACTCTCAAGAGCCATCCATCTGACGGGCATTAACGCCTCACCCTCCTTGCGGTAATAGTCGCTCTTGTATATGTCACGAGCTAACCCAAAATCACCAATTTTCACCGTCCTCTTACTGGGTATGCGCGATGAAACTAAGCAATTTCGACACGCCAAGTCACGGTGCACAAAGTGCATATCCTCCAGATAAGCCATGCCGGTGGCAACGTCTATACACATAGACATTAGATCCAAAAGTTGAAGGGAAGCCACAGGTCTCTGAAAAGTAGAAAATACATTAGGTGTTGATAAATTGTTGTATTATCGCTTTTATTGTGCATGATTTTAACCACATTACTAATAATGTTAATCATACGCAGTGAAAAAACATAAACGTCTTCAGCCTTTACATTTTTTTACATTTATCGCCAGTTTATGCAATATATTATTGTTAATCATACACCTTGAGGTATTTATCGTTCTTCATTTTATAATGTTCGTGTTCATATTTTATGACTTATATTTAAATCCATCAATATCAATTTACATTTTATTGAAATAATGCCTCGCGGGCTTGATTTTAGAAAAAAACATTAAAAAGAAAAAATGTAATGCGACTGTACATTTTTGTATAAAATGTTCAAAATCCAGCCAAATTTGTTTTCTGGTATCAATCTTTCGCATAGTGTTAATTTTTACCGACAATTTTGTGTATTACAGTCAAAATAGTACGGACGGAAACAAAACTAATATCTTTTTTTGGGGTAAAAATGATTTAAATTTATCCTTTGTCTATCACCCTATAGACGCCATTGAATTCTTGTCAAATAGAACTACGTTTCTTTCTTATCCTTTTCAGACTTACACTAGAATTAGGTCTTGACTCTCTGAGGTAACTTAGTAGGTCTCCTCCCTCCATGTGTTCCATTATAATAGAAATAGACTCGGTATCACAGCACACACCAATCAGACGTACAATATTTTCGTGTTTAAAATTACTCATTAGTTGGGCTTCTTTTAGCAGCTCGGCAAACTCGCTGGCGCCCTTCCGAAGGCTCTATAATAAGATTGTTATGAAGAAAATTTTAATATATATATATATGTATATACCAATCTGAAAATAAGTTAAAATTTATACAAATTACACGCCTCGGGGTACAGAGTTTAAATTTATATCAATTATACGCCTTTAAGCTAACGTTGAAGCTAAAAGTTTTTAAAATTTAAGGTATGTACTCAAAACGTACCTGACGTTTCCCCCACGAGCCCCTCTTTTTTCGACCTGTTGCATTCCTCTGTAGCAATTCCACCTTTTGACCCACTTTGAGGGCTCTTAGAGGTCTTTTAGTGCTATTATCTTAGAGGTCTTATTATTTAAATTAAATAGTTACAGAAACTAATTGAAGTAACAGTTATCACAGAACGATAGCAGCAGCACGATTACTGATATTGCTCATACGTATCTGAGATTTTTAATAATATCAATCATACGCTGCAATTGTATATAATTATTGTTTCTAATCCACCTCAATACGAGTATTTATTGTTTCTAATCGAACAACACTTTACAGCTAATTCTAAGCGCATCCTTTTCTATTTGCTCTCTAGTAAGTTATCTCCCATCTCTTCTCTTATATTATCCCTTCCGTTATCCTTTACATGTACTCACCTTAATAGCTACTTTCTCTGGCTCCTCCTGGTCCTCATGCTTCATCAATCCCTCATAAACTTCGCCAAATGCTCCACTGCCCAAGAAGTTCAGCAATGATATTTGACTCCAATTGATGTGTGGCAAAAGCGCAATATCTGCGTCACTTAAAGGACCACCTGTGTACATGGTCGAACTACTATTAATGGAAAAGGCACGATTGCGACTGGCGATTTGTTGTTGCATACTAGAGACATTACTCCAAATGCTAGGGCGACTTTTGGCCAGCAATTGTTTGGCCTTCAACCGGCGTTTGTGTACTAAACATAAAGAGAAAATTCAGAAATTGTCAAATATTTAAGCCAAGTAAATGGATTCCAATACTCTCCCCTCTCCCCAATCCACTTACGTTTTCGTACAACAATCAGCAAAATGACGCAAGTTGTGACTATGGCTGCCGGTGCTATTATAGCCAACATTAATGAGTTACGCTTTTGTGGCGACACAAATGGTTCCAGCACTCGCTCACTATCGTCGCTGTATGGCCCCCAGCCGTAGGGTTCGTTACGTGCCCTCACCCTGAACATGAGCAGACGCATGGTGTGCAATTCTCGCACGATGCAACTTAATTCGGTGGTATTGCAGTAAACAACCCATTTGTCTTCCAGAGGCTGCAATTCCTCCACCCAGGGCAGCTGTGCCAACATGCTTATGCTTGATGTTCGATTGGTGTTGCTGGTTGGGGGATTGGGTGCATTCCGGCGAATGCGTTTGTGAATGCGTGCCTGCAAGGCTTCCAAACTGTATTCCACTATGGCAGCTCCATTGTTCTCAGCAGGTTGCCAGAAAACTTTAAAAATTTCACCTGTGATATGTTCAATTTGTGGTTGCCCTGGGCGTCCCGGTGTATCGCCCATTGTTTCGAAAATGTAGTGCGAGCTCTGCAGCTCCGGCCAGATGTAAGGACGAGACACAGATGGGTACTTAAGTTTTAAATAGAATTCGTATTTAGTTTTAGGCTCCAAATTAATCACTGTTACGTTGGTATCAACGCCCGTGATGTCGATGCTAAAAGGTGTGTCCTCGGGATCTTGGGTATGGGGTAAACACTCTAAGATTACAGATGCATAAGGCGCATTGGATGGCCACAGCAAAGTCAAGTTATAAGCCTGCTTATCCATTAACTTCAAATGCTGCGGTTCGGGATAGGTTTTGATTGTAATGGTCTCGGTTTGATTTACTTTCGTGGGTTTCGACGATACTTCCAGCCATACACTGTACTCTTGAGAAGGTTCCAAATTAACTAAATTTAACTCGAATCCATCTACAACTTTCCGGGCACTAAGAGACGAATTGCTTAATTGCCAAAATAGTTCATATGTTACTCTTGCGGCATTTATGTGTTCCGGCTCCTGCCAAGATATCAAAATTTCGGAAGGACTGGCAGCCAATACCGTGAAATTTAGAGGTTGGGAGGGAGCTCCTTCATGGGTGAGAACTGCAAACTCGGGATATTGCATTTCCGGCAGTACTAGCTTCTGTTGATAGTATGAAGAAGCATGGATATGTATGCTATAATTGGTGTAGGGCTTTAGGTCTGTCACATTAAGTAGACCAACTACCGGTTTGAAGCTTCTCTCATAGCCACCGCCACCTGTTACAGTTAACTTGTATTTAATACCTGGAATTGTGAGTCTGCATGACTTTTCAAATGGATTTTTGGGGTTCAATAGCAGTGTCAATGAAGTCTCTCCCACATGTGTGACAAATAAATCTGCCAAATCGCTTTCCATCATTTCCTCCTCCATTGCATCCATCTCTTGTAACAGACAATTTCTCTTGGGATATTCTTGGAAATTAAAAGCCTTGATCAGTCTTACTTCCGGCAAACTCAAGGAATATTCCAAATTATGTTTACGTCGATTGTATGCCTTGATGGAACGGTTGGTCAAAGCGTAAATATATCCGGCGTCTCTTTCAAACCCTCTAAATTGATCCAAGGGACTGAGAGGAATCTTCATGTTAGTCATTAGATGCCGTTGAATCTCATATGCAAACAGCTTGCCCTTAGAATCCATTACATTCACGGATTCCATATCTGGATGCCAGGACCCATCGAACATTGTGACCACGGGGGGCATGTTTTTGAATTTCATTTCAGTAAAGTCCGTTAAATTGCGACCCTGCAGCGTAGCATTTTTAGAACCCACATCATATTCCAGCCACATTAAAAGATGAGCATAAGGAAGAACTACCAGATCTTTCAGTAGTTTGCCCTGATTCAAGGAGAACAGCTTTAGGCCCATCATAACTTTGCCTTCGTATTGGTTCAATTCCAGCACGTACACATCCACGGCATGCTCTATGTCTCCGGACAATTCAGCCCAGTACACCTTTCGCTGAATCCAATCCACACTCATAGCTAATACTTCTGCCCGCATACGAGCCAGCTTAAGGGAAGACGAACCCGGCTGATAGGTCATCAACTCAACATTTTCGTTTACCCATATTAGTCTCTGCTCTCCAGGCATTACCACTAAATGCTCTACTTCGCTTGAGGTGTAAACCCACACTTTTGTCATATTCAAGTCCAGATCCAACTCACCTATAATCTCCGTTGTGGTGAAAATTAACTTGGGTCGTGATTGCACTTCCGGATTTATGAAATGGGTTAGCAGTGAGGTTTTCTCTCCTCCCTTTGAACGACTTAGTGAGAATGCTTGGACCTGGAAGGTGTAGGACTGTTCTTTCTTCAGGTTATAGAATCTCACCTCATGAGATTTCACACCCATATCATCGATATCCTTAACGCTATGTAGTTCTTCCATCAACCAGCAATAAACCTTGTAGAACACTTCCTTTTCACTGGAAATATTGTCGGGAGAGTCCCAGCGCACCAAAGCCGTGATGTTTGCCTCATTCTGCAAAGGTTCCTGAAGCTGTTCTACGAAAACTCGTAGATTCTTGGGTTGCTTGGGTGCAGCTGACGGAGTCTTCAACTGGATCGAAGTGGATGGCCCGGAGGCCCACAAGCTCAAAGGAGTTATTGTGACATTTATATTATGTGAGGCCATTTTAAATTCGGTGATCCTCACCAATGGTTGTGAGACTTCAAAACTGAGTACCTGGTTCTGTTGTCCCGCCATGCATGAGGTGATCAAAACCTTATAGAAGTGGGTTAAGTTATGATTGTTGTTAATGGCAGACCACTTGACATTGAAGTCATCCCAGTTTCCCTCGGTTATGAGAATACTCTCCTTATCTACTGCCTCTGGTATAACCGAGTAGTCCATGATGGGCATAAAATCCGAGCGGAGCTTTACGGCGTTAACATCCAGCAGGGAAGGATATTTAATTACGGATATCTGAGCCAGTTGTTCTTTACGCACCAGAACAGCCGATTTCATGTGATTGTTAAGCCACATAAAGCCATCAACTTCCTTGATATATTGCAAAGAGTCGGCTGCAACATCCATGTCCCTGGGAAGATCTAATATCTGTTCCGATTTCTGCAAATCTAAATCGGAACGGAAAAGTTTTGTGCTATCATCCTGATGCTGGACAAACCAATAGATGTGGTTGGCCAAGAGATCTAAAGCAAAACTACGAATCCTCTCACCATTGCCATTAACATGATAATATTCCAGCTCCTGCCCGTACAATGCACCACTGAGATGTCTCCTTACCAGCCGGGAATCGGTGGTGTAATAAATGAAGCCCTTCAAGGAGTCCAATCGTACATGGCGTGCCTCAAAGATGGGCATGAGTTCTTTGTTGCCACCCTTTAAATCGGACCTCATAATGCAGTTCCTATGTAAATCTGACCAGTAAAGTTTTCCACCTCTCCAGTCGTAGTCCACGCTGTAGACATTAGAGGCCTGGAAGCCACAGGATACTTCAGGGTTCATTAGATTTATACATTTCAATGTCCTCTCCTTGTTGGATATGTAATATAAAGAGCTATTCACTTGCACAAAGCTCAAAATATTCTCTGAATCCAAGGCTTTAAAGTCGATCTCTTCGGCTAACTCATTGCTTTCGTATAATCCTTTGGGAGAAGACCACAAAAGACGATGATTTCCCATAGGCCAAGTACGGGTTGTTAACTCTTGGGACCATTCGCTTGGTTCAAACTGGTTTGCCGATCTGCTTAGGCCGGCAAACAAAGCTTGGACTTTGATTTTATACAAATTATTGGCCTGCAAGCGTTCCACTTGGAAATAGGTTGTCTTGACGCTGCGTATATTGAATGCGCTGTTACTGGAGACATCCATTATCTCTAGTTCATATTCCCATTTCTGCCAGGAAGCCGGAGACTGAAATTCTTCCACATTTACAGGAGGATTCCAACTAATTATGGCCTTGTTGTCTGATAGAATAGCCTGCAGGTTTTCCGGTTCTCTGAGAGGCTGAGGAATGGGCTGCTGGACCTTAGCCAGTTGTTGGTTCATTAAGGGCAGCACCTTCCAACACAATTCTATATCACGAATCGGCGTTAGCTCTACTTCATTTGTGGGGAAATTCTGCCGCAACAAATGGGAACCATTGGAAGCCAATAAAACCCGATCGTCCATGTAACTAAAGGATAAAATATGTCCTTGCATATGAGGCCTCAGAGAGCCAGGCAATTTTCGTGAATAGCGTCCATCGTAACTGAGTTCCTGAATGTAATGGTTTTGGGAATCATACGTTTTAAGCAGATATGTCCGGAAGTCGTTAACAAAGTGGTAAACCTTGGGCACGGTTTGTAAGGTTTCCAAGGACTTTGAGGCTAGATTAAGTTTTAAAACGTGACCTTCTTTACTTGTGGCAAATATCCAACCATTTAGAGGATCAACTTGTAGCTGTTGAAAGGTATGGTTAAGATTATCCGCCACCACTTCTAGGGAGGAACCTTTGAAATCCGAGCTAAGGATTTGCCAGGTTTTGGCAGGAGTCTAAAAGCAAAGCGTTAATCATTTATTGAATGATTTATAGAAATTTCACTCACCTGGCCTGCTATGTACAGCTTTTGGTTCAACCAGTCTATCGACAATTTTGAAGCCACGAATCCTTCCGTAGCATGTGGCATTTTTATAGGAGAATATTCCAAAGGATTATCGATTTGAAAACTAGAAAAGTACAAGGCTAAGTTCATTGGAATGATTCCATTTAGATTCAGGTAAACTCACTTAAACAAGTTGCCCTTAATATCCACCACAAAAACTTGCTTTGCATACTGGTGGACATCAAAATCGGACAGGATTTCCTCGCTCTTAAACAACGTTTTTGTTTCTAGCAAGGGATCTAAGGATTTCAGAATAATACTATATTCTCCAGCCATAACAAGTGAATTGAAATCATCCAACTTCATAAGAGCTTTAACATAATCCTTCGTTGTTATATTAATGGCCGCAGGAGGACCCTCATCTTCGAGATTAATCATGGACACGTGGACGTTATAGGTGGTAGAAGGTGAGAGTTCAGAAAATATATAGTAGCTGTAGTTTGAAGGAAGCAACTGAAACGATTTGAAATTTGTGTTTGTTTATCCGAAGGATGTGGCGGAAGTTGGCGTCTTGATTACCTTTTCAATTTTAAAGCTGCTGTTTTCGTGTTTTATCACAATTTTATAGTTGCTTAGGGGTCCATTTGCAAATCTCCCCGGTTCCCAAAAGACAACTATATGTGATTCATCCAGTGCTACGGTCTGTTTGATAATGGGATGGGATATTGGACTACCCATGGCTGGTGTCGTGTATACTCCGGAGGCGGGTGTATAGAGTATATCTTCTAAATTCTCTCCAAACGGCAGTTCGAAACGGAACTGAGAGAAATTCAACGAAAGTGTAAAGATAACTAAGGTTTACCAAGCATATATGTCCAATAAAGGGCTGCATGATTATGTAAGGATACGTTTACCCTCAGTGTACTAATGATTGGCAGACGAGTATCTGGACAGAACCACTAATGATTGCGTAGAAGGCACAATGAACACACTGAGTACACTGAATGACACATTTCATAATATTCATTTATTTCTCTTTTGATGTGCAACGGCTGTAGACAGTACTCATTCAAAAAAGAAGAGAATCTATTTCATATGAGTGCAAGGGACATTCGGTTTGAATAAGTGTTTAAAAAGGGAAACGAAATAGTATTCAATGTATTTCGAGTACTTAGTGTAATTAGAGTACTTAGTGTACTTAGAGTACCTAGTGTGTGTTTTGCGCAGTCGTACGACGAGTCGCATATTTTTCTTAACTGTGGTTTACAAATTGGACATATTGAATCAACAATTTGAAATCATACATTTCCAAAGTTGTAGATCAAAAACATACCTGTATCAGATCAAAAGGTGGACACAGACTAACTCATTTTTATTGGAGTTCTTTCTGTTAGCACTTTATGCTGTTATTTGTCTTATATATGGTCAAAAACTGTAACATTTGGAAACGCTAAAACCAAACATACATGGGGCACATTAGCAATAGGGTCCTTCTTGGACCCAGTCAAGGAATACATATAAAGCTTAAGCAAATTCTAATAAAGCTGCTGGCCCTCCGTCTATTTGCTTCCTGAAAACTTCAATCAATATGGTTAATTTTCAGTAGGGTTTGCAACGGGTCCAACTAAAGCATTTGTACAAGTATGTGCCAAATTTTCTAAGAAATCGATTTATGGTATCTACCTACTGAGTACACTAGTGTATTGAGTAGTACACACAAATACAACGCACACCTAGTGAGTATGCATTTAATTCATTCATTCTTCTTTGGAATCTGAAAAGCCTGTACACATTTTTGACCTGACAGTTCAGTAATTCCACGACTTAGCTGTTTACAACGCAACGAATCTGAATCTGTTTGTTGATTCCATTCGGTTATCTAAAAATTATTTTTTTTTTGTCAGAATGACGGTTAGTTTTTCTATAGGGCCTCGAGAGGCCCCTTCACTGTATTTAGTAAGACAAAGTCTTTTGCTGCTCTAACCCGACGAGGAAGATTGAATCCACTATTGTGTGTGTTTCTTTAGTTCTCAGGGGATGCTCCCTGAAATGCGATGCAGTGTGTTGCCAGGAAGTAAGGTAAAGGGAGGGAGGCAAGAGCTGGTAGTATTTCTTAGACTTGAAGTTGGCTGCATTGTAAGTGCTAGAAAATACCTTGGAGGAGAGTGAATTCCATTTACGGATTGTACTGGTAAAAACATTTAATTTCCCTATAAAGCTTTGATCCGATTGTTGGCAATTCCAGAAACAATGTATGAGAACCATGAGACAAACGAGTACTCCGTACAAATATTTTGGTCTGAGGGATATGTTCACTTATCTCGGAGGAACAATTAAATATTTTCCCATTTCATCCCATGAAAGGACGAGGGATAGTGTCTCACAAACAAGGAACTGTTATGCTTTTTACATTCACTGATTGGGACCTATAGTTTTACACCGATTTCGAATTGTGCGAGTCCAAGAATTTAGGGATGAGGGGTACACTTATTTCGGAAGACCAAATGCCTCGAAGGAACAAATAAATATTTCCCATCACATCACAAGAAAGAACAGGGCAGAGCTTCTCAGAAACAATGAGCTGTGCGCTTTCTAGTTTTACACTCACTGATTTGGAAGATTTCGATAGTACTCGATAGTGCGCCATCACTAAGCGAGGTGGCCGTCGTCGAAAGAAATGTAAGGTGATCTGAGTAGGGATCGAACCAACGTTCTCACACACAAGAACCCCGCACACTACCATTGGCCACTATGTAGATGGTTTAGCACATTTTGTTGTAAATTTTCTGCAATGTCATCTTTTCTCTTGTGTTAACTCCTCTTCTCATTGCATCATCCTGAAACTTTTAAACGCCTTTTCCAACCATCCACTCACCACTTATGTACTTACCTTATACGATGTGTATGGCATTAAACCATCTAGGATATCACATTCGAAATTCTCATTACAATTGTAATCTGCCAAATTCCACCATTGTTTTGCAATATCCACATCCTGTTTGATATGATCATCCTGCGTCACATGTTCCCCACCCTGTTGTTGTGTCTCGGTGTCTCGGGTGTCATTTGCAACTGCTGGCTTTGTTGCACTGCCTGTGAACGGCACATATTGGTATTGAATATTAAAAGGTCTACTGGCCAAATACTGTGCCGGCAACAGATCCAAGCTGATGGGCCATTTAAGTGTCAAGGTATTCATGGAGTCATTGTCATGCAACAGCTGGGGTTGGAGCGATGTCACCCATATTTCAACCCGTAAACGTTGTAAGTGCCAATAACGTCTTTGTGATTGTTCACAGGCGGAAATGCAGGGCAAATCAAATGGAAAAAATTGTGCTGAAGACTGGAACAGAGGGATGAATAGGGGGGAGAGAGAGAGAGAAGAAATCGAGAACCGTGTAAAACACAAGGCAACATGAAAAAGTACATGTCTCATTGTGAGGCAATAAAGCAAAACAAAACAAAGAATGTGGTAAACAAGTCCGGCTAAAAACTGTGCACGGAGTGTGAATACTTACACATGCTTCCTGGCAAGGCTCAAATTCCTTGAGGGCATTCCACCACAGCTCACAGCCTTTGAAACACTGCAAAGACAACAAAAATGAGAAACAAAAAACACAAACTGTATGAAATTGTAAGAATGTAAGAAACAGCAAGAGAATATCATCACTTGCAACACGAAAAAGTTTCATCATCGACCAAATTGAAGGAGAAGAGTTCGTTACCAACAAAATGTAATATAGGCCAGGGAGGAGACGATGACGACGACGACGACCCAGTATTCAATATTGTGGTTACTTAATTGTTTAGCAACCCAGTGAAGTGAGATAGCAACTGATTCTTTTGGTTCCCAGAGTCGTGGTCGGAGGAGCAAGAAGTTAACAACACCACATTAAGGGCTATTCAATTTCAATATGCAGCCACCCTTGACGTTGTCGTTCGTTTCCAACTGGGTAGGTAGATTTGCTGCAACTTGTCGAGTTGCTTTTGTATGAATCTCAGTGCTGACGTCAAGGTGTCTGCCACCACACAGAACATGGTGAACAATCTGGTGTTCTCAACTTTCAATGTACAACACTAAAGGTCCTTGTCGCTTCACACAATAAATACAAGATCTAGACCTGAAGTCAGATACAAATATCAAATGTTGTCTTGATTTCTCATCATGAGGCCCAGTCGCACATTGATGCAAGCAAAAACATTAAAAAGAACATAAGAGTTAATGAAAATGGAGAGTTGTGTAACTCACTAAAGGGCATCACAACAATGTAATGAAACAAGTGGTTTTGGGAAAAAATTAACTTCCCACCCGAGACGCATAATTTGTCGTTATGTTTCAGCTGCTACGTTGATGATTTTGAAATAAAAAATTGATTATATTTCTTAGGAAATTTTTAAGAAATATTGGGTTTCGCAAAAAACACACGCCCGATGTTGTTTTGCTACATCTTTTAAATAAATCAATTGAATTTCATAGAAAAATTGAGGCGTTCGCACTATAGTATAAAGTTTCGAAACGATAACATTTGTATTTTTCGGTGCACCCTGTGCGTTCCCTATAATAATTTGATTGTACTGTGTTGTTATTTAATGTCCAATATTATAGTATGCGAGTAATTGAAAAACGATCCAGTCCCTTAAGCGAGTATCCAGCCTCTCCATTAGTGAGATAGGGGCAGAAACTGCCAAAGAAGGTCTTGAGAAATTGGGATGACGATATGCACTACTGGGCAGTTAGCCGAGGCACCCATATAAATGAAATTGTTTTACATAAATATTTAGAATGGTTATTCATTCCAATTAAAGCAAAATATGCCCAAAGAAATTACGTTTTGCTCATTTTATTTTCGTTTTGAAAAAGTGTTTTATATCTAGAATAATTATTGTAAATAAGTTAGAACAGCTGATTTGAACTTTTCCTTGCTTCTGCGTTTTTCTCATGTCAAATTCACATGTATTTTGTTTGTAGACACACATACGATATACATTTGTCGGAAAAACCTTTCGGATCAAAAACAAAGTGCCTGATTTTTTGTTTCCCATAAAAACAAGTAAATTGTTTCGCATTAAGGGACAAGGTTAGCTTCTCATAATCAGTGATCTGTGCGCTTTCTAATTTTGCACACACTGATATCCTATAATTACTTGAATTTCTATTGTATCTACCTTACTTAGTCCACCATGCACCACCTTGTCCGTATATGATGTAATGAGTATACAATAATACACTTGGGCATAGTGATGTACTTAGAGTAATTTGAATACTTATTCAAAGTGCACTTAAAAATACGAATACACCAGCGTCGATTACGAACCTTTCATTCAGATAATCTGACAACAATTTCTAATTTGAAAGTGACTGCATTCCATTGATGAATTTTTAATTATTTTTATAAAATTACAAGTTAATCCCACTTACCCTCGATTGATAGCATTCCGTGCGATTATCTCCCATCGAACATTTCACACCAAAATCATTAACAAACAAAGTTTCCTGAAAGTAAACAACAAATACATTAAGTAGATACTATCTAAGTTAATGAATTCAATTTAAATATAATTTAACTACGTTATAAAATCTGAAAGGTACCAGCCAGCATTAATTATAAAATGTATTAATTTATAACAATATTTATGAGATTTCGATTTTACAAAAATATCGATAATTTAAAATAATTGCAGGGAAAATGTTACAATTTACATAAATTATATTCATGCAAGTGGTTAATAAACTTCAAAATGAATCGCAGTATCTTATAGCTGCTTAATTTTTCCTTTATTCAGTTAAGATTTAAGGTTAATTACTCGTAGCGGTGAAATGAAAAAAACAAAACATGTACACGACTCATGTGATACTCGATAACCGAATTTAAAACTTAAATAACTTGTATGCGGTGGAATTTTTAACTCAATTTGCATTTGAAGCTCACATGACCGTCCGCATCAGCACGTGATCCACTGGTACAGATTTTGAAATCATTTGTTTATTTTTAGTGTCAAATTAGATTCAAATTTTGTGCAAAACCAGCATGCACAATGTATATAATAAAAGAAGATTCAACATATACATGGAAATATAAATACGGATTTATTCTTTAAAGTTCATAGTGATTAAAGCCTGAATGGCAACATGCCCACAATTAGGAAATAGATACATTTAGTATTCGTTTGTATTCTTTAAAAAGTAAGTTTGATGCAAATTATTCATTCTTTCATTGTGTACATTAATTTTTAAAACAAATAAAATAAAATTCTATACGAAATGTTCTTAAGAACTTTTCTGCAGGAAATATTTTAAGAACTTTTCTCAAGAAATTTTTTTACGAACTTTTCTTCAAGAAATGTTCTTAGGAACTTTGCTGCAAAAATTTTCTCAATGGATTTTCTTCAAAAAATGTTTTTAAAACGTTGCTTCGAGATATTTCCTTAAGAACTTTTCTCAAACAGTTTTCCGAAGTTTCCTTCAAAAAATTTTCTCAGGAACTGTACTGAAAAAATTATATTAAGGAATTTTCATCAGGAAATGTTCTTAAAAACTTGTCTTCGAGAAATGTTCCTAAGAACTTTTCTTCAAGAAATGTTCCTAAATACTTTTCTTCAAGAAATGTTCCTAAGAACTTTTCTTCAAGAAATGTTCCTAGGAACTTTTCTTCAAGAAATGTTCCTAGGAACTTTTCTTTAAGAAATGTTCCTAAGAACTTTTCTTTAAGAAATATTCTTAAGAACTTTTTTTAAGAAATGTTCCTGAGAACTTTTCTTCAAGAAATGTTCTCAAGAACTTTTCTTCAAGAAATGTTCGCAGGAACTTTTCTTCAGGAAATGTTCTTAGGAACTTTACTACAATAAATATTCTTAAGGAATGTTCTTCAGGTAGTACATTTAAAAACATTGCTTCGAGAAATTTTCATAAGAAGTCTGCTTCAAGAAATGTTCTTGGGAACTTTGTGGCAAGAAATGTTCTTCAGGAATTTTATCTAAAAATGTTGTTAAGAACTTGGGGCCAAAATTTTATTAAGGAATTTCCTTCAGAATATTTTTTTAAACCCGTTCCTTCGGGAATATTCTTAAGAACTTTGCTCAAAAATTTACTTAAGAATTTCCCAAGAAATGTTTATAGGATCTTTACTGCAAGAAATATTCTTGAGGAATTTTCTTCAAGGAATGCTCTTAAAAGCTGTTCTTCTTGAAATGTTCTTAAAATCTTTTCTTCGAGAAATATTCCTACGAATATTTCTTCAAGAAATGTTCTTAAGAACTTTCTCCAAGAAATGTTCTTAGGAACTGTACTGCAAAAAATGTTATTAAGGAATTTTCTTCAGGAAATGTATTTAATAAATAGCGTTCTTAAGAACTTATCGCAAAAAATTTCATAAGAACTTTTCTCAAAAAATTAATAATGTTCACAAGAACTTTTCTCAAAAAATGATAAGCGTTCTTAAGAACTTATCGCAAAAAATTTCATAAGAACTTTTCTCAAAAAATTAATAATGTTCTCAAGAACTTTTCTCAAAAAATGATAAATGTTCATAAGAACTTTTCTCAAAAAATTTTCTAATAAGTTGTGTTCAAGAAATGTACTTCGGAACTTTACCGCAAGCAATATTCTTGAGAAATTTTCTTCAGGAAATGTTATTAAAAAGTTTTCTTCGATACATATTCTTAAGAACATTTCTTCAAGGAATTTTCTTAAGAATTTTCCTTTAAGAAATGTTCCTAAAAACTGTTATTTGACAAACTTATCTGCAACAAACGTTCTGAGGATCTTTGCTTGAAAAAAAGTTTGTCATAGTTTTTGTGGCAAAAATTTACTTAAGGAAGTTTGGAAGTTTGATGGGCCACTGTTCGATTAGTAGACATGTGGCGAGAGTATAGTTTAGGACACGTGGCTTTTCTTCCATCAATGATGAGGAAACCACAAAACTTCACCACTGCAAGTGTCTAGCACTAGCCGCCAGGAGGTTAATATTATTTAGAACTTTTTTATGTACCAACAATTTTAAGAAAACAGTTATTAAACCTTAAAAAAATATTGTTCATGAGAAATGTTGTTAAGAACTTTTTTCTTGTACAATAGTTCTTTAAAATGATTCTTTGTAAGAAATTCTCAAGTATTTCTAAGAACAGAGTTGTTTGCAAGATCTATGCAGATCTATGCAACTTTTTTGTAAAAAAATACTATTTATGAACTTTTCATTGTAAATTAATTGGTAAGGGATTTTTGAGTTTTATTCTTTGTGAAATATGCTTCAGAACTTTTCGTTGCAAAATGTTCTTAAGAACTTTTCTTTGTAATAAGTTCTTAGGAATTTTTATATTGAAAAATTACTATATCAACTTTCCTTGTGGAATGTTTATTTGTAAGAAAAACTTAATAAGAAATCTTCTGAAAATATAATACGAGTTGTTCTTTATAAAATGTTCCTACGAACTTTTTTTCTTGTAAAACAGTTCTTATGAGCATTTCTTTTTAAAAATTTGTATTAGCAAACAAATCTTTACAACTTGTTTTTGTAAATATGTGTTAATGTACATATTTGGCTTTGTAGATCACTTCTTATGGAGTTTTTTACAAAAGTCTTGTACTTTGTGAAATGTTCTTCAGAACTTTACGTTGCAATATGTTCCTATGGAGTTTTCTTTATCAAACAATTCTTACGAATTTTTAGTTTTAAAAAATTTTTATGAAATTGTTTATGCAATGTTTTTAAGAACTTTTTTGGTATAACAGTTCTTAACCCTGCGTTTGCACGAGACAAAACAATTGAGAATATGTATTAGTTGCCGAATTTATCCAGTTTCGAAAACTCAGAGACAGCGACGAAAACAATGAGGAAATTAGTATAAAAAACGTTTTGTCTCCGCTAAACTGTTCCGTGAATACGCCAAGTAAGATCATATCTTTGTAAAAAACAGTTCTTGTGACATGTTTGTTTGTAAAAATCACTTTAGAACTTTTTTTGTAAATAAAGTGTCTCGTCTTTGCAAACAAGTTCTTGAAGACTAAGGATTTTGATTTGCAGCGGAAAATGTGGACTTTCTTTGTAAAATGTTCTTATGAGTTTGTCTTTCTAAACCACCATTTATGAACTGTACTTTGTGGAATGTTCTAATGAAGTTTTTTCTTGTAAAACAGTTCTTGAGAACATTTCTTTGTAAAAACATACTAAGAAATTTGTTCTTTGCAACAAAGTTCTTTAGAAATATTCTTCGAAAAAAGGGTTTATTATTTCTTATTTTTCAATTAGTTCGCTAAAAAAAACTTTGTGAAATCTTCTTCAGAACTTCGTTGCAACTTGTTTATAAGACCTTTTCTTTATAAAAATGTTCTTACAAAGGTTTCTTTTCAAAATGCTTATATGAATTTTCTTTGTGGGATAATCTTGAGAATTTTTTATGGTAAATCAGTTCTTAATATCATTTTTTTTGTAAAAAAAAAACCCTAAGAGAAAAGTTCTTTAGAACTTTTCGTTGTGAAAAAGTGTTTATGCACTTTACTTTGTTAAAAGTTCTTAATGATTTTGTTCTTTGCGAAATGTTCTTCAGAACTTTTCGCTGCAAAATGTTTTTAGGAACTTTTCTGTGTTAAGTGTTTACAATTTTATACTTCCCGTCTAAAGGTGAATGAGGAATGAAAATAATTTTGAAGAATTCAATTTCCAGTAATGAGAATTTTTTGGATCTGACATCTGCAAATAGTTATAACGTAGAATGTTGCTATTTTACTTACTAAATTATGCTTATACAATACAGTACAATACAGAGGAGGTAACTGAGACACCAGTGGTCTGAAACCTCTTTATGTTGGTGTTAACTATCTGTAATTAACTTAGAAGTCTTTATTTTGAATTAACCACCACTTCCATGGCAACTGCTCTAAGTGTTGAGTACCCATATTTGAAGGTGAAGTAATAACCCAATTATAGTTTATACAATTCCCTATAACAATTCTTGTTACCACCATGTCTATGATCATTAATGTTTTGAACAATTTCATCTTAATCATGCGTTTGATTACAGACATTACCTAAATTACTAACCCACAAGGAAGTTGAATGAATCGCCGTAACTCTACAAATGTAAATCATGGAAATAATTACGGATTTTAAACGGAGTTGTCCGTCTGGCTCAACTCATTATATCAGATTACCAGGAATTTGTCAAGATATCATCATCAGTACTAACAATCAAGATGATCATGAAGTACCTCCGAGACAAGACTTGAGATGGATGGGCACATTCAAATAGTTTGTGATAGAATATATGACACAATTCTGTATTATCTGATGTAGGATGTTGTAGACACTTACGCGTATGATGCCAGAATATGGATGGAGAGGGTGGAATTAGAGGCAGCATTTAAATGCCTCCAGTGTGGATATCACAAATCTAACAACCGGCCGGTATTTTGTCTAGATTTGCATAATTAAGCAATAGTCTTACACGAATTGTCATAATTGTGACCATAAAGTTGAAGATTAGCCTCGTTATTGCCCTCCAGATTTCTATTGCATTTATGAATGAATTTCTTGGAAGGGCAGAGGGAAGTTGGATTTTTATATTTATATTTATATTTTCACATTATGATTTGAAGTCACTGGGAGGAAATTTGATTGTTACAGTTTTCATTACTTGACTATAGGAAGTCATCCATCGGTGATATATGATTTCGGTTTAATAGGACGAGTTCCTACTCAGGATATAGATAAGGTTAAGTCATGTATACACTATCCTGTATATATTCCAAAAGTATGTGAGCACACTGCCATCTGAAATAGTAGTTATGTCGTTTTCAATTCCCGCATTTCGTAGATACTTTAAGCAGCCTTAATACCATCATCTAATGGAATTAGCTCACTTTAATAATGATGACATCGTACGTAATTTGGAGCTACACATGTGTCATCTTGTGATGTCCAACCACATGTATTTGAGTTGTAAATGATATATGAACTACTCTCGGGGAAAAATGTCATTCAAGGACAGTAGGATATCCCAGTTGCCGTGAACTGAACACATTAAAATAGAATAAAAAACTGTAATTAGAAAGTTGTTGATATTCGTTGCTTGTATTCGAAATATCGAATGTTATAATTTGAAAAATCCATTCAAATTTTAGAACATTTTTAATATAGAAAATTAAGCGACAAAAAGTGTGTAGGAACTGTAAGCAGAAGCCTCTGTGTATAATGTGTTAACAGAGTCACTTTTGTTATATCCATAACCAGAGCCTCAGATAGAATGCAATGATCTTATCGGGTTGTGCGGTCGGGAGACAACTCTCTTCTCTATTGAGTTATCGAAAGTTGAAATTTGGGCATTTACTTAAGCGAAACACAGACTTGTTATTCATGAGCAAGAGCTTGGTTGGTAGCGTTATATCGGGCTGAGATGAATTTGAAAAAAACAGTACACAATTTTGGAAAACATGAGAGCGATGCGAACGACTTCGATTACATTCTTATTTGGTATCAAGAAGGGCGGTAAACCGACAACAAACACCAACGATAGCTGATGTGCATCCTCATGAAAGACAAGTCTGTGGTTCGCTTTACTTACTTAAGTGACCTCAAACAACCAACAGGGGATAAGGGGCCTAACAAACGGCAGTCTTGTGCGAAACATATTTTTTTCGAATCCCTTGGATTAATTGTTTCAGGTAGCGAATTATAGCATAAATAAATATTTAAACAAAATGGATCTGATACATTTGAATCAAGTATTTTCAGACATTCACAAGACATTTTATAATATTTTCTCTTTTTGACCAACATTTTTCCTTGGCCGAAGTCCAGCTATGAATTCCTTAGAGCACTTTTTGCTAGAAGAAGAGATTGGAATTTGTACTTTACTACTCAAGTGACAAGGTATTTGACAGATGACAACACGCCTCTGCAAAAAAAAAAAGAATATAAGAAATAGTAGCAGTACTGAGAATAAGATAACCCAGCCAACCATTCCAAAGGCGTTTATATATTCCCTTTAGTTAAAGTTAATATTAATAAGAGAAAGGCAATGATTTCCCTAGATAAAGACACATATCCCATTAGACTGAGCCGGAATTCATCAATCCAGGAGTAAAAATTGTAAAGCCTTTTATATAGATTATTTGAGATTATTATACAGTTTTGAAATCGAGGGTTTTCGGTGCTGTTGGTTTAATAGCTATTTGGAAAGCTTTAGCACTAGGATAACTATATTTTGTACTATATTTTTTAAAAAATTCTGTCCATATTTTTCATCTTTACTCGACCCAACTGTTTATAATGCTACGAAGCCGTCTCTAGACATTTTCGCGTGCATTCGGATATGTAATACTAATTTTTCTGCAGTTTCTGTCACAAGGAGGAATACCCCCTTAATGAGTTGTCTACTACCATTGATCTAGTCAATTAGCGCCTAAAGCCCAATATAAGATCTGCACAATAGCCATATTTCACTCCCTCATTGCCTTGAGACCCCTAGTCTGTCGAAACCTTTAAGGGTACAACACTTTTACCCATATATTTACAATGGGCCTGATGACGCCCAACTCTAATTAAGCCGATAATTATAGGGCGAACGCGTAACTTTTTCGTTGGGTTCAACATTTTCAAAAAGTTCTTATTTCACCAGAAAATGTCGCTTCACATTGTTCGTTGGGTTAACCAGATCTTACATTTCCTAATTGATTCTGATGTTGATGTTCATCGTCTAGCTAATAACTGCTATGTGGGGGCATTTGAACATTTAATAAAAAACTGGAAAAAAACAAAATAGAGAAATGTAGTCCAAAACAAAACAACGAAACAGTCGTCTGTGTGTAAACGTCACAAGTAATAAGTGTGGCCAATTAAACGACTAACAACAACAATATGAAGGCGAAAACAAATACGATTACAATATTGTCAACCCAACACACCAAGTGTCTAACAAACAATTAAACAATTATAGCAAACAAACAACCGCTGGCATTCGAATCAGAAACGTTAGTTGGAACACGATACGTATCAAGTGGTAGTGGTAGTACGAGTACAATACTCAAATACAATTCAAGTACGAAGGCAAATATGAAAGGGAATTGGTAATATAAGGGGTAATGGATGGAGGTGTATTTGTACATGACTTTCCAAAGAATCGTAGCAACATTTGTAGAAAATCAGAGATTTTTCCATTCCCCGCATCTTGTATGCATTACAGCAGCTGAAAAAGTAGCAAACAAATCTGTTTCTACTTTTCTCTTTATCCAGCAGAGTTCGTAAATTGAGAGTGACGAGTAAGTCAAGTAGTTTTCGAGCAACTCCAGTAATACTTAAAATGGTTGTTTCCAATCGTTGAGCAACGTATGTACTTCGAGAGTCCTGAGTTACTCGTGAATTTTCAAGAGTGACTCACCCATTCAGCAGTGATTAACTGCTCACAATCTTTGAGTCATAATAGTTGTCATTCTTTCAGAGTCTTTAGAAACTCATGTGCATTTTGAGGAACTCCGAAGGATAGTTGTGTATTTGTATGTTTCTTTTCAAAATTTTAGCTAAAATTGTTTGTCCGTTTCTTTTCAAAATTGTAGCTAAATTTGTAAAAATCTGAGATTTTTCCCCTCCCACATATTGTGTGCATTTCAGGAACTTAAATAGTAGCAAGCAAATCTGTTTGTTGCCTCTACTTATACTTTTTTCTCTGTGAGAGCCATGAGTTAATCACGTATTTGTCGATGCATTTTAAACTCTTTGAGCAGAGTTCGTACTTGAAGAGTTTCTCATTAATACTCAAGAGTGGCTCAACCATTCAGCAGCGAGGAGCTGCTTACGAACTATGACTCGCCACAGGAGTCATTCTTTCAGAGTCTTTAGCAACTCATGTGCATTTTGAGGAGTCTTTAGAACTCATGTGCATAGAGGTGTATTTGTATGTTTCTTTCCAAAGAATTGTAGATAAATTTGTAGAAAATCTGAGACTTTTTCCCTCCTTCATATTGCAGGAACTGAAATATTAGCAAAGTAGTAGTGTTTGTTGCCTCTAATTTTTACTCTATGCAGACAGAGTTCGTAAACTGAGAGTCTTAAGTAACTCATGAGAATTTTTTGTAGCAACTCCGGTAATACAATTTTTGAGCACTTTTTGTACTTTGCGAATACTGACTTCCCTGCAAGAGTGACTTCCCCGTTTGAAGAATATATGAGTCACAACAGGAGTCGTATTTTAGGGGCTTGAGTAACTCATGTGTACTTTGAGGAGTTCTAGTGTAGCCAACTCCTGTTAACGCTTTCATTCGTTCGTTTATTTAATATTTTATTTTCCAAATTTTAGATCAACCTGATTTAAAAAACATGTGACGTAATATAACATTTTTAAATTTGAAATTAAACCAACAAAAATTACCAGGTAAATAGAACAAATAGAATTGTAAGGCTCAGCTCACAACTTCCTACTTACTCCTATATATATCACGTTTCATTAGTCTTTGCTCTAAAACGCGGTGGTGCAATGGTTAGTTAGTGTGCGCGACTCTTGAACATGAGAACGTGGTTTCGATCCCTGCTCCGACCACTTTACGCTTATTTCGACGACGGTCGCCTCGCTTAGTTACGGCGACACTATCGAGTTCTTATCCATGATAAAGCTTCTCAAAATACCGATCGGAACCGGTGTAAAACTGTTGGTCCCAATCAATGAGTGTAAAACTATAAAACGCACAGCTCACTGATTGTGAGAAGCTCTCCCCTATCCCTTCATGGGCTGTGATGGGAAACTATTTATTTATTTTATTTAAATAAAAATAATTTTGAAAAAAATGCGACGTGATACAAAATTTTAAATTGACGGCTAGAAAGCCCTAAAGAGAACAGAATGAATTGTAAAATGAAACTCACAACTCCAAACCCACACAAAAATCACAAGTCATAACTTTAAAATACGTATTAAGTAACAGCGATTTAGAGCTAACATGAAGCGATCTTTTGCTCTTTGCTCCAAAACTTAAATCGCTAATCATGAGTTGCTCTTGATGAATCTAATATGAACCCTGCCTCAGTAGCCTCCAGTGTGTGCTTGGAAAATGAAGTCAGAAGGGAAACCATATTTTTTCTGTGAAATCTTTCGCCACAAAAAAAAAAACAAAACTGTATTCAAGTAGTTTTATTTCTCATTGTAGCTGTTATAGCTGCAAAACGATTTTGAATGAATGGTCTGAGCGTGTAAATAAAGTCATTTTATGGGGGACACTATTATATCCCGCATTTAGATTGGATTACAATGCTAAACAGGCAAACATGGTTACGAAAAAGAAAAAGGAAACGTCTCAATAGAGCTAGAGTGAAAAGAAACACACAGTTCGAGTTTGAGTCACACTATAACATCAAGAAATGCTGGTGTTCTGGATTCCACTTTCATCTTAAGTGGAATTGAAACAGAGTGCTTTTATTTTCTCGCATTTCCAATGTTAACGATTAGAGGAATAAACAACCGATTTAAATTGCGTTTTTCGTGTAAGTGAAATAAAGAACACCACTTATCGTTTTATAACCATTAGTGTTCAGCTTTCCGCTTTCATTTTAAATTAAACTGAGTTGATGGCAACAAGAGCTTCAATTTAAATGAAGTGTGATTTCTTTTTAAAATTGGCATGAATACGATGGGTTGAATATGATGTCTATTTAAATTACACTTTTCGTGCAAATGAAATACTGAACACCACTAACAAATTTATAAACATTGACGTTCTGCATTCCACATTCATCTTGGGTGGAATTGAATTTATGACAATCGGAGCTTCAATTCACACGGAGTTGTTTTCTTTTCTTGTATTTCCAAGACTAACGATTAGTAGAATAAACTACCGAATTAAGTTACACTTTTCGCGCAAGTGAAACTCAGAACATTCCCAACATAATGTTGTCAAACTTTTCAAGTTTTTGTTTAATAATTAGGAAGAGTATAGAAACATATTTTGATGTTATGAGAGAAAAGCTTTCGTTTAACTATCTGCACTGAAAGCAAGCTATTTGCAATATATGTGAATCAAATTAGAAAATATTCATTAATCCTACGAAAGTTTTCATAAAAATCTCATAAGAAGTAATCGAATCGAACTTACGTAACTTATCACGAAAATAAATTCACAAAATATTCTTCTTTGCTTAAATAGAAAATTAGCATTTTCGGTATCATGTTTTTGAGTGCCAGCTTTATTTTGCAAGCAATTGTGTACTAAAGAATTCTCATTGCATTTAGAGTTCAGTTCATTAGAATTCATTAGAATTACAATTCTCAATAAGTGATGAATGAATGACCAGTAACTCGATTATTCAAGAGATCAGATCGGTGTGTAATGGAATTGAAAATAAAAGAAAAAATTAAATTCGACAACTTGCTCAGATATCGAGTTATCGGGAGTTGAAGTTTCTTCTTTTTTTTCTAAAGTGCTGGTGCCAAAGCCGCGAAACCTGTGTTGGACAATCTCTACTTCACAAAGCCGAAGCCGAAACAAATTGAAATCTTAATTTTTGATATCTCCTCTAGAGATCAGCCATTTATCCGATGTTCATTAGAATTAGAATTCTCAATAAGTGATGAATGACCAGTAACTCGATTATTCAAGAGATCAGATCGGTGTGTAATGGAATTGAAAATAAAAGAAAAAATTAAATTCGATAACTTGCTCAGATATCGAGTTATCGGGAGTTGAAGTTTCTTCTTTTTTTTCTAAAGTGCTGGTGCCAAAGCCGCGAAACCTGTGTTGGACAATCTCTACTTCACAAAGCCGAAGCCGAAACAAATTGAAATCTTAATTTTTGATATCTCCTCTAGAGATCATCCATTTATCCGATGTTCATTAGAATTACAATTCTCAATAAGTGATGAATGAATGACCAGTAACTCGATTATTCAAGAGATCAGATCGGTGTGTAATGGAATTGAAAATAAAAGAAAAAATTAAATTCGATAACTTGCTCAGATATCGAGTTATCGGGAGTTGAAGTTTCTTCTTTTTTTTCTAAAGTGCTGGTGCCAAAGCCGCGAAACCTGTGTTGGACAATCTCTACTTCACAAAGCCGAAGCCGAAACAAATTGAAATCTTAATTTTTGATATCTCGCCAACGAAGAGAGTAATCGATATTTGCTATTTTCTTTTTTGGCTCATTTTTGAGGCTTCCTTATTTTGGGTCGCATATTTCAGTATTTCCGGAAACATTTGCAATAAAATCTCTTCTAAATAGTCCATGTTGCTCTCTGCAGCACTGTAGGGTGTGCGTTTGTACTAACAATTGCCTTTTGGGGGATGATGATCATGACACAAAAGATGAACTAGATTTTTATTAGTTACGTTTCATTCTTTTGTATGCCGAAGAAGCTATTATTTAAAAAGCTTTTTTTTCATTCTGTTCATTCTCGCTCCAGTGACAATAGCAGCTACATCAGAAAAAAGACACACACAAAAAAAGAGTGTAAGATTTATGACAAAATGTTTTTTAATGACAAAAGAATGCAACCAACCAGCAGCAGCAGCAACAGCATCAGCATCAGCTCCGTTTAGAATGAAAGTGTGATGGCGACGAAAATAATAACAACATGAGCGACAGGGAGGAGAGAACGCAAAAAAGAAATGTTCTTAATTTCTTTAACCTTAAAAATTTTTACGCGTTTGCTGCACTTTCAATTCACTCGACACACAAGTGGTGGCAACAAAACTGCTGTCGAAAAAGGTGTTTAATTTGCGAAAAATGCCACAGTAAGTTTAATTGCAAACCCAGAAAATCTCGTGTAATGACGACAAGAACGGAACAGATTACCAGTTATTCGTGATTTCAAATGAAGCTGTAGGTCATTGGTCCAAAATATGTTCAGTACAATACAGCTGTAATTTAATTTGGCAGCTGTCATTAATATGTATTTTAACAGTCAGACTGAAGAAATCCCAAAGGTCACTCTATGTCAAACATTTTCTAAAACCCAAACTGTTTTTTTAAATATTTGTATGCGACTTTTTAACACACGCATAAACTATAATAACATTGGCGTTTTGGGATAATTTCTGTATAATTTATAATTGTTTCCGCTCGAATTGAGTTCGAAAGAAACTTCACTAACAGCACTAAAGTGTGTTTCAAAATCCACTTGAATTTTTTTTACACATTCAAGTGTCAACAGTCTCCCACAAACTCTGCGCAACTCTTTGATCGTCTACCTCTTATTTTTTGTTTATGTCGCTGTTTCTTTTATTACTCTTCTTCTTCTAGTTCTTATTCTTATACTTGACAGTTTGGTTATTCTTTTCAAGCATCTTCTCAATAACAACCAGATAAAATCACCGACAAACACGTTTATTTAGAATTCGCTACCATTGCAGAAAAAATACCCCAAAAATTTTCCCCACATACTGCGAGATATAATGACCTTAAGATTAATCACATATTTAAGTTAAATATAATTTTTTGTCATATTTTAATCATAGCAATAAGACATAAATCTAATTTGAAGAGATAAATCAAATGTTAACTAAATACCGATAAAACAATTTTAACAAATACAAATTCAAATACTCAGCTATCGAACAGGTCATACGTGATAGAACACGTCAAAAAGTAGCCCAAAAAACACTAAATAATTTCATCGACATCTCACTTATTTTGCCGATATGTTGATGTTAAAAAAATCGATAAAATATTAGGTGTTTTCCCCTGTTAAAAATAAGTTATCGTAATAAAATCCAAAAAAAATGTGCAAATGTTAATAAAAAATTGATAACTTAATTATCGGTAGTTTACATTTTGGAAATCGATAAGTTTTCTATTCATATAACAAATGCCCCAAGGACAGCAATATTTCGCGAACATTTTAACAAATACAAACTCCTCTAGAGATCAGCCATTTATCCGATGATACCTGATATAACCCGTAAAATAGAGCAAGAAAGAGTTTTTAGATAACTCGTTTAGTTTTCGAGTTATCGCATGTTACAATTTGAAAAAATCGGTAAAATACTAGTTGTTGTTCCCTTAAAATTCACTTTTCTAAAAAAACCAGGAAATAGCAAAAATAGTAACTACAAATGTATTGATAAGTCCCTGAAGCGAACCACAGACATGTCATTCATGAGCATGAACATCAGCTATCGTTGATGTTTATTATCGGCTTACCACCCTTGTTGATACCAAATAAGAATGTAATCGAAGTTGTTCCCACCACAATCATGTTTACAAATTTTTTTTTTAATTTTCTCAAATTCACCGGCCAGATAAAAAGTTATCGACCAAGTTGGGAAATTCTTTTCACTCTTCAAATGTCCCGGACCACGTCAAAATAAAACTAACAAAGTTGGACACAGTTGTTTTTCGATATACCGTTTAGTTTTCGAGTTATCGGATGTTGAAGGTTGACAAAATCGAAGAATTATTGCAATTTCTAAATTAACTCTTCAACTACAAGTCCGATATCATTCCGATCACACATGATAGAACACGACTAAATATGACTTCTTCGATATCCCGACTTCGAGTTATCGGACATTGAAGTTTGACAAAATCCTTAAAACTATTTCTTAATCAAAAACCAAAAAATAGCCATAACCATCATAATAAATTAATAAACTCTAAGAGTTGTTTTATATTTCTTATTGCAAATATTGCAAAATACAAATTCTGCTACAACTTCAAGTAGCAAAGAAAACTTCTCGATGACTAGTTTAGTTGTCGGTAGTAGTTGAAATTTGTTTTATTTTTAAATAAAACTGTTTGATTACTGGCTTAGTTATCGGTAGATGAAACTTGAAAATCAATTAGTCTTTTTTGCTTTCAACAAATGTTCCGGCAAATAAATACAAGTCAGCATTTAATAAATACAAATCTAACTACAACTCCTATATCTTTTCGATCGCCTCTGATAACAATATTCGAAAACTCGCTTAATTATCGGTAGTTGAAATTTGGGAAATCGATACTTTTTTCTTTTCACTAATGCTCCGAAAAAATGTTAAAGGTGAGCATTTTAACAAACGCAAGTCCTATCGATATCTTTCCGATTAAAATATGTCCTTAAACTAAAGAAATATCTCGATGTCAAGTTTAGTTTGCGAGTTGACGTATGTTGAAGTCTAACATATCGATAAAATATCTTTTTTGTTCTTAAAATTAACTTTTATTTATAAAATGAAAAAATTATCGAAAATATCAAATAACAATTTCCGATAACTTTGTTAGTTACGTTAGATTAGATGTTTGCGGCAGTCAATGGGTGAGCCACTTGGACTTATTGGTCCATTGTGATACCACGAGCGAACGAGATATTGCGTTGGCCCCACCGGAGAACCGTTTAGCTTGGTCCAAGAAGTTGAACATTTTGTCTGCGCCTATCTGAGATGATTCTCTCAGATCCCTACAGAGTATACATCCTCCTGCCGGCTAGTGCGGCACGTGTAGATAAGATGTTCAGTGGATTATTTATCGTCCTCATGTTTAAAGCTTTTACAAAAGTCATTTTTCCTGATATTTAGTATAGACGCATATCTAGCATTAATACCTTCGGACTGGCTATAGAGATTCATGGTTCATGGATTTCCTCACGCTGAAAAATCTCTCTTTTTATGTTTGGATGCAAACATAACGTGTTTGTAGCTTGTAGCAAATATAGTATACTCGTGTCCAAACACTTTGTGTTAGCTATTCAATATTATATGTTTGAGATACAAAGATTAATAGCTTATACGATATTTGACCCAAATTTAGCTTTGTTTGTTAAAAACTGCTGGGAAAGAAACGTGACACACAACATAGAAACAAAAAAGCAACAGATCTTCAATTCATGAAAAAATTATTGCAAACATATACATGTTTCCTGCAATATGGTGCTTGGGCAATTGTTTTCCAACGTGCTACTGCCCACTATCCACCAGATATGGTGATATCAGAATATGTGCCCTCACACACCTGTCATGCATCATCATATATAAGCGTTCTTGCAGGATACACTTACATGTCGCTTGGAGCATGTCAACATATGCCAGTTCCCGTGCAATTTGTATGTTAGTTCCCAGTCAGCTGATCCGTTCCCCGGACTGTCTCTGTGCCCTGGCACCCACATTAGGTGAAATCGTACTGCTGAGCCTTTTCGCTAAGAGATTTGCGGCAATCCTATGCATGTATTGATTTTCAGGAATACTAATACCAGGAATACTAATACCATACACAATACCATGATTACAACCTGACTGTCGGAGAATACTTTGTTCTCAATATCTGCTGGAATTTTATCCCTCAGCCAACCAGCCACTTGCCTAATGGCTAAAATTTCCAACTGACAGCCTAGTTCCATAGAGTAGAGGACATACCCTACCTGATCATTCATTTTCGAACCATCCGTATAGAAATGCATATACCCATGTATACCAAAAACTCCTTTGTCCCATGAATCCCTTTCTGGCATGAGAGTGTTGTTATCGAGATTTTTCATCACATCACGACCTTTGAAAATCCCACCCTTGCCCAAAGTAAGATCTGGTGAGTAGTATGAACTCGGCTTGACATTTCGAAAGACTAACTAATAAAATTAACGACATCTGTTTATACTCAAATAGTTTAAATTTTGGTCGCCATTACGTTATAGTTGGTCGACACCAGCGTTAGTATCATAGATTAATATTATTTTATAGAGCCAAACTTGCTCCTTTTTCAGTAATGGGGTACGAACTTAACACAGCTGTTTTCTTACTGTGAATGGTCAATATATGAATACCGTGAATGCATAGACTAAACAATTGATAATTTATGTTAGGTTATATGAACTCGACTTAACTGTTTCAAAGACCAATCGATAAAATCAACGATAGCAAATACTGACTGACAAATATCCATTCAGTTTCACATACATAGGCTAAGTAAGGGCCTGCTTATCGATATCGAATGAAAGCTGGCGTTCGTATTGTAATCGAAAGAAGTTTGATGGGTTTCATAAACTTGTCAATTCAAGTCAAACGTAATCGTTAAATTGCTCTATTTCGAATGAGCTGTCAATTGCCGTCAAAGATAAAGTCAGTCGAACGAAAAATGTTGACTTAAAACCAAATATATTTCCATTACATCCCTTTTGACTTACAAAAACCCAATATGAGTGACTGACTTTCGTTCGATATATATACATATATATATATATATCTTTATTTTTATTTGTTGATGTACTATATTTTTCCAGACGGATATTTTTTTTAAAAATTAAAAGTAAGTTATAAAATATTTGTATATAAACTTGATATTCAAACATGTGCCAAAAAATGGTTGCTAATAGAGATGGGTGCCACTCACGTGATTGCCGTGTACCACACGTGATTGGGAGTAGCATCAATACTATCTCACGTGAGCGTGCGTGAATTTAAGTAGCGCACAAATGCGTGGTGCGTGAATAATATTTCCGGGTGAGTCACGCATATTTCCGAATGTTTCATTTCATTGAATTTCGATTTTATTACTATTTTCTAAGACAAAATATTTTAGGAAGCCTTCTAATGGCAGTTCCGTATTTACATAATTCCCGCAACATCAGAGTTTGCTCACATGATTGCATGTGAACGTGATTACCGAACAAATCTCCTTGCAAGATCGTGCGTGAGCTACCGTCTTACTTTAGCGAGAGCGCGTGCGCGTGAGCCAAAACTTACTCATGTGCCCATCTCTAGTTAAGAACCACTAGGACTTTGGTTTTATTGGTTTTGAAAAATAAAAGCTTTAGTTTGATGGAAATTCTTACACAACTTACCTCTTGCATACATTTCTGCAAACACGAATGCGTTACATTGCCCAACACTGAAACTGTGGTGGCATCATACTCATGGGCTGCATCATGGAACATTGTTAGATTTGAAATAATTTGATTAATGGATAAATTATCGCTGTCACTGTCATCATCATCATCACCATCGTTTCCAACAACTGCTGCGATACCCTCATTTAATGTTATTTCTGCAGACGCCGCTGCATCGTGCGAATATTCAGCCGAGCCGGCATTGGAGGTTGACGAAAGACTGGCAACGTTGGATGCTGTCAACATTGACAGTGGATTATCACGATGCTGCTGCTGCTGCGTTGTTGTTGTCGTTGCGTCACAAAACGTCAAAGTTTGTATGAAAATTAATAAATTAATTAAAAGAAATTTCATAAATGCCGCCTCATTGGATGCCCTTGTCACAGTTCTCGCCGCTAAAGATGATGACGACGATGATTTTATGGTTGATTTGTAATTATACTTTTTATGAATTGACATTGTGACATTCGTCAAATATTGACATTTATATGATTTTGTAGATGCTCGTGTTTTGTTTTTTTGGCAATCGTAGGAAATATGGTAGCAAAATTTCTTATGACGTTATTGGATGATTGTCTAATTGAATTTTTTGCACGAAATTGTTTGTTGTTAATATTGTTTTAGAGTGTTTTGTTTTTCTTTAGGTTGTGTTTAGAGATTAATCTATTAAATAAGTGGCAACACTTGTTCATAATAATTGTGGTAAAATGGCACAAAACACATGTTCTGACTTACAAAAATCAGCAGTTTATGGAAAACAAATCTCAGTATACTTTAACATAGCTTAACGGTGTTCCCATTAGTAAAGCCCCGTATTCAATTCTCGCAAAATTATCAAAAGAAATTTTGTTATTTATCTCTAAACGTAAATATTTCTTGCAAGGAGTTACCTTGTAAACATTTCATGAATATTTCGTATTCGTGCTTCATTTTATGTTTAACGCATGTGCTGTTACTTTTATTTGTCAGAATTATCAGTATGGCAAACTTCCGGTGCCAAACAATTATCAAGCAATGGTTTTTGTACGACATGACTGTGGCATAACAACCCTGTCATAGGTTTTGTTCAAGAAATGTTTGTTTCACCAAATTTTCATTATTTTTCTACACGTAGTTCTTATCAGAACGAAAATTTACCAAGAACTGTATACAGAGCTTAACACTGTATAGGAATTGTTTGTAACTCAATAATACTGCATTTACATTGCAGCTGAAATCGATGATGAAAGGACAGCTGTCTTTTTTTAAGCAACTAGCTGGTTGAACGAAAGACACCCTTTGTTTCGAGACTTTGTTCTTGGAACATCTGTTTTGCCATAGAAAAGTCATATGTTTTTTTCACTTAACTTCTCGAAATGACAGATTTCGGTTGCTGTGTAAACATAGTACACATATCTAGTATACAATTCTAAGATGCCGTTCTAAAATTTCTTTAACTACTACTTTCACATAGCAGCCGTACTTCAAGTTATTCTTAGGCTTGTTTTCTTATCTGCCGATAAAATAATTTTTCAACCACTTTGTATACGGAGTTAAGCGATTTTAGGCATCTCCCAACGCAAATTGCTTAAAAATTAGTTGAGCGGGGAATAAAATCATAGCTACTATTTCGTAAACAACCTTCGAATTTGAAGAAGAAGTTTAAAAGTAAATGAACAGCAGAGTTGTATTTATATAGAAGAGCAATGGTATGGCTCGTATTCAGCTCTTAGGAAATTTTCGTTCCCATAAGAACAAAAATTTCGTGAATCAAACATTTTGCTGACTTTTCAATTGCCTGGTGCAGCAGCGTATTCAGCTCTTAAATTTCCATTCCCATAAGAAGTATTTATATAAAAAACAAAGAGCTCTTTCCGAAAATTTCGTAAGCAAAATCAATTACAGGATTGTTATCCAAAATTATTTCTTACGACAACGCTTGTTCCAAAGGAAAATGGTAACTGTCTGCAACAAAAATTTCCGTGTAGAGATATATTACATTTCTTACGAAAATTTCGCAAGAGCTGAAATCGGCCTTACTCAGCTCTTTGCAATACAAAATCAATTACAGGGTTGTTATTCAAGCGTTATTTCGTACGGAAACAATGGATTGATAATTGTTTGGCATCGAAATTTTGTCGTTTCGATTTTTTAGGAAAAAAAGTAAAATGGAGTACGGAGGGGAATTATTCATGAAATATTTCGGCAAGGAAAATTTTGTAAGGCTTAAGACGGGGCCTTAAGCTACACAATGAGTCGTCGAAACTAAGGGTTTCGATTTCATTTTGTATTCATATGTAAATATGTGTCTGTATCACATTTAGTATAATCACACTTTAAGACTTCAAATAAATACCAGATTTACAAAAACAGCTGATTTGTAAAACAACACAAATGATTGAATTGATTTAAACTCAAAATGCGAAAACGAACTCAACTGCTTATTGAAAGAAGTGTAACTGCTTTATAAGTCGTTAACTTATTAGTCAATTAACCAACTATTGACTATTTTGAATATTTAACTAATAAAATAGTTAGACATGTAAATAACATTTCTCTTTTACACTTTTCTTAAAATTTGTTCTTAAATCTCTTCAATTTGTTTGTATATTTTTATTGTTATTGACTTTTAATTGTGTATATTTATGATTTTGTTTGCATTAATTAAATCTCCATATATTTATTGGCACTTTGTGCAGAGTTGCCACTGTTATGTTTATTATATTTTTTAGATTCCATTTGAATTCTCTTGGAAAAGTTCAAAGTCATCAGCAAGTTTTTGCAATTTTTTTCATTTTTGCTTTTGTTTTCTTTTGCATTAATTAATTATTCTTTTTTTAACGTTTAGTTTGTTTGTTCTCGACACTGCTATCGAAGCACGTGATAGAACCGGTCTGATATTGATGTTAATACCCTTCGCACAGTGTCATTTTAGAGGTGGTTTTAGTACTACAGTTGGAAGTTGACACATTGGCAACTATTGATAAATATAACTAATATTGTGTTAAAATTTAAGGCTAGTCAGCATTTACATATACTAAACACCTGGAAATTGTGCAAATTTAGGTCGCCATTACATGACAGTTGGTCAACATCGACCTTAGGTTCATAGAATGAAGCTACATTGCCAATGAACGTGTTTAACATGTTTTCAGGACAAAGTTAACTGATTTTTCATACAATCATCAGCTGATTTCGCTCCTAAAACATCATAAAACGGATAAAACACGCAATGTGGAAACGTGGCCTAAGATCACTATTAGAGGTAGTCCATCTTGGCCTTTTTTCAATAATTGGGTATGAACGTTCAAATGTTGCCTGGCGTTTATTAAGAGTGGAGTTGCGTCGATGGCATTTAATTAGCGCAGCTGTTATTCTTATTGTGAATGTGCAATATCAGAATACCGTGAATGCACAAACTTACCGTCAGTTCAGATGAGAACGATAACGAATATATAAAGAAATTTAATCTAGACTTAAAAAGGTCACAAATTATTTAAGCTTCTGAATCACTATAACTTAGCTTTGTCGCTTCTTTTGATCAATTCGCCAGGAACTTCTCCTCAATTTCAATCGCATTAAGTGTGAAGGGCATTACAGATTCGTTTAGACTTTGTGTTCAACTTTAAGCAACCTGTTTACATTGACCGATTGAAAGGTTTATACTGTTGTAGAACGTTGTGTTCTCGTTTCAATATTTCATTCTCTTTCGTGGTTGTCTACATGTTTCAAAACTCGTTTACAGTATTTTGTTTGTTTTTATTAAAGATTGTTTCCATAATGTAGAGATTTGTTAGACCTTTTGTCAAATTGGTTATACTCGACACTACCTGCGGTGCAGTAGCATTATGAGTTAGTGATGATGTTTGTAACACGCTCAAACATCAGCGTTCAAAGAGTCTCCGAAACTCTCGACTCGACACTTTTGTACGACGACACAAGACTTAGACACTGAATAGAGTAATCGCAAACAAAAATTCTAAATCGAGTTCTTCGTTGAGCACACTCACTCAAAGGGATGCACATAACAAAATTTTTAATTTTACAAAACTCCATATAAAAAACGCTTGCGAAACATGGACGAAATATTTCCGCACGTGTAGACTAATGGTCAGTATTTCAGTCAGTGGTGATCTTCGTTTCTTAGTTAAATTGTGATTAAACATCGAATTGTGTTTTTTAGTCATTGTTTAACTATGATTTAACCACCCAATGTTGGTTGGTCAGAACCATATTATTTTGACAATCAAATTACTGACTGTCAAAGTGAGAAATGAAGATTGTATAAAATACATGTTTCAGCTTTGCGTATTTGTACACATACATTGAGTCTATATCGTTAAATTGCTGCGCCTATATAGTTTTTTACACATTTTTGTTAAAATGACTTCGATTTTATGCATCTATTTCTTATTTTACATAATTCCATTTTGTTTGTTCCCCTTTGTGTTTTGGTATTTATCCCAAAACACACGTTTTTCCAATAAGAATACAAGGGTTGCCATATTAGTTGACAATATGGCGACTTACATTAACTCACCACTGAAAACAAAATGCACAGTTAACCTCTAATTAACTTAGAATTAAGATTAAGTAATCCGATAGTTAACTACCCACTTAAAAACTGGCCATAAGTTGGTTACGCGAAATATCATAAACATGTATCGAGCAACATTTTAATGTTGCTAAGAAAAATGCAATAACCAATCAAATTGTTGAATGAAATGATCAATGTTATCAACTGTCGCTCAATTTCAAGAAAAAGAGGTTTTTAAAGAGGTAATATAAAAAACACATAAAAACATAAATATATTGTCGTCATCACTGATACGTTGCTGGCCCATTTTGCAGCGAAACAAGTTGATGTTGCTCAATATTTTTACGCTATCGATCTTAGTACTTGGCTTAAGACCATAAAGGATATCGTTAATATTGAAAATTTTGAATGTTGTGGTAAAGTACTTGTTTTCAAAATCGTGAATGCGTCGCATTAAGAACTTCTTAAAGAACAGTGTAAACGTAATGCCATCAGTATAATATCATGTGTAACACATACATATATAAATATTTAAATAATGTATTTCATTCAAAAATGGACTGACGACCAGAGGTAAAAGTCAAAACCAAATTCTTTTATTTAAATGCACATATATAGCTTATAAATTTATTCAAAATTTAATGTAATTTTTAAAGTTTAAATAAAGAATTACTACCACTAATATCACTTTTTGAATTGGGAGGACAGTAAAATATGGTTTGGTAACCGTTCTGAGGAGGCAATCGGTGTGGATAACACGTCGCAGTACACAAAAGTACAAAAAACTATAGAACGTGTACACTAAAGTATAGAAATGTACACAATAGTGCAACCGAGTACTTGAAAGAACAAACAGTTTACGAAAAAGTACAATGGTGTACACAAGGCAGGAAAAGCGTACACAAAGATACAAAACGTGTACATAAAATTACAAAATGTGAACACAAGAGTGTTTGCAAAATTGCAATAAGTATACAGAAAAGTACAAAATTATACACTAAATTACAAAAAGTGTGCACAAAAGTACAAAAGTGCAAAACAAAGAGAGCAAAAGTGTACACCCACATATACAACTTGTACATAAAATTACAAAAAGTGTACACAAGAGTGTTCGGAAATTTCAATACGTATACACAAAAGTTCAAAAGTGTACACAAAGGCAGGAAAAGTGTACACAAATATACAAAACATGTACATAAAGATACAAAGAGTGTGCAATAAGGTATAAAAAGTATACACAAGGGTGTACGCACAAGTACAAAAATTGTTCACTAAAGTACAAAGTCTTGATAAAAGTACAAAACGTGTCCACAAAAATACATGACGGTAATTAAAGTATTCGCCAACTGCGAATATAGTAAAATGGACCTGCAAACTATCAAACCATAATTTTTTACACTTTCAAACGCAAAATACTCAAGTATAGAATGAAATATTATAAAAACAAATGTGAACTATGAAACTGAGTATCTAAAATTTGTAGTGGTCATTTAATTAAGGCAATTGTAATTGTTACAGTGGCGGCATTTGTACATGAGAACGTGGGTTCGATCCCTGCAGTGATCTTACATTTCTTTCGAAGACGGTCTCCTCGCTTAATGACGGCAACACTATCTAGGTTTAACCCATTGCGAGCCGGTTCACAATTTTCCATTTTTTGGGAAAAATACAATAATCTCAGAATGTGGTTGGTATTAAGGTAGATACTAATACACAATGGAAAATACCATGGATCAAGTTTTTATTTAAGATATTGCCCATTAGACCGCAGTTTATTGCAGCCATGTAGCGTTAACCTTGTTCTCTTATCTTTGCCCTTTACACCAACTATTTTCAGATTAAATTAACATTTCAGTTGGCAACTTTGTGCTTAGACCCATTTAGAACAACTCCGTGCCGAGATAAAATTGTGGAAGATGGCGGCACAAGAGAAAAATTAAATTGGCGACTCTTGGTTTTGGCAATGCTGTACAAATTTGGGATGTTTTTGAAATAGCTGAACCCTTTCCGTCAAAACGGCTTACATTTTAAACCGATGAGAGCCAGTAATATCGGCGCGGCGTGAGCTTCTAAAAATGTTTGATGACAGTGACACATCGGAATATTTTCGATCGGCTTCCGTCTGTCAAAAACAGTTGACTTTTCGTGTGGTTTTATTAGGGTTGGATTTTTTTCGTACTTAGCAGTGTTGTATCAAATTCTACACCAGTTTCAAATGAATTTAAAAATTAAATTTTTTATTTTGTTTATTTTTTTAATGATTATATATTTTTCTTTTATATTTTCTTATAATTATTAATTTTCCTCAGACATTTTTAATTTACACTTAAATTTTAAAGATAATTTAAACCTTTAACACATTTTGTTTCAATCATTGCACATAAGAATTTCCATTTTTAATAGTTTTATTTCCGTTAAAATCTTGAACTTTTTGAATTGATTTAATTAACTAATCACAGCATTAACTTTTTTTATTACACAATTTCAGTTTTATTTATAACTCTGCCAATAAATATCATCCATCACATTGAGCGCATAAATTGTATCTCTCCCAATGCGTGAGATTCGCTGATGTCGCTCTGCTGCCAACCCTCTATTATGTGTGGCTTTGTATCTCATATTTCATAATTGGGCGTTTCATACTCTCCCCCACTCTCTCTATCCAGCAAGCAGTCTACATACCACACTTTCAGATCAACTCATAATTTGTATGACAACCCTCTAGAAAACAGAGAGAGAAAACTACTATACATTTCAATCACTTCAAACACTATTCACTCTCATTTTCAATGACTTTGGTGAGTACAACTTCGACTTTGAAGTGCGCGAGTAAGCGTTTTATGTTTTTTTTTTTGTTTTTTATTTCATTCGCTGCTGCGTCCGATCCGGGTTTTAAGTTGTCGTTCTTCTTGTTCGCTACTATGACACTTTCGTTATCGTATGTCGTATATCTTATCGCTATCACGTCTGTATCGCAACTGATCGTCTCAAGTAAGTTGCGCTTAGTTGTTATACTTGACAACACAAAAGCGTCATGACGTCGCTAGTTCGGCTTTGAGCGCTTTGTCAGCGCAGTTTGTTTTGGGGATGTTGGGGTTTGATGCGTTATGTTCTACTCTGGGCTTGTATGCAGACATGTATTAGTTCCAGTATGATTGAAATTGTTTCGATATTGCGTATTCAAGGGATCGTTATAGTCATGGTACAAATAAATGGTAGAAGCACTAGCCCAGCTGATTTGAACTTTTTCTGGACTGAGTGTGAGTAAGTTTTTCTCTTATGTCAAAGTTTGTTTACATTTGTTTGTCAGCAACCCCCGTTCGCCTGCAACTGCTGTTTTTGAAATATTTATCTGCAAAAATTACATAGAAACGTTTTAATTTTCACACTTAAACACTTTCAATATATCAAATAACACTCAATCATTTTCTAAATGGCATTTTTTGCAAATTTGTTTACATTTTCATCATTTTTCTATCGGCTGACTTGACACAACACAGACACTGAGCAAAAACAAAATGCCTGTTGTTTTTGGCTTGTTGTATTTGTTGTCGTACTGCATCTACCATTATATTTCTACCATGGTTATAGTTCTGTAGTTGATTTCTTCTTTACGAACTGTTGACCATACACTTGACTCATGTATTCATATACTCACAAACATATGTATGTAAGTAAATATTCATAAAGAACAAGAGAGAGAGAGAGAGTCAGACATTTTCCGCTCAGATGTAAACGAAATTTTAAGCGGGAACATTTGGAATGTAAAACTGCGTTTTTCAATCATTTTTTGGTTCAAGATCAATTTCTATTAAAAAATTAATTTTAATAGAAAATATTAATGCAAGAAATAACGGGTTTTTCAATAAGAGCGCTACAAAAGTTTTTTTAATTAAAACAAACCCGGTTGTAAATACCAATGAAATTCTTCATTCCTGTGAAAGTACGTTCGATGCTATTATGTATGGAACTCGATTTATTTTGCATGGCCACCACGGGCACGCTTGCAAAAGTCCAGACGCTGAACACAATTTTCGACGGTTTTCAAGCATAAATCGGCCGATACTGCTGCAATTTCACGTTTGATATTCGTACGAAGTTCATCAATCGTCGCTGGCTTGTTGGCATAGACCATAGACTTGACGTAGCCCCACAGGAAATAATCTAACGGCGTCAAATAGCACGACCGAGGCGGCTAATCGACTGGGCCATTTCGTGAGATAACACTTTCACCAAACTTGGTTTCCAATAAATTGATTGTGGCATTCGCTGTGTGGCTTGTGGCGCCGTCCTGTTGGAACCACATGTCCTCCAAGTCCATATTATCCAATTGGGGCCAAAAATATTCGGTTATAATTGAACGGTAGCGATTCGCATTCACAGTAATGTGCCGGTCTTGATCATCACGGAATGACGCCGCCGGCCCATAAACCGCACCAAACCGTAATTTTTTCGCGATGCAATGATGACTCATGGATTACGTGAGGATCGCTGTATGACCAATAACGCATATTTTGCTTATTGACGAAGCCATTCAGCCAGAAATGAGCCTCATCGCTGAAGATGATTTTCCGATGAAAATCCGAATCATTTTCAAATTGTTGATCAGCCCAATTCACGAACATACGACGCTTATGGTGGTCAAGCGGCTTCAGTTCTTGCGTCAATTTGATCTTGTAAGAATGTAGGCCAAGATCTTTTCGCAAAATTCGCCACAACGACGTCACAGAGATGCCTAACGCTTGAGAACGACGTGTGAGAGACACATTTGGGCTTTCGTGAACTGAAGCCTCAGCGGCTATTCTCGACACTACGGGCACTTCTTTGTCTCACTGCCACGGGAACATTTTGTACTGTGCATGTGGATTCAAATTTTTCCGCTAGACGCTCAATTGTTGATCTGGTAGGACGATTATGACGACAATAAATTGGACGTAGCGCTCTTAAAGTTAAGGCCACTGACTCTAAATTTCGGTAGTAAATTTTAATAATTTCGACTCGTTGTTGGCTCGTATATCTTTCCATGATGTAATGGCAAACCTTACTGAAGAGAAATGTCAAAAGAGCGCGAAAAAATATGGCGTCGTTTGCTGTCCCTATCGAAATTTTTTGTAGCGTCTCTGTTGAAAACCCCTTCACTATGGAAATGATTATTATGATGCATGGTTGGGAATATAAATACTTTAATGTCCACCAAGGCGGCAAATCAGCTGCCTTCTCCGCAAATATTTAGGTACATCATCGCACAGTATAGGAATACGGAAAACTCAACTTAACGAGAATTGTTTCAACACCTACGAAAACATCCAAAGGAATAATTTGTCACAAAAAGTGCAGTGTACAAACAAGTATAAAAAGTATACATATATGTACAATGTGTGTACAGAAAATTACATAATAATACAAAAACAGTGTACAAGAGAAGAGACTGGCCGTAATTATTGTTATGTATACATTTGTGGGGACTTTCTCCTAGGATTTCGTACGCAGGGGGCCGGAGGCTCACCCCCTCCCCCATCCGAAGTTATTTCCTTAAGTGGTGATTTTTTGAATGTCGTGCTATTTTCAAGTTGGGTCCATCCCCCCATAAGGAAAATCCTGTGTACGTGCCTCGTTCACTGGATCTATACAGGGGTGGTGAAACTAATAATGCTCTACGGGTTATGGTTGTGCATCGCGGGTGCTCTGGGCACCACTCCCACAGATGCACTGAATGTAATGTTATACTTATTGCCGGTAGACATTATAGGTAGGCAGATTTCTTCCATGTTTGCCATCAGGTTAAGGCAACTCTCACAATGGGGCATGGTCAAAGTCGGTCATGGAACAGAGCTGAAAGCTACTCCAAACATTCCTGCATTTGTTGACTACTCGAGAGCGGAGCCACTATTTGATCGGAAATACCCCACTCTCATACCGGAAGGGTATTTCTGAAGCAAAGAAGTTTCTGGTAAAGAGCGATATGTGCACTTATACAGGGATGGTTCGAAAATAAATGACCAAGTAGGCTATGGGGTCTATTCTACGGAACTAGGGATGTTCCTTTCGCGTAGATTCCCGCATCATTGCAGCGTGTATCAGGTTATTAGTGAAGTAGTCGAATGGCTGAGGAATAATAGTTCAGCAGTCTTAGTGTCAATGTCTTCGCAGGCAATCAGGCGGTCATTAAGCCCCTGGAATCGGTATTCTTGTATTCACCATCTGCCCAGGACTGCAGCAGATCTCTTTACGATATTTACCTTATATGGATGCCAGGGCACAGGGGCAATCCGGGGAACTGCAGAGCGGATCCACAGGAATTGGAAAGTGTTGGCATGTCTCTAGCGACGTGTAAGCATATCCCACAAGATGCAAGAGAGATGGGCGAGAGGCACAGATTGTTTACGCTCAAGACAAATAGTAGGAGATCCATGAAGATTCTATATTTAGCCAGGCCCAATGTATCACTGCTTGTGGGACACTGTCTTATTGGTAGATATGCGACTGGACCACAGGTCAGGGCAAATGCCTTATGTAGACGCTGTAATGATGAGAAAAGGAACTTAGGAGAATTGTCTCAGATAGACGTAGATAAGGTATTGAGCTTCTTGGAGCAAACTAAATGGTCTTCCAGTGGGGCAAACGGTTAACCACTTTAGTCCGTATGTATTAATGTTTCTGCAAACCCACACTGTTCATTCGTGGTGAGTTTATATGAGCTAGCTTATCAAATTGGAACGACTGCATACTTTTAAGCGTATAGCTGCCGAGCCGCACTATCCACCAGAACTGTTTATGAACATTCTACTGTTATTTTGACATAAATGTTAGTTAATCCAAGCATGTCGAGCATTTATCGTAACAGTATATTTTTTAAGAATACCTCAACTCGGCCTACCAGGAAGAAAACTTTAGTCACTCCATTTCATTTTGCCTTCCTTCTCAATTTATTTTCCATCCTTCCTATTTACTCAAACATTTGAAGACTCACTTTTTTAGAATAAATATAAATTTGCGTCATTCCTGTTCTTCCTAAAATTTCCAAATAACATCCACTTAAGTCCGCGAAAATGTCACAGGGCTGAAAAAGCTAACGATGTTTTCCTGTTTTTTGTTCTTCTCCCCACTCAGGTTCTTCCTCTCGACATGATTTTCGTAAATATATTCCCGTTCAGCGGAAATTTTCAAGGAAATTTAAAATGTATGTTATTTTTTCATCCTGAAAATATGCCAACAGGTATTTACGCCCCTTTATGGCTCATCTGCCACACCACTTGACTCGTTCAGCTTGAAACAATTCGAATTCGGAGGGTCGTTTTTGCACATCCAAATATCTTTAGTAGATTTATTTTTTTGTTTTTTGGGGGAATTGGAAAATTTTTGGGGGAAACGGAAAACAACTCTACGGAAATCGAGCTACTTAAATGTTCAATTACTTTACACTTCTCATGTTTTTAGTGTCGTCAACACCCCCAAACAAAGTTCTTGTTCTCACTCTCCTTTCATGTTTTTGCTTAGCCGTCTACCGGAAACGGAAATCATTTCAAACGAGAGATGCTTTTCAACGTCTAACTTCATTGTGCGTTAACTGTTTCCCCTCCTATGTGGTGTGGTGCAGGGATGTTGAGTAAATAAATTTTAAGCCAATCATGTCAGACAGCCTGTTATTCCTTTCATATCAGGACCATTTCATTACAGACGGCAATGAGAGCATTTCCTTTCGCGGAATTGAGGAAAGGTGCAACAGGAAATATCTGCGTTGTTTAAATATATTGTGTATGGAAATTTAAATTCAATTGTTAGTCAATGATTTAGCAATATGTATTTGAGGAAGAAAAGCATACAGAATTCAATTTAAAAGCTAACAATTCTAAAGAGATTATAACGCCCCCCAAAAGAAAAGGTAACAGAAGCTAAATATTGAGATTCTGTACCGTATGTGGGAGACAGGAAGTGGAAGTAATAAGGAAGTTGATTGATTGAAAATGAGTTTGCAATATTGTTAATAAAATTATTAAAATTAAATTTGTCAATATAATAAATTTAAGAATATGTAAGGCCATCAGAGAAATTTTGAATATGTGATTTCGGAAGAATTCCACAACGTATAACATTTTATAGTAGAAAGGAAATATATTTCATTAAATTTATTGGAGATTTACAGGGATTGCCCAAAGGCAGAAGATCAGTTTTCAAAATCAGTTATTTTCATTTCAGAAAGAAAGACATGTTAATTGGTTCTCTTTTGTAAACGATCCAAAGATTAGGTTAAGTGTTAATGGCAGTCGATGAACGACTCACTTGAAGTTATTAGTCCATTGTGTTACCGCGGGCTATCGAGATTTAGCTGTAGTCCCACCGTACAAGCATTTAGTTTGTTCCAAGAAGCTCAATATTTCGACTATGCCTATCCGAGTTTATTTTTCCAGTTCCCTAAATTCGTAGGATATCATAGTAGACATCCTTCTACCGGCTAGTTCCGGGCACGTTCAAAGAATATTTCAGTGGATTCTCCATCGTTGCAGCTTCTACAGATTGTTACAGCTTCTACAGTAGTTATTTGCCCTGACATTCAGACTCGTCGCATGTCTACCAATCAGACTGCGTCCCGTCAAAACTGAAAAAAGCATTGATACCTTGGGCCTGGGTAGAGACAATAGGTTCGTGGATCTCCTGCTATCGGCCAGATTTGACTTGCGCGTATACAATCTCGTAATCATATAAGAGCGTTCTTGAAGGATATGCTTACAAGCTGCTGTTGGGGTATGACAACACGTTCCAATTCCTGTGGAAGTACCCACTTAAGGCCAGAACATTCGCTCCCCAAAATAACCCTGTATCCTGGCAACCTTATGAGGTGAATATCGACCTGCGGGACCAACTCGTTAAGAATAACCCTGTATCCTGGCAACCTTATGAGGTGAATATCGACCTGCGGGACCAACTCGTTAAGAACTCTGCGGCAGTTGCGGTCAGATGTTGAGTGCAGGAATGCTGATTCCCGGGTCAAGATTACCTCTTGACTGTCACGGAAAACATTGATACCAATGACTGGTGTATTATTATCCCTCAGCCAGTCTTTCACTTCACTAATAGCCAAAACATCAGCTACAATGATCTGGTAGTCTACGAGAAAAAGACAACCCTAATTCCCTAGGGTAGTACCAATATCCGGGTACAAATTCATATATCCCTCTATACCAAGAAATCCATTGCTTCAGGAATCCCGAATCGAATAGTGGAGCCGCTTCCAAATAATCCCCAACTGCAGTAATATTGGGAGCAGCTTCTAACACTGTTCCATGACCGACTCCGACCCTGTCCCATTGTGAGAGTTGACATAACCTGATAGCACACATAGATGCAATCTGCCTGCCAATAATCTGTATAACATTATACGGCACCTAGATTAACGCATTTCGAAGGCTAATTCCGTTAACCCCCTCTAATCCAGAAGATTACTCACACAATGTTAATCTGTACAAACTGAAGTTTAATTTGTAACCTCATTTTAAACTGGTATACAAGTTGATGCAACACTGCTAAGTATAAAAAAAATGTAACCATGATAAAAACATTCAAAAAATTCAAAATTGTTGAAAGCTCATACCGCCGCAGATATAATTGGCTCTCATCGCTTTAAACTGTGTGCCGATTTGGACGACTGATTCAATTTTAAATGGTCAGTTCTTTCAAAAACATGCCAAATTTCTACAAATGGCAAAAAGAGCGGATAATTTAATTTTTCTGTTAATTCGTTGCCTTCTGGTTTGTGAGAAACTCTCCCTAATCCCTTCATTGGATGTAACAGGGAACTACTTTTTTACAGAGTTGCTCTAAATTGGTCCAAGCACAACGTTGCCACCTGAAATGCTAATTTAATCTTAAATTGGGCGGTGTAAACGGCAACAATTAGAGAAAAAGTTTATCGGTAACAACATTAAAATAAATTTTAAATTCATTGCATTAGTGGGAGTGGTGAGCACCACTGATGCACATCGTCGTCATTAGTCAGTAGTGGACTCTAGTGAGTAGTGGACAGTAGATAGGTTTACTCTAGGACTATCCAAATGCCGATGCTCGTGTCACTATCTGTAGCTTCCTGTTACCAAAGCCTGGATTCCAGCGCCGACTATTGTCGTTGACGTCCGACCCAGCGGAGTACCGACGTCAAGGTTGGTGCCGACGACCCAATGTCGTAAGCCATTATCTACCAACGCAACCGTAACTCGTACCTGTTCACCGCTACCGTTTGTCTCTTATTCACCCCAGACCTACCGAGTATACACTTCTACTATGGATCTGTTGTATCCATTCAAAAAGATTCAATACGCCCCACGAACATATCTAAAAGGCCTTCTTATTAACACCTAAAAGACGGGATACATAGAAACTCAAGAAAGCGCTCAAGATGATGGCAAGATTTCCTTTGGGAAAGGTACCAAGATATTGTTGGTTTGAATCAAGTCACTCTTATTCAAGGCATTCTTTTCTGATAATGTGAAAATGCAAAATTCAATATAAATTAACAAATTTAAAAATAAAATTGTAACAGGATTACAAAACTCACCACAGATGTCTCACCATTTGCGCTTTCTTAATGTGGAGAATTTAAGACCTTCTGTATAGGAACATTTTCCGAACAATTTTGCTAGAATTGAGCGTGTAGGAACTTGCCACACAAAATGTTTAAAATAATTGGAGATACAATGTTTTCGCAAGGATTTCAAAACCCAAACAAAGACATGACAGAAGAAGGCCTTTTGAGCAAGAGACGCCCCTTCTTCCGCCTCTGATAACTACGTACTTGATATCGTCAAGTGTATGGCTGTGTGTGGGTGAGGACGCGCATGTATGCCTACGGAAATAGAAATTGTAAACGTTTCAAATACTTTAGAGCCCTTTCAAATGGAAATTACAATTTAAACTTTCCGCACCCCTAAAGGGTTATACAAATACAGTTGCAAGTAGTCCCTGTTGGGTGATACTCTATATCCATTTAGCAATTTGTATTACATTGTCATTAGAGTAGACTAACTTCTAAATTGTACAAATTAAGTTGGAAATATTCAATTTACGATTGCGGACTTAATTCATGCGAACTATTCATTCATAATCGTAAGTAAGTTGCTGTAAGTCTTTCATATCCTTCCGGCATCTTAGGGGGGCGGGGGGCCGAAAAGGATGTTTAGTATGCTCAGTTTTGTGTTAGAATCCTTTTAAATAAGATTTTTGGTTTGAAAAGGATATAATTGCGTAAGATTGGTAGTTTTTGTTGTTGTATTGTTTTTCATTACAAAATAACTTGGTTTTCACTTGGTAATTGGTTTTTCCATTTTGTTCATTTCGTTTGCTGGCCAATTCTTTTGTTCTTTCCTCCAGCTCCTAATTGCGTTTATTAGCTCCTTTCATTTTGCCAACATTTTTTGTTCCTTTTCATTTTCCATTTTCCATTTTGAAGAGCGTGAATTAACTCGAGACCTGGAAATCTTGTATAAAGAAATCTTATTTTGTGGTATTTGCGGTTTTTAGCATTTGCTGTGTAATTCTCTTATGTCGTAGTGTTTTATTTTTACTCGTAGTTGTTTTCCATTTGGCTTCGCTAAGAAATTAAATTACAGTGTATTTGAGTGTTGGCCATGTCTCAAAAGAAGGAGCGAATGAAGGAAGGTCACGATGCTTTCATACACACACGGTGGAATGCAAGCAAACAAAGTTAGTACTCAATATGGGAGAAGTTTTTAGTTTGAGGCTAAGCAATGTGAGCAATATCTCAAATAGATTTATCGACTTGTTTCGAGTTAAAAAAAAAACAGTGTATAAACAGTGTTATCAAGTGTATCAAATTTTAATAAAATTAGCAAAAAGTTGAATACGATATATTTGTTTTATATAAGCGAAAAACTATGTACAATTTCTCGATGACTCACTTAGTTATCGAATTATCGAAAGCGGAAATATCGGAAATCAAAAAAGTTTTTGTAAGTGTTTTTTTCATAAAAATTTACGCTTCCTATGGAAAACAATTTTAAGTTATCGAAAACCTGCTAATTAACTTGTTATCGGAGACTGAACTTTGGAAAATCGATAAAACAAACAAAGGGCAAAAAAAAGTGTTGTGGAAAATTTACAACATTTTAGAGATTTTATTATCAAAAATAAGACTTTTATGGAAAACCTAAAAGTAAATTACAAATAAAATTAGGGAAAATGATAGGATAAGCAACATAGGTAAAAATACCATGTAAAAATCGAGAAAAGTCATAACAATTTTCGATAACTCACTTAGTTATCGAATGTGACAAGGTGGAAAGCGATAAAGTTGTATGCTTTCCTTTAAAATTGAGACTCCTTAATGAAAAAACTCTCTAAAGCGAACAACGATAACTCTCTCGATAACTTTTTATCTGGCTGATGAATTTGAAAGATATGACCAAAAAATGTTGCAAACATGATAGTGATGGGAACAACTTCGATTAGACTCTTATTTGGTATCACGAAGGGCGGTAAACCGACAATAAACCTCACCAATAGCTAATGTGCACGCTCAGGAATGACAAATTTTAGAAGTTATTCATAAAACTTGGTGCTTTCTGTAGAAAAACAAAAACTAAATGAAAATAATAAATAAACCTGAATGAAATGAGAAACAAAACTAAATAAATACATTTAATATTTATCTTAGAAAAATGGGGAGTTGAATTTTGCACAAAGTGAACACAAAGGTGCGAAGAATTCATGACCAAAAAAAAATATCCTTTATTTATTTAAATAAAATATAACAACGGGGTGATCTTATGAATCACTCGTCTTAAATTTCAATTATTACAGAAACGAAAAAATATTATTAACCTATTAAACCATAGCGGCAAGCAAACAAACGCTATAATTATCTTCAATGCAGTAACGGAATGTACACATGCGAATCATTCACTGTACAAGACGAACGACATTAGCACCAATTCGATATCATTGAACAAAACGAGATGCAGACCAAAACAATAAACCATCATCTACGAAGGCGTTGAAACGAAAATACACACAGATGTTTAAACATTCGTACATCTATTCATACGAACCAATATTCACAGTCATCGCGCGAAAAATCGAAATGCAAAAATAATTTCAACTACACACATGGTCTTCATGCTACATTGAATTCTGTGTTCTGCCAGATCGTTTTGCCTCAAATATCATACTCACCTCACAATATTTCCCTCCGTGTTACATTATTCAGTATGCAAATTGTAGGACAGTAAGGATATTTGATATTGGTTATTATTTCATAAACACATAAATTTATTAATACTCATATTTGAAATGCAAAAATCGAAAAACCCAATAAATGCCTCAACTGCAAGACATAAAAGAGTTTGAGATGTAAAACCACTTAAGTGTAAAAGACAATAAAAAGCATGACTCGAAGGCATTGTTATATGTAAAATAACGTATAAACATATTGAGAGGATATATAAGGAAGTGGCCCCCATACACTCATATACGCAACGCACACGCAGCCAGGCACTTATGTCCGGGTTGGCTGTTTCCGGTGCCGGTTGCCATTTGCCGTTTGCTGTTGTCAGAGTGTGAATGAAATTTATGAACTCGATTTCTTTGTGTTGCTGTTTGTGGGTCATAATAAAGTTGTAAATGTTTTGGGGGCATAAAATTCAATTGAATATGCCACCTAATGCAATAAAATATGCGAATTAACTTGGAAAATATGTAAATTTGCCTCATTCTTGGCAAGTGTATGTGTGGGTGTGTGTGTGAATATGTGTGTGTGTTGATACCAAAAGAAAGTCATATTGGTTAAATCTAATTTAATTGCGTTTTCCTTTTTCAGGCCTTTGGGGCGGACCAAGAACACAACAAAGTTGATCCATATTGTTTTGAGTTTGAAATTTGAATTGAATTTGTTCGTTTGTTTTGTGAACTGTTACAGAAATATGAGAAAATTATAAAATAATTGGATTTAGTTACAAAAATACTTGTTTGTTGCCATCTTCTGATGGGGAGGATGATATCTAACCAGTAATTCCTATTCCTTAACTTGCCCAAAGTTCCTATTGCCAATATAGATGTATATCCAAGCCAATTTGTTGTCAAACAAAAAAAGAACAAAAAGTATTAAAGTCTAATAAAAACTTATTGCTATTTCATCAAAGTCTATGATTTTGTTTTGTTTTAGATCTTTTTCAATTTGCCCATAATCAAAGGAAAACAATGAAACTTTTGAAATCCATTTGTTTTATTATTTAACAAATTCCTTAACACCCATTAACATGAAATTATGGGAGCCTAAAGAGTTTTTAGGGATTTTTTATCGATATAGTATTTAAATTGAATTTATTACATTTTTGCGAAAAAGGAGGGATATATGTATAGTATTTAAGTCGGGAAAGATCAAGTCATATTATATTTGGTTGATATTTCTGTAATTGAATCCCTTGCTTCCGGATTTCTTTCACTCTAACGTATGTTTAATCGTAGAATAAACAGGTGGTCTTCCTCTTGAAATCTAGAAATGTAAGATTCCGATTGAAATTTGAAAGAAGTATTATCTTGATGAGAAGGAGTTGTCAGTATTGTTCATTGCGCAGAATTTTATCACTGGTACGTTAGCGATAACCTTCTTTTCTAATGTGGCCTTAAGGCAGGCGAAGTTCAAATTCCATACAAAAACAAAAAACTAATTTAATGCAAATATTGCAATAATCTATTTGTGTGCGTAAGCCGTATAATCTTTGCTGTTTACACCACCCTGTTTGAGATTAAACTGATATATGTTCTGTGGCAACTACGTGCTTTATTTTGTTTACACTTCGTCATTAGAGTCCAACCAGAACCAGACACAAATACAAATACAAGGTAGTAATAAATGTAATAATAGTAATTGTTGTAATTTTATTACCGAGTTATTGCCAAAATCAGCTGATAAAATGTTACACATACATGTACAATTGTGAACACAGAGAGATGACTTCAAAAGATAGGGAGCTCACACAAATAACTTTGACATTTACTGGGTACGATGAAATGTAAATAAAGCAAATCAGCTGGGCTGACGCTACTACCTTGTATTTGTAGCATGCACACCACCGATGATGACGAAAAATCTCTAGCATCTAAACGAAATGGCCTGGGCGTCATCAGTTTTTCTTCTCTGCATCGTATAAAATTGCAGCTTTTCCTGAAATTGTTTTGAGTTTGCAAAACTAGTACCATGTTTGTATATAATTTAAGAACCTTTTTAACAAAGTCCAACTATTGTTCCTTTTTACAGCCCCGTATTCAGTTCTTGACCAATTTTCGTAAGAAATTTTGTCATGTATCTCTAAACGAAATATTTTGCAGCGGACAGTTACCACCTACCTTTGATTTAGGATGCAAATATTTCATTAATAATTAATCTACGCACTCCATTTTATTTTAAACTAATGTGATGTCACTTTTGTTTCTTAAAATTATCGAAATGCCATAATTCCGGTCCCAAACAATAATCAAACAATTGCTTTCGTACAAAATAACTTTGGAGTAACAACCCTGTAATTGCATTTGCTTACGAATTGTACGCAAAGAGCTCAGTACCAAGCAAATGAAAAGTGAGGGGAATTTTCGATTCACGAAATTTTTTTAACTTTTTATATACGTACTTCGTATGAGAACGAAAATTTCGCTAGAACGGAATACGGGGTTTTACCGGGTTCGATAAAATCAGCTCTGTTGGCCCTTTAGCCCTTTACAAAAAGGACGTACAAGTAGGGAAAAAAAACCGGCGCAATTTGACAACCATAGTAGAAGAGAACCAAAAAAGTCGACGCCATTCACTCAAACTCTCATAACTTAATTATTTCATACTTTTACATATTTTTTTTTAATTTTATTTAAACATGGTTGGAATTTCTATAGTTAGATACTGTAACATCATCAAAAAACTGCTCGTGTATTAAAATATTCAACGAAGAGAATAAGCGAGAGAGAGAGAGCGCAGAGAAAGGAAATTGAAAATTCCTTGTTCTTAGCCATTATCTCTATGTGGTAGATGGTATAATGCAAGTTGTGATTTTCGACAGAAAGCTTTGGTTCAAGCCAAGCACTGCGGATAGATTCAGGTGAGTCACAGTGGCTCTATTTCCATGTAAAAGGCTTAGCGGAGGACGACGAGACCTATCCCTACATACATACAGCTATTGTTCGCCCGATATTGCTCTACGGGATTGTCGTTTAGTTGCCGGTTTAAGTATTTTTTCATTCAAAATATTTGTCACATTATATAGCCTGACTATTTTAGTAACGCATTCTTTCTGTCTCTGTCCTTCCATTTTAGATACTGTGTGGAATTTGAAGTTCTAAGAAGTTCCAAGGCTTGCCACAAACTGCCGCCATACAATCTATTGATTGAGGGTAAGTTCTCAAATACTTTACAAATCTTCAAATCGTTGCCTTTACAGTGTGGTTTCTTTCTTCTGTCCTTAAGGTGATCGCATTGTAGTTCGTTGTGACCTGGAAGCCTTTATACCGGACTTTATGGCGAACATCGATGACAATTCGTCAACTATCGGTTCCGCTGGCAGACATCACAATACTCCCTCGTCCTTGAAACAAAAATATGATATACCCTACACATCAGCTGCAATGGACGAAGAGGAAACCGATGACAGTGACGAAAATATGATTGATAACAGCAGCAGTAGTGGTGGCAGCAGTAGTAGTAGCAGCGATGAGCATGATGACTATGACACAGCATCCCTGACCATGAAGGCGTCTCCTGGTACCACTTCCTCCACCACCACAACGACGACTACAACTACACCCTACCCCCCAGTGCAAATCAAACAGTATCATTGTCGTGGCGAAGGATTACCGGGACGAACTACACGATGGACTGCCTTGGCTGCTCCTTCATGCAGAGGCAAATGGCTGAGATTGACACTGGATACACCCAAGAAATGTTCACATCCACAATTTGCATTTGTTTAAGATCTTGATATAAAAACAAAACTAATAATTTCACTTGAGTTTGAAGAGATGAGGGAAGGCGAAGGCGCTATATTAAACTTAACTTCGAATAGGCAACTAAACGCATTTATGGAAACTCAATTTAAGTTATTGCAATTAAACAAAAATTATTTAAATTCCATATTAATTTCAAAAACTCTACTAAATACAATATACATATAATGATAATTTGAAATAAGTTAAATTTGTTGTTTCGATTTCACCGCCCCAACTCACAAGATCAAAAGCTGGCCACATGTTTGTCATCCATGAGCAAAGGCATCGGTTATCGTTGACATTAATTTCCGTTTTACTGCCAATTCCGTTACCAAATTAAAATGTTACATCAAATTTTGCTAATCTATTTCCGATTTCATGAACCAAACAAAAAGTTATCGACCAAGTACATGCTCAAGAATGACAAGTCTGTGGACCGCTTCACATTTAGAATAATCCATCATATTGAAATTAATGTTCATAGCTGTAAGTTTCATCAGCTCTCCCTCTAACATTGCCCTCCCCCTAAGAGTCACTGTCCAACACTACCCATCAAAATATTACCAGTCGCCCATTTCCAAGTTGAATTTTTATTTATCACTGCATCAACCATCTCGTATGATTCGTAAGAGGAACTTCTGATATATTTCAATAAATAAGAGATCATTAGATTGTACTTTCTTTAAGAAAAGTGCTATATAATACAAAAAATAAATAAATAAATATAATTTTAAATATGAAAATCGAAAATAAAATCAGTTTATTAAGAAGTTTCATTCATTCTACATCTAGGGGTAAGTACAGGAATTAATAACTTAAGCAAGTGTGCGAACTATGAACTATTATCGAACATTTAAGCTAAGTTCACATTATTAACCCTTGACAACCACCTCAGTATTGGCTGAGATTATTAGAGAAATAAATAGAAAGAAACAATCATCCGTTTGGATCAAGTCGTACGATCATTTTGCTTTTGACAAACAGCTTTTGGAAAATAATAAAGAATAAATAAATAAAAAAGAAATTGTGAAATAAAGGTTTGTATTCCCGTTTTCTTTATTTTTGCTCATTCATTCCAGATACAACCCTGATCGCATCACTTTTTGAGAGAATGAGAGGAAGGTGACAGATCTATAAAAATGTTTTCTGCAACTATTTTCAGATTTTTCCACAATCGTTCTCTGCAAATGTCATTTTAGGCATATCCAACAAATTGTCTCATAGTCTAACATGGCCATTATCAGCCAACGATTTATCCAGGTATACTATTAGTTCATGATACTATTAGATCTACTACCCTTATGGCCAATTTTTAAGTCGGTAGTTAAGATTACTTAAGTTGGTATAAGATTACTTAATCGTAATTGAAAGTTAATTTGAGGTTAACTTTGCATTTTGTTTTTCAGTGGTGAGTTCAAAGACTAATACTTAAAATTATTTAAAGACCCAGTGCAAGCACATGTGTCATTATTTTCTTGCTCAATACTTTTTGTTTTATTCCCACAAAAGTCAAAGAATGCAAAGCAACAGACACTTGTATATACATAGTACATACATTGGTATATTCGTACATACGCTACACAAGTTCACAAAATTGTCGTTGCTCTCTTGCTATCTCATTTTTATATACGTATAATACGTCATTACTCTCTTTGCTCTGAGAGTGCTCCGCATCCACATTTTATTGGACTTACCTTTCACTATAAATAAAAACAACAACAACAACTACTACTACTACTGATATGTTGGTGATTTATTTGTGCTTGCTGTGTCGGGGAGTATTTTTGGTACCTAAATAAAAACTGTTAAGGAAATGCAAAGAGTGGTGAGTGTAAATTGTCATGGTGGAGGGTATATAAGCTTCGGCCCGGCCGAACTTAACACCATTTCTACTTGTTTTTGTATACACCGGGCAATGCTGAACATCAAATGACTCGCTTTGTTTGGCCATAGCAACAACAACGAAACAACCAAACACGCAACATCAGACATACTTTGTCCGAAGTAGCTGACGTATACGTGTGTCACATAACCACATGTTTGCCAAATCTACAGCAACGAAACAGCCAAACACACAACATCACACATACTTTGTACGAAGTAGCTGACGTATTAGTATGTCTCCATAACCTCGACTGCGCAAGCCCATGGGCTTGCAAATGAAATTTTGCATGGCTATGCTTTATATCTCCGTTCAACAATATATGCATACATTATTATGTTAATACATACGCTATAGACACAATTTCGTTTGCCTCACCCCTGCCACACCACTCTTTCATTGCTCTCTTGTTCGCTCATTTTTGTTTAACACGTCATTATTCTCTTTCGCAGTCGCAGAAAATCTGGTTTTAGCAGCAGCATAAAATCTGGTTTTAGCAGATTTTGACTTTGATAGATTTAGTCCCTATGCGCCGCTATAGATGTTAACACATCAAAAACAACTGGTTTGGGATAAATACCCAAACAACAAAGAGGACCAAACAAAATGGAATTATGTAATATAAGAAATAGATGCATAAAATCGAAGTTATTTTAACAAAAATGTGTAAAAAACTATAAAGGCGCAATCATTTAACGATCTAGACTCAACGTGTGTGTACAAATACGCAAAACAGAAGCATATATTTTATACAATCTAACATTTCTCATTTTGACTGTCAGTAATTTGATTGTCAAAATCATATGGTTCTGATTAAAAGTTAACCAACCAACATTGTGGGTTAAATCATAGTTAAACAATGACTGAAAAACACAATTCGATGTTTAACCAGAATTTAACTAAGAAACGAAGATCACCACTGACCGAAAAACTGGCCATTAGAGTACACATGCTGCTCACCAGATAGCAATCTATCACCAATACTCATCCCCATGTGTTCATGAACCAGCCGTTTTAAAGTCTTCAGTAGGACTGCTAACAGAGGTATAGGCCTAAATTCTTTAGGGACTTCTTTGTACCAATACCAATGATTGATTTATCCCTCCGCCGGTTTATTTATACATGTGAAGTCTATATACTTATACGCGATGTATAACTTTATCAGCCAGAGCATCAATAGATCAGCCACAGCCTAAATTTCCGATGGTGTTACCATGTCGAGCCCGAAAGACTTCAAGGGCTTGAAGTTGCCTATAGTTTATTTAATCCTTGATATAGTAACAACAACTTCTAATCTATGAAGAGTATGTTCACTTACAACGTTTTCCTTGTTCTCGCACGGTATTCAGTTCTATATCTCTTAACGGATACTTCTGTTGCAGGTAGTTACCACCAATCTCTGATTTACCTTTTAAATGTTTGATGAATAGTTCCTCTTTGTACTCCATTTTATTTTTAACGAAAGTAACACATACTTCTCTTCGTTAAACTAATCGAAATACTAAATTTTCGTTAAACTAATCGAAATACTAAATTTCCGTTGCCAAACAATTAGCAGACATTTTTATTGCATATGAAATATATTTGGCATAACAACCCTGTAATTGGTTTTGCTTAAGAAATTTTCGCAAAGAGCTGAGTATCAACCAGTTGAAAAGTACATACATATACATACATACTTTTTATTGGAAGTATGTATTCAGAGCTGGATACATGCCTTTAGCAAGTTTCCAGGGAAATGGGTGTTCATTAGGAGATTGGGAGAAACTCCAGTGCAGTATGCCCATATCATAGGGTTACCTGAAGCCAGTACTTACTTTAAGTAAGATTTTATTTCCATAAACAGGCGATTTCTGATCGAAAACGTTGATATCGCAGTATAACTACTTGAACGTCGCTTTAGTCTCTGATGGCACTGCCCAATCTTGTAGGAATTCCTGATCCTAGTTAATGAGTCTGATAGAATGCTACGAATACGAGTACAACAGATGAATAAGTGGAATAACTTTGATTCAAATATGTAGAGACTTTCAAAATAAAATAAAAATAAGTATTTCCCTAATCAAAGCTTTGTCAATCTTGAGAGATTTCAATCTAAAAATTAAAGAGCACAAATTAAAGATTCCATCTGCAATGTGAATCTAGTAAACTCATGTTTTGAAATAACAACTAGATCTCAAAAACAGATCCCAAATAAATAACATAAAATATGAGCATCAGACTCTCTCTCTCTCGACATGCTATATGAGTCAATGATCTGACTTAGAGTTCCAGAGAATTGACCTTTAAGCGCCACCAACCACGACATTGCCGGCATCAAATCATCACATGAAAACCCACATCAATGGCGCTGCTGACTACATCATGTCTATTCTATCTGGTGATGCTGATGATGATACGTTTGATGTAGATCGATTCAGTTTCCAGAACTGAGTGTTCATTCACTCTCATATTCTCCTTATCTGTTGCAAATATTTTGAAACTCAACACAACACAATGTAAACAAACTACAAATCATCCATACGCCGGATCGACCAACACGACCAAAGACGCATCACAGAAGAGCTCGAGATTTGATAAGGAACACACATTGTTTTTGCAAATACATTTTTAATCTCAACTCTCAAAAGCATTTGGATTTACCCAAACACCTCGACAAAATTCAAAGTCGATTCAGTTGAAATCCAGTGATTAAGAAGGAAACAAAGCCTAAAGCAGGAAATATTTACATTTTATACAAAATTTCTACAAATATTTCTCTACAAATTTGAAGAAAAATGTTTGAAACCCCCTTACATATCGTATTGCCGGTTGTGTGTCTAGTTATCCTAACATTACTGTCAAATAGACACATGACATTTGGTCATCCGTCAGGGTCGCAGACATTGCCATATGGAAGCGGTAAGAATATGCGTTGTTTTATTTGTGAATGGTTGCATCATGTGATTGGTCGGTGTTATCTGTTTCGGGGCCAAACAATTTTAGATCGCTATAGTATGAATTCAAAATGTACTGACCCAGAGACGGGACGTGAACTATACGTCGGTGACTCATTTACCAGATCGGGACGTTGCATACGAGTACAGTGTTTGGGCAGTCTGGAATTGTGGGAAGACAGGTAAGAGAACATGAATATTTTGAGTGATTAGGTGCAATGATTAGTGTTCGTGACTCTTGTACATGAGAAGTTGGGTTCGATCACTGCTTTCTTTACATTTCTTTCGACGACGGTCACCTCGTTTAGTGGCATCGACACTATCGAGTAATTAGCCAAGGCCTCGAAAAGTCCTTCGGAACCGTATACATCTGTAGGTCTCAAACAATGACTGTAAAAGTAGAAAGCGCACAGCCCACTGATTGTGACAAGCTCTCCCCTTAAGCCCCGAATTCAGTTCTTGCGAAAAATTTTTCATATATCTGTAAACGCGAATTTTTGTTGCGGAGAGTTACCATCTATCTCTGATTTACCTTGCAAATATTTAATGAATATTTCATCTTCGTACTCCATTTTATTTTTAACGCATGTTAAATGTCAAAATTCCGGTCCCAGACAATTATCAAACAATTGCTTTCACACAAGATAACTTTGGCATAACAACCCTGTAATTGATTTTACTTACGAACTTTTCGCAAAGAGCGAAGGTGTTAAGTAAATGAAACTGAGCGAAATATTCATTACTTTTTATACACGTTCTTCTTATGGCAACGATAATTTCATAAGAATTGAATACGGAGTTTTAGTCTATATTGAATAAATGTTATTCCCAAATAGTATGGGGTCCACCACAGATTCTATGAATTCGTTAATTCGAAATAAATATTTATAGTATGCTATGAAACGGAATCTATGAAATTTATATGACAGCTTCTATGAAAAGAAATCTTAGAATTTTTTATAACAAATATGAAACGTTTTCATAGATTAAATAAAATTTATGAAATTTGTTCATAACATATATGACTTATTCTCACAGATTGCGTGAAACCTGTCATATTGTTAGAATACATCTTTATGATCCCTGGGAAACCATTAAGCTATTTCAGATCCTCATCAGCGAGTATTCTGAATAAATGCAATGAGAATTGCAATGAAAGTAGAAATCAGCTGTTGTTTATACAAAAATCAGCTGATTTCGCAATTTTCGAGATTTTTATATGGCAAACATATGTTTGATGTGTTGAAAGATCGAAATCGTCAAAAAATACCTTAACTCCGCTTTTGTGGATATGGTGTGCGCCTTCCAATTTATTTATTTATAATCAGGACCTACAGTTTTACAACGGCTAGGCATTGAGAAGTTATTCATAACTATTTACTAGAAAGGATTACCATCATTGTGCGATATGGCCGTCGCCCAAAGAAGTGAATGATAGTCAGGGCGGGAATTGAAACCACATTCTCATGTATATGAGTCACGCACACAAACTATTGCGCCAACTGCGGTCACTGTATTTGTTTTTAATAATTATCGTTCATCCATTTTATCTGACCTGTTTGATAGAGTAAATACAGCATAAGTGTACGAACACAATCGTAGCGATAACGTAGGCGTTAAAATTTTGTGCATGAAGAAAAACAAGTGTTGGCGTTTAAGGTGACAAAAGTTAGAATTACTTTTATTTCCTTGGCACCAAAATGCCCTTGTTGTCAACTTGGTGCAAAAATTCGCATCTGTTGAAACGTTTTTGCTTATGAAATTTTTTAAAAGCAAGTGGAAAGTGAAAATTTATTTACAATAGATATATTTGTATCCCGCCGGAAACCAATTTTTCGACTACGGTATATGGGGAACAGTTTAAAATCGCTTAACTCCCCATAGATTAGCAGGAAATAAAAACAACAACAACAATTATCAGAACTCACAGACAAATTTTCATTTTATTTGATGTAACGTCCGTTAAGACTGATAATGTAATCTTCAATTCCATTCAAGAAAAAATTGCAATCTGCGATGTGCATTTCTTGAGATTAATCATCCACGTGTTCTAAAGCCATGATTTATGTAATATAAAGCAAATCCAAACCAATGCGGCTGTCGTGGGCAAAAAATGTCTCACAGAAATCGTAGAATATTATGTTATTGTAACAGCAACAAAATACATTGAGATTTGGGTGCAACACGCCTTTCGCACGGCAGTCACAATGGTTTGGAACGTGCTTAACTTTCATTCATTAAAAGAAGATCGTGCATAGCCAATTTTTTTGAGATTTGATAATTTTTTCATAGTTCAACTTCTGAGAAATGTTCCCACGCCCAAACGATTTGAATTTTTCTTACTATTTCACTCGTTTTTTCCTTCTATGTATTTAATATCGTATTTCTGTTCCAGATGTCAAGTTCCACGTTTAGAAGAAAAGTGCTATCGTTTACCACCAGCCAATGAATTTCTTGATTACCCCCGCTGCTGCCCTACGTATGAATGTAAAGCCTATAAAAGTGATGGACATAGCATCACCGATGAGACTAGGACCTACAATCACTACGGCCGTTTGCTGAGGGAGCATATAACGAATAAAGTGCCAGTGGTGGTCAATCCTCCAGTTCATATAACAACGACTCAGTATCGATCGGATGGAAGGGCGCAAGATTATGGTAGTAGATTTGCACAATCGCCAAATTTAAATTCAACGAGTAATACAAGTGTTTTTCGAATAAACTAAAAATTAAAGTAAATGAGTAAAAACTGTAATGACTTGAAAAATTGGAACACACATTGTCAAGTATGAGCAAGAGTGATACTTACGATGACAAATAAGAATGTCATCTCATTTGTTCCCATAACTATTTCTCTAGCACAAATGTTTTTGTATTATCGATTTCTTTGAATAATGCAGACAAAAATTAATCCAACAAGCTTATCTCTCTTGAGTGACAGCTCTGTGGACCGCTTAAGGTGTGGACATACATACATTCATTATTTGTTGATGTTTATACGATGACTTACGACCCTGCGGCACGAGTCACGACTTACGGTGCTTCAGGGTAAAGGGGTAAGAGAAGCAAGAGGGATAGCAAAAGAGTAACGAAATAAGAATTCAGGGGGCATTGTTAATTTCTCTTTCACCTCTTTCGTATTTTGATATGGCGGAAAGTATACAAAAAGTGACGAAAATTTGTTTTGAAGTAATTTCTTAATAAATTAAAATAATGAAATTGGAATTTTATGAGCCATTGTTTATTAATTTTTTAAAATGTTTAAATTTAGATTATTACGAACAGAAACCAAAAGAAGATTAACCGACAATACGTCACAATTAGTCACGCATAGTTATATTTTGGTTGTATTCAGAGAGTCGTCGTCTGAACGCACATGAATTTACGAAGCGTTACCAAAAAGGAATGAACACAAAGTATCAGGGATGCCAACTATGAATCATGGTAGAAACATCTATCAGGTAAACACGTCAGCCCAGCTGATTTGTGGTTTTTTCATTTTGCTCGTGGGTAAGTCAAATTTGATTTTGTTGTTTTTTGTTTCTTAATAAAATTCAAAGAATTTCAATCAAAATGTAATTTATAGCATAGACTTTGTATCAAGTAAGATAATCTTGTTAAATTTTTCACATTTTGTGTACATACTGTTTTTCACTGACAGCTTAACTACGGAATTTCTAATGCGACTACCTAATAGATAATTCTACCATGCTGTGTATATAGATATGAGATTTTTGGCTGAAGTTGATGTTTGGTGTTAGTACCAAGTTTTTATTTCATGGAGTCTTAATCGTAGTAGTCACCTTAAACAGAATTTCATGTTTGGAAATTTTGATATACACCGGGCAAGTTTGTAAATTCACTGAATTAAATTATTAAATTCAATTAAATAATTGATAATTGAATTAAATTGAATTCACATTCAAACTCAACCTTTGATTTAAAAATGTTAAGCTACATATGTATGTGTTTAATATATTGTGGGCCTGGGTTAAAGCGTCTCATTTTCCGAAATCATAAGGCTGGTCATAAAGGCTGCCGTATAAACTATCAGTGTAAATACAACTGTTCGCGGAGAGAAGCATCGTTCTTGCATTTAAAAGAAATCGTATGATTATTCTGCTTTCGATTTACACTATCAATTTTGTAGAGTGCTGAAAAAGATCTATCTGCAAAGTGGCAAACGACACAACAGTTATAAAATTAAAAATAGAAAATAAAAAATAGCAAAATGTGAACAAAGCTTAAGCTTTCGAAAAAAGTGGCAAAATACAAGTAATTAAATACTAGTGGTCTTCATGAAAGCTCGAAAGAACCTCGTAAACTCGAAAACATCGTAAACTTGCACAGCAAACGTCAAAACAAACAAATTTCCCATACAAAGCTACTTGCTCAAAAGTGGAAAGTTTTCGAGGCAAATTTGCTGCGCAAACGTGGGATGGAGAAACGTGTAAACTTTTGACATTTCGTTGTCATCTGACTAGGATGGATAAATAAGGTGATAGCACTAGAACAGTAGAAAAAGTACACATACATAATACATGCAATTGCTACTGCTACCACCTTATGTATCCATCTTGGTCATCTGATATGGTTTTGAGCACAACTACGCTGAGCAACTTTACCTGGTGCCTCATGCTACGGTGCGAGGGAAACTTGCGCTGAGCAAAAGTTCTCGGCTTTCACGTTTGCATGAATGCCGCTACTGAGCGACTTATCGCCTTGTATGTTGTCAATGGTTAGTGTGCGCGGCTCTTGTACATGAGATCCTGGGTTCGATCCCTGCTCTGAACACCTTACATTTCTTTTGACGACGATCACCTCGCTTAGTGACATCGACACTATCGAGTACTTAGCCATGTGAAACCTTCTCAAAATACCGTTCGGAATCGGTATAAAACTGTAGGTCCCAATCAGTGAGTGAAAACAGGAAAGCGCACAGCTCAGTGATTGTGAGAAGTTCTCCCCTGTCCCTTCATGGGACGTAATGGAAACCATTTATTTATTTTTTTAGTTTTAAATTAACTCAAATCCCGATAGGGTAATTGTGCCGACATCGGTACAATATCCATATAACCATATTCCACCGAAAAATATGAACTATGGTGGTAATATATTCGAGGTTCGGGCCCCGTAATTCAAGAGATATGGGCGATAGCTAAATAAAATGTATGTATATATTTTCTCTGAACGACTAGTTCTATTTATGGAAAAAGTTTGGAGCCGATACGATAGTTGGGGTTAAGTTAGATGTAAACAAATATCAAGCACATATGTATACACACAGCATTTTCTCATCATTCCCCGTTAAAATTTCAAAATTCGATGTAATTCTTACCTGTTCCGTTTTTCCTATCTCCGTTTGTTGTTTCTTATGACATTTGCGTTTATCCATAACAGTACAACAAACAAACAATTTTGGAAACCAACCGATTTACCCGACGACTGGTGTTAATATTCAGATTTCCGACCTGTCAACTTGGTCTAAGGACGCCTTCAGACCAGGTTTATCGTCAAACAAATCTGATGAGGTGAGTTTTGTTTTATAATGTTCTCCTTACCTTGACGAGTACGATAGCGCCATCTATACGTCACATTGAATTCAGAACAAACAACTCTGTCATTTTGCCGCATTTGGCATAAGTCAATATACAACTCTGTTGCAGCACATTGTTTTTTGACGAACTTTAAAAAACGGCAGTTTGCCGAGCATTGTCTGTCTGCATTTCACAAGACTTTTTACCTCACATTTTGGCTGTTTGCGGCGTTTTCTTGTGCAGTTCACAGATTTTACAACGAAAAACAAAGTTTTGTTCAAAATCCAGTAAGGAATTTGTGTGGCGTACTCCAGAAACAACATCCAACACAGGAATAGACAAAAAAGAGTATGTGTAAAGTATAAATTAAAAAATAGTAGCTATTTTAATAAACAACGAAAATAATTAAATCATCAATGTGCTTTGGATGCGGGCGAATGGCGTGGTGTTTGCCGTAAAGTGTGCTAGTGTGTGTATTCGTGAAATTGTGCAAAAAGTTATTGCCAAAAATTATTGTAGAATGTTCTACCAAAATGTAAAAGTGCAGAAAAAGTGACGCATTCCCCGAGTTACTCCTTTCGTTTTTGGTTAAGGCCAAAGGAATGTTTAGTAGATTTGTGTTCAAGACTTTTAACACTCGATGAATACTTTACACAAACCCAAAATTTGGTGGGGACGCTTGCTATTTCAGTTTATTATCCGTCAATGTGATCGGCATTGAGGTATTTGCTGCCTTTAAATGTTTTGGATATGCAAAACATGTGTTTCCTTCTCTGTGGCATTTGCAGACCAGATTAATAAATCTCATTATTTCACAAAATGTGCCAATTTGCAAACGCATTTTGTTGTAGGCTTAAAATCGTACTTTTTTTTCTCATTTCTCAGGTTCTTGTCGTTTTTCCTTGCATTTTTGTATTTTTCCGGATTGAGGTTATGTTAAGCTATTGCCCTTGCTTGCTGTTTTGCGATTTTGCTTTAGCCGTCCATGAAGCTGTCACTTTTCGTTTCGTGTGTTTACTTATTTGCTTTTATGCATTCCCCAACAGCGGCTGATGGTTTGGCTATGTTGTTAACATTGAACTGCTAAATGCAGTTTCCAGATGTAATTACTTGTTAAGAACAGACAAATATTATTTTTATTACAAATGGTCGATTTATTTTTGTAATTATATGTTTTGTTTTTTGCTTTTAATATAATTTTACAATGAAAATTTTGGCGCCAGAATGTTGGTTTTTTTCTTCCGTCAGTTTGGAGGGAAAATTCGTATACACTCAGTTGCACCGTCAAACAACTGGGATGAATCATGGGATAAATATGAAGATGACATTTCATTGATTACTGAAATTAACGGGAAAACTAAAATCTATTGTTATAGAAAATATTGAACAATTCGTATGAAGGACTATATTTATTTATTGTTGGAGCATTAAGCTTCATAGTCAGCTCTTGAAATATCCCATAAGACGTACGTGTATAAAAATAACGAAAATTTTGTGAACCCAAAATTTGCTAAGCACGTCTACAAAAGTTCCGTACGCAAAATGTGGAAGCAATTTGTCTAGTTTAAGCCCCTAGTTCAGATTTATGGACTCCCAAAGTTGGAATATACGGGATTTTTATCACGTTTAAGTAACCTGAAACCTTAATCGTGCTTTATTTTATCTCTCAGTTTTCATTGTTGTAGGGAATCCATTTTTCATCTCCAATGACTGTTATCATTTATGCTGCATTTGAGCAATAAATCATGACAAAAATTAAGTCCGGCTCAAAAAAAAAATGGCAATATCAGAAACCAAACAAAGGTTTTAACGATCGGACCCATGTGGCCCTCATAATCCAAATAACGGGTGACCTAGGTACATCTAAGAACAGGCAAGTGTGGGTACTCAAATTAAAAGTACTCTAATCGTGAATTTGGTCGAATATATATTTCTGCTGTACGGCGTCTGTGGACCGAGGTGTAACCCTATTTTAAGATGCTATATCGGGTCTGGCAAAATTAACAACTTCAAATAACAAATAATGTAAATTTGTTCGAAAAACGTCCGATTACGGGGTTTCACAGAGGCAAAAGTTTGGCTACTATTTAAAAAAGTAATTTTTTAAAAAAAAAAAAAAACATCGCGCGACTGTATAACTAATTTACTTCAATTGGCCAAAAAGGCTTTGAATTAGAAAAGATGTTAGAAAAAGATCGCACTTTCTGCCAAAGTAACAATATCTATGTATGTAGGTATACAGAGTTCCTCTTCTGATTCCGACGTCAATACATAAAATTAAACACTTGTATTCACATTTTAAATTTGTTTTCTAAAAATTTATATTCACTGCGAGAAATAAACAAAAGCGTATGTTCAGTGTAGAACTAAATATGTACAATATTTCAATCGGGAGCCGTGATCCAAACAAGTCGATTGTACGAAATTTGAGTCGGTACAATTGTGTTCTCGATCACTATTGCCGTGATTAGGACCCAGGTTTATCATACCCGATTAATAGTGGTAAATGCGGCCAGAAGTTGATGAAGAGTCCGCCAGACAATGGTCCACACATCCTGGAGCCCTTTTAAACCCCACAGTATCCATACGGAATATTTACAAGATTCTATATATACTTGGACATTGTTCCTCGAATATAAATGACCTTACCTACCCTCAGGTCTTATATACTTATATTATCGTTATTATTTGGCTGTATTCGTTATTCGAATAACAAAAATATATGTGGAAAATAAATCGGTTCAAAGGCAACTACAATTGACAAAAATATATTTGTTTACCACTTGAAATTAAAGTTCTCAAAAGAACTGTAGTGGTTTTTAAATATGATATACGATATATGAAATTAAAATTTAAATTTGTACCCATTTCAGGTCGTAATATTTTTATAAATATTAATAGATCTTAAACATTGGCATCATTATTTTTAAACCGACAAACCCCGGCATATATTGTTATCTCAGAAAACCACATAAATTGTATTATTTATTGACTATTTATTACACACAGTTCTATAACTTGATTCAAAGCTTATGAACAATTTACTAAGTAAAATGTTCAAGGATATATTGTGCAGTAAACATTTTACCTAATGGAAGGTCATACTTCGTCGAAACGACGGTAATTTACGCACCAAGTTTATGGTATAAATATGGAAATGCCTTTTCGGGCTTCCAGGAATTTCATAATTTGTTTTTCTAGTTTTTTCTATTCTCTACATTGTAAATTTCAATATCAAGGCATTTTTGCAGATATTCCTTTTGTTTCACTTTCATGGCTTTTCTCTCTTATGTTCAAACCAACAAAACTACTAGCATCTGCTGCTGTTGCTAATGTTTTTATACCCTCACGCTTCACCTTAATTTGTCAGGAATTTTATACGGTCTTTTCATTTCCACCTTTTGCCACACAGCAAAAACAGTATAACAAAAAGGACGATGATATCAAAAGGAGCACAACACATATAGTATAGATCCCTTAAAACAATACCAGCAACAGCTAGTGTTTTCTATACTCTTTAAGATCATAAAGTAATCCTTGATGTTGTGCACAAACGTCACAGCTGTTGTTAACCACCCCTAAATTAAGTGAAAGACACCGGCAGGCAATTAATATTTCCTTGTGTTTTTCTTCTTTCTTTTGAATGGCAGCAAGGACCACCACAAACAACATATCTCTTTGCATTTTATGTGTGTCCACAATTTGTTGTTAATTTTCTTTTCACTTCCTTCTATGTTCTTTCTTTCATTTGTGCTTCGTTTTAAAGGTTCCTAAATTATGGCATATTTTCTTAAATTTCAGTCATTACTAGTCCTTGTTAAAGAAAGGATCTTCCCTAGAAAAAAAAAACTATAAAATACATTAAAATATTTGTTATAAGAAATTGTTAAAAGTTTAAATAAATTATTTTTTTCTCGTTGAAATCCTGTTTAAAAGTAAAATCCTTAAAATCTAAACGCGTGTAGCAGATTTCGTGGGAGTTAATTTAATCATCGGGAGAAAAGTAAGAGGACTTCTAAAAAGTGCTATGATCATGTGTTTAATAAGGGGATGCAATTCAAATCGTTTCGAATCTCCATACAAAGTGGTTGAAAAATTTATTTATCAGTGACAAACACATATTTGTTGTAACATAAGATTTGGTTTAAAGAATATAAATTATTTGAAGGAAATCATTCGAATCTTGTGAATAATTTAGGAAATATGGTGCTGAGAGGTTGATGAGTAGAATGAGAGTTCCAAATTCCTTTACATTTGCGCAAGCGGAGCGATAAACTCAGTTTTGGCGGGAATTCCTAAATTTCATGTTATTAGTCTGCTAAAGCGTAATGTAAAATGCCACCTTAACATGGCATTAACGTGCCTGTAAATGAGGGTTGTTGCTTGTTACAGATGCCCAAGATTTTATTTAATTGTATAACTTGGAACTTGATAACTTACACAGTTTAAACAATTAATCATATATATTTTCACCATTTTTTTTATATTTCAGTTATTTAGCAGCAGCAGTTTGTTTTATTTTTGTAATTGTTGACTTTATCAGGGAACATGGCCCAACAAGAACAAGATATTCCCACATTCAAATGTGTTTTGGTTGGTGATGGTGGTACTGGCAAAACGACCTTTGTTAAACGTCACATGACCGGTGAATTCGAAAAGAAATACGTAGCAACACTCGGTGTCGAGGTGCATCCATTGATTTTCCACACGAATCGTGGTGCCATTCGCTTCAATGTCTGGGACACAGCCGGCCAGGAGAAATTTGGCGGTTTGCGTGATGGCTATTACATTCAGGGCCAGTGCGCTGTTATCATGTTCGATGTAACCTCACGTGTCACCTACAAGAACGTACCAAATTGGCACAGAGATTTGGTGCGTGTGTGCGAGAACATCCCCATAGTGTTGTGTGGCAACAAAGTTGACATTAAAGATCGTAAAGTTAAGGCCAAAACCATTGTGTTCCACAGAAAAAAGAACTTGCAGGTACGATGAGAGACAGCTTAATTTTTATGCACAAATAATAATTTTAATGTTTCCATTATTCCCTTCTAGTACTATGACATCTCTGCCAAATCCAATTACAACTTCGAAAAACCCTTCCTGTGGTTGGCCCGCAAATTGGTTGGTGACCCAAATTTGGAATTCGTGGCTATGCCTGCTTTGCTGCCACCAGAGGTCAAAATGGATAAGGACTGGCAATTACAAATCGAAAGAGACTTGCAAGAAGCCCAGGAAACCGCCCTGCCCGACGAGGATGAAGATTTGTAAACAAACTAGGCAACATAGCATCTCCTCCGCCTTCACCACCACCTTTTGTCCGTTTTTACATCTCCTCGACCTGCTGCTCTATGCCATAATAGCGCATTGTTGCAGCCGCCGCCGCTGCATTCATCCTTTCCCGTTTATTATTTGTTAAAACAAATTGTAAAGAAACATTTTCGTTGCTCCCTACATTACGCGCCGGAGTTCCATAAACTTACAAATACAAACACACAAAGAAATAAACAAACGAAGCAGACACTAAGGAAAGGATAACAAATAATTAAATTTACTTTAAACTTAAACTAAACAACAAAAACAAATGCATAGTAAGAATGTAATGAACAGAAGAACTCTTTATCAATCAGCAAAAAGCCGGAAAAGCTTATTAAAAGAAAGAGAAAACAATTCTAACACGTAAAAAAAGAAGTAAAACTATTTTAAAAGAAAATTCAATAAAAACAACAAATAAACCGAAAATAACCCTATAAGCTTTCCTTTAGCAGTGGCAAACATTTGGCCTTGGGTTTTCTGTTTCAAGTAAATCGCTTTTCGTTTAATCATTCTTTGATCCAACGCCTCCGGTTTTCTAAGAATTCCACTACTGTTTCTTTGTTTCTAGTTCATAATTTATTGTTTAAATCATCTCTGATCTATCCTTAGAGACTTCTTCTTTACACAGCTCTCCCGCTCCTCATTTCTGTTCGCAACTGTTTTTCTTTAGTTTGTAATATCTTTTTTTTTTATATACTTTACATACTTTATACTATTTTTTGTAATTTATTTTTGTATTTCTATCGAAATAATGAATTTTTAAATTTAAACAAATTTGAATGAGAAAAAAATTTAAAAATAAAATTAAAACATTTGTGTTTTTAAAAAAGAATTTGAAGTAATTAAGATATTTTGGGAGCATGAGATCAGAAAAGAGGTAGACGTTAAGAAAAAAAGCCGTTTCCCATTACATCCCATGAAGGGATGGGAGAGCTTCTCACTTTCTAATCTTTCACTCACTGATTGGGATATAAAGTCAGCCTAGAAACCAAACGGAGAATTGTGCTGGCATACAGGTGTTATTTCGGCTAAGCAAGCACTTCAGAAATAAGACCCTCTCTTGAGAAACGAAGATGCAACCAACTCACAACCTATCCTGCTTTATGGCGCAGTATCCTGGGTCATATCGCATGCTGATGATGAAACATCACTGGGCGTCTTCGAGAGAAAAATGCTCCGAAAAATATATGGTCCTATAATAGAAAACGCCGGGTGTCAATGAGTATGAATGGTATTTGTCGTTATTCTCGCTTAACAAAAAATTCGACCAAGGTAAGCGAATTTAACTGAATCCTCTTAAATTACCCTGGCGCGCCTCAGTAAAGGTAGAAAAATTAGCTTAGCGAGGACAAATAACAAACGAAATGACAGCAAATTTTTTTTTGCACTTTTTAAGTGCAAATTTCTCAGAAACAAACCCAAAACCTTTAAGTGTGGTTGAACTTTTTTGACAAACGAACATAAAAAGGCACTTTTAGGGCAAAGGGCAAAAAAATGTTGAATTTTTTTTCAGAAACGAAATCGCCACTAGTTTGCTGCATTGTTGCTTCTGGTCAAAAACGATGTACAAATAGACAGTCAAAATTTCTCTTCGCTCAAATGCCAACAAACAAAACGAGTGAAACCCTAGCACTTCTCTGCCCTCTCTCTTACTCTCTTCTTTGAATATTTGAATACACAAGCGGCTTGTTGATAGTGTTATTGTATATAACTATACAAATTCCAACCGTGTTGTAATAAAATTTCAGAAACTATGCAAAAAGTATGAAATAATCAAGATATGACACGAGAGAGAAATGCGTTTGAGTGAATATCTGGCACTTTTTGGTTCTATTTTACCAGGGTTGCCAAATTGCGCTCATATTCTGGTTGTCTTGTCCAACAAAGACAATTTACAATTAGACGACCAGAAGATGTGCGCAACTTGGCAACCCTGGTAAAAGAGAACCAAAAAGTACTAGGGATTCACTCAGCATTTCTCTCTCGCGTCATATCTTGCTTATTTCATACTTTTTGCATAGTTTATGTAATTTTACCTCAACATGGTTGGAATTTGTATAGTTATATACAATAACACTATCTAAAAGCTACTCGTGTATTGAAATATTCAATGAAGAGAGTAAGAGAGAGAGAGTAGAGAAGTATTAGGATTTCACTCGTTTTGTTTGTTGGCATTTGAGTGAAGAGAAATTTTGACTGTCTACTTGTACATCGTTTTTGTGTCTAATTCTTCTGGTTGGTTATTGCTCTTTCGCCTATATACTTGTATTTCTATCAATTTACTACTTCATAGTCTATCCAAAGACGATTTACAATTAGACGACCAGAAGATGTGCGCAACTTGGCAACCCTGGTAAAAGAGAACCAAAAAGTACTAGGAGTTCTATCAAACGCATTTCTCTCTCGCGTGATATCTTGGTTACTTCATACTTTTTGCATAGTTTATGTAATTTTACTTCAACAAGGTTGGAATTTGTATAGTTATATACAATAACACTATCAAAAAGCTGCTCGTGTTTTGAAATATTCAATGAAGAGAGTAAGAGAGAGAGTAGAGAAGTACTAGGGTTTCACTCGTTTTGTTTGTTGGCATTTGAGTGAAGAGAAATTTTGACTGTCTACTTGTACATCGTTTTTGGTCTATCTGCTGAGCCATGGATACCCCCATAGAGCAATTTAGGATAGAGTATATTATTCTCTCGTCTGACGTTTCATTTTACACTCTACGTCGTGCAAGTCAGAGAAATTCGGCGAAAATTAACTTACAGCGCGCCTCTTGTGCATGAGAACGGGGTTTCAATCCTCCGACCACCTTAAATTTTCTTCGACGACGGCCAGCTCGCTATATCGAGTGCTGATGACTATCGAGTGCTTAGCCATGAACAAGCTTCTCAATATACCGTTCGGAACCGGTGTAAAACTGTAGGTCCCAATCAGTGGATGTAAAACCAGAACGAAGCTGTCCCTAATCTCTACATGGGATGTAACGGGAACCATTTTTTTTTAAGTGGGGTTACAAGAGCTGTTGACCTAACTTTTTCAATTCTTTTCGTATGGAACTGCGCAATTTAAATCTATTTTGCACTTTTTTGTTGACTTTCATCGTTGGTATACATTTGTATTGTATTTAACACAACTTTTTTGCCACAAAAACACGAAATGAAGTTGTTGCTGCTTTGTTGGACGTTGTGTACTATTGTCTCTATCTATGCTTTCTTCCAGCATCCAATGCTCACTTTCAACCATACCTATGACGTTAAAAATATTGAGAGAATAAATTACTCTATCCTTAATTCCTCTATGGATATAACATAATGCAACATAAAATCAATAGAAAACTCCTCAAACTTTCTTTCTTAATTTACTTTTTACTCAGTGAACATTTCTTCCATACATAAAATTTTTCCATCCAGCATTCACATTTGCAAGCGAAACATTTTCGCCAAATTTATGGGGAAAGTGGAAGTTGGCGCACCTCTTGCATGTAAGGGTTTCACTTCCACTAATAAGCGAAAGCTAGTACAGTAGTGAAGATGTTATCATTCATTTCGTAATCTAGATTACGATACGAAACGGATGCCATCATTCGACCCCTAGGTTCAGTTGTGAAAAAATAAAAGACTAATGAAAAGAAAATGTGAAAAAATAAAAGACTAATGAAAAGAAAATGAATTAAAGAGTTTTTTTATTTCCCAATAAATTAATCTTTTTGACGAATTTGTATGGGGAGCCGCTTAAAATCGCCTAGATTTCCATACAAAGGGGTCGAAAAATTAGCTTGGCAGGGAATAAAAAACAGAGCCATATATAAAGAGTGTGCATAAGTGTTTCAGTTCCACCAAATACTCATAGAATAATACATACCATAGAAGCTTTTATTCGCTCAATAAATTAAACGTCATAGGTACGATGGAAAGTAAACATTGGATGGTAGAAAATATGGGTTCAATAATACCAAATGGTGGCAATAGTATACAGCGATCCACAAAGGAACAACAACCGAATTTCGTGTTTTTGTGACAAACTAGTTGTGTTAAATACAATACAAATGTTTACCAACGATAAAAGTCAACAAAAAAGTGCAAAATATATTTAAATTTTTCAGTTCTACACCAAAACGACAGGAAAAAGTTAAGTGAACATATTTTGTAACTCCACCTGGTGTAAGATAATTTTAAATTTAATTGCTCTCATTTCCACAAACCTACGATGAAGAGTGGGAAATGAAACGTCAGATGAGAGAATAAGTTTATCACAACTAGTTTGTCACAAAAACACGAAATTCGGTTGTTGTTCCTTTGTGGATCGCTGTATACTATTGCCACCATTTGGTATTATTGAACCCATATTTTCTACCATCCAATGTTTACTTTCCATCGTACCTATGATGTTTAATTTATTGAGCGAATAAAAGCTTCTATGGTATGTATTATTCTATGACTTAAACCAGGTGCAGTTACAAGAATTGTTGAAATTTCCTATGTCGTTTTGGTTGAGAACTTTGAAATTTAAACGTATTTTTTGTTATCTTTTATTAGCTGTGTTCGAGTACTTTTCCAGTAAAAATTATCAAGAAACTAGTTTTCGGTGAGTAAGAATGATTTTGCTCTCTGAGTAAAAACTATAACAAAAAGTACGCGAACGACATCCAGTAAAAACTTGCAAGAAATAAGAACTTTGTATGTAAACAGCTGATATGCAATGTAAACATTGGAAGAACCAACAAACGCAATTCGAACAAAAAATTACAAATCACCAAATCTGTTTTCTTTTTCAACAGAAATACTTAAAAATTTATAACAAAACATTCAAAAATCACATTTTCTCTTAAAAACTAAAATTCCAATGATAATTTTATTATTTTATATTCTTTCTACGTCCTAATTTTGTTTGTTTACATAAAACATATGTTTTAAAACATATGTTATTACTTGCAAATTCTTACTGGCAAAAATTTCTCCAGTAAAAACTTGCAAGTACTCTATCATCGAACTGTCAAAATAATCTCTCTCTTGCTCTCTCGTTACTGGGTTTTTGGTGTAAACGAACACTATCAAGTAAGAAATAGTAATAATTTGTACAAATTTGTACAATTTATCCAGTACGCGAACAGACTTATTGTTAGTATACATTTGTGTTGTATTTAACACAATACTTCTAACACACACAACGAAATGCCGTTGCTGATTTCTTGTTGGTTGGTTTGAAGTAACTCCTCTAACTGATATTATTAAAGCAATACTTTTCCAAATGCAACGTCCATAACCAACCACACCAAACTTGGTAAGATTACTGAGAGAATTCGCTTCCCAACCGGCTATCCCTAAAGAACAAGTGGTCTCGCTAGCACACAGCACGTATTAGGTATATTTGTGCAGGCGAGTCAGTAAATTCAAATTTTAACTCAATTCTAAACTAATTCCGCCTGCAGAATTGAATGAAACAGGTCAAAGAAATTTAAATGATGTAACCATATTAATGTCATTATGAATATACGAGAGAGTAAAAATCTCGTTTGTAACAATTTTAATTTTAAAATGTTTTGTTCGAAATAGGATTTTCTTATCCATTGTAATATAAAAGTACCACACCAGATTTTGCAGTTTCTTCTTTTATTTAAATAAAAACATTGAGCTCAAACCTCGGCTATATATTCAACATTTAACACAGCAGGCGGGAAAGACACCATCGTAACGACTCTTGTTGCTGCACGTCACGGGGAACTTTTTGCAACTGTTAAGGAAAAAAATAAAACCCCAAATTAAGAAATGCCAGTCCAAACATTTTCATTCCCATAGCTACACTTACTCCTCCACCTCTGTCTTAAAGGTTTCCGTACACGTAGCTCTCTTAACACATTTGCCATCGGTACCGAAATCCACGTATTCCTGACCTTTCTTGCTCAAGGGAAAATATTTCAAGAAGATTGTATCATCTTCAGAATTCTTATAGGCACACACGGGTTCGGACACGGCATAGGTTACTGGAAAATTTCCGAATGATTATATAAAATACCTTTTGATTCGTTGCTACGGACAATACCTGGTATCTGTTGCACAAGAACTGCAACTACAATAACAAATAATGCCAATATAAATTTCATTTTGTTTTAATTAAAGCCTGACACGTTATTCCAACTCTCGACAGATTTCAACTAAATAATATTCTCCAACGGATATTTGTTTATATACATATGAACTGCAGAAGCTGAGTCGTCAAGGGAGGATGAGACGTGAGTGGGTAGTAGAAGTGATATTTCATTACAAAAATCTGTTACTTTTAATTAATCATAATGTGAAAAGACAAATAAACTACGCCGCATCAGCAAAAACAAAAGATGATGCTGTTGACAGACGCGGCTTCACAAAAATGAACAAAATAATTAAAGACGGACTTGAGGTGATTAGATCATATGTATTATAGATGCTTGTACGAGTGCCCTACAGGTGAAATTCCACAACGAGAATGGCATTTGTCTCAAATATATATTCGAAATTTTGATAACGTTTCTCGATAAAGCCTGGTATTCAGTTTCGATTTATAATTTTCGTTACCGTAAGAAGTACGTGTATAAAAAAAACAAAAATTTCAGGAACCGAATATTTCGTTCACTTTTCATTTGACTGGCACTCAGCTCTTTGCGAAAATTTCGTAAGCAAAATCAATTCCAGGGTTGTTACACCAAAGTTATTTCGTACGAAAACAGTTGTTTGTTAATTGTTTGGGACCGGAATTTTGGCATTTTGATAATTGTAGCAAACTAAAGTAATACCACATGAGTTAAAAATAAAATGGAGTGCGAAGAGGAATTATAGATAAGATATTTGCAAGGTAACACAAAGTTAGGTGGTAACACTCAGCAACAACATTTTCCGTTTAGAGATAAATGACAAAATTTCTTACGAACTGAATACGGGGCTTAAGTCTAAGGACATATTTTGCAGTTTAAGCCCCGTATTCAATTCTTCCGAAATTTTCGTTGTCAAGAAGTACATATGTGTACAAAAAATACGAAAATTTCGTGAACCCAAAATTTCGCTCACTTTTCATTTGCTTGGTACTCAGCTCTATGCGAAAAATTCGTAAGCAAAATCAAGTACAGCGATTACTTGGGAAATTTAAATGTGCTTTACACTTTTTTCTTGACTGTTATTGTTACAATACATTTGAGTTGTATTTAACACACAAAACGAAATACCGTTGCTGTTATTTTGTTATTTGTTTTGAGCCATCTGGTGTTATTAAAAAATTATTTTCAACCTCCAATGTTCATATCACACCAGGCCATATGTCATAAATTTGCTGAGCGAAATGTAAACTCTATATACAAGAATTACTCTATGACGAGATCGACCTACCCTAGTTCCCTAAAATACACCCAATACCCTACCTTAACATTAAATTTACAATAAAATAACTCAGTTGTTACAGGAATTCCTTTCCGGTATGAGATATGGATATCCGGGATCGAATAGTGGTCTCGCTTTCGTGTAGTCGACGAATGCAGAAATTTGGAGAATTCCATCTAACACTGGGCTATGACCGACTCTGATCATGTCCCATTGTGACAGTAATCTTAACCTGATGCTTGATGTAAGAACAATCTGCTTTCCTATAATCTCCATCGGCAGCAAATGCAACATTATATTACTTCCATCAGTGGGAGTATTGAGCAGAGACTCATTCTCGGAACCCTAATCAGGTGAGCACAATAGGTGTGTTTCTCAAGCACTTGTCACCATACGATAACCCAATATATTGGTCTCACTCACCTACGCCAATGTCTGAAGAAAGTTCCTATTTGCCAGGGAGTATCCATGCCACAGTTGATCTACTATGAAATAGTAAATTGATAGAAATCAGAGCAGGAACGTAAAAAAGCGATAAACAACCAGAAGAAAACCATTCAACTAAGTTCAGATAGTGTTTGATTGATACTAATGACAGCTTAATTATGTTTTATGTTGGTTGCATCGAACGAAAATACTCATTCCCTTTTATTTCTGTCCGTCCAACCAAAGAACTCAAACTCGATGAAATTTCCTACTACTCGTACCTCGACCACCGCAAGAGAACGCTAAGAGAGGGATGGAGATTCTTATCTATTGCTCTATATGTTTGCAGCCTATAGCTCTCTTGCAAGTAAAGAGGACTACCGTTATCTTTTCCGGCCTTGCAACTACTATGTTCGGTCTAACACCCAGGTATTTGAAACACTGCATGCTTCACTTCATATCCTTTCAAAGTGGGTATTTTATACATTCGGATATAAAGGACTGGATCTGTTTTCAACGGGGTTTCACCTGCTCATGTGCCTAGGGTATATAATTTACCCTGGAGGATGTATATTAGAGTACTATAAAACTAGGGTACCCGTCCGCACAAGCACATAAATTTTCCAGAGTGACCAGTATTCTATTTAGCGCAAAGTTCCACACAAGTGGAGACAAGGCTACTCCTCGGGGTAGATCACTTTTGGCATACCCAGTAGTGGACGAGACGACCGTGACAGGTACCCTGGTCAGCATTCGTATACCAGTCCCTTAAGATCTCCGTCCTCCCAATGGGTCGATAGCACTAATTCCGTCGAGAAATCATTGAACGCACCTGCAATGTCAAGAAAGGCTATCATCGTGTGCTCCTTGGTATCCAACCATTTTTCTATGTATACCTTTAGTTTGTACAGGGCTACCTCCGTTGATATTTCATTGCCGGACGCATGCTGTGTGCCAGGTAAGAATCTTACATTAATACTCGCCCGTAAGTGTTCGTCTATCAGGCGTTCCAAAGTACTCAGTAGGAACGATGCCAAGCTTATAGGTTAAAGGTCTTTGGGAGCTGTGTATAAGGATTTTACCGCTTTGGCAATAAATAAAAAAATACCAATCTTATATCTCTCGATCAGTGAGGTTTGTTCCTACAGTCCTATATGCAATACATATCATTGTCAGTCAGGCAATCAGTATATTGGTCACAGCCTGAAGTTCCGCTGGTGATACTATATCAAGCCCGGGAGATTTAAAAGGTTTGAAGTGGCAGATATTATTTCTTTTCGCCCGTCTGATTGCATTCTTGTGCTGCCTTAACTGCACATTGTAAATATTCCAGTCCAACTTATCTCGTGAAGACTTACTTTATTTTTGGCTTTATTCCCCCTATGGTTTCATTCTTGGTCAAGAGATTTGTAGTGAGTTGTATAGAGTCTCCGAGTCCCTGTCTGTCACGTTATCTATTCTGCTCATATTGCATATGATTGATCAATAAGTAATTGACTCTCATTGGTGTCAGTGCTACCCCGTAGCGAATGGTGTGCGTTTGCATCCGCGCCACGCAATGAGTGGCGTGTCTACCCATTTAGCCACCACTGTGATAAGTCTTCATGGTACTAATGAAAAGTGTATTTTTCAACCAAATATTGGACCCGTTCGCTGTTAGCGAAGTGGTGCTATAGTAGAACAATTTATCAGATCTCTGCGGTGTAATATCGTACTCTGCTCCCACTTTTCCCATACGTAAACCAGGTGGTCGTTGGCGGAGCAATGGCTAGTGTGCGCGGCTTTTGTCCATGAAAATGTGGGAACCGTTTGGAACCGGTGTACAACTGTTGATCCCAATCAGTGAGTGTAAAACTAGAAAGCGCATAGTCCCTGATTGTGAGAAGCTCTCCCCAATCCCTTCATGTGATGTAATGTAAAACCATTTATTTATTTTTTAAAACACCCTGTAGGTTAGAATGTAGTCGATCATTAGCGAGTTATCTGTCTTACAGTTATTACCCTTCCTGCGTAATGCAAATAAAGTATGCAAAACAAATATTTTCAAATCGTTAGAAGCAATGCAATTTATACTGGTTTTTGACCAGTTTTTACTACTCTCTTAATTAGATATACACTCATCTTTTCAACATCTCTCTTATATGCATAAAATTCGCTATATTTTGTAGTTTTGAAATTCACTCGCTTTTCTATCTTAATTTGTTGTTCCTCTCTCGCTCGCAAAACAGTAATTAAGCTTTGTCGTCGTTTATTTATACATTTTAATTGTTTAAATATGACAAATGATCAACTTATATACACCCCCATCCATGTTGTTTTTTTTATTAACTAATGTATGTAGCTATTTAGAACCAAAAACAAAACATTTAAACATTTTCTAATTACAAGAAATGAGACGCAGTAAAGTGACAGCTGTCATGTGCATTATACTAATATGTGCCAGATCACGTTTGCCAAATGTCTTATTTGTGTCATAAACTACACATGTCTCATAACATAATCTTCACCTGAATTCAGCTGAAATTTATTTTGATTTGTATTGATTGTTATATTTGATTTCTACTCAATGGAGATGCAGTTAATATTCACCTGATTTTTGTTGTAAATTTGAATGACAAAAGCAACTGGTATCCCTCCCAAAATCACATTATAGTGTTAATCACTGTCGATGGAGACTAGTATTAGAAATATGTAAATTACATTGACCCATAAACCCCGAGGAGGTGGTTGCTTTCCCTGAGGTTTTGAATATTAAATTGGTATGAAAATTGACATTCAAATTCTCTAAAAATCTGGAATTGAGGTATTACATTCTATTCGTATCGAAATCAAAACACTTAAGATATTTTGATGGGCTGACTTTAGCTATCAGTATTACTCTTTTTTTACACGAGGCAAGATACTCGTAGTGAGAACATGGATTAGTTGTCAAAGACGAGTGTAACGTAGGCATGCAGACAATTATAAAGACAGCAAGCGACCGCTAAGCAACCGCCGTCAGTGGCGTTCCGTGTAAATTCAATATAATTTCAATATAATTTTTCCAAATTGTGGGGTCTTTTGTGATTATGGTTTGGTTTTTTTTTCGTACATTCCATCGAAACTTCACCGAATTGGCCGCTTACATCAAATCATTTGCCGAATTTACTGTCTTTGAAAAATCAGAGACAGTGACGAAGGCAGTGAGAGAAATGACAGTGTTTGAGTAAAAAGCTTGAATATATTGATACAGTATTGTGTAAATCCATAGAGTAATACTTAAGAGTTTCTAGGCTTGTGTCGAACTCGATCACTAGTTCTCGAACTCGTGCATTTAAGGTCACGAACATACTCGTTGTATCGAACATGTGTATTATGTTCGTGAGAGTGACGTCTGGTCACCCTAAATGAACTATATAGTTCATGAACTACCCAAATCTAAGAGTTTCCATTACTCTCTTCGATGCCTCTTCATGACGACGAGGTAGTAGGCCATTTCATAGAGTTTTATTTGCTGCTGTATTTTACCAATTTTACACTTTCGTTGGACATAAAACGGACAGAAATCAAAGGGAATGCGTATTTTCGTTCAATACAAACAATATAAAACATGATTCGCTGTCATTAGTATCAATAAACATTATTTAAAATTAGTTCCTGTCTTCTTTGCTCTCTCATTCTCCATCATCGGCCTAGTACCTTTTCGATCAGCTGTTCCATAGAATCCCCCTGGTTCAATGCAAACAACATAAATCATAATTTAGCTGTCGTTAGTATCAAAAACACTATTTAAAATTAGTTCCTGTCTTATTTGTTCTCTCATTCTCCATCATTTCCCTAGTACCTTTTCGATCAGCTGTGCAGTGTTGCCAAAGACCGACTAAAAAATTATGCCAAATGTCCTCGAAAATTGTGCTGTTTGCGAAAACATTATGTTAACTTTGGCATTTTAGTGTTTTTTTTTAATTATGCGTCCATAATCTGCATTTGCAAATTGAAATAAATTAATTTTTTCGAAATTATAATTTTATTGGTAAGATCCATCATCAACATCTATGACTGAAACACAACAGTATTTATATGTCTTCCACGACTTGCTTTACGGTAACTCACTCGATGTACCCAATTTTTCAGTTCATTTCCGATTGTTTGGAAGCCTATCTCGTGAACGACAGCGTTGATTTCATGCTTTAAGACATAAATAGACTCTGGATTGTTTGCGAAGCACTTGCCTCTCACGGCGACTCAGAGATAATAGTCTATCCGGGTCACATCGCAGCTGCGAGGAGGCCAATAGACTTTCGAGTATCGAATGATTTTGAAGTTTTCTTAGCACAGTGTGCAAAAAATCGATAGAACGTTGGTTGTGTTGCACGTAGTACCGTCCTGTTGAAACCATACGTCATCCATGTAACGGCGGCTCCTTGCTCATTTTCGAAAAAAATGTGGATACATCGGCTTCTTGTCGACGACGTGTGGGTTTACCGAGCCCCAAATGCGACAATTTTGTTTGTTAACGTGGCCCCGGTGTGAAAATGAGCTTAATCGAAAAATATGACTTTTTGGTAAAAATTTTCATCTTCAGCCGATTCAGCGAGGAGAAAACGCATCAGATGATCACGAGGCTTCCGTTCTTTGATTAATTGGACTTTATAAGCCTCCAACTGAAATCATTATGCAAAGAATTGCGAGAAATGTTCAATTGCTGCGAACGGTGTCGAGTTGGTGTTGATGACTGTTAGACCAGACAGACTATCAGCTACATCGAAAATATTTCTTCCTGAACGCACTGGACGACCACGTATACGAGTTCTTTTGTACGATAAGGACCCGGATTGACGAGCTCGCTTTTTGATCACAAATTGATCCAAAAACTGCGTTGATGGTTCTCCATTTCTATCAAATTTATTTCGTAGATTTCTTATAGTTTGAGTTGAAGAGTCTGAAGTTTGGAAGACAGCTTTTAATATTTCCGTAAAACGATTTCTTACCTTTAACTAACATCGTGCCACTTCATAAGTGCCAAATTGCCCATCTGCTTCGAAATAACGGGGGCTCAAATTCCAAATTGCACACGTTCATTTCATACAAAAACAAAAAAAAACTTAAAATATATTTTCAGAATTTCTGCAACATAAAAACCCAAACTAGGTGTGATTTTCTGGTAGAATGAGATTCATGTCCAATAATCTTAAAAATAAAATAATTATTTTGTTTGAGATCCATTGCTTTTAACAATTTGTGCCAATCTTGTTGGAATAGAATCCGGTTCACTTATACTAGAGAACAGTGATCAAATCGTCTCTACTTCGAAATTCCCTATGCCGGGCATTTCTCTCATAAGGAACCGGGAGGAATTGTATTTGTATTGTGCTATTTTGATGCAAACACGTTGACGCAACAAATAGACGTTTTTATGCATAGAGTAAATAGGGGTAGAGAAAATCTTTCACTCACCAAATTTCTGACATTTGTCCTCGTGTGATGTATACGTTTGATGTTGAAAAGAATTGCTTTACTAATACCAGATGGAGGCAATGGTTCAAAACAACGAACAAAATAACAACAACGGCATTTCGTTTTGTGTGTTAAAATTAATGTGTTAAATACAGCACAAATGTATGCTAACAATAACAGTCAATAAAAAAGTTTAAAACACATTTAAATTTCACAGTTTTTCACCAAAATGGCATGAAAAATTAAAGCAAGAAGTTATTGTAATTCCACCTGGTGTATATCACTTTTCGTCAAACATCTCTCTATCACACCGACCGCATCACGAAGAGTGTGAAAGAAAACGTCAGATGAGACAAATGGCGGCTCTACTTCATATTTACTCTATGTTTTTATGTGGGGTAATGTATAAGAAAAAGTGTGCCCTATATTGTAAAGCCGACACTTCGACGAAAATACGCTTACATAGGTATTTAGGAACCTTAAAATGTGGTAGTTTACCACAAGATTTATGCTGTAAAAATTATATTTTCAGATAAATTAAAGCGAGAAAATTCCAATACCAAAAATTGTGCCGTTTGCAAAACATTTGTGCTAAAAAATTATACCAAAATTAAAAAAAATTGATAATTTTTTGGTAAATTGTGCTAAACAGCATTTGGCATAATTTTTCAAAAAACAAGTGCCAAAAGCAAAAAAATTATGCCAAAACACTGCAGCTGTGCCATAGAAACCCCCTGGTAAATCCCAAGAGATTACGATTACACTTGGCGTTAGTTTAGAATAATCGGTGATGTTGCTCAATATTTTTCAATCGACCTATACTATTCGGCTTAAGATCAACATCTCACGTGAAATTTTACAAAATTCCAAACAAAAAACCTTCGTAGTCTAAACGAAAAATTTCCGGCACTGTTGTACTAAGTTGTGGCCACGAAGTATCTGCAACATGTATCGAGCAACCTTTTAATGTTTCTAAACTGCAACCACCGTGTGCTGGGTTGCGGAAAACCGCCTCAGGAAAGACCATTTTGGATTGACGAGTATCACATGGGGACTGGTTAAAATAAATCTGCTCGCAGCGAGGTAACCCGTCTATTTAAGGTAAACTTCAGTAGAGAAAGATTATACGTGAGAAAATTTATACATATTGAAGGAAGAACGATACCGGAAAATTCGAACAAAAAGTGAAAAGCCGAAACAACGGTCATAACCCTACTCTGCAAAGATTATAACGAAAATCTAGGCAAATATGCCGAGTTGCATATGGAGATGAGGATATGGAGATACAAGATAATTGATCCAGGAAAATCCAATGCAGATGAGAAAGTTGAGCTAATAGAACACGTTGGTGTCGACTGCCCCCTCTCCAGCAAGACGAGGTCAGAACTGCAATTTCCCCGCTTAAGCCCCGTATTCAGTTCTAATGCAACTTTCTTCCTGTAAGAAGTACGGATGTATAAAAATAACAAAAAGTTTGTGAACCGAAAATTTCGCCAACTTTTCATTTGTTTGTTTGTTTGCTACTCAGCACTTTCGTTAACAAATTCAATTACGGGGTTGTTATGCCAAAGTTATTTATTTCAAAAACAATTGTTTGATAATTATTTGGGATCGGAATTTCGACATTTCTATTATTTTAACAAACAAATGAACACCACATTCGCTAAAAAGAATATGGAGTACGAAGAGGAATATTAATTAAATATTTGCCAGTTAAATGAGAGATAGATGGTAACTCTCAGCAAGAACAATTTCTGTTTAAAGATAAAAACAAAATTTCATACAAAAATTTCACAAGAACTGAAAGCCGAAGCATTAAAACCAATAAAGCCGCAGGTTCTGATGGGCGATGAGCTGGCAAGGCGCATGGACCAGCACATATGCAAAATTTAGTTAGACGGATGCATGTCCGGCGGTTAGAGTATCGGCATACTATGTCCTATATATAAAAACCTTGACCCGAGTAGACATACATATAGTGTATTACAAAAATAAGTATGCAGCTGTAAAACCTATACATATTGATAAAAAAAAAAGTCTCTTAGTTATTTAAAACAAAAAATACTATTTAATAAAAACAAAAGCAGCATTCAATGTTATTTAAAAAACTAGACAATATTCGTGAATTTGTTTAATGTATGAGATAAAGCTCAACAGGAGCGAAATTAATATCACAAAAGTTAATATTTAGTACGTATGATATATCGAATAATTAAAGCCAATTGTTGCAAACCTGATCGGACGTTATCAGTGGACGTTACGATACTCCTGTGAAATTTTCGTAATAATTTTAGGCATTTATCTCTTCACCGGAAATTTTGTTGATTTACCATGCAAACATTTAATGAATAATTACTCTATTACCACGAATGGAGTACGTGGTTTATAAGGATGAAGTGTTTTTCGCAAAGTACTGAGTACCAAAAAAATTAAATGTGGACGAATTTTGTGGTTCGCGAAATTTGCGTCATGTTTTATACATGCACATCTTAGGGAAACAAAAATTTCATAAGAGCTGAATACTAGGCTTAAACTGATACGTCTCTGCCGAATGACACCAAAGGTGTTGACAGACTGCCCTATAAAATCCAGCGATTTGTCTTGCATCTGTCAAAATCAGTATATGTGGAAAGCAATTGTCTTGCCAGATCCAAAAATATATGTATCTGATAGTGAGTCCTCATCCTCAGTGAAGGTTGGTAGAGGAACAAGGACAGGCCTCAGACAAGGGGAGATAACTTATCGTGCGATGCCTTTAAAATTTTAATGTAGCCAATTATGTAGGTAAGTAAAGTCTTTATTATTTTTTTTTTGAGATTTGTAACTTTAAGCCTCTTCGATGTTTATTGTTATTCCGAGTACAACTAATAACGAGTTGCTAGTAACTAAAGGAGTAGTTAAGACAACTACGTAGTAGTTTAACAACTATCCATCTAGTGAATTTTATCGATGTACTTACCTATTAACTTATATGTACGTAAAAAACATTCTTATTAATCAATTGATGTGATTTATAAATTATATATTCTATAATTTGGAGCTTTGACTTTTGAAAAGTTGGTGCCTCTGCGAAAATAAATACCAGAACTTTTCCCAATCAATTTCTTTATATTTTTTAATTTAACAAACAAAAACTTAACATGTTTATTGAAAACATAAAAAATAACTTAATATAAATACATTTTTGGTTAATACATGAAATCCTTTAAATTATATGAAATTATTCTCATTTTCACACACCAATGAGGGACAACAGGCAGGATACGGTTGACGGATGTCGGATTCAATGCTGCAAGTAGCATTGGGTACTAAATTGTGGCGGCCACAACTGAAAGACAGAATGTTGAATATTATTATACATAGTATGAAATAACGAGATTATGGCAACATCAGGACTACAAGTGGCAATTATATACGGAAACTGAAATTTGTAATCCTCATAAAGCACCGCATTCAGTTCTAGCCAAATTTTCGTGAGAAATTTTCTCATTTGTCTCTAAACGGATATATCGTATTGTTTTGTGAGAGTTATCACCTACATATTCTGATTTACGTTGCAAATATTTAATGAATATTTACTCTTCGCACTCCATTTTATTTTTAACGCATGTGTTGTTATTTTGATTGTTAAACTAATCGAAATGTCAAAATTCCGGTCTCAAACAATTGTTTTCGTACGAAGTAACTTTGGCGTAAAAACCCTGTGATTGATTTTGTCTACGAAATTTTCGTAAAGAGCTGGATTCGATTCTGTTTCTGTGAAATGAAATAAAAGTTCAGTGTTATTTTAGGTACAAGAATAATCACTGAAAAGTTTTCACAGAACCAGAACCCGCCTTCTGAGTACCAAACAAATGAGCGAAATTTTCGGTTCATGAAATTTTTGCCATTTTTTATACATAGATTTCATAAAAACTGAATACCAGGCTTAAGCGGCATTTAAATCACAATGAAATGTTTACACAGGTCCTTATGAAACCATTAACACTAGTGCGATGCGACAGGATACAACAACTTTGCTGTGGCAGAAGAAAAAACTCTGCAAAGTTGTTCTGTGTACCTGCAAAAGGACCACGTAGCCAATGACATCAAAATATACATGTAAATAAATGAGGAAAACAGGAATAATACAATAAATTACAAATTCAAACAAATAATTACTTCAAAATGACAAGCATCAAAAAGAAGGAAAAATTCTTGGAAAGTCGAAATTATGTGACAAAGACAAAAATCGATTTGAAGTTCAGCTATATGCGGCACCCGCATGTCAGCCGCAATTAGAGTTGCGGCAACGATATGGCAACTGCATTAGTTTAGGGTGTGTATTGAAACAAATTTTGACAGAAATGATGTGAGGTTAAGTTGTGAGGAAAGAAAGTCAGTTCTTGCGAAATTTTTTTAAGAAATTTAGTCATTTATCTCTAAATGGAAATTTTTGTTCCCGTGAGTTACCACCTTCCAAATACTTCATGAATATTTCCTCTTCGCACTACATTTAATTTGTAACGTATGTGGTGTCACTTTTGTTTGCCAAACCGATCGAAATGTCAACATTTCACTAACAAACAATTATCAAACAGTTGTTTTTGTACGAAATAACTTTTGGTATAACAACCCTGCAATTGATTTTTCTTACGAGATTTTCGCGAAGAACTGAGTACAAAGCAAATGTAAATTGAGAAAACTTTTTCGTATTTTTTATACACGTATCTCTCATGGGAATGAACACATCATAAGAACTGAATATGTGGCCTGAGCGGATGATGTTTCGGCGTCATTCCTGATAGCAACTAAGAATGCAATTGGTGTTATTAGCATCACTATGCAAAATATGTTGATAATCTTGAGACGTTTAGTTTCCAACGCAAGATAAGTACTAAAGCCAATGTTACACTATCAGATCAAATAGAACGATTTGTGGAGGTAAAAATGGAATTAAACTCTTTTTGACATGTGAGAAATCAGATTACTGATAGTTGTGGACAATGCCAAAATATCTGTCTGCAAAGTGAAAAAACAATATATAACAGTTATAAAATAAAACAAGAATAGAGAAAAAATAAAATGTTACTTTGTATTTTTTTGGTTTTATTCCATATTTGTGAAATTGGTGAAATCTAACAGATCCGTGGCAATTTCTTTTGCAAATCCTTTCCTTAAATGTGTACACTATTCCATTTGCTCTCCGCAAATGAAAATGTTGATATATCCAACGATTTATCTAATAGTATAACTAGGGTTTCAGTTAGGTCCAGTTTCGTAATTCTGTGGTTTCATAAAGCCATTTTTTTTGTTTTGTTCTCAAATTTAAAACAGTTTTTCCTACAAAATTGTATTTAGCAAAACGCTAAATTTGCTCAAATAGATACATATATCTGTTTTAAATTATTCAAAAGGATAAAACACTGTACGCACTTATGTTTGTACGAAAAATCAGCTGATTTTTGCCCTAAAATATGTTAATCGTGCTAAACATGTTCAGTGGAAACGTAGCCTAAAACTGCACCTATACAACTAACTAAAATTCAAATAGTGGATCGATCCACTATAAGTTTAAGCCCTGAATATATTGCAATCGAAATCTCGTGTTTGGAGATATCGTTAATCAAACATCTGTTTTTAATACAATATTCTGCTGATCATTTGCTCGAAAGCTCCAAATAAAAATATCCTCCTGCAATGTGAATGCAGTATTACTGTGAATTAATGTGAAATGCACTAAGCTAAGACTAACACGATCACATTTTTTGGGCTAAACTCAGCTGATTTTTGTTTGACTTTGTATTGACAAATAGCTGCTACTAGGAAGCTTGATTAATACAATATGTTTTTGGTCCGAATTCAGCTGATTTTTGTTTTGATTTTGTGTATAAAAATAACCACTTCCCTACGTGATTTCGGTCTACCACTCCATGGAGACGCATCAGAATCACTGACAAACAAAATCAAAGTTGAATAAATCAACAGAGTTGTATTTCAGTTCTTAACTTTTTGGTTGCCGTTTTTGTGAAAATTTAACATTTTAGAAATTACATTTCTCTCCCGAAAATCTAGCTTGATTTGATATAGAGAGTTGTATTAAACTTCATTTAGTTATTTTTTTACTTACAATTCCATAACCAACACATAATCCGAACGACAGAAAATCCTCTCACAATGATCTTCAAGATTTAGGGGGATAAAAGACTGATTTATTGGTATAGGTTGTTTCAAATCCGAATAATAACACTGACTGGGATATTCTGTAATTAAAGACACAAAATAGCTAATTTATAAACACAACATTTCACTGCGGGATGTTCCGTATTTCACTTTCACGAAAGCAGGACATGCTACATGTCACTGCGCTTGTAACAGAGCAAAGACCCACCATATAGGTTTTATTTGAATTCTTTAACATTGTATTTATATTCACTTCAGGCAAAAGTGGAATGCAGAACACGCCGTTTCAGTTTTGTTAAGCACCTCTATTGACAGCATTACCGCGATAACGCACATCGGCATTAATGGAAGCGATTACGATACCAGAGATTAGTAAGAAGATTAACAATTTCATTTTGTAATATATCGAGACTACACAAAACAAAGCGAAAAGATACGTAAATTGCAAGTAGAATCTGTGACGTTCACTGGACGACCGACGGACGACTGTTGGATATTGAATTAATTTTTGTTGCTTTTATATAAAATTAATTACACTGCCTCTCAGAGTACACTATGAAGTGCATACTTATAGCACAGTATATGATAAGTTCATATATATGAATGTATATAATATAAGACGCTACTGTTCTGTACAGACCTGTAAAAGATCTTGGAAGGAAGGTACGTACGTACTATCCTACATGCGATATGTATGTATGCAAATTATTGTGGATATCTCTTTTCGCGAGGCTCTAGTGCTGCACAGTATAATTGTTGTATGTTTGTAGCTTTTGTTGTATTTTGCTGATAGAGTTTAATTAATTAAGACACAATCAAATAATTGTCAAGTTTGCTGTCTACAATTAAGCACCTCCCCGAACATGACAGACGATGATAAATAACACAAAATAGAAAATGAAACTTGCACATGCTTGTTTGCAAGTAAATTCCAAATTAAAACAAAAAATATCTCAGATTGCATATAATTTATATTTATGTATTTACATATTTGCAATTCTAATTTGAAATCAATCTTCTTCTAAGGCCCGTTTCATCGATGCGACACAGTTAGACTTAGTATTGTGAATGTAGCGCACGGTTGATATTATGATGAATTTAATTCGCGTTGCATGTTACAACTTATTTACCTGAATTTCGTAGAAAATTCGTGTTTCTGTCATAACAGATGTTATTCTGTTCTATTTTTAATTCGTGCCAGCGTAAATAAAGCTAAAGGTTGTGAAGAACAACTCAACGTGATTTTATGGGTGACAGTTGTTATTTTCTTACAAAATCAAAACAAAAATTGGCAGAATTCGGTCCGAAGTCCAAATATCAGTAAAAACATATCTTAAGCTATTTGTTTGATTTTAAAAGTAATCTGACTCTTTTAAATAAAATGACTGGTTTGTAGAATTGTTCGTCTCTATTTGAATTTGGCATTGAAATGCGCATAAAAAATATTACTAAACACACTGTGTATCAATTCCCCTGTTTACGCCCAGTACTCAGATAAACCTTATTTGCAGGTTTCCATATGAAGTGTGTGTAAACAAAGGTTGTTATTTTACATATATTTTATATGGAAAACTGAATTTCAGTTCCAAGTGCGTACTACCCTTCAAGCCCCGAATTCAGCTCTTATGAAATTTTCGTTCCCATAAGAAGTATATGTCTAAAAAATGACGAAAATGTCGTGAACCGAAAATTACGCTCACTTTTAATTTACTTGCCACCCAACATTTCCGTAAGCAAACTCAATTACAGGTTTGTTAGGCCAAAGTTATTTCGTACGAAAAGAAAAAACATCAAAATCGCGGTATACCTGAAAGCCGCTTAAAAGTATTGGTCCCGAACAGAGAGCCTAACAATAAAAATCCAATGAGTGTTCGAACTCACGGGCGATGTGTTAACACCTTTTTGCTACACGGTACCTGTTCGATTTCTATGAACACATTCGTAAATGTTACATTGGAAAATAAAAAACAGCGTTCAATCATATGATGACGTTACAGTTAAATAATATTAATACTTAAAATTATTTAAAGACCCAGTGCAAGCACATGTGTCATTATTTTCTTGCTCAATACTTGTTGTTTTATTCCCACAAAAGTCAAAGAATGCAAAGTAACAGACACTTGTACATACATACATACATTGTTATATTCGTACGATATAACCGAAGATCAACATAAAATACTTTTTTAATATTACTCCAAATTAATACTCCAAATTAAAACACTTCAATCTCGGCTCGCCGATATCGGATCGCCTTAATTTTTGGCCTAAACTCTTCGTCGAAACCCGCACTAGCTTTTTCAAATTAATAAAATCGGCTATGAATTTCCGGAGAAAATCGCGTGGGAAAATTATATGAAAATCGCCCAATAATCACTTTCAATACCGACTGCCAAGCAACGAACAAACAAACGATGATTTACTCTTACAAACCTAACACTTGCGTATGTATTAAATTTATAGTTTACTGCCCTAGAGGCGCGCGTATAGATGTTAACACATCAAAAACCACACAGCTTACAGATTGTGTAAATATCTTCCAAATCGCTGCGTGGGATGGAAGGGTTCTACCTAAGAAATTACTGAAAGCGTAATTTTCATTCACAATAAATGACATGCCATTTTGCTTTTGCGTCCTTACAATGAAAAATAAAATAAACTTGTTATACAATAAAATAATACAAAAGATATACCAGCTCTACTGTTTCTGTTTCACTTGCTTTTTTTGTTTATACTTGATTCACACTGCAGCAGGATTCTCCCTTTGGGAATTTCGAATAAATTAACAGCTTATTGCTGTATTGAAAACAGATGTTTGGTTAAACGATATCTCCAAACACGAGATTTCGATTGCAGTGCGTTCATGGCTTGTCATTTTCAAAGTTTGCGTTAGCGATATTTAGGTAGCTGGCAGAAGGATACACGCAAACAAAACATATTCTGAATTGCTTTACACTTTAGCTATAAACCTAATAGCTCATTCGCACTGGAAAATGTGTTTGATTTCGAATCAAAAATCCGAACAAAATCTATTGAAAATAGGTGATTATGCATGCATCCTCTGGTACTAGAGCAACAAAAAAATACCTAAAATTATGAACAATCATTTCAAAATTAAACTAATAACGGATACTACAGTACTGGAAGTCGATAAAGCTATTAATTTCGATACCAGAAAGTAAAAAACAGGCGGCCTTATTCAGAAAATGATGTGAGAGTTGAGAGACATTTTGTATATACTAAACTCTCATAATTTTTTATGAATAATGCCGATATACCGAGTTGAATCTTATAAACTATAAAAATATATTAAGGGTAGTATTCTAAAAGTCCTGAAAGAGAACGTAAACGCAGAAGCGAACGCCGCAGTCAAAAAATGGAAGTTTATATATCACTTCGCGCTTGCGTTTGCTTACGAAAGCTGTCACTGACATATGCGGTTTATAGAGTTGCCAAACTAAAATAAACAATTATAGATCAGAAAACGTTACCTTGAGTGAAATGCTCAAAATGGAAAAGATTAAAAAATGTAGCTCTATTTCAGTAGATCAACAGATTTTAAGATTGCTATTATTTATAATACTGCAAATACCAACAATATTCACATAAAATGTTTAAAAAACCTATGTTATTTTGGGGTTCAGTGTCCAATAAATTTCCCCATCTATATTAAATTAGTTGTCTTTTCAAAAACGCGTGCCATTTGGCGGTATGTATTGATTGTAATGTATTGGTTCTTTTGTTTATTATTGTCAACATCAACTGATGTCTATAATTTTTAAATACAATTATAATAGTTTTGCAACGCATTATTTACTTGAACGGTCCATTTCTTATTTTATTATTGTAAATAAGAATTTCAGTGCGTAAACAGTATAAGTTTGAATTATTAAAAAAAAGTTTGAGCTCTATCCGTCGAATGCATTTCAGCCAAAATTGGAAACTACTTATAAGCAACGAAATGCAAAATACTTCCATCTGCCTATTCTCGATCGACATTTTTCTTTAAATTTGTAATTTCTTCAACTAACGCGAAGAACTGTGGCGTGTTCAATTTGACAGCTGAAATGATCAAAAACGTTGCACTGCGTTTTATAAACTACCCATTAAATAACGTAAATCAACGCAGGTAGTCACCGAACAGCTGCAACGTTGTATAAACTACCAAGACGACAAAAGTAACGCGAAGTGACTGATTCACGACTTATAGAATACCACACAAGTCACATTTATGGTGGTGACACGAAACCTAGATTTCAAAGCTTTAATTTTGTCGAAACCAATCATTTTGCGCGCAGCTTAAGCTAATGTTCATTTATACCAGATTACAGTAAAGGAGTTTTTAGAATCTCGTGTGAAATCGAAACTTCATATGTATACATATATGTATATTTTATGACATTTAGTTGCAAACAACAATTTTGACCACTGTTTGTTTACAAAGACTTTTTTCATTTACGCGTCAAAATTTTTATATTTCATATTAAAAATAAAAGTTAAAGCATCAACAATACAAGTAGATGCAATTCAAAAAGTGATATAAAGTATAGATTGACAGATACCGGATACCGCCGTATTCATAAAAGAGACGTTTTTTATATAAAATGGGAATGATTACGGCCGAATTCATAAAACGTTGTGAGAGGTTTGAGAGACGTTTTTTATATGAAACCTCTCACTACTTTTTATGAATACGGCCGTATGTTTATAAATTGGTAACCACGTGCTGATGTTAGCAATTCTTTGTTTTGTTTACATTTCTATCAACAAATTTATTTCTGATGTGCACAAAATAGTAGTAAATGCCGGCAGTGTTTGGAAAACCGCAGTTGTATGTATAGATTTCAGTTTAATCCAGCGGGATCTCGAAAATTTATTATGATTCCCGAATTGTCAAAATGAATGCAGAATCTTAAGCAACGCTCAGGCATACCGAGATTTCCAAATATATTCGGGATTTCAACCCACCAATCATATGTTTTGCAGTACAAAAATCAGCTGTTTATTGAAATGAAATCCCGTAAACTACGAAATTCTTGAACATGGCAATATGCATTTCGTTGATATTCCGGGATTCTGGGAATTTGTAACTTAAAGATCCCACTGAATCGACGGCTTATATTTACTGTTGTTTCTCTATGACTTTGGACTCCTCTCATAGACTTGACAGTTGCGTTTGTATTAAATCTTTAAATATGCTAATATTTGTTTAAAAAAATGCTGTCTGCTGTTTATGACCGTTAATCATTTAACATTCAAGTTATTTATTAACACATCAATGCTATCCGGATCAAAATGGGCTTAATTTAATACGTTTAAAATTAAACAACACCTGGTTTTAAAAGACACGGGGTATGTGGGTTAAGTTATTTAGTGTATATAGATCACAGCACAATGACTCACTTATTATATTTGTATTTACAAAGAATTATACAGATTTGTGTTATTTATATATGCATATGTGCAAGGTTTTGTTGTTTTTTTGTATAAACTTTAATTCCTAGAAATGAGAGCAAAATTATTGTTAATATTATTTGGTTTAAATAAATGGTTTCTCATATGATGAACTTGAAATAATTGTTATCTTAAAAAATAAAATACTTGAACGTATGTATAGATTTAAGATAAGAGATTTTAACAAGTCGTAAAACTCATCTTATTTGACACAGTTTCCTGGAAATCCCATTTTAGAGGATGTTGTTTAATTGATTCCGTTTCTCTTCGAATTCGGAAAATAACTCTGAAACTAGTTATCAGACACACTTTGTTTCCTCTCTGAAATGTGTTATCTTTCCAGTAGTTGAACTGGCACAAAATGCATTCAATTTTTAAGTATCATTTGAACAAAATAATTTCCGTTTTATTAATTGTTTAATAGAACTATATACACATAAGTAAAGTATCATTAATTTAAAGTCAATACTGCACTTCAAAAGTTGATTTTGTTCATCAACAACATTAAAAACTATGGCTTATTCAAATAGAGGAGATATCGATGCCACAGCTGGAATTTTTGATGGAGAACAAAATTTAAATGAGAAAACCCGATAGGTGATTGGAAGTAATGGGGTTGCGCTGTACGTTTCTTAAAAAATTGGCAATTAAATTGAGGACACATTAGGTACAACAAGTGAATAAAATCAAAATGCAATGAAGTGTTATACTGCATTCACAATGCTACAGGATTTTCTCATTTGGAGATTTTGGGTAAATTAACAGCTGATTATTGTATTGAAAAACAGATGTTTGGTTCAACGAAATCTCCAACCACGAGATTTCGATTGCAATATGTTCAGGGCTCTAGAGTACAATTATTTATATAGATTCCAATTCAAAGTTTTCGGTGACAGTAAAACAGCTGTTGCACACCCTTCTTTATTGCCCTATTGCATTACTCTATTATAAAGCAATCCAAAAGATGCAATCCAAAAGATGTAACAGCGGACATTTCTATAGGATAATAAATGCCTGACCTAAAGACACTTGGGAACAAAAAAGCAGTGCGAACATTTTGAATCAAAATCTAGCAAAAAGTATATCTTCGTCGTGAGGTACGTGCACTAAAGACATGTTCGACGCAAATTAACTTACACCCAGTGGAGTTACAAGAAGTTTTCCATGTTGTTTTTGGTAGAGAACCGTGAAATTTACACGTATTTTGCAGTTTTTTGTTATCTTTATTGTTAGTATATATTTGTGTTATTTTTAACACAGCTATGTCAACACACAAACACGAAATAACGTTGTTGTTGCGTTGTTGGTTGTTCTGTATTAATGCCTCTATCTGCTATTATTAAAGCAATACATTTTAGCATGCAACATCTACTATATATGAATCCACACCATCGTAAATTCCATGAGAGAAATAGCTTCTCTACTCCATATTTACCCTATGGATCAAATGGAACAATTTGTGGTTAGGAAAATGGCATGAAACTCTCTTTAACTTAAGAGAAATCATATTATTTTTCAACAGATAGAAAATAAAAATAAATAAATAAATTGTGCATTTAACAAATCAAATTGTTACTCCCGTTTTCTTTATTTTTCCTCGTCTCATTCTAAATGCGACCCGAATGTTGCCATATTTTTAAGATAACCGATAAAACAATTTTGTCTGCAAATCGATCTCCACATATTTACACTTTATCTAATATTTCTAATATCCAATATTAAAAGCAACTCCATAAAGACAGTCAGATGACCCACCCAGCAAATGCAATCGTCATTTCAAATTAACATAATACCATTGACCTTGCTAAACTAAACTCATCATACTGCCGAAGTACATCACTGTACTTGAAATAGATTTGGTAGTTGTACTCAAAGCGTCTGCCTTAATTCTTTGATTATTAATTTTTAAAAATGGCACAATGATCCATGTGACATACTCATCTAAATTATATATTCATGACCTTAAGAGGCCGTTCTTCGAAGTGATAAGAACCATATACTATATACAATACATTTTGTTATATAAGTATATATATATATTTGCTTTTTTACATATAGACGACATCCGATAAGTAGTGCAGCTGTTGAATTGATTTACTTGGTACTTAAAGCTTATAATTTCGAAAAATTTTATGTAGAATAAAAAAATGTTTCAAAAGCAACACATCGTCTTGGTCATCTTGGCTTTAATTACCCTGACAGCTGCTCAATCCCGGATGTTTGGCAACAAGAAACATCCTAGTAAGTTCTAATGAAAATAATATCACTACGTTTCATAATAATACTAAACTTGTATAAATTTTTAGCTTTGCCTGATCACTGTTACGACGAAGAGCACAAGGTTTCGATTAAGGTAGATGAATGGGTCTATCCCACCGGTTTCGAATATCAATGTTTCAGAATGCACTGTCGCGAAGATTTTGTATTGACGGTTGAACAGTAAGTATTTTTATCAAGAGGGAATTTAACATTATCAAGCTTTTGAAAAAAACTAGATAATAATAATAAGCCACACTTACGAAGATTAAGCGGTTATCGTAGTTACAAATGGTATCTTCTACAAAAATTTGAAGCCGTTAAACCCACCGAGTAATATTAATATTAGTTTGCAACAGCTGTTTTATATACTAACAAAGATGGTGGAAGACTTGCAAAACATATAGAGAATGAGAGGAATCTTTAATTTTAACAATTTGCGTATTAATTGGGATCTACACAAATAATTTTACTCTAACCTTCATTACATTTTGATTTTTTTCACTGAATATTCCTTATTTTAATCGATTTAATTGGCAAAAGTTACTCCCACTTAATGTATTTTGTAGTTTTTGCTTGACACAAATTTAACAAATAGTAAATCATATGTGTATTTCTGTTTTTTTTCAGTTGTCCACGTGGTACTCCTTCCTGTGAAAAACCAGACTTTTCAAAACCCTACCCTGAATGCTGTAGCACGTGTTAATCAATAAAATGTGATAATAAATAGAAACAAGAAAATGTCAAAATTTGAATCAAAGAAAAAATTTGTTTTATTAAAGGCCTGTACTAAGTACCATATTTTGCGCGAAAGTGCAAAATACGTCTTTACAAAAAGAAAAATGACTACAAAATATCGACGAAAATGATCAACGGCAATAATCTTAAAAGTAAAGAGATGTATTGTGTTAGTGCCTGTACCTCGACGACAAACGAAAGCTTACGTTCGTACTCTTGTCGAAAGAAATTTAATCTGGGTTCTTATCATATCGTCGGGGCTGCAATGTTTATTGCGCCCGACGCGTTCGATCCTTGCTCTGACTACCTTACATTTCTTTCGACGACGGTCACCTTGCTTAGTGATGGCGACACTATCGAGTACTTGCCCCTGAAAAAGCTTCTCAAACTACAGTTCGAAACCGGTGTAAAACTGTAGACCCCAATTCAGTGCGTGTAAATCCAGAAAGCGCACTGCTTACTGGTAGTGAGACGCTCTCCCCAATCCCTTCATTGAACGTAATGGGAAACCATATTTCTTCCTTGTCATGTCAAGTCGAAGTAAAACGTAAAATTTCCCTATTTCGAATGTGATGTTATTTGCGATCAAAGATGTAGTCAGTCGAACGAAACTTTTTGACTAACAGGAAAACAATTTTAGTCCAAATCGAAGGACTGACTTTCGTTCGAGATCGGAAAACTGGGCGTTAAAATACTTAAGATCACAGAAAACATAAGATCACAGAAATTGTTGTTAGCAACCTTGGTTTGTTGCTAACCAGTGTCGTTGCGAAAAAGTATGTTTGGTAAAAATAATTTCACATGAATGAACTTAATACCAGCCATCATCACAAAATGTTGCACATCAAGATTTCAACTGAGTACACCCAGCTGATTTTTTGGGGGAAACAGATCCACAATCTCGTAGTGCAAGATTTCGACTGCATTACATTTATAGGTATCATTATAAAACATATTTATAATGTAGGCCCCACAGCAAGGAGTCGAATCAGCTGATGCGATGTTCATTATCAGATTTGTATTAAAATATATGCATAGATTCCAGGAACATTATGGTGCCGTTTGGTTATTAAGCAATTAGACGCTCCACTTGACAGTCAACTTTTTTGAAACTGATTTGAATATTGAAACCTGTCGCCTCTCTTCCCAAATATTTATTCTTGATTGTTATTTTGGCATCCGAAAAAAAATATTTACTTCCACAACATGTCGTCATCAATTGACTGAACTAATATCAATAAAAACTTAATGAATAGCAAATATTTTGAAAATTTGCCGAAAAGAGAAACCAACCTGTTCAATTTATTCAACATACGAAGAGTAAATAACTAGAACGGTGACGTTATTTGCCTTATCTACAGATGTCCAAAAGTATTTAAGGCTAAACCAAATGTCTTAACGTATCAGACTTACAAATATGTTCAAGAAACCTCAACTCATCTTTGTGCTATTGGCTTTATTGGCTGTGCATGTTCAGGCTAATGGACCCAGTAAGAGATTAATTGGCAATAAGAAACATCCCAGTAAGTAGAACTTCTAGTTTATATTAAAAAACCTAATTTCAAAGAAAATTTCAAAATAAAACTTTTTTTTCTAGCTTTGGCTGATCATTGCTATGACGATGACTACAAGGTTCCGGTGAAACTTCATGAGTCTGCCTTGCCCACCAACGTCGAACATGAATGTGTGAAATTGGAGTGTCTCGATGACTTCGTGTTGAGCGTTGAAGCGTAAGTGTGACATGAAAAAAAACAGGGTTAATACTGTCATTTATAAAACTGTTCACATCACTTCACTGATTTTACCGTGCCATTTTATACAACGCAGGTAGTCACTTCACTGATTTTAATAATTTATAAAATGAAATGAAAACTCATGCCAGTGACTATCGACGTTTAGTCATAGCGTTTTATAAAATACCAATAATTTTTAACCAAATATAATTTGAGAAATTTACAAAAAGCTGTACGAAAGCCATTGCTGCACCGGAATTCTGTAACATTTTAACGATAGCTAAACTGACAAAATTCGGAAATTTTGTATTGAAATTTTATGAATTTTGACAATATAACTACCAATTTTTGCCGTTAAAAATATATTTTGCTGTGAGTTTTTCGTGCTCATAGCATAACGGTGAATAGCGGTGTCCAGATATACAGCGATTTCCCAGTTTTCGACAAAAAAAAATTTGTTTTCCCATACAAAAATCAGCTGTTTATGGAACTGAAATCACGAAATTGCGTTGTATCTGAACATACCATAACAATTAATTTATTTATTCAACATTGTCAACGACAATTGTCGATGTCAGAAGTTACAAACTACCATTTGGTTTTGCGTTACGTTAGAGTTGGCGTTTAATATTCGTTCAGTCATTTACGTTTTATAAAATAACACGGTTTATCAAAAATTTGATTTTACATAATTTAAAGTTTAGCACAATTTTGACAAATATATGTATATAAACTGATTTACATATATAAGTTTACAACTTTTATATATAAGTTTATTCACATTGCATTCGGAATCTCGTGCTTCAACATTTCTTTCAGTCAAACATCTGTTTTCTATAGAAAATTTTTTGAAATTTAGTAATACGAGATTCTATGTGCATATTGAACGTATATAATTATAAATTATAAATAAATTATTCTTTACTATTTAACACTTGATTTTTCCCCATTTTCAGGTGTCCACAGAAATCTGGACCATGCATTGGCAAACTTGACATTACCAAGCCATTCCCCGATTGTTGCCCTTGCTAAAACATAAAACATTTCCCAATTAAAATGTGTTGTACAAGTATTATACATAAAAGCTTTTTCCAGTACTTTTATCTTCTGTATAATAAAATTTAATGCAGATGAATATATTTGTTTAAAGGTTTTTTTTGCGACTGTCACGCCACATGCTTTCAAGTCGTGCGATCTGTCAATTTAATTTAATAAAACTCAGTTCGAAATAATTTAATTCTAAAGCTTGGTACTAAGTTCGTTCGAGGAAGAATAAAAATCGCTTTTATTGCGAAATTGAGTGGGAGCTAACAACATTGATCATATTACCCGACAATTTGATTGGTCGTTACATTTTCCTTAGACACATTAAAATATTGATCGATATACTACCGCCACAAATATATAAAAAAATATTTTTAATAAAAACATAATTCAAAGTTTCATAATGGTTCACATTTTTGACGGCCGAGGTAGTCAACTTTAGGCTCGAACTGTGCGGCTCCATTGGGATCTATGACGTTCCAATATGTTAATTTCTCTAGCATAAAACCTCAGCTGCCTAATATGCCAAAGTCAGCTGATGTAAACACAATGTGGAAATTTCAATTTACTTTCAATTAGTTTTCATAATGAAAATTCAAGACAATTTTTGGAAAACGCTTTAATATTTAACAAATTGTTTTCGCAAATAAATCAATCGATTTTATTACAAATTATTTGACACTTTGTGAACAAACTAACTGTGTAAGCAAAAACAAAAATGTAAACAAACTTTGATAGATTAGGGACGAACGAAATGAAACCAAAGAACTGATATAACCTGCTGCATGAATAACTCTTGCCTTAAACCATAGAGAAATACTTAAGAGTTTCCATTACTCTCTTCGATGCCTCTTCATGACGACGATGTAGTAGGCCATTTCATAGAGTTTTATTTGCTGCTGTATTTTACCTATTTTACACTTTCGTTGGACATAAAACGGACAGAAATCAAAGGGAATGCGTATTTTCGTTCAATGCAAACAATATAAAACCTAATTTAGCTGTCATTAGTATTAATAAACACTATTTAAAATTAGTTCCTGTCTTCTTTGCTCTCTCATTCTACATCATCGGCTTAATACCTTTTCGATCAGCTGTGCCATGCTTAAACGAACAGACAAAAAGTAGTAATCAACATTAGACTCCCTTTAGATTATGCGTTTCAGTCGCGGCTTTCACCCAAGACTTTCGTGTTCGGATCGTGAGAGGTGGGAAGAAGTAAAAGGGGTAAACAAACACCCACGAAACGAAAATTCGTGAGGATTTTTGATGTTTCTCTTTAATCTCTTTCGTATTTCTGTCTTGTTGTTTCATACTCTTTCTGCTTTTGAAGGGAGGACATCGTTTGCGTAGATTATTTTCTGATTATTTGTATAATATGAATAGAAATAATTCGAAAAATATTAAATAAAATATGTAAATACAATAAATCGTGGAAACTTGGATTATTACTAAAATCAGACATCTTTTGTTTGAAAAGTTAGTTATTACGAATGTAGGTAAGAAGCAGAACAGCCGATTAGGCGACAAGGAACCCATGGGTAGAACGCAGAATGTAAATGCTCGTGATTTACGAAGGGTGATCAAAAGACAATTTGACGATTAACGCAGGCTGAAGACGCATAATCTAAAACATAACTTACATGATGTTGTTGTTGTGATGCTATAAAATACTATTTTAGTGTTAGGGTGACCCGACATTTTAAGGTTTTAAAATTAACTATTTAAATAAATGAAAATTTGGATAAGTTATCGTGAGGTAAAGTAAACTAATTAGAAATATTCAAAATTATGGAGAATTTTGGACAAGTAATATTAATTAATGGAAATAAATAAAAAGCCAAATAAATAAATCTCCAACACATACTTTGAGCCTAGATCGTTAAAATCTTACGCTTATATAGTTTTCTATACCCTTTTTATAGTTAAATCAATTTTTCTATTTTACATGATTCCATTCATGGTACAATAATATCTACATGGTAATAGCAACGCCCGTTGTTGTTGTTGTAGGCAGCAACAACAGGCATTTTGTTTTTGTTCGATTCGCTTCAGCTGTCAAACTCTATAAAAATACATACCAACAACAGAAGAATGAAAAGTGTACAAAAACAAAATACATATGAGTGTGACAGCCGTAGCGAAGAACCTCATGAAAAAAATTAAAACAGCTGTTCTTACGACTTTACCACGAACATATTATTGTACCATGATTCCATTGCACAGAAAACAGATGGTTTTTAATAAGAATACAACAAGGGTTGCCATAATAAATTGCCATTGAAAAAAATGCAAAGTTAAACTCTAATTAACTTAGAATTAGTATTAAGCATTTCGATAGTTAAAAACTGGTCATTTGAATGGCATTCGAAAACACCGGCATTAACAGATCTGATGCCAGAAAGAGCTTAATTGATTGTATAATTCCCCATTAAATAATAACAAATCAAATTAACAAACCTGTTCAATTATTGGCAATCAAAGTTTAAACAGGCATTGCCCACAAATTTCCAACAGTATTTAAGGCCTACAAAATTTTACTTTCTCATCAGATTAGCAAAAATGTTGAAGAACTCAGTACTCATCTGTTTGGGTTTGACCCTGCTGGCTGTTTATGTCCAGGCTGGTGGATCCGCTGCAAGATTATATGGAAATAAAAAACATCCCAGTAAGTTTTGTAAAAGAGTCTTCTCGAATTTTACATCTAAAATTGTTCTATTTTCAATTCTTTTTTAACTTCTAGCTTTGGATGATCATTGCTATTATGAAGCTGATGAGCTTAAAGTTTCGGTGAAACTTCATGAGACGGCCTATCCCACAAACGTTAACGCTAAATGTGTGAAGATAGAATGTCTCGATGACTTTGTCGTGAATGAACAAACGTATGCTACGATTAATATAAAATTTAAATTAAAGGTTGTTGTAATTCTTTAAATCCTTCTTCTAGTTGCACACCAAACCCATCTGGATCGTGCAATAAGCCAATAGACATTACCAAACCATTCCCGGAATGCTGTCCTTGTTATTGATCAGCACATGCACAATATGGACTACCTAGAAGCGAAACGGATCAACCCAATGTGTTTAAGGGAATTTGTATATCACCCATATTTTATTTTTTGTATAATTTTGTTTTACAAATGCAACAGTTAATTGAAAAAAAATAAAAAAATCTAAAGTTTATATTTTTTATAGTTTTATGTCCCCTTCACTCATAGAGACTAACCTCACTATTTATAAAAAGTTGTGAGAGGTTTAAGAGACTTTTTTGTATGATAAACTGTCCTTCAAACATCGCACAACTTTTTATGAATAAGGCCGCAACTTAATAACGTGACTTTAGCTGGTACTGCGATCATGTTCCTTCGTACAATAACAAAACAAGAATCTATCGAATTCGGCCTGAAATCATGTTAAGCTATGTTCAGGTATATAGGGCCTTCATTTCCATAAATAGCGACATTCAGGTATACCGAATTTAGAAGTTTCAACCCACATTTCAAACCATCAAACATTTGTTACTTCATACAAAAACCAGCTGTTTATGGAAATTAAATCGCGAAAACTGCGAAATCGCTGAATTTTCGTTGCCATAAGAAGTATGTGTACAAAAAACCTAGGATCTACCGTGAACAGAAGCAATAACATCAGCCTGGAGATCAAACGGAGAATTGTGCTTGCAAAAAGGTGTTATTTAGGGCTAAGCAAGCACTTCAGAGATAAGACTCTTTCTCGAGAAATGAAGATCTAACTATATCAGGCTCTCATACAACCTATCTTGCTTTATGGCGCCGAATCCTGGGTCATACCGCATGCGGATGAAACATCATTAGGAGTCTTCGAGGGAAATATGCTCCGAAAATTATACGGTCATATAATAGAGAACGGCGAGTATCGACGACGAATGAACCAAGACCTGTATAAACTGTATCCCGGCACCGACATAGTTATGCGTATCAAAATAGCGGATTTATGGATTGCTCAGATTGGATTGCCCAGTTCTTTGCGAATATTTCGTAAGCAAAATCAAACTATTAAACTATGTAAACTATACACAATTCTTTGATAATTCCTTGGGACCGACATTTTGACATTTCGATAGTTTAACAAACAAAAATTACATCACATGCATTCAAAATAAAACGGAGTTCGAAAAGGAATTGTTTATGAAATATTTCCAAGGAGGGGCGGTAACACTTTGCAACAAAAATTTCCGTATAGAGATAAATGACAAATTTTCTCAAGAATTGAATACAGGATTTTAACAACAATGCCCATATTCCTCCAAATATTCTTCCCTTTTGTAGAACAAAAATCCCGTATTTGCATACACTTTTTAGTTTCTGAATTATGACTCTTTTGTAGTTGGGTTTGACTCTTTTGTAGTTGGGTTGACATTTCGAAATCGTGGTATATCTATAATATAATAACGCATTTCAGGATTGAAGCTTGAATAATATAAATCTCGAAACAAAGGTGTGAGAAAGGTCTTATTCTTATTTATGACTCAAAATCCAGATTACCAACCCAAGATTACCCTCAAAACAGCTGATATGTAAAGCCAAACACGCACGAATTTTTTTCCGAAGTCAAGACTTTAAAATCTAGAATTCGCATGCAGCTTGAATAAAGCATAACCCACATTTAAAATCGGATTTGTAAATTAACACTTTCGCTTATTACTGTTAAATATTTTTTGTTTTGTTCTTACAAGATTAAACAATCCAATTTGACCTTTCATTCAAAGCTCAATCTGAGAAATTCCTCTCCTAAATCTTGAATATAACAATTCCCCCACAACAGTCACCCACTTGGTCACACGACAGTGTAGCGAAACACATTTTATTAATTCTTTATGCTAATTAATTAACTGATTAGTATTGTAAAATATATTTTTAATATCGATGTCGATTCTATAGATGTTGCTTAAATCCGATTCTCTTTGATTCTTCTCTTTTCTATTTAGTTTTTTTTTTATGACAATATCTAGGTTTAATTTATTAAGTTTTATAAGTTTTTTGTTAGTTTGAGTCATTTGTTCTCACAACCGTTAATGAAATTACAAAACATCGCATGAAATGTACAAAAATATGAAATGACTCAGAAATGATTTCAGATATTATAATATTAACGAAATTTCTTTAAAATCTTGACTACAATCTCTGATGAAAAAGTTTAGTCTGCTCTAAGCTTTGTAAACGAGCGGTTTGAAATTCATAAGTTTACATACGAAACGCAAATAGAAAAGGTGTGAAATTTGTTCCCGAAGCTGTGTGTGAAAAGACACCAAATTACTTGTCAAAATTGTGAATCCCTTCAGCAAACGCTAATGTAAAAATTTTAGTTGATACAACAAATTTGGTTCATTTCACACAGAATCTTTTATTCGAAAATTAGAGGGAACAAAAGCAAATCAATGACGAAGAAAACAATCTGGGTATCATGATCACAGGCGGCAGAGTGAAACTTCATGTGTGTTTTTGAAATTATTTTAGCATTTCACTTTATTGTCCGATGACTGTGAATATTTGTTCTATAGAGTAAATATACCTAAAGGGACTATCTGTGTCATCTGACATTCATTTCACACTCTTGGCGAAAGGTACGTGTCATAGCGACGTGTTCAACGCAAAGTAACTTACACCAGGTGGAATTACAAGGTCTCTGAATTAAATTTATCATGTCGTTTTTGTGGAGAACTGTAAAATGTAAAGGTATTTTGGCCTTTTTTGTTATCATTTGTGTTGTATTTAACATAACAATTTTAAGCAATAAATACGAAATGCCATTGCTGCCTTCTTGTTAGTTGCTTTGAACTAATGCCTTCTCTGGTATTATTAAAGAAATCCACTTTAACATACAATGTTCCACGCCTAGTGCCATAAAGTTGCTGAGAAAAGTTGTCCCTCTAGGTATATTTACTCTATAATTCGTTCGTGTGTTTAAATGCGTGTATATGGATGTTTAAACATGTGTGTACCTTGATTTTGAAGTGTTTCTAGTTTTCCATGTTCGTTATGCACAGTGAGCGATTGTCTACACTATCATTTTTGAGCGTGCCCAGCAAACCAAATATCCCAAAATCATATCATTTTGTTATTTTATTAGGACTCTGTAAAATCCCCCCGAAATCGGAACCGATTTCTGTCAGATTTCGATATGAAGAACTTCTAATATTTTTTCCGATAAATCTTTCAGTAAATCCTTCGGAAATTCTGATTATATTGCGGAACTTCGAACCGAAACCTGAAATAAATCTGAACTACAGTGTTCAGAAATTCTCATAGTTTTTAAGACATATTATGCAAATATCTGGTCGCAATCAGGCACAAAATCGTTTGAAATTCTGGAAATGCTTGTCTCGACATTAAACCTGAAAATTGGGAAATTTTACGGTAATAATATGACGGAAAATTGTATTGTAGAGAGTTACCATCTGTCTCTGATTTACCTCACAAATATTTCGTGAATAATTCCTCTTCGTATTCCATTTTAATTTTAATGAATGTGATGTTACTTCTGTTTGTTAAGACAACCGAAATGTCAAAATTCCGATCCTAAACAATTATCAAACAATTGTTTTCGTACGAAATAACTTTGGCATAACAACTCTGAAATAGATTTTGTGTACGAAACTTTGGCAGAGCTGAGTATCACGCAAATATGTATGCATAAGTATGTACTTCCACTGAGCATGATTAACATGATAATTTGAGTTCGGGACGAATTTTTGTATCGAAACCTTGTCCCTGCCATAATCACGCGCAGTGGAGACGCAGTATGATGCAATTTATTCCCAACTTTTTAAATATTAGTTAAGTTCTGATAAGAATTTCTTTTATCAAAATTCTATTTAGCGATTATGAGGTCAACATTTTTTAACAACAAAAAAATTAATTAATGTATGGTTTTTTTAATTTCTTTCGTTTTTATGTCCAAGGAATACCTAAACCAACAGCAGTTGCAATCAAAATGTTCAAATATCAACAGCTGATAGCAGTATGTATGGCTTTGATAGCCATACGGGAGGTGGTCGCATTTTCTACACAATATCTTGGAAATACCAAACATCCGAGTAAGTAGTAACAAAATGTTAAAATAAACAAAAGCGAAAATAATATTTAACTTTAAAACTACTGCATCTATTAGTTTAAGCTGACACGCAGTTTAGAATTATATATTTCCAATAATACAACTGATAATTAGTGCTAAAGCGCAAATGTTTTGTCGAAATCGGAATAGGTTTATTTGTACACTTTTTTGACATCACGCAAAATTCACTTCGAAGTTATAAGAACGATAATTTCGTGAACGGAAACTTTGGTTCACTTTTCATATGCTTGGGACTCAGCTCTCTGCGAAAACTTCGTGAAGAAAATCTATTACAGGGTTGTTATACCAAACTTATTTTATACAACCGAAATTTTGACATTTTGATTATTTTAACAAACAAAATATTAACCAAATGATTAAAAACTAAAATTGAGTACGAAGAGGATTTACTTATGAAATATTTGCAAGCTAAATCGGAATGTGTATAAGTAGTAACTTTCTGCAACAAACATTTCGGTTGAGAGATAAACTAAAATTTTGCAGATAGGCAGGTTTGATTTCACAGCGACGATATAACTGTTAACGGAAATTTTTGTTGCAAAAATATCTCGTACATAACTCCTCTTCAAACTCCATTAATTTTGGAAATCCAACTTTCGAAACCTAGATTTTGTTGAAATATAAAGTACTTCCCCATGCCAATGCGGCAGCCGTTTGGAATCATGCCGCACCCAAACCGCAATGTATTTTGTTAGTATAATGACCAGTTTTTAAGTGGGTAGTTAACTATAGGATTACTTAATCATAATTGAAACATAATTAGAAGTTAAATTTGCATTTTGTTTTTCAGTGGCAAGTTAAAGTAAGCCGTCATATTGTTAACGATTATGGCAACCCTTATATTCTTATTGGACAAAACATCCGTGTTGGGCTAAATACCAAAACAAAAAAGAGGAGCAATTAAATAGAATTATGTAAAATAAAAATCAAAATATTTCTCATTTTGACAGTCAGTAATGTGATTGTCAAAATCATATGGGTCTGAGTACAAGTTAACCAACCAACATTGGGAGGCGAAATCATTGATAACCATTGACTGAAAAACAAAATTCGATGTTTAACCACAATTTAACTAAGCAACGAAGATCACCACAGTCTGAAAAACTGGCCATACCAGCATTACATTACAACTGAAATATCGTATTTCAAGATTTCATGTGAAATAACAACTGACTTGTCTATGGGCAGCAGATGTTTGACTGAAAGAAAGCTTGAAACGAAAGATATGTGAATATGATTTTATATCCCGATTGCACTAATGAGGGTTTTGCATTTACTTTACTTTAAATGTTAATTTTGTATGGAAATTGACATTTAAAATCTAGATTATTGAAACCAATCGCTGGTGTAATCGGGGTATTATTCAGCCTGATAAAAACCAACAATTTGGATGTATCTGACAATAAGTGTGTTTTTTTATTTCCTGCTAAACTAATTTTTCGACGACTTCGTCTGGGAAGCCGCTTAAAATCGCTTACTATCGCTTAGCTCCCCTTACAAAGTGGTCAAAAAATGTATTTAGCAGGGATTAAAAAACAGACCTAATATGCAATAGTGTTGATACATTCAACGGCTTTATAATTTTATAATTTAAAATAAACTTGTACTAAATGTAAATAATACTTTTATTATTCTCGAAATTTTACAGCATTAGCCGATCATTGCTACCACGAGGAATACAATCTTACCATACCTGTTCTGCAGACCATATATCCCACCAATATAGATTATAAATGCATCAAAGTCTATTGCCGTGAAGATTACGTTTTGGAAATGAAACAGTAAGTTGGTTGCTGGCAAATTGTTGATTTCGTTTACGTTAGTTAACTTGCACGTGTATAAATGTTCTTGCCCCTAACAGCTGCGATCGAACTACACCCCGTCGCAATTGTATTGAGACCCCATATGACTACTCGAAACCCTATCCAGATTGCTGCCCAACTCGTACCTGTACCGAAAATTAAATAAATATTTATTACTTAGAATGTATTTTTGTTTGTTGTTGTATTTAATATTTATTTGCCTAAATTATTTGTAGTCAAGTGTGTAGATTTTTTAGAATTCAGTGTTTATATTTCAATTCAAAAGCAATAAGAATAATTGTAAATCTCAGCAAACGAATTATTAAGTTTTTATGATTGGCAAGACATCGTCTTTCTTGAACAAATAAAATTTAAATCAAAAATAGAAATTCGAAGAGTCTGGGCAAATATAGTGATATGATATGCCTGTTTAATTAAAACCGAAAATATAAATTATTATAACACATACAAATATCGTAAGAACTCAAAATTTTTTAAATTCTATAATTTTGTTTTTAATTTGTTAAGGCTTCGTTAATAAAAATTTCTATTATTATCAGTGTTGGGATTTTTTAACTTGCATTGAATTTTAATTTTCATTACTTTATCGAACTCAAATGCAACAGTATTAAATTTGTTCGCTGTTACAATTAAAAGGTTGTCGATATTCCATTTGCTCAGGAAGTGCAAATGCAGGTTGGGGAATTAATGGGAAAGCTTTGGATATTTTAAATTTTTTTTGACAGCTTTAAAAGTATTTTATATGTATGTAGAGATGTGTGGCTTCGATTGGTGTTACCTCATAGTAGTTTCAAATTCATAAACCAAAACTGTCAGATATGAAGGAAATGGTATAGAGTAATGACACCTAAAAGTGACATCTTTCTCATCTGACGTTTCATTTCACGCTCTTCGTGATTGATGTCACTGTTGCATCACCGGATACCTTTGAGGTGATCAAAAGATGGAAGTTGTCGTGTGAACATTGGTTTTTCGACCAACGTTACATAGAGTTTCCCTATCGCAGAACATAGCCACTTTGATGGCTCCAAGAAAAGTACTTAAAACAAATTGGACAAGGAAATTTTGAACGGATTTAGGAAATCTCTTCGAACCAGCTAATGCCGCTGTGGTTGACGATCTTACCCATGCTCTCACCTCGGCTCTTAACAGATTACTTGATCTCACCGGTTTCTACCGAGGTAAGAATAAGCCTTAGTGGTGGAACATAGATCTGCAAATCTGCATCTGCATCAAGTTATACTATGTTCCCGTTAGATGGAGTGAATCATAGAGTAAAACTTAAGAGTTTCCATTACTCTCTTCGATTCCTCTTCATGACGACCATGTAGTAGGCCATTTCATAGAGTTTTATTTGCTGCTGTATTTTACCAATTTTACATTTTCGCTGGACATAAAACGGACAGAAATCAAATGAAATGCGTATTTTCGTTCAATGCAAACAACATAAAACATAATTTAGCTGTCATTAGTATCAATAAACACTATTTAAACTTAGTCCCTGTCCTTTTCGATCACCTGTGCCATAGAATCCCCCTGAGTGAATACAAGTTGGCATTCATTCCGACAGCGGGGAAATCATCACATATCATTCTAAATAACTTTAGATCCATCAGCTCCTCATATTTCCTTCTGAAGCCATAAGAGAGCATGATTGAATCATATCTGCGAACGACCATAGGTACTTTTCAGTAGTCCACATGCTAGCACGCGTACAACAATTGCAAGTCCACGGAATCTGCATGTTCTAGTCAGCTTCATATAGAAATCTAATTACAAAAAGGAATATACTCATGTCGCATTTGGCGATATAGAGGAAACGTTTAACAGCGTATTACCCGAATCGATAAAATCGGCTTTATCGGCATTTTATGTTGACCCGGTGATCATGAGATTTGAATGACTTAGGAGAAGGCGGATAACCTCGTCCCTGTGACACACGACTTTAACTCGAAGTATGAATAGAGGACTACCCCAAAGTTGAGTCCTATCTCCACTTCTCTGGAATTCAGCACTAAATAGTGTTTTTCTACATCTAGAGGTGTTAGGTTGGCCAGTGGTAGAATATACTGACGACCTGGCAATTGCAGTGCAGGAAATATACCCCTCCATATACAGAGATGTGCCCTAGAACTTAATCAGGAGATTGTCTAAGTGGGCCATGGAGAATGAACTGGGTGTAAATCCGGAGAAACCCGAGTGCGTACTCTTTACCGGGAAACAGAAGGTTCCGTATATTCATCTCTTGTGCATGTGGCCCAAAGGATAGTGCACGATATATAGGTGTGATTTCAACTATGAATAAGACCTGTAGAGCCACTTTGGCCATATATTCGTGTAAAGGGAGCATTGGAGGATATTGCTCTAAGGCATTATTGTTTTGTGGGCGGTACTTAAAAAGTCAACTTGCCTCAGTCTCTTGACCAACGTCCAGAGTGTACCACCGAGGCTTTGGGAGTTACCACAAGATTTGCTGGTATGGAAATTGGCAGCACCGTCGGTAATCCGCCTAGGACATTCTTGGCAATGGATCACCAGCCAATTTAGACATAGGTCGATTTTAAAGGATCTGCGACTATCCACAATAAAAACCGAGTACATGACACCCACCCACCCTCGGTGGTGCTATGGGTAGTGTTCGCGGCTCTTGTGCATGAGAACGTGGGTTCAATCCCTGCTCTAACCACCTCACATTTCCTTCGACGACGGCCACCTCGCTTAGTTATGGCTACGCTATTGAGTACTTAGCCATGAAAAAGCTTCTCAAAATACCGTTCGGAACCAGAGTAAAACTGTTGGTCCCAATCAGTCAGTGAAAAATTGGAAAGCGCTCAGCTCACTGGTTGAGAGAAACTCTCCCCAATCCCTTCATGGGATGTAATGGGAAACGATTTTTTTACATGACACTCACTTCAACCTTTGAAAGAAACTTCTTCCCGGACAGGTAGGACTGAAAAGGACGCATATCAGGTTATAGAAGGTAAAGAGTTGGGTATAGACGTTGCACAAAAGCTACCAGACCATTGTAGTGTCTTTCAGGCAGAAGACATGGCAATTGGAGAAGTTGCACTTTGTCCCAGGCGAAACGTCTTTGCCTCCTAGGGAATTAACATATATTGTGGCAGTAAGGCTGCTATAAAATCTCTGCAATCTGTTATCCTGACTTCAACAACAGCCCACAACTGCTGCGCATTGCTAAATGAGATGACCAAGCAGTTCGATATCCTCCTTATATGAGTGCCGCGGCACAAAAACATTGTAGAAAATCATAGTGCGGATGAACTCCCAAGATTGGGGACTACCTTAACTGTTCCACTGGATATCGAGCATGTAGGTATGTCTCTTTCTGCATGCAAGCTCATGCTTAAAACTGAAGCTCCCAGACATTCGAATGATAGATGGTCAGATGGCACAAAATGCAGGATCATCCGTCAAGTATGACCAAGTTATGACCACAATCGAACGTTAAACTTTGTATATATTTATAGATAATGCTAGTAGCTGTGATCACTGGACACTGTGTAATAGGCAGACACACGTCTATACTTGTCATCTAAGCTCATGTTTACTGCAGAAGCTGTGGGATTGAAAAGGAGGACGAAAGCGCCGAACATCTCATATGGTGGTGTCCGGCTCTTTTTAAGAGTTGGATACAATATCAAGGATCTTACTTCATGTTGGATCTAACAGATATTGTGGGATTTAAGCTGAATAATCTTCGAACCTTTTTGAAGAGTACTAATTGTTTTGACAGGGACTAATTACGTCTATTCTTCAGTAACATTCTGGAATACCGTAATAAGTTATCATATGCTTTCAACGTCCCTTAACCATACCAGGTCAATTTACAGGTTCAACGACATCTACTTCTACTTCTAACTAACCTGTAAGTCTTTATGTATGATTTGTAAACATGGGCGTTTCATATAATATTTTCAATACCATGTTGATAAGATCATTACATAGGGGTTTCTTGTCCTGAATACCTTTCGGCTAAAAGTACTTCGGTGATGCATTTTAAAAATGTAACTAAAGGTTGTGTGCCAGTCGAATAAGGTTGAATAAATCACATATACATAGCCTTCTATACCAATACGCTGGAACACGCTTTACAGCACAAATTAAGTGTGATTCTAATAAAGCAGATAATTGGAACATTAAATTTAGAACAATTTTAAGCAAATTATTCATATAATTTTAATTCATATTGCATAATCATATCGGCAACCGAAATGCAACAAAAAAATTGACCAATTGGTTATTTACACTAAGCAACAAAATGAAAAAACATCTTCCAGAACTGACACTATACATTTTTAATGTTCTTATGTCGCCCAAATCCCGAATCTTAAGACTTTGAATGGTTGGAGTTTTTAATGAATGTTTCCTTTTTAATTTTTGTGCTTTTTTGGTATATGCATTTAGTTTCTGTCCTATTTCTAAAAATTAAATCATAGATGTTACTTAAAAAATTCTGAAAACTTCTTTAAAAACCCATCCATAAGATGCATGCTTGGTTTTGTTAATTAAGACGATACTGACATTTACTTTTTGACAAAATTATATTTTTTTGAAATATATATATCAATTCTTTTCAAGCCGTTTTTACATATTAATATTACTGTAGAAATTGATCTATTATCTATAAAAATCCATTGATAAACACCAAAGTTATAGCCATTTTAGTAAACAAATCAATCGATTTTTGATTACTTTTTTTTTGTCATTAAATGCTAGTCTAGTCAAATTTCTTCCAGAAATTTTTCTAGAATGGCCATAACTTTGTTGTTTACTAATAGATTTTCATAAAAATAACTCTTTTTTTTAGTATCATCCCTATCTAGACTTTAAGTTGATAAACGAATAGTAAACGTAAATATCTTCTAAACCCGTCAGACGATTGACACAAGCAGTCATGCATCTAATAGGTGGTACTATTAAAAATTTTATAAGATATTTTTATACCAGATCTATGATTTCATTATTGGGAAATATAAAAAAAAAACAAAATGTACATTTTTGAAATACAACACAAAAAAAATTTTACCCCCCATCCAAACCACATAATATAAGTTACCGGCAGTTCCGAGTGAAAAATCGTGTTGGATAGTGTTATTGATAAATTGTTCAAGAAAGAGGTTTGAATAAAACTAGTCTGAGTTAAGTAACGTAGCTACAATTTGATAGCTATACTAATTTTAGGAACATGTTTATACCTTTGCCATAAGACCACTGCATTCAAAATTGAGTGTTTTTTTTTATTCTTACTACTATCTGGTTTCCAATACAAAATGCAGCCGTTTATTTACTTGAAATCTTGAAATGCAGTTTCTTAAGGCCTCGGCAAGTAGAAGCCGTCGCCGTCGCCGTGGCTTGTTCTTAGTGCTTACTCGTTTTACATTTGCTTAATTTCGTTAAAACTCAGTGTATTAGCCTATTGGAACGCTATGCTCTTCAAGAACTTTTTTTATACGGAATAATTCGTCAAAATTTTGGGCACGAAGTGAACTTCGGCGCAGATTTCCCAACCGACCTACGCCAACTGGTCAAACACTAAGACGTTTAGTCGCTCGCCTCGAAGAGACACCGTCGACCAGACGACATTCCACGCAATTGACCACTACACGCTTGTCTCTGCAGTGCATTTTGGTGAAAGACTTGAAAATGTGCAGGACTACTGCCTGCAGACCGTTTCAAATACGCTTACCATCTCCCAAATCGCAATGATGCAGCGGACAATTTTTGGTCGAAATTTATCATGAGCGACGAGATTCACTTTCATCTGCACGGATACATAAACAAGCAAAACTGGCGCTTCACGGGCACTAAGAATCCATGTGTCATTCACGAAAAGCCATTACATCCACTCAAAGTCACTGCACGGTGCGTCATTTGTGGCGGAATTGACATCGAGCCTTACTTTTTCTAGAATGCCGCGGGTAACACGGTTACTGTGGTTAGTGAGTGATACAGATCCATGATCAACGAGTTTTTATTACCGCAAATTGATGAATTGGGACTGGAGGACATGTGGTGCCAACAAGACGTTGCAACTGCTCACACAGCATGCGCGACAATGGCCATTTAGAAGGATGCGTTTTCGATTCGCATAGTGTCTCGTTTGGGCGATTGGCACTGGCCGGTAAGATGGCCCAATTTGACCGCTTCAGACTTCAATATTTCGCTTTCATGTTTTTTTGTATGGTGTGTTGTAAAATTTCTCGTGAAATGTTGCCCTTAGTACTGACCTTAAGGCTGGTACTTAAATCGTTCCCGTGAAAAATACTTGTATTGAGCAACGTCCATTTGTTTCGCTGCGAAATGGGCCAGCAACATGTCAGTGTTGATTACTCTATTTTTCTCAGAGTTTTTACGCTAAAAATCTTTTATTTCAGAGAAATTTAATAAGAGTTGACACCATTGATAATATCGTTTCACTGGTCGTTACATTTTTCTTACGTATTTTAATGTAAAAATCATAAATGTCAAGCATGTCTAGACTCTAGCATTTTATGAAACGCTAATGCGTTCGCCTAATAAACGAACTGTTGTCGCCGACGCTTAAGTAGCGCTAAAAATAGTAGCTTTTGTGTTTCAATAACAACTATCCCCAACAATTGTAGTCGACAGATGTAGAATAAATAAACTTTCTTACGGAGATGAATAAATTGTATAAATAAGTCTTAGGTTAGGTTAGGTAGATGTGGGTGTCACCATTGTCACAAATAATCTAGTGAGGACCCTTGTGGTACTTGTAAATTGACCTGGTATAGTTAAGGGACGTTGAAGCCTCATGATACCTCATTCCGATATTCCACAATGTAAATGAAGAAGAGACGTACATTAGAGTCTGGCGAATCAATTCAGCTTTCATACTCATACAAAAGCCATGAAGTAAGATCCTAGATATTGTTTCCTCACAGCTTCTGCATGAGCTGAGATACCAATTCTAGATACGTGCTTGCTATTAAACAGTGGCCAGTGATCAAGCTACTAGCACAGAGATATCTTATCTAGGAATAGATACCAAGTTTAGTGTACGATTCAGGTCATAACTTCGCCATACTTGCCGGCTGATCCTGTATTTTTTGCATCCAAACTATCTATCATTCGCATGTCTGAGAGCTTTGGTTTTAAGCATGAGCTTTTATGCAGAAAGAGGCATACCCACATGCCCCATATCATGTGGAATAGGTATGGTAGTAGCTAATCTTGCAAGATCATCCGCACTATGATTCCCTGGAATGTTTCTGTGCCCGGCACCCATATAATGTGGATATCGAACTGTTTGGCCGTCTCATTTAGAAATGCACGAGTTGTGAGCAGTTCTTGAAGCCAGGAATACAAATTGATTTATAGTAGCCTGTCTGTCGGAGATGTTAATACCAACATCTCCGATTGCCATGACTTCTGCCTGAAATACACTACAATTGTCTTGTAGCCCAGCTCTTTAAAATGGACTACAAACCCTGTGTATGTCATCTAGTTTTGAGCCATCAGTCTAGAAACCTAAATACCTTCTACAACCTGGTATGCGTCCCTTCCAGTCCTGCCTATTCGGGATGTGAAGTAGTTTCTCGCAAAGGTTGAAGTGGGTGTTATACAGTCGACTTTTATTGTGGTTATTGTCCTCGGCGGATTGCCGACGTTGCAGCCATTTGCCTTCCCAACAAATCTAGTGGTAACAGATGGAGGACAACCCGTGATACACACCAGTGCAATTCGCTGAAATTTTGTCAACAGACTAGATATCAAGAATCAGTCACCAAACGACAATGCCGAAGAGCCATATATCCAGTAAACTATTTTTGTCCTCGGATGGCTATTATACACTAATATGTAAATAATACATAACTCTTAGAAAAATACATACATATGTATGTATATTCCAGCACAGACTTTCACAAAATTTATTTTTATCGAATGAGAACCATAAAGCAATGAGGTGCTATCTTTCTAATCATGGTGAGGTCGGTGCGATTGGTGTAAATTGACTAACACCAGGTGGAGTTACAAGAATTGTCACGTCGTTTTGGTTGAGAACTGTGAAATTTAAAGCTATTTTGGACTTTTTTGATATCATTTAGTATATATGTCATGTTAGTATATATTGTGTTGCATTTAACACAATAATTTTAACACACAAAACGAAATGCCGTTGTTGTTTTCATGTTAGTTGTTTTGAAACATTGACTCTATCTGGTATTATATAAGCAATACTTTTCAACATGCAACGTCCATATGCAACCAAGCCTAATCTCATAAATTTACCGAGATAAGTTGTTACTCTAGGTATAGAATTACTCTATGATGAGACTAAAACATTGCTGGTATTTTATAAAACGCTAGAAGTAAATGTCGGTAGTGATTGACAGAACCTTACGTTATAAAAGATATCAAAATCAGTGAAGTGATTGCAAGTGACTACTTGAGTTTTATAAAATGACACGGTTACCGTATATGGGTATAGAAAAGAAATCCACGATTTAAAGTGAAATGTGAACGAAGTTTGTAATGTTTTTTCCGCACAATTTCTATATTCGATTTGAAAAGAAGTGCATCACAAAAGCCTATCTCAATCGATACAAATTCTACTAGTGTTCTGAAAATTTAAATAAACCAGATATTAGCTTATACAGATTTGTATATTTGTGGCTGCTTTCGACTGAACTTTAAACGATATCATATAAATAACATTTGCATTCATCTTAAAGTCGATCAGTTAATTCTGTAAGCTCTAACTGGAAGCCTCTTTAGCAACAATGAAATTGTACTACTTCTTACTTGTTGTGTTGACTTTTAGCGCCTTGGCTTATGGTAAATTCTAAAAACATATTGATGGTATATGAGTATTTTAAAAACGGTTTCATAAATTTCTCCTTATAGGTGAAGAGACATGTGAAGATGGCGGTAACATCATACAAAAAGGTGCACTTTATTATCCACCTGGTCAATGTACGGAATTGAAATGTATAGGTGTTGGTCTGTTACCTACAATGTAAGTATGACAATTATTAAACTAAGTTTATTACAATTGAAATTAATTTCGTTCGATAAAGCATACCGCACACACATCGCAATCTCTCATAATTTTTGATTTTATGGCTCTTTATTTTCGAGTATTTTCATATATATTTTATCCACACAAGAACAGTTTTTTCTTTTTACAGAAAATTTCCACATTTCGACTTATGACTTATTTTGTAGTTTGTGCGCGCCTTGTTTTGACATGTAGAATCAGCTGGTTAGCTGAGCGTACACCATGAAATAATATTTTCTATTCACTGTTTACACTAATGACGATTAAACGAATTTAAAGTGTATATATATGTATATACTATTACGATTTTCGGATAATCACATTGTATGTGAACTAGAGTTGGGTAGTTCATGAGCTATGTGACCAGACACCACCCTCATATACATAATGCACATATTCGATGTGACGAGTGTATTCGTAATTGTTAAGTCCGAGCACCTTAAATGAACGAGTTCGAAAACTAGTGAACGAGTTCGAGAACTAGTGAAAGAGTTCGACACAAGTCTAATGTGAACAATATAGTATATAGTGGTGTCCTTTGAAATGTTCTTTGTCCATCTCCCACACTCTTCCGCATGATCAACGATAGAATTTCTAACTTGTATTCCGCATAAACGCGTTGTATTTTAAGCTGTCAGCATTTTACTTTTACTTCACTGGTTCTCTTGCCAGTGACTATCGGCGTTCTGTTCTGGCGTTTTATGAAATACCAATAATCATCAGTCAGTTAAGTTGTCATTCGAAAACAGTATATTTTGTGAAATTTACAAAAAGTTTTACGAAAATCATTGGTGTAATTTATTTTCCTATGAGTTATTTATATATTCCACGACAATAGGTCGGCAACTATTTATCAGTGACAATTGTCATGAAACGCAGAAATTACAAAATACCATTTTGTCTGCGTTACGTTCGAGTTGGCATTAATTATTGTTCACGTAACGAAAGTATTTACGTTTTATAAAATGGCATGGAATATATTTATATATTCAACATTAGACGTAGTTTGTCCTCCCGAACCAGCAACTATGCATGAGGAACCGCTTAATGTCGCTTAGCTCCCCATACAAAGTGGTAAACAATTACTTTAACAATATATGTCAAAATCAGCTGATGTAAACAAAGTGAAAATTTAAATTTAATTTCAATTGTGTTAAATTTAGTGGTCATAAAGAAGAATGAAGCCGATTTTTGTAAAGCCCTGGAATATTTAAAAAATTGTTTTCGTAAATAAACTCATCTACTTTATTACAAATTCGTTGAACCTTTACGAACAAACTAATAATGTAAACCGAAATATAAACAAACTGCGACATATTAGCCACGAACAAAATAAAAACAATGAAATCAGCTGTGCTACTGATATAACCTGAATGAATAAATCTGGCATTTATGTTTTATAAACTGTCAGGGTAAAATTGCGCCTCCACTATGTATGATAAACACCACAGCTTTCTCAATACAAAATCGAAACAAAAATCAGCTGAGTTCTGTCAGAAATAATGATTCACGGTAATTTTCAACATCATTTCTTGACCGAATTAAGAACCTGACGAATGATTTTTGCTAAAATATTTATTGTTTATGGTACATTTTACATAAATATTAATGAATATCTTTCGGTAAGCACTTACTTTGTTTAGTATGCGATTTCTGAAATGGCAAGTGATGTGAATGTGACTTGTATGATAACGCCGATAGTGTTAATCACGATATGTGGAGATATAGCTTTGGTTTTGATTTTATATAAGGGGAAACTACCTCTGTTCTTCCAAAAATCACGTTTAGGAGTTAATCACACTCAGTGGATATCCAGCCTTAGATAATTATCATAAAACTCATGCATAAAAGAACAATTTGGAAACAAAGTTGTTATCTCTCATAGTATTATAAATAACTTAGAAATATTTTAAATTATTCTCTTAATTTAATATTTAATTTCAATTTAATTTAATATTCTTTTAATTTTAATATTTTACTTATTTTTCAATTTTCAGTTGCCCTAGTATTTATGCTCCCCCTAATTGCCAACTCATTCCCCAAGACAACTCTAAAAAGTTCCCTGATTGTTGTCCAACATTCGATTGTAAATGATTAGCTTAAAATCCTTTTAAATAAATGTTTATATATAACGAAATCGTGAACTTAATTTCCAAATTATATACATATATGACAGATTTAAATAGTTGTGTACGTGAAACGTTTGCCTTAAACGCACATCCCAGCGAAAGGAAAAAAGAGGTAACCCTATGATTTCATATACCTGATTCACTCCGTCTTTGGGATTTGGATTTAATTTGCGGCAAAACGACGTTGAAAACTGCCATAAAACTCCGGGTCATTTCCTACCGAAGCTTCTCACTGAACACATTGCATGCAAATGTGAAAGAAATTTAAAGAGTGGTTCCAATTGCTAATGTTAGGTCAGTTTTGAGCATACATGGGGCAAATTAATTATGTGGCAATTATAATTTGCAATTTAATTTCAATTATAAATGCAAATTGAAAAAATTAAATACTACTAAATTGTACGTATTTTACAAGCATTTGTTTTATGTTTGGCTATTTTGGCTGTGCGTTTTTCATACTTTTGCAAACGCGTTTCAAGCCAAAAGTACAAAACACATCAACTGGGAGTAAATTTTCACAATTAAATCGATTAAAAAAAAGGGATATTCAGTGAAAAAATTAAAATGTAATGAAGTGTTAGAGTAAAATTATTTGTGTAGATCCCAATTAACACACAAATTGTTAAAATTCAATATTTGCCTCATTCTCTATATGTCTTCAAGTCTTCCACGAACTTTTTTCGAACATAAAACAGCTCAACTCTTTCAACTCTTGTTGATATTACTCTGCGAGTCTTAACACGGACTTTAGGTAGCATTTTAGATGTGATCAAATCATTTCGAAAATATGTATTGATAGACCCAGTTTTGGTATATTTGTTGAAAGTAAATAAAATAACCAGACAGACAGTAATTTTAATTATTGAACATTTTAATTTCTTAGTACTTACGCTAAGTTAATAGCAAAAAAGCAGCGCGACAAAATTAATGCCCAATTGAAGATGCAAATCAGCAAATATACTGAATAAATAACTATATTTGTCATTCAATAAAAAACAATTATTGTATGATAGTCAGTTATTTTTGAATTTGGTATAAATACATATGTAAGTTAAAATTTGTTAAAATTCTAAAACAGTTGAGTACTAATTCTTGATCCGAAAACAACCAAAATGAAATTCTTCGCTTTTGTCATCTTAATATTGACCATTTTCGCTTTCGCCTGGGGTATAATTCGATTTAGTTTACAAAATTTGTTATAAATTTAAACATTATTACATTTCTAAAATACTTTAGCCGATGGGACTTGCACCATTGGTGGCAAAACGATCAATGTAGGAAAAACTCATCAACCATCTGGCAAATGTGAAGAAATCCTATGTGAAGCAGAAGGAAATATTTCCGCTAAAACGTAAGTACTGTAGGGGAAGGATAATATTTAGTTTTAAAACAATATTGCTAAATATTTGGACCTTCTTCATGGTAGTTTTCATCGACCTTCAAATAGTGCAACCAGTCAAGGCTTCACGTTGTAATTGAATATTCGCAATGGAATTTTATTGCGATAGATTTTATATCGATTAAGGAATCGAACACTGGCTTTACTTATCCGATTGTTTATGTCCGTTGTGGTTCGATCATGCTTGGTAATCGTGCAACCCAAACAGCTGTTAGGTTATACATCTTCATTTAGCAACCCATCAAATATTAATGGAGTATTCAGCTCTGTGCGTGTACGCGTTAGCTTTGTGTTCTTAACATTTATTCTCAATCCCATACATTTCTGCAATTTTCAGAGAGTCTGTTTAACTTGGTCATAATGGCCACAGAGTTCTGGACCGTCAGACATACATATGTATGTCATCTGCGTAGTCGATGTCATTCAGGTGCCCATACATATTTCACTGATTGCCGAATGAACCTTTTGTAAAGGATTCGTCCGTAATCTCATCAATAAGTAGAATGTGGGGGACAGGATATATCCTTATCTAACGCCCCCAAATATGGCGAAATGTTGGATAACCTTAGAACGAACTTTCCTTAAAACGCACTTCATATGCTGAAGCATTCCCTAGCTCCCAAATAATGAATACTATCTTGCTCGGCATCCCCTTGTTAGTCAAGGTGGAGCACATTACTATCGAAAGTTTGTTTCAAATCTGCTGAAAGTTGGTACAGAGGCGATATTATTTCAACATATTTACTGGATCAGCACATGAACAAACCTGTCTAATCGTTACGAACAATTTTCTCCAAAACTGGCGAGAAGCTCTGATTTATAAGGGTCGCCTTTACCATTGCATTCAGCACGAACCTCAATGGCAGTTTCATGCAGAGTTTGAACAATGCCTGACCAATTTTTTTGACATTTGGTTCAAGAGAGAGATCGTACAACTTTGGCCGTGGTTGGTTCTGAAGATAGTCCACATTGTTTTACGAATTTGCCTCTAATAACGCTATCAGCCACTGGATGGAGACGTTAGGTACCTACTAAGAGTTTGTGGTACGTAGATATCAATATCAGCACAACGTATAGATTTGACGTCCAGTAGGGCACCCAAACACATCTTGTTCACAAGTATATATGGTAAATTTGATTGTACCTTACTGATTTTATCATGTCCACGTTCATACCATGAAATATTCGAACAACAAAAGTGGATTATACGTCGGGACAGAGCACCATTAATTGTTATTACCCGACCAGCGGCATTTTCAAACAAGAATGGTGCGTTCATGGCCCCAGCCCAAAATCTACACCAAACAGTGACACGATGTTGATACATTTGTTTCTCAACAATCACTCGTGCATTTCTTTAACCCCAAATTGGATAATTTTGACGATTAACGAACCCAATAGGTTAAAAGCCAGTAAGTTGAAAGTGAGCCTGAATTATTTTCAAAGTATTTCTCAACAATGAAAACCCGTTCATTAATTAAGCGTTCCATTTTTAATTATCCTGAGCTGCCAGCTGTCACGCTATCCTTCTACTTCAATAACAAACCTTTACCGCACACATGACAGGAAATTCAAATCTTGGGATAATTTTCGAAAACCCTTTATAGTTTCCATTGCTATAAAAGCTTACTCATTTCAAAATGTCACAGTAAAAAACAGCTGATTTATTTGTATAGGAAAACAGATGTTTAACAGAAATCAACTATGGTTTAATCTAATCTTCTTTATCCAATTGGTTCTTTAATACATTGAATTTCCGGTTCTATAGGATTTATTGTAGCAAAAATGTTGTATTAATCAGATTCTGCAGAAGGTTCTTAATCGTATCCAGGTTTGTCTTATTTTGAATTATTTGTCTTTCAGTTGTCCTCCTCTGGCTGGGCCCTTTACTTGTACCACGGTCAAAGGAGATGTTTCGAAGCCTTTTCCAAACTGTTGTGATACCCTTGACTGCAGACCAGGCAAATAAGAATGTGATGACATCGAGTATTATAAGGAATACGAATTAATTCATATGGTGTAGGTGATTCCAAGACCAGATAATACACTTATCTATTATGCGACAAAGTCAAAAATTTCGTTTGTATTCCAAATAAAATTTGAAATAAACAACAGTTTTCGATTAAATTATTTAAAATTGTGTAGATTTTCTAGTTGACTATACGAACAATTGTGGATTGAAAAATAAAATTTGATTAACGATTAAACATGTGTAGTTTGAACTCAGAATATATATTATAGGTTAATAGTTGATTGCCAGTAAAATGAAACGATGATGATGATGGAAAATCATCTTTGATCAACCATCAAATATAATTTAAACACCAAAATAATATTTATATTAATAATTGATTTCTGTTTAAGCAACCAAATTATATCATTTAAACTATGATCAAGTGACCATATGATTTTGACAGAAAACGAAAAGAAGAATAAGAACCAAAGCTACTTTAATTATTAATGTGAAAAATTAAACTCATTATCTTGGTGGAAATAACAAAAGAAACATAATTTCACTCGTAGTATAGTTAGAACCGCATTTCTTCTCAAACATAACAAAATCTCATTAAATACATATTTTATATTTTAACAATTTACTTTTGATCCCATAAACGAAATTAGAAAAAGATTATTTTATTCGTCGAAGGTTTGTGCAAGCAAATGAGAGATATTCGACGAAAATTAACTGGAGTTATTCAGTTGTTTTTGAATTATGTTTGATCTGTCTTTAAATACGAAAAGCGATTAGCAGTGCTTTATCAAATAATCTTACTACCTATATGGCAACAGTGGCAATGCTACGAAAAATAACCGGTATTCTATTATAGGCTAATCGTGACAATGCTGACACCATTTGCAAACGAAAACTGAAGTGATTAAATACAAAATATTTAATGAAATTGGAAAGTATTTCAACAGAAATTAAGTTCTAACTGCACTAGGAGTTAAATGATATGTTTTTATTGTTATTTCAACTAGTATTGTAATTAAAGAAGATTTGTGTTTGTTCTTCTTCTTGTTTTCTGTCAAAATCATATGGTCACTTGATCGTAGTTTAAATGTAATTTAAACCTACAAAATTAATTTTTCAGGAAATGTTGATTTTAGTACGGGCCTTTAATATAGAAAATTGGTTATAATATTTAGCCATGAAGAGGATATACATTTCGATGTGTGTCATTTTATTAATATTTGTATTAATATATTTTTTGTAATGTGACAATATAATATTACAATGATATATACTTATACAATGTGTATTAACATTTCTGATGTGCGCAACATTTAGGATATTCCTTGGTATTGTCCTGGGGTATATATTTGCAGGGTTTCAATGAGTCTATGGTGGGACAGCTGTAAAAGAGTAAGGAAGTTAATGAAATGTCTTTGTAGCAATTAGATAAATTTGCTTTCACTACAAAACAGAACTGGTCTAGGCTACTTTTTCTCTTAGAAAACTCAAGCATTCCAATCATATTTCTAATATTCAGTATATGTACATTAATTGTAAATTAGTACCATTCCGTATTCATTTGAAAACCCAATTTGATTTCAAAATCTAAATAGTTTTAACGTAACATAAATATAATCAAACTGATAATTGTTGATTCAAGATAAGTATCATTCTATATCTTTATTGAAATGAGATGAGGATCTGGGATTAGATTCAAAATAGCTTTACGATTTTCATTAAGATGCATTTGGGAAATCTTGAATTTGAAACCTATATCTCTATTTAATAGACCCATTAAATGGCCTTGAGCTTGAAAAAATAATTATCAGTTCTAATAAACCAGACCAGGAATAATAAAAAACAAAAACACGCAACTGATAATCTGCAGTAAAATTTGACCTCAGATCATTTGCATTTTTATAGAAATCATATCTATTACGCACCTCTTTGCTATCATTCCATTTTTGCCATAACATTCATATAGTTCACATTTACCCTGTGGTTGATAAGTTTGGCCCTTATTGAAAGTTCTGCCATCCTTGGTACATTGCTCAACGGCTGTAGTATAAATTTTAAATTAAATGTCTTAAACTTCAACCAAATATTGAATACTTTACCTTGAACCAACCCAAAAATGGCTACAATTATGGCGATTAGAGCAAATAATTTCATTTTAAACAAGATTCCACAAATGTTCTCTCACTGACGTCCAAAATTCAACTGAAATTTGTCTGATGCTAAGACATTAAACAATCAAAAGTGATGCAAAGAAGACAGACTTCAAAGCTTTCATTGTTGTTGTTTGGATTTGTTACTGTGGATTGATGCTGATTGTTGTTGACGAAATACAAAAATTTAAATAATTAAGAATTGTACTTTTAATTTAGAAATATTAAGTGATAACATGATTTTGTGACATACAGAATCACTCGAATCCCGGTTCCAAAGTATTTACACAACTAAATTAAAGACCAACCCAATTTAAATACGCAGTAACATTTTGAAATATGTAGTGTTGTTTTTTTTTTGAAATTTCTCATTTATTTCTATATTATAAGGATCATCATCTATACAATACACAAATAGTTATTTTTTCAAAATAATTTCTCTACATTACATTTTGGTATAGAATTTGTTGCCTTTGCTGGATACAAAAAAGAAAATCGTATACTCTTTTTATACAATGAAAGGAATGAGTTATTTTCAACATTGTCACTATATAGTATATGTATCTCTGTATGTATTAATGTATATTTATTATATATGTATGTATATATATTCGATTTTGTCTTTGATAAAAGCTAACTTGGTTTTATTTATTTTTCTTTTGGTATTTTGTAAATGTGGAAACAATCAATTGTACAAATATTCTGGTGTATACAGTATATAAATTTAGAATACCTGAGCTAATCTATGATGCACATAGCAAATAATAGGCTTATTCAATACTGAAACTAAACTAAAAGTTACGATTTAAAATATATATTGGGATTTCGATTCGATTATTTGAGGGGAATGTGTGTTCCCTTGTAAAAAAAGGCTATTTCGAGGTATTTTATTTTCAATACTACAACTACTTCGCAATAGTGATGTTTTGGAAATATATCTTTCATCATTAACAGTTTTACAAAGTACCTTGAAAGAGAAATAGTTTTTCTTTTCAACAAGTTAGTATGATACTGATTGTTAAGGGAAACTAAGAACGTTACATTTTCTCAAATGAATCTATATAAAATTCTTTCGGTAAATTTATAACTAGCAAACTGAGTTAATAGAAACCGAACCAAAGTAACCGCACCTCAAAGAACAATTTCAGTACCACAATTAAGATTTCTAGCAAAATTTGTACACATTTAATTGGAACCTATACGGATGCATGAAAGACGACTGCATTTTAGAAATGGTTTGTGGTGACACATTATATACAAAATAGCTTTTGGTCCCGTTTAAGTTTACTTTAAAGACCGATTCTTAAAAATTGTTATGACATTGGAACATATTGGAATAATGTTTAAGTGTATTTGGAGTTTGAAATCCAATGACGATAAAGTTTAATGCTTCGACTGATGAATGTGCAGTGGTTTGTAAGTTTGCTCCTCAGTGTCTACAAATCAATCGTTTTAGTCCATGTTTCTTGTATGATTATATTCGATTGTCGATCTATTTTATGGTAATTATTTCGAGTGATAAAAGGCTTATTTTAGAAATATTTAGGTTCATATAATGTCGCTTGATTTGCAGAGCTGTTTGCGTCAAATATTGTCCAGTTGCTGTCCCATACCTTTTGTATTAGATCGTTTAATGTATACTTTGTTAAAATTAACATCGCCTTACGCGCAGGTAATTTTGCATCAATTTCAGTTTCGCCCTCTCATAAGGGTTCCGTCCTTCTCTCTATAGACTGTTCCTACACATTGCTCTTTTGTAACATACCCATGGTAGTAATATTCCTTTGGTTTCAATTGTTCAAACGATAAAGCAACTTATTATTCCATTGAATCTCTTTCCCTCGATCAAGTCAAGTGATTATAAAATTATAAAAAACAAACAATGGGAAGGGAAATCATATTTCAATCAAAACTAAATATAAAACTATAATCTAACTTATAACAACATAGATACATGAGAACAAAACCAAAAGTAAAATCAAATGACCTATAAAAACTAATTCTTAATAAAACTATCAGTAGTACTTGTTGTTGTTGTTGCTGTTAACGAGATGCTTGCTGCGAGGACTTCCGCCTCCACCCTATTCACCAGATCAACACCCGGTGTTAGTGAATCTCATTGACGCGCCGACCTTTCCGTTTCCATTAGGCATTCACGCACCAGTATGCGAGCATGTACAATGCCTCTTTTCAATCGCTCCGTTGATGTTCGCGAGCCAGTGTAGGTGGGCCTAATATCGCGGCCCATTTCCTCGATTACCGCCAACAGTTGGGCATATTTGGTCAAGCCGTTATTAAGGCCACTACTGCTGGGTAGATTGGCAATGCTTGTCATTTGTGTGCTAGAGTTCGACGACAAATGAGAACTTAAGATAACAGGAGATGATGATTGTGGATACTTAAGCTGGGACTGCTGTGACCCGTTTGAGTTCAAATTACTGTTCGTTTGCGAAGACCGCGGAGCTGCAGGTGTCAATGTAATGGAGGGGGAAGCCGTAGTATTCGCTTGTTGCTGCAGCAAAGCCAACTGGGCCTGAAGCTGTTGGGTGTACTGCAAAGCTGCGGCAGCCACTGCAGCATTATTTCCTCCACCACTGGTCACTGCGGCAACAACATTACTCAGCTGCTTCTGGTATTCACGTTCCCGTTTTGATGTATACAAATCCCTGCTACTCGACGAATGACCCACTGAGTCTCCCCTATCATTGTGATGGCGATCGCGAGGCGTATGATGTATAGCTGAGATTTGTATCTGTGGCTGCTGTTCGCGTTGTTCACGCTGCTGCTGGTAATTGTAAAAGTTTTGCACTTGCGAACGAGGTATTGGGGTCACTGTGACGTCACTTAACTTGGATTCTACAGCTTGTATGTCCATGATATCCATTTTTGTAGTCGCTGATGCCTTTCAAACGTCAGTGGTTCTAATAGATTTATTCCAACTTGTCGTTATTAATGAAATATTTGGTTAAAATTTGGTATAAACAAATAACTGGACTCTTTTGGTTACTTTTAGTGGTAGAAAAAATTGTTTCTTTTTAACAAGAGTTTAATGTGTTTTTTCTAAGTCTTCTTCTGCTTATGTTTCTTTCTAATGTCAAGTGTGAAAAATGAAAATAAGCGAAATCAACATTAGTGTTGATAAGTCAACGGGTAACCGAGTTATTGCTTTGCTTATTTACATCAATTTTTGTATTCAACGTGCAAAAACTATGTACTAAATTAAGGTCCAATTAGTCTTGACGGTTGACGGTAAACGATCAGCTGTTTGAGTTGGGGTTTCATTTTGCGTGTGTTAGAGAGAGACAACTAAAATTGACGGTTTACGGTTGCTGAATAAACCGTCAGCCGTCAAGACCGATCAGCTGTTATTGTTATTGCTTTTACTTCGACATTTTGTGAGCGGCAATACACAATTACACGGCAACCACAATTTTCCTTTTATTTTTCATTTTTTTATTTGACACAATCACTTTCTAACACAAAACTCATGCATGCAAATTATATTTTGCACAAATGCTCTTCGATCAGTTTTTTTGGTTTTGTTTTGTCTTTCTACCGCCTAACCGTCATGACCGCGCAATATTAAGTAGAACGTCAATCGTCAACCGTCGAGACTAATTGGACCTTTAGACAGTCAAAGCTTATCTCGAGTGGAAAGCCAATGATGCCAACAAAGAAAACGAGTGAAGCGTTACGTATCTCTGCTCTTTCTCTTACTTTCTTGTTTGAATATTTCTATACGAGCAGTTTTTTTGTTAATGTTATTCTATATAACTATACAAATTCCAACCGAGTTTAAGTAAAATTACATAAAGTATGAAATAATCAAGATATAACGCGAGGGAAAAATTGCGCTTGAGTGAATTGCGTCGACTTTTTGTTTCTCATTTCATAAACCAATTATAAAGAAGACAGTCAAAAGTTCCCTCCACTCGAGTGCCAACAAAGAATACGAGTGAAGCGTTACATTTTTCTGTCTCACGAGCAGTTTGTTGATAATGTTATTGTATATAACTATACAAACTCCAACCATGTTTAAGTAAAATTAAATAAAGTATCAAATAATCAACATATAACGCAAAAGAGAAATGCGTTTGAGTGAATTATGCCGACTTTTTGGTTCTCTTTTACGAGGATTGCCAAATTGCGCACAACTTCTGGTCGTCGACGGAGAGTATGAAATGAAACGTCAGATGAGAGAATTAATGTGGCTATACTAAATTCTTCTATGATTACCTCTATCTGGTATTATTGAACCTATGCTTTCCACCGTCCAATGTTCCGTTGCAACCATGCCTATCCTGGCGTTTACACGGGCCAGTTTTGCTCCGACAGTAGAAATACATTCACACATTTTTACTACCACACTTACACTTCACTCACTTGCCTCGCCACTGTCTCTGATTTTTCAACGACAGTAACTTCGGCAAGAGATTTGACACAAGCGGCCAGATCATGGCTGAACTAGTAGAGGTTGGCGCATTAGAACATCTGATTTTGCTTTCTTATGATAAATTCAGTGTATTTTGTTGTTGTACTTTTTTGTTTACTGTGTTTGTTCATATGGATCTGTGTTGAATTTGACGGTTAGAGTCATGAAACAAAAAGTAAAAGGCTGTTGTTGGTTCACACAATTACAACAAATCCTACTACGTCAACCTCTACTAGTTCAGCCATCAGTCATATCGGTGACGTTTAAAACTGTACTGTGTTTATAACTGGACGCGTACGTCACACAAACAAGTTTTCTCTTTGTGACAACTAATACATATTCTCAACATATTCTCAAAAAAGGCACAGGTGACTAGTTGCAAATTTGATACAAGATAGGATGTGAAGCAGAAAGAACGATAGGTGAACTAAAAAAACTAACTTTAAATTTGATTTTATTGGCACTTATTCATTAACTTTATATGCAATAAATGAATTTTGCTTTGAACGAACACAACAATTTTCGTTTATTTTTATTTGTAAATTCTGCCATTAATAAAAACTGTATTAAAAAAAGAGGGTTTCGATGACGCAGCTGATAGATGTCTATAAATAGATAGTGGTGGATATTAAATTCCAGGCCACTTTTCTTGATGGCGCAGAAATGTCCAAATTTCTCAGTCAAGGAATATAAAATAAAAAACCATTTAATCAAGACGTTTTTGTGTTGTCAAAAAATTAGAAAAGTACTATTCAAAGTCTCTTTGCCCTCAAAAACTTTAAAATCAAAGTACGTATTAAGCAAAAACAAAGTACAGAAAATGTGCACAATTACCAATGGTTTAAAATTTTTTGTACTTTTCAATTAAAATATACGAATTATAATTGCATTAATTTCCGCCAAGTTTGTGTATTAATACGAGGAATAAACAATACGCTAGGCAAATACCTAAACAAGGACGGAAAGCGTTGAAACATTCACAATAGATTTTGAATGCGTTTATTCTTATGAGAGCTCCCGAAATAGCGCTGACGAAAACTTTGAAAGAGAGCAAGTAAATCAAAAAAGAAGATCGTACAAAAACAACAGTAAAAAAGAGAGAAAATAAATAATTGAAACAAAATATAAAAGTGTAATAATCGTAAACAAAACCTTTAATATACATATGTTTTATGCTATATTATTGTCTAAATACTTATTTTATTTTTGAGCGTATTTCAGGATAGCAAGCGTAATAACAAACTGAAATAATAACAACAATCTGAAATTACGCTTTCCGATTAATGGCTTCGAAATGAATTTAATATTATTTTGGTATTAATGAGCACATATCTTTTGTATCTTATTACGATATGAATACGACATATGTAGACACAAACATGCACATTAATCTAACGCTGCAGCCACACTTTCAAGTTTTGTACACAAACTGCTTGTCAAAATTTATGTGAATTGATAGCTGTGACGTTTGTAGGCTGCACGCAACTTGAAAGCAATATTCATGTTCCATAAAACTGCATAGCTTCTGTACAGCTTTATGAATCGCAACATATCATTATATTTATTACCTCTACTCACAAACATTTTTAATTATTTATATTTTAATATTTGTAAAAGTAGAAATCAAACAATTATGACGGCTGAATATTTGTAAGGAAAACGAGAAACTGTTCATAACAAATGTAATAAGCTGTTTTCTTGAAAGAAAATTGAAACACGACTCGAAAGAGAAATTGAATGCAAGTTCCCATAGAGTAAATATGGGTAGAGAAAATCTTTCACTCACCAAATTTCTGACATTTGTCCTCGTGTGATGTATACGTTTGATGTTGAAAAGAATTGCTTTACTAATAACAGATAGAGGCAATGGTTCAAAACAACGAACAAAATAACAACAACGGCATTTCGTTTTGTGTTTTAAAATGAATGTGTTAAATACAACACAAATGTATGCTAACAATAACAGTCAATAAAAAAGTTTAAAACACATTTAAATTTCACAGTTTTTCACCAAAATGGCATGAAAAATTAAAGCAAGAAGTTATTGTAATTCCACCTGGTGTATATCACTTTTCGTCAAACATCTCTCTATCACACCGACCGCATCACGAAGAGTGTGAAAGGAAACGTCAGATGAGACAAATAGCGGCTCTACTATAAATTTACTCTATGCAAGTTCCTTTCAATTTTTAAAAGTGTGAGTGTATTAGTAAAAAAGTGTGAATGCATCGAAACTTGAAAGCCAAAAATTGACCGTGTAACCCCCGTGTAATGGCTCGAGTATTCCTCACAGTAAGACCGTTTTTATTTATACCGATTAGTCCATGGCTGAATAAGTTAGATAGAAAGAAGCAGGACATTTGACGTTTCAATTTACAAATTCATACGAATTTTCTATTTGTATGCTTTGGTTTACTTTTATTGTAGGTATAATATATGTATATACTTGTATTTGACAACTGTTAACTACTGATCTAACCTGTTATAAATAATTGAATCACGAATTAGTCCTTGTAGGAAATAGTATATTCTTATTGGAACCTGGCATCTCGTATTCAGCGCTGGTAACACCGGAGCAAATTATAGTATTAAATTATAATATTAACACATAAGAACTATCGACCATTTAGATTCTTAATAAATTCTCTTAATTCACTAGGAACGTCCGCGAATTTTAGCTCTTTGATGGTCACTCAAGCAATTTTCTATCTTTGGCTTAGCCTGTTGCACTTTGTCTTTGCTTATTAAACACCACCAAACACACACACGCACACGCACTACAGTAGTAATCGGTCGTATTGCAAATATGCTAACAATCAAAATACTCGCGTTGTAAACACACACAAATTGAACTTATTTATGTTATTACACTTGAAATAATAAAATTATTAACTTTACAATGGGAATATCACGATTGCAAATAATTGTCTTCTAATCGCGTCGATCGCGCCGGAACTCATGTCAAAAACTAACAGTTTTTTGGTATTTACCAGTATTTACTCTTTTTCATATTCTAGGAGTCCTTCAGTGTTGCCAGAAGTTGACGAAAGAAACATGCTAAAAAAAGTGCAATTTAAAAAAAAATGCCAAAAGAAAAAAAATTGCTATACTGCCTCCATTTTTGGGCATTATTTTCGATAAATGCAATTGCTTTACAATGCAGTGTGTAATTAGCAAAACAAAAAAAATCAGAAAATGCGCATTATTTTCGATAAAACTCGTCATTTCTTAGAATATACATATTTTTTCAAGCTGATTTCCTTAGTTTAAAACTAATTTTAAGTCCATACTCGAACTTAAACTAAATTTTTAAATTGTATTTATATAAATAAAATAAGTTATGACATATTGCAAAATTAGACAAACAATCAGTTCTTTTGCAATCATGAAAAGTACAGGATACATAGATAATTTGGGCTGGTGTCAATTACTGGTTTCAATTTGAATTTTATGACCGATTTTGTAAGTTTTAGTTAATGTATGAGAAGTTCATACTACATTTCTAATTGAAAAATCAACCATTTTTCAATTAAAAATATGTTCCTGACCTTGTAAGCTTCTAGTATGAACCACTCATACATTAAGTAAAATATTTTAAATGTTTTTACTAAAAACTAAATTATGTTCTTGCTTTTGTTGAATTAAGGTGGTCTCACACCGTAGCGAGATTTTTTCGATAACGCGAAGAAATTCCGCAGACGCAGTCGCTAAGGTATTCACACCCAAGCTTTTTTGATGCAGACATACATAAGTCAAAAACTAAATAAATAATCAATATAAAAACATTTTTCTGACTAAAGAAATGCTGAAAACAGAGCTCGTATTTCTTGGGTAATGTGTTATCCTGGGTAACCCATTAACCATCGTCTGGGGGAATGGGTAACGATATTTCACCCAATTACCCACAGGATATGGTGAAAATATTGAGTAGTTACCCACGGCAATGGGGATTTACCATCACAATTATCCATTACCACAGGGTATAGGGGAAACTAATGAGTATTTATTCACGAACTTTCAGATTAAGTCCTTGATCCATTAAATAACCATTTAGTATACTGTAAGAAGTTCAAAATTGTGTTAACGCATAATACGACAATTCTCACAGAACCATGAAGAAGTAGCATGGTTAACTATCCTCATGGTAACAGCTTCTACAAATGTAATTTGCCATGACCTTCAGCTTCGCTGCATACCAACCATTCCTGCATTCTCACATAGAAGTATTTCTATTTCATTGGGAAAATCGTACAAAATTCTGAATTTTTATTCAAATTTAATTAATTTTGCTTTACTTTCTCAATATTTTAAATAAATATTTTAAAACAAAGCAATTGTACACATAAAGCGTATGCATTACTACGTTTATACAAAAGCTTATATTGTCGTACCATATCGCTATATGTCAAACATGTACGTGTTACTGGCACACCCTTTACAGACATATCGCGATATTATATCACAATATAATCTCTCGTGTGAGCGTAGTATATATCTGCTATATGAACGAACACATTGTTGTATTGAGCGTATTTTGTTCTGAACGCTTCAAATGAAACGCAGCAAATATTAGATGCTTTATTGTGTGGCTACTCATAAGAAAGAGTGTGTATTATTTTTTGATGCCGACGCTTTTCACTTTCAGAATTGTATTTTTTTAAGAAACTTTTTATTTGTATATGTAAGTTTCTACATATCACACATAAATAATATTATTCGACAATACAATTTATGTAGGTATGTTTTTGCAGTGTACTGTCGGTAACAGCTGTTTATGTTTACTTTTAGTCAACTATTTTTATCGGTGATTGTAATTTGGATTTTTTGAATTTCTTATGCGAATTAAGAAATATGTAAAAAAATTACAGCAGACAGTTGTCCGAGGACTTCGGCCACGGACTGTCCCTGCAGGCTGTGTCAGAGACACGGCCATTAAGTTTAACGTAGAATACGCCATCCGATAAGACAGAAAACATATATAACAATAAATTCATTTGCTTATATTATTTATCATTTATTGTTATATATGTTTTCTGTCTTATCGGATGGCGTATTCTACGTTAAACTTAATGGCCGTGTCTCTGACACAGCCTGCAGGGACAGTCCGTGGCCGAAGGCCTCGGACAACTGTCTGCTGTAATTGTTATACATATTTACCAACGGCATTTGATTCAAGTCCGTTTAAAAAAAAATATTATGTTCAATTTTTTTAAACTGAATTTAATTTATGTATTTTATTTAATATTTTTATTGAAATAAGTTCTGCGAATGTGGAGAGGGCCGCCCTAATATTAAAAAAGGTTTACCTTATCGAGTCTTCGCATTAGCATTCGAGCGTTGTGTGAAAGCTTTACGCTTTACAATTCAAAATTAATGTTACAACAGCTTTATTGAAGCTTTCGCAAAAAAGCTTTATTACGTTAGCTTACTGTTTGTTTCACTTTTTACTAGATACATGTTGCCAAGCAACATTAGCTTGCTGTTCGTTTCACTTTTTACTAGATACATGTTCCTAAGCAATGTTGAGCAACCAAAAACACTCAACCAAACACCACACATATGTTTGAGTGTATGTGTTTAAACAATTTTCATTTGAGAAATTAAAATACTAGAAATATATCAACCAATATGAAATGTATATCAAACGAAAGATAAGATCTTCATTTACCTACAAAAAAATTTTAAAAAAATTCATCTAGCCGTTTCCTCAAATTCAATGAAATAAAGATTACAACAATAAAAACCTGACATGACTCCTCATACCGTAAGGTAAGACGTATTCTACGTCAATATTTGGAACTTATTTGTAATATAATAGTAAGAGTTACGGTTATTCAGGTAAGTTATGATTTTGACGTTTTACGTCTTTACAATATACATATGGGGGTGCTCACAAGTGAACTACTTTCTTAAAATGTGACTTAACGGCTTATAACTTTAAGATACCATGTGAATACCCTAACGGTATCTATAATAAAGTATATAGTTACGGTATTCACAAGGTGTACTAAAGTGTTGTATATGTGTAACTATTGTCTTTATACAACAGTTGCATACATGATGTTGGTATTCCTCGCACAAAAATACGTTTTTACACTACGAAGATATAACGGGGTGTCCACAAGTGAACTATTTATCTTGAAATATGACTTTACTTTTATATGTTTTATGTTATACCAACTTCTCTCTTCTCTTTCTGTGGATCAACTGTCAAATTTTGTTTTCTTTATTTTTGTTTGTTGATAAAATTCAAAGAATTTCCATCCAGAAGCAATTTAAAGTATAGAAGTCGTATCAAGTTCGACAATCTTGTTAAATTTTTCACATTTGGTCTACATAGTATTTTTCTGTAATCAGCTAATTTTGACCACTTAACTACGGAATTTCTAATGGATAATTCTACCACGAGTTGTACCTTTTTTACATTTCCTATAGAAAACCGTGTGTTTTCCTCAATTTCTTTAAGAATCCCAGAAAATCGAATATTTCTTTTCATATGACACTCTTCATTTATTAGCGGTTTATAAGAGTTTACTAGCAGCTGTTTCAAATAAAAGGAAATAAAAAACGGTATGGATTATGAAAATAAACAAACAAAAAGGGCACGAGATACTACACTAAACTCGTAAAAATGTAAAAGTTCGGAAACTTGATGAAATTTGAACAAGCATATCTCCATATGTAGAAAGGGAAACAGCGGCAAATATAGCACTTCCGCTTTTCTTCTCTCTGTATATCTCTCCCTCACTCATTCTCTTATGTTTGTTTCTCTTTGGGTTTGTTTGCCAACCACTTCCGAAAACGTTGTTTTTATTACGAATTTATTTACATCCCCCAAACCAACTCGGTTGTCGGGGAAACTGTTATTAAGGCGACGGTCATAATGAAAGAAAACAAAACCAAGAAAGAGAAAACGAAAGCATGAAAGCACGACCGTAACATGTAACGAAACGCGACAGACAATGCAGTGTGGATGGTAGTAAAACTTAAACTCACACTAAAACTACTGAATAGTTTTCAAAGTAGGAGCCGCTTCTACGGAAGCAGCAGCAAACAAAAAGTGTTAAACATCCACGGAGTTTCGACGGTGACAGCGGCGGCGGCTAAGAAAAATTATAAATTAATGCCGATAGACTCACTGACACAAAGTGCAACTGATTGCCATTTAAGGAAACGTTTGATTGAAATAATAAACTTAATAGTAAAGACAAGTGTGAGAATAAATAATACTCGCAAAGAGGAAATGAAACACGGTTTTAAGAATATTAAAAGTGAGAGTGTAAATAAAAAGGTCAGATTTAATACGATTCATAACATATGAATAATAAACAAACAGCCAAAGTTACAAATGTTATAAAAGAAATGCAGATTTTACTTTTGAATTTCCCAATTTTATGTTGCTGCAGTCATGACTTGCATAATAGTTTAATTACAAGTGTTAGATGTTGCTAATGTTGTTGTTGCTGTTATTGTTGTTGGCGTTGCCATCCGTTGTATGTAGATTTCTTTGTGTCGTGAAATTAATTTAGTTTCTGCTTCCTCTTTGCCGTTTTTGTTGTAACCATCCCAACCATGTTGTGTTGTTGTAATTTTCCTCGAAAATTACATGCAACAACGGCGACATCAAAGCTGCACAGTCTTTTTGTACTCTCTTTCTCTCTTAGCTGTTTTCTAACTACATTGGACGTCGCCTTAACAATGGGCCTGTGTGTTGCAAAAAAATAAGTAACAAAAGAAAAACTATAACAGCTGTTACAAAAAAAAACTATATTTTTCAAAAAAAAAAAATTTAATATAAAATTTTGTAATCGAAATTCTTGGACAAAAATTATGAACTGCATTTTAAACATAAAAATTAAACCAAACCGCAAATGTTAAATTTTGTATTAAATTACTTTATATTTAATTTTACATTTACTTGTTTCATTTCAATTACACTGCTTTTAAATTTGTGTCAAATGAGTTTTAATGCATTTCCTGTAGCGGTCTTCTTTCTCTGTAATCTTTTGCTTGCATTTGGTTTATTCTTGCATTGACTGTCATTGCAAATATTTATCAAATAGCATCACTCGGAAAAGAGAGGTTGAGATGAGAGAATGTGCGAAAGAGACGTGCATTTTTTCCGGCGAATTCTACTATACAAAGAGCATTACTATATACACACAGTTGTTTAAAACGTAAGCGTCAATCTACACATTGGGTGTTCAGGCTGCGTTTGTTTTACAATTATCTACGCACTCACACTACGCATTTTTGACTGCAACTACCCCAGCGTCCTTTTGACGTTTAATTGTCCGATATTCCCGTTTTTAGTACGAGGGTTGTGATCACATCTTTAAATTGTGAAAAGTGGAAAATTAAACAATATATCGTACCAAAAGTACCCAAAATCGGATTACATAAAATCAAAACTGTTGTTCAAAATGTTATATTTAACCCTGCGTTTACACGAGAAAATACAGTGAGGGCATGTATTATGGTGTGAACAGAATTGGTGCGTACTGCGTATTTTACGCAGCGTAAATACGTCGCCAAAAATAGAACACATTTGTGTATATGGAAATGAGCAGAATCACGACGGCGTCGTAAAATACGCAAGTACGCAGCAGCTGAAAATAGATTTATTTCTATTTCATACGCCTGCGTACGGCGTACAAAACAGTACCGAGTGACCATATTGTTTTAATATTTTAAGTATTTCAGTAATTAAAGTTACTTTTTACTTAAGAAATTGTTTATTTTTACTTATTAACATTTAAAATAATAATATATAAATAAAATTAAGTACAAAAAAGCTTTTTAGTTGAGTTTTTGTTTATGTTTCATTTGTGAAGTACTTTCTTTTACATATGGTCACCTTATCAGTTGTTGACAAAAAGAAAACTTGTAATTATAAATTATTTCAGTGAGAATATAGCGCAAGTTATGAAGTGAAAATGGATCTCAACGCCATAATTTTAGAAAATGTGATGCAGCACGACTGCTTGTTTAATCTAATTAATTTTTAATTTTTCCATTATTAATTTTTTGCAATGTTCGCATTCACAAATAGTAAACAACTTTATCAGCTGTGTTTAGTTTTACGTCGTACGTTACGGCGTTATTGTATTTCATACGACGTATTTCCACTGCATTTTCTTGACCTGCGTAAATTTACGCTGCGTAAAATACGCAGTACGCACCAATTCTGTTCATAGCATTAGTTGTCAAAGAATAGAACAAAACGCCACCTAAAATGCAAAACGCCGTAACTACACTTTTTAGTTTTAATAATAAAACTAAAACAAATAATGAAAATAAAAAATTGTTGCCTGTAAAGTCGGTTTTACGGGCGAAGATTTTACGTGACAACGTCTTTTTCTCGGTAGAATATTTATTGATATGAATATAATTAAATTGCACAATAGGAACAAGGAATTGAATGAAAATAAGAATTGCACAAATTTTAACTATAGAAATATATTTTGTTTAGATTGATTTGATTTTCATATTGATTAGATGTTAAAATTCTTGCTCAACACAGTTTAAATCAAGTTTTCTTATATCTGCCACTTTTTCTTAATATTTGTAATTTTAAAGAATCAATTCGAAAATCAAAACATTTATTCAGATCGAAGGTTCAAATTTTTGCTAAATAAATTTGAAATTAATTAAAATTTGTAAAATAAAAAAAAAAACCAATGAGTGTTAGAACTCACGGGCGATGTTTTAACATTTATTGAAACTTATGGTTTAGGAAAATAGAAGTAATTTCAACACCATCTAGGTACCTGTGCGATTTCTATGAACACATTATCAAATGTGACATTATAAACAATAAACATATCCTTTATTATAAAATATAAACATTTCTTTTATTATAAAAAATAAACATTTCTTTTATTAAAAACAAAAGAAAATAATTTACTAACCAAAAAGTATTTCAATTCATCATATTCGCATATCGTTTTTAAAGCCGACCGCAGCTCTCTGTTTCGTTTTGGCTACCTAATTCATATGAAAATTTCTACACACAAACATACACTACACATATCATAAAGCCAAAAAACAAAAAACAAAAAAAAACAAAAAATAATACCTTATCCAATGCAGACTGATCTAAATCAATATTCATACACACGCACATATATACGCACATACATACTTGCTCAGTCGTCATATATATGATGTGCCAAAAAACAAAAACACTCACACCACCGACCAACAGCCACTAGAAGCCAGCAAAGCAAATCGTTTCTGGCACACAAGTAAACACACACATCCGCACACACAGAATTATTTATTGAGTGGGAGAGAGACGCAAGGCATTCGGCGGGCCTCTCTCTCGTTCGGTGACTCATCGTAACGTTACCGGGCGTTACACTTTTTCATAAGTGACTCCCAGCCGCAACCTAATTTAAGACGTTGTCACGTCAAAAATAAAACGTTATAAATTAAAGACTATTTAAAATTTAAAATCAAAATTTTAGATTCAAGTTTAGAAAACAGAGACGGATTTGATTCTGAAAAACAAATTAATGGAAAAAAGTAGTTTTTAAGAAATATTTATATAAATATATATATTATTTATATAAAAAGTGTAGTTAAGGCCTTTTGCATTGTAGGTGACGAAATTATTGTGTAACGTAACCATCCAGACAGTTATAAAGAAGCATCTGCCGTCATTGACGTTTCGTGTCAATATCATTTATCAAAGTCTACAAATAAAATCACAATTTTTCAAATTGTTTGGTCTTTTGGGATTATGTTTTGTTTTTTCGCCATTATAACGAAACTTCGCCGAACTGACCGCCTCAGCGATATATTCAGCATCCGTATATGTATATATCATTTACCTAGCAAATATCTCATGAACACTTCGTCATCGTATTCCTTTTTAAGTTTAACGCATGGGGTGCAACTATTGTTTGGCATAACAACCCTGTAATTGATTTTATTACTGAAATTTTCACAAAAAGCTGAGTACGAAGCAAATGAAAGGCGAACACAATTTTCGTTCTTTTTTTTACACACAAACTTCTTATGGGAAAGAAAATTTCATATGAACTGAATACAGGACTTTAACAAGGACGGAAACCATAATTTCGTGGATAATAAATGACAATCCATTTTGTTTCAGAGATCGCAATCCCGAAATATGCCCAAAACCAAAATAATCTATTTGCACAATCAAATAGCACAAAGGGTATATTAAGGATGCTGTTTAAATTTGTTCCTTGTTACTCTTTTTGTGCACCATCTTCACAGCACACAATTAATATTTACAATAATTTTCTTTGTAAATGCCATCAATTCCTTGGCCTAACAATTGTAAAAACATTATTTTTTGTTTCTCCAATGCTTGTTGTAAGCAACCATGTAAAGCGCCTATTAGACGGTCATACCTGGTATGATACGACGGTATGATGAAAAAAAATATGTTTTGCTATTACACTATCATACCAAGCTGACATATATCAGTTTGAAAGAAACACCGAAGTGTGAGGTTGTTTGTTGTAATGGCGCGCGAGTTTTATTTTTTTTTAACACTATCTATTGTCGCTTCGGCTTCCACTTCTTTTAATTTATTTAAAAGAATTTCGTATGCTTTTTGTTTATTTTGCTTATTGTGGTATATTTCGCTTTTGACATTCCACAATTCTGGGAAATGCTCATAAAGCGAAATAAACTCACGTAAAAACCCGCGATCTAGCCACGCCATCTGTCCACTTTGAATGCTTAACAACAAATGAAATTTCTTATTGTGATTGACACAAGAGCTATTACACGAGTATGATGCTATGATGGTATTCCAAAATATCAAAAAATTTTGATATTCATCATACCTTGTTGACAAACAAGTATTTTTGCCTATTACACGAGTATGATGGTATGATCGCATACCGCTCTATCATACCAGGTATGACCGTCTAATAGGCGCTTAATAGAGAGAAAATGGCAAAATTTTCGTTGGAATTTCTTTTCAGCTGCGTACTAAAAGTCGAAAGTCGCCCGCAAATTTGCGATACGAGTCACGACTTACGATGAAATGAAATGAATCGTCAGATTAGAGAAATGTGTTCTCTATTCTAACATGCGTTAAAACTGTATTTGTATAACCCTGCGTTTACACGAGACAGTGAGAATTTCTATTAGTTGTCAAAAAAGAGAAAATATATTTGTGTAGCGTAGACATCCAGACAATTATAAAGACAATACACTTTTAAGCATTTGCTGAATTGACTGTCTGTGAAAAATCAGAGACAGTGGCGAAGGCAATAAGCGAAGTGTTTGTATATTATGTCATGTTTATATTATGCCATAATGCCTCGTTTAAACTGCAGAATTATTCGAAATTCGCTCTCATTCGTAATTCAATCTCCAATTACAAACCGAGTTACGTAATTCACCATACGAATTACTTTGTTTGTAGGTAATTCAGTTTGAATTAGCTTCTGAATTAAGAACAAATCGTTGCCTTCTCTAATTTTAATCGAAAGTTTATCGTAACAGCAGCCAAAAGCAAAGAAAAATAATATTAAATGGATGCAAAAAAGTAAATTATTAAAAAAAAATTATGTTCAGAAGGCTATTGGTCACTGCGAAGTCAGATCGAATTATGTATGTGTGATAGAAACAGGGAAATTCGGAATAGTAATTCAGAGAGCGAAATAAGTAATTATGTATAGTAACAGGGCATAAGCTAATTCAAACTGAATTACCTACAAAAGCCCGGTATTCAGTTTTTATGAAATTTTCGTTGCCATAAGAAGTACGTGTATAAAAAATAACAACAATTTCATGAACCGAAAATTCCGCTCACTTTTCATTTGCTTGGTACTCATCTATTTGCGAAAATTTCGAAGCCCAAATCAAGTACAGGGTTGTTGCGCTAAACTTATTTCGTACGAACACAATTGCTTGGGACTGGAATTTTGACATTTCGATTATTTTAGTAAACAAAAGTAATACCACATGCGTTAAAAATAAAATGAAGTGCAAAAATTAATTATTAATGAAATATTTACGAGGTAAATCGGAGATATGTGATAACTCTCTGCAAGAAAATTTTCCGTTTAGAGATAAATGACAAAATTTCTTACGAAAAAATCGTTTTGCTTGTAATCAAGGATTGCATTTTGTTTCTCCAAACAGTAACATCGAGTGCCTTATTTTGCAGCATTGCATAAAAGGCAGCCAACAACACTGGCGCTGTCAGATGTCATTGTTTTGGATACTGCAAGTGTGAAAGAGAGTGAGATATAAACAAAATTCGCCGCCCTTTATGCGAGTGCGAAGAATTGTCAGTTGATATTCGAATTGCCAGCGAATTGGTTAACTGCTACAACTACAACAACATCTTTGAGGTTGAGGCATACAACAACAACAACAATTTGTTTGACTTAAACCGCCGCAGCTCTGCAGCTGTTTTGTTTTTCCCACTACATATTCGTGAATAAAGCAAACGGGGCTCCGTAAGTAATTCGACTTAGCGGAATATACGGAAAATATTAATAAATAAAAATATTAAATAACTCAACCAACTACGTAAAAATAAAATAAGCAAACCGATAAACGAAAGTCAATTACCAGCGAAAAGAAACCCACACAAGTTTTTTCTGCCTCACAATTACAAAAACTTGGGAGGAGAACGTCGAGAAACTGTAAAAACATCGGCAGAAAAATTTGCGACAAGAAAAGGAAGTGTGTGAGTTATAACAAAAAAAAATAGAATCAAGTCACTAGAAGAAAAATTAAAGTTTTTCTCGTAACGGGAAAGAAAGAAAAAGAGTGAAAAAAGAAACAACAAATTAGAAACTTTTTCAAGGAACAAATTGTTAAATTTATAGAGAATCTGTTAAATCAAACTCTTATTGTAAAATCAGTTTTTTTCGGATTGATTACTAACACTAGTGCAACAACAACAACACTGAAAGCGGTGAGTTTTTTCCTGCTCGTAGTTGAGTGACACCATAAACCAAACCTCACTTTTTTCGTCTTTATATTCTTCTTTCACTCTTCTCTGTGTAACTGGCTGTGTGTTGTGTTGGTGTGGTCGGTGTGGGACTGTGTGAATTTTGAATTGAAGTCATACAAACGTTGACGTTATTTTAACCAACGACGGCAGACGAAATTCGTTTTGTGCATTGTGAGTTCTGCTTCTCTCTGGCCTCACTAACTGGTGAACCTACGCTAAGTTGGAAATATAGACAAGCACAACAAGTAAACAACTCCCACAATGGAATTCATAACTATTGGCCAAAGTGTCAATATCAAACGAACCGATGGCCGTGTCCATGCGGCCGTCGTGTCAAAAATCAATGAATCGGGCAAATCCATCACCGTGGAATGGTACGAACGTGGCGAAACCAAAGGCAAGGAGGTCGAGTTGGATGCCATACTCTCGCTCAACCCCGAAATACTCGATCAGGCCGAACAGGAGGTAGTGCATGCGGCACCTGAACCGAAAAAGGTAGCCACGGCGCCTGTCAATCTATCCCGCAATGCCACACAGGGTGCAATAGGACATCGCACCAGCCGGGCTACCATAAATGCGGCCAACATTTTGTCCTCTGCCTCGGTGGCAGAGCATGTTGAGAATATTCCACCGCAGCCACCCACGACGGGCATAGTCAGATCTCGAACAACCAACAATGCCTCACGTCTAGCGTCGGCCACGGGCAGTGGCGCACCCATAAACAATACCACAAGTATTGGCAACACATCCTCTTTTGGAGGTGGCGGTGGTGGTGGTTCTAATTCTGTATCAACTGCCAATGCAGGAGCCCGCCGTTCATATGTGGTCAAAGAAGTGGAACGACTCAAGGAAAATCGCGAGAAGCGGAGACAACGCCAAGCAGAAATCAAAGAGGAAAAGAATGCTTTAATGAATCAGGATCCTGGCAATCCTAACTGGGAGACAGCACAAATGATACGAGAATATCAGTCTACTTTGGAATTTAACCCGCTTACAGATGGCCATGCCATAGAGGATCATCAAATCACAGTGTGTGTACGTAAAAGGCCCTTATCGCGCAAAGAAGTCAATCGCAAAGAAATTGATGTGATCTCAGTACCGCGCAAGGATACATTGATAGTGCATGAGCCGCGTAATAAAGTGGATTTGACCAAATTCCTAGAGAATCATAAATTCCGGTTTGACTACGCATTTGATGATCGCTGTGACAATGCAATGGTTTACAAGTGAGTACAACTAAATGACACATAAGTTTAGTCGTTTCGTGACTTGTACCGTGTTTATTTTTATATAGTTTATTATAGTATTCATCATGTCAATGGTTAGCTAGTGGAGAGTATATGGTTTCTTGTTCACTAAGTCAATAACTAGAAAATGTGTCTTTGTTTTATAGAAGGTATCAATTTATAAACAATTGTGAAATCATAAACCACTAATAGATGAATAGAATCAAGATAAGGGCAAACAGTATTTTATTTATTTATAATTTTCTTACTGAAAACTAAATAAGAGCAAAGATTGCTTGTCAAGGTATATTTACAGAAATGTTAGAAAATCCTAACTTAACTTCTGAAACCCGAATCCTCTGTTTACTATGTGTAATTTGATCTAGTGGCCAAGTGACAACAAACAGATGCGAGACTCTCGACAAACTTGTACTGTTAAATACTCTAGACTCGGGTATGGGGTCACGTAACGAAAGCTTTCATTCGAAATTTGGTCTGAGCTCTTCAGTCTTGTCATTTCATATGGACCGAAAACGCAATATTACGCTATTTCGAATATGCTATCATTAGTGTCAAAACACCTTTTAAGTTTAGAGGAAACCAATTTCAACCGAATTCGGCATATCATTCAAGATCGGGAAACATGGTACACGGCACATGGAAATATCGATAGAACACCTTACATTCCGATGAGTTCAAGTCTTGTCTTTGCAACAAGCATGATGGAATTATTAGGTAACGTCAGGTGGATTTGTACGTATTAGTATGTCACAGTTATGGTAACGTTAGCTACATTTCTTCTTAAAGCAAAAGAAAACCTCCATAATATCACAAAAGAACAGCGGTTCACGAAATCTATTGAAAACAAAACAAGTAAGTTATTTACGAATATAGTTTTCTCAGGAAATAGAAGACTTGTATATCACCTTTCTGTCTAGAATTTAGATGACATTTAATGTAGCAACTTGCCGAAAGTAGAATCTTTACCCTACTTAAAGATCTTTAACATACTTTCAACCAAACATCAGACTGGTTATAAATCAAAAGCAGACCACATGGGGGAATATAAACATTATCTGTTAAGTGTGAGATAGGTATTTTTTGAATACCTTATTCTAAAAACCGGTATAAAATCTTTACGCGTAAACGAAATTTCGGCAGTTTCTTTAGGATGATTCATTTGTATACAAATAACATTCCCTCAAATGTGATTCACAAGGAGCTTTGGCTACACAAATTTATACAAAATATGTCTGCATTTCTTGCATTAACCCCAGTAGCATTGTACCGACATTTTAGAGTAGAATTTTCCTTTCTTGGTTTTATTGAAAAACTCAAATTATTAATAAGAAATTGCATTTAATCTGTTGCCTAAGACTTGTGCATTTGGTTTCATTAGGTTCCATTAGGTTTCTTACAAAAGAATGTCTCTATTTCTGCTCTTTGAAACCGCAGTATCATATTAAATGGCCACGTAAATTCCACTTGCATTTATTTAGATCCATGGCTAATAATTTTAAATGAATACTCATGCAAATTATTCTCATCAGTTCTTTGTCTTCCTTATCAGCAAATAATTGTTAAACTTGTTCTTATTGTTTGGAGTTCAATGTAATCAATAGAGAAACATTCCACTATTTACTCTAAAAGCCTAAGAAAACAATTACGAGTTGTTTCATCAAATAACTATTATCATTTATGTGACCATTTTGGGACTGTCTATAAACACCGACATCGCCACCGTTTATTTAACGCTTTTCTCCTCTCTCTTTCCGTCTTTCTCACTTATAGAAACAGCTGATCTTGTTAACGTACGTTATGTTTTAAATATTAACGCCACCATCATCGGCCTCACTGTCGTACTCATGGATTTGCTTCCTACTTTGTTTCATGTTTTCATGTTGTGAGGTTTGTGTCTGTGTCGACCGTCGTCTTTACTGTTGATGACTTCGTCACTTTTGAAGATTAGTCATCCAATCTATTTCAAAACAACACCATTCTTCTCAAAACAGAGTGACTGACACTCCACTCTCTCCTGTGTAGTCTCTTCTACGGCTTTGAGTTTTGGGCTAATGCTCTTTGTTCCTTTTTGCACATGCAAAGTTAGACACAGTCAGACATACTTTGGAATTGGAGTTGTTGCGCTCCACTATACATTGAAGTGGCAACAGAAATACTGAGAAAGGAAGGAGAGGTGGATTTCATATTGCACAAACATTTCTGTAGATTCCTCTTTGTTTACATGCCCATGTCTGGCTGTCTGTCTATTGTATATTTCTATGTGTGACATGCAGAAGCTTTCCGAGATACGATCCGATCGATTCATTTCAATTTCAAAGCCGTTGACGCCAGCTCCTCTTTCAGCTGTTATTTTCTTTATTAGCAGTAAGAAGAAGTGGGGTTTCATATACAAGTATGAGTTTTTTTCCCTCATGTTTATTATTTTCTTTTATTTACTTTCATATAGTATAATTGTGTTGTTTTATTTTTTTGAGGCTCTTTTAAATCAGCTGAACTGGTTTAATCTTCTTCGTTCATATGATGAGTGTGGGGTTCATTTCCTTATGAGAAAACAAATTGAATATTATTTGCAAACATCGTGACTAAACACAAACCGATATTCAAAAGAGTTTACTGAGTGGTAACATAAAGGAAAATCTATTCAGCTTTTGTTGGAAAATAAATATTTCCCAATATATAATTTTAATACAAGAAGATGAACATAACTCAATTGTTCTTTAATCTGATCGTAGGCTGGTATTCTTGTACACAAATCGGAGGAGCCTTTTTCTTGCAGGAAAGTTTAGTTTCTATATACAATTTATATGTATGTATGTCCTTTATGTATTTAAACAAAATATAAAAATATCACTCGTCTTTATTATAGAAATGTCAATAAATACATTAGTTTCTATAGACGTCAGTTTCTATAAGACAATCAGAATCATATTACAATATTTATTTATTATCGACTTGTAATTTGAAGCCTAGCGGCCGATTACAAATAAATTACAATAAACTTCCAAAAATAGCTAAACAAAATCTAATATTTTTATCCAGAATACAGGGATCAAGTTTACTTTTGTAGAAAGTTCATGTGGATATGAATCCGTTTCGAACTCGCGATGGAAAACGCTTCTTCGTAAATTTTGTCTAAAAGGAAATCAGTTACGGATACATGAAGAATCCGTTTGCTTATGAAATTCCTCTCAAAAAGAGGATGGTTTTTTTTCTACTTTTGCGGATTTGTCTCGAATCCGTATCGGGTTGGGGTTTTTTTTTAATTACATGGATTCGAGACGGATACACTTTTATCAATTTTTGCGGATTCGAAGTGGATTCGTTCTGAATTCGCATTTGTTTTAATAGGCATTACTGTGTATTTATTGTACATTTAGGTTTTTAATGTTTTACATTAACCGTGTTTTGGTTACACCGCTTGCTTATATATTCGCTTGTTTTTTTTTTACATCTCTTACCATTTTCAACAATTTGACATATTTTTGAATAAAATCACTTATCGCTAAATAGGCGTTTTCTTTTCAACTTAGCAAGCGATAATCGCTTGCTTGTAACCAAAACACGACTATTGTCTATTTTATACAAATTTAAAATTTGATTTATTTTGTATATTTTATTTTCCTACAAATACGATCCTGCGCGTAGTGGAAAAACTTCTTCAAAGTGGAAAACCAACCACTGTTGAAATTGGTTTGTCCTTATATTTCCTTTGGGACGCACGTAAATGAAAGACAAACATTTAAAACTAAAATTTTTAAATATTTTGTTGACTGGATCTTATTCGAGATTACGGAACACGACATTAAGATCGTCATTTCTCATAGAACTTTCCTTTGTAGAGTTTTGTCATAAGGATAATATCTTTCGGTTTATTTTATTCATTAGAAAAATCTTTTGCAAATGACGGTTTAACAGTGTTACTGTTTAGTTTCTACAACTATTTTTGAAGATTGAAATAGTAGACTAAAAGTATCCTTTTCACATGCCCTTAAGAACGACTATTTCCTATCCGGACAAAAATCATATAAATTTAAATATTTATTTACACTCCTTAAAACAATGCTATCTATGCAGGTCTCTTGTTTCCATAAAATGAAAATAACAGAATGAAAACATAAATTGGAATACAAAATATAATATCACCTAAACATAGGAAGTTTACATTTGGCGTGAATCTAGTCTATATATTAAATTGTCTAAAATAAGTTAGGTGATGGGGGTGTAAGTACGTATTGTATATTTCTAGCGATGTGCTAGTATACCTTTGCTCTAATATATTCACAGTTCTTTGTAAACTATTGTGAGGGTATTCTATGTCACAATAAGACAAGCACAGTGATTCCGATAATGATTAGGCATGGTGGGCCTTATCATATCTAATCAGCTACACAACTTGAGGATATACCATCCTCATACGTCATTTCATGACTAAGTGTGGCGTACAACCATAAGTACTTATAGATACATAGATATACATTAGACCGACTCACATTGTATGGTGGGGGAAAAGGTGTTTTTGTCCACCCCTCAAAATGTACCTTGGTTTGTTTTCTGAAGATTCCCAAAATATATTGTGTCTTGCATTACGATCCCGTGAGCTGGAGCATTTATAAAAAGGTAATATTTTTGTCTTGCAAAGAAATTTATAATTCAGCTAAAGACAATGTGTACAATATTATTATCATATGAAAGGGTTTTATTATGGCGCGTCCAACGGTATACAAAACATGTTAAAACATGACCTGTCACATTATTTATCAGGAATTTTCTGCAAAAGTTTATTTTAAATGAGAGGTTTTTCAGATTTAAATGTCAGATTGGATTTATTATAAATATTAAAAATTTGGTCCAAATCACCTCGGGGATGTATTACAATATGTTTATATTGGTTAGGTCAGGCCAATGGCAAGTATAAACTAAACACACAGCTACTGAATTATGTGAAGGGTGCGTTCTTGCTTAGCAACTATCACTGTGGTTTCGTAGCAACAGAAACACATCTGGTCTCTTGGGTGATCTTACTAACGAAATAAGGGGTAATTGAAATGATCGAGAACTAAGCCTTTTGCTGTCCCTTGTTTTGGAAAAGGCATTCGATAAATTGGTTCATGTCAGTTTGATATGTAAACTTTGAACAGTGTATGCTTTTGATTGCAACGCATGTAGATTGATTTCGGCATATTTATCTGGGAGAAAAAGGCTCAATAAATTAATTAAATTAAATTAAATATCTGGGAGAACCCAATATGTTTGTGGGTAAGGTCTTCTTTCTCTCCGGAATAAGTGGTTCGCTTGCAAGACATCTGCAAGCCTCATTATTTTGCAGATGATGTGCAGATTTTATTTAAAGGAGAGCATTTTCGATGTACCACCAGTGAGCTGTGCACTTTCCAGTTTTTACACTCACTGATTGAACCTACAGTTTAACACCGGTTCCGAACGGCATTTTGAGAAAATTTTTCATGGCTAAGTACTCGAAAGTGTCGCCATCACTAAACAAGATGACCGTCGTTGAAAGAAATGTAAGGTGGTCAGAGCAGGCATCGAACCCACGTAGAAGAGCCGCACAAACTAACAATTGCACCACCGACGATGCACTCCAATATATTAAACAATATATAAAGCGTGTTCATTTTGTTATCTATTTTCTCGTCGTACCCACGTCTCACCCATTTTTTTATATCTCTGTAATTTCTTCTATAATTACGGTGATTTTCGTTCATTGTTTTTTTTTTGTTATAAATTATATCTATGGAAACTTATTGTTTTCTCGCATTCTACACGTTGCAGGCCAATTGTAACATCTGAAATGGATCGACATATGGATAAATTGTTTCAGGTTCGAGTGGTTCAGTATCTTTAATTATCTGCCTAGAAACTAGAAAACATTTCGCATGTCTAATATAACCTTTCGTGAAAAACTTTTCAACATCTACAGTCCTCTATTTATATGTGGGTTTTTAGTTTTATTTCTCTTTTAGTTGTTTCTTTGAAATTGAATCGTATACTACATGGGTCATAAATGCCTAGCAATCTTGCAGTCTACCCTTGCCAACCAGGCATTCATTATTGTATTGCAGGAAAAACTGGCTTACTGCAGTGTCGGTTCCGATATTCGGGAAGTGGGTCGGTCTCCATAAGAAGCTCAAGTTGCTAAGCTCCAGAGACAGTTCCCCCTGATTAATGAAACCAAGAACGTTGGAGACAAAATTCAACGGAATCGTACTACGTCAGTGAGATATTGTAGAGACTCACAAAATCTTATCTAAGTGGCTCGTTTTGCCAAACTGATTTTATTTTTAATCTGGTTGAAGCTGGACTTATATGTACATAGTCAAGTCCTCGAAATTGTTAGTTGTTTCGCTTTATTGTATGGTTTCATTCTGGATTTCCGCCCATGGACGTTGCTGCTTTGGTGCTACTTATTCTTCGCAGCTAACGTACACATTTGCATGCACAACCTACAGCTATCCGTCACCTACAAACTCTAATGGTAGCCTACGTTTCAAGTACAGTCTATTGGTTAGTGATATTGAAATTGTATACACTCCGAACGTATCTCCTAAGTGTAGTGGGTGTTCTTCCCTTTTACCATAATCCGGAATTGGATTATAGGACTTACATTTTGACTTGGTGGTGGCAGCTTTTTCTTATTGCCGACTGGAACTTATCAGCCGTTTTTACTATATCACCTGATTAAACGAGAAGCTGACAACTGAAATGGGTTTCGATTGCTTTAAAAAAAAATTGATTTCTGCTCATATATGATTTGTTGCAATTGTCGAGTGATTTGATTGATAACACCCGGAAAAAATGACCTTGCGTGATAATTTTTGTTTGCTTTTTATTACGTTTGTATTAACGTAGTACATTACAACCCCGTGCATATGACCGGATTGGAGAGCCAGGACAAAGGTCTTTGTTTGTATTTAATTATAGCCGCTTGTAGCGTCATTTGTGTGCTAATTTTCAAAGAGTTTCCTTTTTATTTATCACGTCATAAAGACTATAATCTACTGAAAACATAAATCAAACGATAATTGTTCTCTTTACTTCATACAATGTATAAACAATTCTTACGTTTGTCGTTTAAAAGGATTTTTATTATATACTTTATTGTAATATGTTATTCGAATTTGAAATTCATTTAAGGTCAGTTGTTTTCTTCTCTCTGTCGTTTTGTCGTTTGTTTATTACATATTTAAAATTGCCGGTTGTGTGGCCACTCCGGCTAACACCAACTTGTTTGACACCAAAACTTGCCACATCATTATTGTTATTGGTTTTTGTTTGTTCGTTCGCCCATCCGTCCGTTCTATTTTTGCATTCAACCAAAAGTCACCGCATATGTAACTAAAACCTCTGACATTGAATTTCGGCGAAGTAAACAAAAAGATATTCCAATTTATTGCGATGGGTTGGGTGGGCTACTAAATTTAATTAATGTATCATTTCGAATAGATTTTCTACTATTGTTCGAGCATAGAGTAGACTCGGAACATTGTTGTGTAGACTTGGACATTGTTATTTAGTAGAATAGTAATTGCTGGAACTAGTATTTTTATTTTGGGTAGATGAATGTAATTTTTGTGGAAAACTAATTGATTTTTCTTAAAAAATAAACCTTGGTACGTAAAAGCGTGAGCTTTCGAACCCGATTAGCTGACTAAAAGAATTAGTTTTGCTCCTGTAAAATAAAATTGCAAAATTTGGGCGGAAATTATTTTATTTGTTTTTTATTTATTTCTCTTCATATACATAATAGTGTAATAGGATAGTGTTTGTTTTATAGGCTGAAGATTTTCTTATAATTAATAAATATATAATTAGGAGATATCATTAATTAAAAATTCAAATTTTAATAACTTTAGGAGAAGATAGGACATTAGTACACTGCTTTATCATTTTTAATTTTAGCAAATACATAATACTTTCCTGTTTTTTATCTCCTCACTCCTCCAGGTATACCGCCAAACCTTTGGTCCAAACCATTTTCGATGGTGGCATGGCCACCTGTTTCGCTTATGGCCAGACGGGCTCAGGTAAAACACACACAATGGGCGGTGAGTTCAATGGCAAAATACAGGATTGCAAAAATGGTATTTATGCCATGGCAGCTAAGGATGTATTTGCCTATTTAAATGGACCACGTTATCGTAACTTGAATTTGGTTGTGTCTGCCAGTTTCTTTGAGATTTATAGTGGCAAAGTAAGTTCCAACAACGTCATCTTTTTATAATGTCTTATTGCATTAGTAATATACCTATTCTGTTCTTGGTTTCTAGGTTTTTGATTTACTTTCCGATAAGCAAAAACTTCGTGTACTAGAGGATGGCAAACAGCAAGTTCAAGTCGTTGGTCTCACCGAGAAGGTAGTCGACAGTGTTGAGGAAGTGCTCAAGCTAATTCAGCACGGCAACAATGCTCGCACCTCCGGCCAGACCTCAGCCAATTCGAATTCATCCCGTTCTCATGCAGTATTCCAAATTGTATTACGTCCTCCTGGCTCCACAAAGATTCATGGCAAATTCTCTTTCATTGATTTGGCTGGTAATGAACGAGGTGCTGATACATCGTCGGCCAATCGTCAAACCCGCATGGAAGGTGCCGAAATCAACAAGTCCCTATTGGCACTCAAAGAATGTATACGAGCATTGGGCAAACAGTCGGCTCACTTGCCATTCCGTGTCTCGAAATTAACACAAGTACTGCGGGATTCTTTCATTGGTGAAAATAGTAAGACCTGTATGATTGCAATGATATCGCCCGGCTTAAGTTCATGTGAGCACACACTCAATACACTGCGTTACGCGGATCGTGTTAAGGAACTTGTGGTTAAAGAATTGCCGGATGTGCTACGCGAAGAAGATGCCGAACAGTTGATGTACGAAGAAGATGAAGAAACTAATAACGTGCAGCATGTGCAACAAAGACCAGTGCAGCGACACAATAATCATACCAATCATAATAATAATAATAACAATAAGAATGGCCAGATGTCGGAAAGTGATTTAGCATTGTTGCGTTCGTTGAGCGTAAGTATTGAAAAGCAGTATTTCTATATATTATATGTATTTATCCTTTAACCCATTGACGATGAATGGGTGGAGAAATATCCTAAAATTGAGCTAAAAATTAGTATCATCACTGAACAGAATATTGCGATAAAACAGTGGGTTGACATCCTGTTGATTTTGTACCCATTGACCGAATGTACGGCGCAAATGATGGTCATTCGGTCTATTCATGATGGAAAAAACACCCTATACATTTATTGTTACGGTTTTCGGGTTGTTACCTTAATCAAATAAAAATATATTATAAAACACGTTAATATTATTAGAACACTTTAATGTAAAATAACCAAGGCATCAGGCTCGTGTGTGACACAAAAAAATCACTTAAATATAAATGCTATAAATACTAAATGTTTGAAATTTCATGAAAATCAGACATCAAATCAGGTTTAAAGATATTTGTATTTATAAAAGTTGAGGGCGGTAGTATCAAATGTTATTGAACATAGTAATCTTAATAAAATTGTATTGATGATACACTGGAACCTATAGATGAAATCATTTTTTTTGAGGAAAATTTCCCTTAGACCCCCACATTTTTTTTTTGTATTATTAACTGTTCCATAAAAATAATGCAGCCGACAGATCTGATTATCTTATTATTTGTAGCTTGCATTCCTTCTACGTAACTTTTAAAAAGGAAGCATATTTCTATTCTTGTTGTATCAGTAACTAATATATTGTTCTAAATTTTTAGGAACACGACATGTCCGATGAATTATTGGTCCAACATGCTGCTATATCCGATTTACAACAATCCGAAGAAATGGTTGTAGATCAGCATCGAGCTGTTAATGATTTCCTATCACAATTCTTACCAGAATCTATGCGTCTCTATAATTTAACCAACTATGTGGACTATGACCAGGACTCGTACTGCAAAGAGGGAGAGGCCTACTTCACACAATTAGCTGAAATGGCCACGATGTGTAGGGACTTGATGGCTGATTTCCGGGCGAAATTGGCCAAAGAGGAAATGCTTTCTTGCACTGTAAAACCACCAGGCAAACGTTAAGTATCAATTCGCTACACCAACAAACTGTAACAAATGAAAACATGTGTGAATGGAAAAAGTATCAAAAAAGGAGCAAAGATAACAAAAAAACACAAAGCAAAACAATATAAATACTCTCTAAACAAGTCTTACATAAAAAGAAAAGATGATAGCAACAGCCTCTAGTAGTAATTATAATTAACTTTAAATGTCATATACATATAATTTTAAAACAGCTGAAGAGAAACAATTACAAAATTAGCAGTGCCGTTAGCAAATGCACTTAAAAATCAATTAACTCTTAACACTGTTACGTTTCAAACTCAAATGCAGAGCCCCACAAGATAACTCACTCACAAGCTCTTTTCTACATCGGCCCCAATCACAAGTCCCATTCCCTCATCACGATCCACCGACATCCCAAAATTTTTACGCTGCAAGTGATTCAAATTCTTGAAATTTTATGTTTATGTTTATATTTCATTCATTCCTTTTCCTTCCTTTTTTTTATACATAAATCATTATTACTATTGTTATAAACTATCATTTAATATTAAAAAACACAACTGAATTTCTGTTTCCTAATTGATTAATTGTCGTCGTCGTATATTTATTTTTTAATTTAACTTTTATAACTACTAGCCAAAATGTATATAACATTACAAGAACTGAAATGATGATGTTTGAAAAGATTGTACTATATCTGCGCAGCGCAACGGCAAGGTAATAAATATTACAAGGAGAAAGTAATGTCATCTTGTTTAAATGATATTGAGACATTTCAAAAAGTTCTAAGGATGTACATATAATTATGAGCACCCACCCAACAAAGAAGAGATTCCTCTTTTTACAATATGAGGCAGAAGCATAAAGTTTCAAGTTATTGAAGGAAAGTTAGGAAACAAATGTACAACCTTGCCCTGAACTCAAATGGAACAATTGTGTCTATTAGTAGTTCGCTTTAATGTCAGTTGTAAGCGGTTTTTCTGAATTCCTAACATTGTAGTCATCATCGCTTTATGTCTATGCAGACTCTAAAAACGTCAACCTTTCCGGAGGCTTAATTGTTTTGAAGGAATTGATATTCAAAACAACATTGTGATATTAAAAATGATCAGTTCGTTTGTCATTTCCATTCTCGTAATAGTTTATACCTCTTGGCTACTAATAACACTACGTTTTATTATACTACTTCTAATTTTATATGATATTAAATATATGATTATTTTTAAATCAAAAAACAACCCCTAAAACTGACTTATAAAACAAATTCCATTAAAAAAAAATCAAGTATTATATATCTACTAATCATGTTTCCTCCCCTTAAAAAGTTGAAAACGCTTTGGAATCGAATAACACAACACCCCTAGGAAAACAGAAGGACAACAACTGTCAGTCAGTCGTACGTACGTGAGAAAAAAAGACATGATAACTTAATTCTTAAAAATATTTTCCTTATATCTTCAGTTTTATAAAGATTCTTTTGTCGACGTCGTCTTATTTACAACCAACTACGCGCAATTTGTATGTAACATTTCGTTTTTTGTCTCGTTTTCAAGGTCCCCTTGCATTTTGTGTTTAAAATTCTTGTTATTTTTTATTTAAATTGTCTAAGTGCTCAATTTGTTCTTAGTGCAGTTAAGGGTCTGTAAGATTTCCTCCTTAAATTGCGTGCAACTGCACCTGAGAAACTAACCAACATTAAACCACCACACCACCAGTATGTACTATCTACCAACCGCCCTATACTTGCTACACCTAAAATGGAGAACAACACCGTCTCTGTACTAAAAGAAAAACGAAAGCCTGTATTAGTATTAACTCTTATCCGTTCTCCCACTCCCCTTAAAGCATCTTTCTGGCAAATTTCTAGGCTTGTAAATTCCGTATAAAATCGCGTTTATTTCTAAATACAATCCACAACTATTTTGTACTCTTTGATCTTAAGAAAGTGATGTTTTCTTTTTTGTAATAACTAATTTCTTTATATATTGCTTATCGCGTTTTTAAAAGTCGAACAAAGACAAATTTAAAGAGAATGATTAACAAAAAATTAGTTTTCTGTTATACAAGTGCTTCAAAGGAATAAAAAGAATACCAACCAACAACAACAAAAACTATACATATTTAGTATCTAATAATTATTAAATTATACAAACAAAAACAAGGAACCTATTATTAAAAATAAAAACAAACAATTGAACTTTTTTGAATTAACAAATTAACCGATAAAATTGAGTTTTATTTGAAGCGGAAACAGCTATATGCATTAAGCTTGCTACAAATTACTGGCTGATACGACGAAATTCAAGACTATTGCTGGATAGATAACAAACTTCTTTTATACAAAATCATCTTTAAACCTATCTGGTCATATGGATCTGAAATATGGGGTTCAGATTCAAAAACAAATGTCAATATAATTCAACGCTTCCAATCAAAGTTCTTGAGCTTAATTTCGAATGCTCCAACAAATGTCTCGAATAAAATTCTACACAGTGACTTTCACGTAAATACTGTCCAACAGGAAATCAATGAACTAATCAATGATACGCGAACAGGTTTTCAAATCACTCTAGCCCATTAGCCCTACAATTGCTGGAAGTATCATCATCTCAAAGAAGACTACGCAGATTCCAATTGACTAATCTTGTTTCTACCAGATAATAATAAAAATATAAAGTAAATTGTAGGTAGCAGTTACTGTGTTACCTTAGTAAAACTATGGGGAGGATTAGCAATGGCTCAGCCTTCACATGTTGTATATATTATGTTAAATATTTCAGATCTACAAGTTGCCCATTGTCATCATTAATGATAGATTGCAAATAAAAATGGAGTAAAAAAAATGTGAAAACAAAAATATCACAGATGTTGCGAATGTAAGCGGATATGAAATTCACATCTCAAGCTTTTGGTTGTATATAAATGATGATATCGTCAATGGTAGATCGTAAATGAAGGCTCTGGGTATTGGGCACAAGTTTATGCTATATATGTGTATCATACACCCATGTGGCAGAGTCCACAAAAGTGAATGTTCACCTCTGTGTGCTAGTTTTCGCTTATTAGTGAAAGTGAAACACTCACGGAATAGGTGAGACAAATATGTACATATATATTTGTATATGTCTTATTTATTTAAACAAAATGCTGGATTATTATGTATGAAAAAATTATCACTGATTATTATATATTAATTAAGGAACAAAGTTTGAAGAGTTTTCTATTGATTCTGTTACATCAATACATTTTTCAAAATAATTTACCTCGAGCCTAATTATTTACAATTTAAGATCTACCTATTCAAAAAGGTCGAATAGAAACGAAAAAATAGTAAAATAATTTACTATAAAAATCAAATGTTTTAAGAAACGTTTATCATTTCAATTCCTCTTTGTTGTATTGTCTATGCAAGTAATCCAATCATTTAGCCAAGATCAGATACCGATATATTTTTGAAGGGAGATACTTGCCTCAATTGGGTCTTCATTGGTGGATAAAGCAGCCGCATCGTCATCAAAGGTTTCAATTTCAATTCTGTCTTTTAGGGGAGATCTGCGGTGAAAGGCAAATAAAGTCCAAAACGCTGCTTTGTGGTACACCTGCTTTATTTTGATAAATGAAGCTAAATTCATAATTTTCTTTGGAATAGTAGTATCGATTTCGAATATATGAATTAAGAAAGATAAAAGTTTATGGGAAGCATTTTCTTAAATTTTGAATACACACAACTTTTTAAATGCTTGAGAGATATCGAGAAATGCTGCTTTGCAGTACTGTCCTTTTCAAAATACTGATTCATCGTTTCCACGAGCCTCCAACCCTGTTCTATGGCACCATATTTTTTCCAAACCCGAATTGATGGTGGGGAAACAGATTTTTCTTATCTATAACGTGCATAAGTCTGTTCAAAAAAAGAGACTTCAGGCCTTTGATAGTAAACTGATTGGGCGGTATGAGGATACATCTTTGGGAGATTTCATTGTGTTTTCCAAAACTTTCCATTGAGGTGTAACAAAGCAATGTAAAGTGAAAAGTCGAACCCACGGTCTTGGTTTTGGCTTGGTCATATCGCACGCTGACGAAACATTCCTGGGAGTGTTTGAGATAAAAAGGCTCCGAAAAGTATATGATCTTATACGAACTGTATCCCGACATCGACGTAATTAAGCGAGTCAAAATAAGGCGATTACGCTGGCTGGGACATATCAGTAGAATGGAAGAAAACGAAATATAATCGAAGAGGTACTCGAAGAACATCAAAAAAATTGGGCAACTACGGCTCCGCTGGAAAGACCATTCCCCGATATTAGGAATTATGCCTGTAAAATTCGTTTAAATAGTCAAATCGTATTCCATTTTGAATCCATCGATTTTCATCACATGCCGGAATATTTTTAATATAATGAAAACATTCTCAGTGATGAGGCTCATCATACAACCCATTCTGCCATATCAAAATATTTTGTACAATTTTCGCTTTATTACACATTATAATCTTCTATCCATATTGATTGTTACATTAATATCGTATCATCACTTAAGGCCACATAACCAGGATCTCGTATGAAATCGTTTTTTTCCACCAGATCATCATCAACTGTAACATCAACCTCTTCGTCATTGAAATTGTTTATTTCCCCGGGATCATCGATAACATCGTAGAGAGATTCCGGTAGAATGTCTGTGCACGGATGAAGTTGTTTTATGTGATACTAAAACAAGATATATAATATAAGTGAAATCACTTAAGTTATAACGACATGAATTACTACCTGCAAGTGATGCTTTCTCCGGAAAGGTTTCAAACAAAATTGACATTTAAATTTAGGTTCTTCCACATGTATTGTCTGCTTGTGTTGCCTTAACGTCTTCGGCGTGGCAAAGTTCTGATGGCACAATTCACAGGGGAATTGTTGACCCGTGTGTTTGAGGGCATGCGACTTCAAATGTTCCGATAGCATATAATCTTTGCCACAAATTTCACAGACGTAGGGTCTGTCGCCATTGTGCTGCCGCATATGGATTTTAAGGTCGGTCTTTCCTATAAATGCCTTGTCACATATTTCACACTTAAAGTTGCGTATGTTATTGTGACGCTTCATGTGATATTGGTAGTGAATTTTTTGCGTAAAGGTTCTTTGGCAAATTTCACATTGGAATGCTGGATTTTCATCGTGTATTTTCATGTGGGTGGGTAAGGAATATGGCGATTTGAATGTGTTTGAGCATATATGGCAGCTGTAGACTTGAGCATGAACGTATTCCCTTAAAAATTAATTAAAGAGATGTAGATTAATATCAAACAACTTCTTGAACTTAAGACCTATTATCGCCGTCACTGTCAGCTCCAACCAGACAGTGACATGACAAATAATCATTAATTGTCTCACCTGTGATATTTGAAATCTTTGGTGTAGATAAATACTTCATTGCATACTGTACACTTGTATTCTCGCTTTCTATCTTCTATTTGAAGTTTTCTTTTGTTTGCTCTTCTTTGTCGTGGAGCTTTAAATTCATCTCCACTGGCCTCTAAAGCAATCATATCATCGTCTATATATTGTTCGTCATCAAAATCAAGTTGAGATTCTGTACCCACTTCAATTTCAAAGTCATTAAAGTCATCTGTATCTTTGTCTTCTTCACCTTCCACTAAGTTTTCACTATGCACAGTTTTTGATCCATCTTCAAGGAGTTCATAAATTTCCAATACATAATCGGATTTATCCATAACAGCACTAAGTTCGGGGTCTGGGATAACAATATCGCCATTCTCCGGCAAAACGGCCTCAAGTGGATAATGTTGAAGAGAAACCTCTTCTATGTGCCGCTCATTCTGGGAGGGAATATGTAAAGCATTTTCAATGCTATTATACTGTAGTTGGTCATATTGGGAGGTATCTTCCTGTTTGTACACTGGCTGATTTATAACAAGTTCAAAGTTACTGTACTGCTGCTGTTCGTGGTGTGAAGCATTTTCTAAATTTGGCACCAGTTCCAAAACACTTTCCACATCTTGCATCTTGTACGCTATTTCCGAGGAGCACACAGTTGTGTCTTCAGTATATTCATTTGTCAACGGGGTCTCATCGATTTCCTCATCTTCGACAAAATCCGCTTCATCAGCATCTAACCGCTGTTCATCTTTTGTAATGGGGATTTGTGACAAATACTCCATTGTCTTGAGAGCTTTGTCCTTAAGTTTCTTAAAAAGTCTCATTTGCAGATCACAGCTATTGCATAGATATCGCGGATAATGTTCATATGTTTCGGGTGATAACTAGAATGCGGGAAGAATGAATCGGAGACATGTATATGTACGTAAATAAACGTTTGCTATTAAACCTACCTCACCCAACAGTTCCTCATAAAGTATTCCAGCATGGCTGAGCTCAGGCAACGTTTTGCCGACAGTTGTTGCGGATTGATATAAACACTCGTAATCTCCATCCTGATTCGGACTCCTGCACACGCGGCAACTATTTATTAGATCGGGATTGGAAATTTGCATGCTTTATCGTTATAGCCATAAAAAAAACTTAATTGTTATTGCTATTTGTAAATAAACCGTTTGACAGATATAATGAAGAAAATCTGACAGAGCTGCCATGCTCCAAAGAATCCAAGCACTGACGTTTCATTTCACCCCATTCGTCAAAGGTTACTTGGTGGTTACACGTTCAATTTTTGACTTCGAAGTTGAAATACGCACAATTTTTTGACGTTGGCGTTAATTCTAAATACGTTGTCGATAAATACAATTTCTTGGCGTCAAAATTTGTCAACCTGGTTTACTTTTTAATTTTTGGTCACTAAAAGCATGTTCATGTCATAGAATAACACATACCATAGAAGCTTTTATTCCCTCAATAAATTAAACGTCATAGGTACGATGGAAAGTAAACATTGGATGGTGGAAAATATGGGTTCAATAATACCAGATAGTGGCAATAGTATACAGCGATCAACAAAGGAACAATAACCGAATTTCGTGTTTTTGTGGCAAACTAGTTGTGTTAAATACAATACAAATGTATACCAACGATAAAAGTCAACAAAAAAGTGCAAAATACATTTAAATTTTTTAGTTCTACACCAAAACGACAGGAAAAAGTTAAGTGAACATAAGGTGTAAGGTAATTTTAAATTTAATTGCTCTCATTTCCACAAACCTACGATGAAGAGTGTGAAATGAAACGTCAGATGAGAGAATAAGTTTATCTATGTATGTGTTATTCTATGGATCATGTATGCCCCATTTCAGCTCAAAAGATTCTAGAATCGTCTTCGAAATCAAAAGTGTTCAGGTATACATAATTTGACATTCGAGGAGATTTCGCTTCATTTTGACAACAACTTCTTTACAAACATTTGTTGTTTACTCATTGAAATTCTTATCTACACTATTAAATTAGAAATGGAAAATTAAAATAAACAATGAGTTGCAAAACTTTTATTATTACATTCTAAACATCAGGTAATGTTAAAGACATTATTAAAAATAAAATAACCAATACATCAGAAAACTAGTTAAATGCACATGGTTTTGCAAAGACAACGTAGTCCCCTTTTCCACGTGCAAACTTTTGTTTGCAAACTTTTTTGTTTTTTCTTTTGGAGTTTCCGATCGCTTTTCCACACGCAAACTCTTGCGAATGTAAATACAAAATAAAGAAACAAATGTCAAAAAAATTGTTTACATTTCAAAGTCTATGTGAACAGTGTGAAAATAATTTTATAAAAGCGGTGTAAAAATGGACAAGGAGTGCAAAAATAATTTAATAAGAGACGTTTTAGATTGTACCAAGCCATTTTTAAGAAATCAAATACTTTACTTTATTAAAACAAATCACAAACCAAATTATTTGTCAGAAAACTCGACATAAACAACGAATGCGTTAAAAACGAAACGTCAAAAACATTTGTTTCAACGAAGAGAGCAAAGCAGAGTTTGCGTGAACGGCAAACACGTACCGAAACTTTTTTGTTTCTCTTCCTCTCACCCATCTCGTCTACATACTCAAGAGTTTGCAAACAAAAGTTTGCACGTGGAAAAGGGGACATATTTAGTATAGATCTGAAAATTTGTTAGACATTGCAACCAAAAATATACTGGTTAATGACAGATTTTATGAACATTTTCTTAAATATTGTTGGCATTTAAAGTACTATAAATGATAATATTCTCATAAACTGCTGATCTATTGGGTGTTACAGACAGCATTGTAAAAAATAGTACTTAATGCTGAATGAAATGTAATATATTTATGGAGATTCTAGCACTGTGAAAATGTATGCAGAATCTCTGGATTTCGTTGCTATTTCGGCAGAAATCTCAAAAACTGCGAAATCTCGGTAAACCTGAATGCCGCTAACACACACCCCAATCTCAGCAATTATTCTTAAATCATTATTTTCTACAGGCCGGAAGGACAAAAACTGCATCGACTGTCCTTTTTTACCCTATAAAATATAAATTTACAATTCCTGTTCACATTTCTTTCAGAAATTTGAAATAATTTAAATTTAATTGTCAGAAAAGTCGAAAAACGTTTTTCGACACATAATAATTTTTGTATTAAGCTGACAACAATATGTCTTCTTAACGCCAGGGAAATTCTAATTTTTGTCGTCTACGCCATAACCGACGTCAAACGCCTACTCTTGTTCTTCTTCCATAATAAACGTGTAAATATTTTCAACGCCTACGTTATCGCTCCGATTGTGTTCGCAAACTAATTCGTTGTTTTTATACGATGACTCTCCACCCAGGGGTTTTATGTTAATTCTCTTTTAACTTAATTTAATTTTTCTTTGTGCCGCCATCATTGATAAATTGGTCTCTACACCGAGTTGCTCTAAATTGGTTTAAGCACACAGTTGTTATCTGAAATGCCAATTTAATCCCAACTTGGGTGTGCAAATGGCAAAGATTAGAGGACAAGGTTATCGCTAAACTGACCGTGATAAATTGAAGTCTAAATGCGATATAAGTCATCGTATAAAAACGACATATCGTATAAAAACTGCAATAAAAAATAAATTGTTTCGCATAACATCCCATGAACGGACAGGGGAGAGCTTCTCACAATCGCTGAGCTGTGCGCTCAGCGACTAGTTTTCAGTCACTGATTGGGACCTACAGTTTTACAACGATTACGAAAGGTATTTTTGAGTAGCTTGTACATGGCTAAATACTCGATAGTGACGCCGTCACTATGCGAGGTGACCGCCGTCTAAAGAAATTTTAAGGTGGTCATGTCATAGAATAACACATACCATAGAAGCTTTTATTCCCTCAATAAATTAAACGTCATAGGTACGATGGAAAGTAAACATTGGATGGTGGAAAATATGGGTTCAATAATACCAGATAGTGGCAATAGTATACAGCGATCAACAAAGGAACAACAATCGAATTTCGTGTTTTTGTGGCAAACTAGTTGTGTTAAATACAATACAAATGTATACCAACGATAAAAGTCAACAAAAAAGTGCAATAGACATTTAAATTTTTTAGTTCTACACCAAAACGACAGGAAAAAGTTAAGTGAACATATTTTGTAACTCCACCTGGTGTAAAGCGCCTATTAGACGGTCATACCTGGTATGATACGACGGTATGATGAAAAAATATGTTTTGCTATTACACTATCATACCAAGCTGACATATATCAGTTTGAAAGAAACACCGAAGTGTGAGGTTGTTTGCGCAATGCATTTATTTTTTTTTTAACACTATCTATTGTCGCTTCGGCTTCCACTTCTTTTAATTTATTTAAAAGAATTTCGTATGCTTTTTGTTTCTTTTGCTTATTGTGGTATATTTCGCTTTTGACATTCCACAATTCTGGGAAATGCTCATAAAGCGAAATAAACTCACGTAAAACCCGCGATCTAGCCACGCCATCTGTCCACTTTGAATGCTTAACAACAAATGAAATTTCTTATTGTGATTGACACAAGAGCTATTACACGAGTATGATGGTATGATGGTATTCCAAAATATCAAAAAATTTTGATATTCATCATACCTTGTTGACAAACAACTATTTTTGCCTATTACACGAGTATGATGGTATGATCGCATACCGCTCTGTCATACCAGGTATGACCGTCTAATAGGCGCTTAAGGTAATTTTAAATTTAATTGCTCTCATTTCCACAAACCTACGATGAAGAGTGTGAAATGAAACGTCAGATGAGAGAATAAGTTTATCTATGTATGTGTTATTCTATGGTTCATGTATGCCCCATTTCAGCTCAAAAGATTCTAGAATCGTCTTCGAAATCAAAAGTGTTCAGGTATACATAATTTGACATTCGAGGAGATTTCGCTTCATTTTGACAACAACTTCTTTACAAACATTTGTTGTTTACTCATTGAAATTCTTATCTACACTATTAAATTAGAAATGGAAAATTAAAATAAACAATGAGTTGCAAAACTTTTATTATTACATTCTAAACATCAGGTAATGTTAAAGACATTATTAAAAATAAAATAACCAATACATCAGAAAACTAGTTAAATGCACATGGTTTTGCAAAGACAACGTAGTCCCCTTTTCCACGTGCAAACTTTTGTTTGCAAACTTTTTTGTTTTTTCTTTTGGAGTTTCCGATCGCTTTTCCACACGCAAACTCTTGCGAATGTAAATACAAAATAAAGAAACAAATGTCAAAAAAATTGTTTACATTTCAAAGTCTATGTGAACAGTGTGAAAATAATTTTATAAAAGCGGTGTAAAAATGGACAAGGAGTGCAAAAATAATTTAATAAGAGACGTTTTAGATTGTACCAAGCCATTTTTAAGAAATCAAATACTTTACTTTATTAAAACAAATCACAAACCAAATTATTTGTCAGAAAACTCGACATAAACAACGAATGCGTTAAAAACGAAACGTCAAAAACATTTGTTTCAACGAAGAGAGCAAAGCAGAGTTTGCGTGAACGGCAAACACGTACCGAAACTTTTTTGTTTCTCTTCCTCTCACCCATCTCGTCTACATACTCAAGAGTTTGCAAACAAAAGTTTGCACGTGGAAAAGGGGACATATTTAGTATAGATCTGAAAATTTGTTAGACATTGCAACCAAAAATATACTGGTTAATGACAGATTTTATGAACATTTTCTTAAATATTGTTGGCATTTAAAGTACTATAAATGATAATATTCTCATAAACTGCTGATCTATTGGGTGTTACAGACAGCATTGTAAAAAATAGTACTTAATGCTGAATGAAATGTAATATATTTATGGAGATTCTAGCACTGTGAAAATGTATGCAGAATCTCTGGATTTCGTTGCTATTTCGGCAGAAATCTCAAAAACTGCGAAATCTCGGTAAACCTGAATGCCGCTAACACACACCCCAATCTCAGCAATTATTCTTAAATCATTATTTTCTACAGGCCGGAAGGACAAAAACTGCATCGACTGTCCTTTTTTACCCTATAAAATATAAATTTACAATTCCTGTTCACATTTCTTTCAGAAATTTGAAATAATTTAAATTTAATTGTCAGAAAAGTCGAAAAACGTTTTTCGACACATAATAATTTTTGTATTAAGCTGACAACAATATGTCTTCTTAACGCCAGGGAAATTCTAATTTTTGTCGTCTACGCCATAACCGACGTCAAACGCCTACTCTTGTTCTTCTTCCATAATAAACGTGTAAATATTTTCAACGCCTACGTTATCGCTCCGATTGTGTTCGCAAACTAATTCGTTGTTTTTATACGATGACTCTCCACCCAGGGGTTTTATGTTAATTCTCTTTTAACTTAATTTAATTTTTCTTTGTGCCGCCATCATTGATAAATTGGTCTCTACACCGAGCTGCTCTAAATTGGTTTAAGCACACAGTTGTTATCTGAAATGCCAATTTAATCCCAACTTGGGTGTGCAAATGGCAAAGATTAGAGGACAAGGTTATCGCTAAACTGCCCGTGATAAATTGAAGTCTAAATGCGATATAAGTCATCGTATAAAAACGACATATCGTATAAAAACTGCAATAAAAAATAAATTGTTTCGCATAACATCCCATGAACGGACAGGGGAGAGCTTCTCACAATTGCTGAGCTGTGCGCTCAGCGACTAGTTTTCAGTCACTGATTGGGACCTACAGTTTTACAACGATTACGAAAGGTATTTTTGAGTAGCTTGTACATGGCTAAATACTCGATAGTGACGCCGTCACTATGCGAGGTGACCGCCGTCTAAAGAAATTTTAAGGTGGTCTGAGCAGGGATCGAAACCAGGATCTCATGTAGAAGAGGCTCGCATACTACAATTGCAGCACCGACGGCCACTAAAAACAGTAATAAAACGATGAATAAAACTAATGAAAATAGTCATGTGTTGCGATTCATAGAACTTCACAGATGCCATGAAGTTCTAATGGAATATTAATCTATCGACGGTATGATTTAAAAATAAAAGCCGATGAATCAATTTCTACTGACATGAAAATATTTGTGGAAGATATGATGAAACAATCATTATTTTATTTCTTGCAGCACTTTGACTGGAATTTTCGTTGTTTCCTTGAGGACTGTATTTTGAAAATAAAATTGACTATCAAGTTGTTTACTGCCTACGTTTCAGCTGTCAATTTAATTGATTTTTGACAAGCAGCATGTGCGATCAACTTAATAGCAAGATCATGAACATGGTACAATTATGTATACATGGTAAAGTCGTTTGCACAGCCGACTTCATTTTTTATGTAATTTTTCGCTGCAGTAGTCAAACTCATATGTATTTTTTTGTACTCTTTTGCATACTAGTGTTGTTGGTAGACCTAATAGTGTAATATAGAAAGTCCAAATTGTCGTCGAAAGTCACTTAGCTAATGACAGTTTTGATACATTTGGTATTTCTGTCAGAATTTGGACGATGATGAATGATATAAAGTTATGTTTAAAGTCATAAGTGCCCATGAATCCATATTTAAGAGCAGTTATTTTCAATTTGCCTATCGGTCATTCTCCTTCACATTCTATCCTGTATAATATTTGCCGCTAGAACGTCGAACAGCTGTTTCAGCGAAACCATAGGGTAATGTATACAAGGTCTGTTTTTATTCCATGCTAAACTACTTTCATCGATATTATTTTTGCTGCTATAAATCTTTCTGCGTGGCCGAACTTAGGGGTTTCTCTGCTGGTGTAGCTCCAAAAAGAGAGTCTATTTTAAATTTTAATCAAAGATCAAGTCTAAGAGTTTGTGCGGGTTTTCTACATTCAAAGGTTCGAAACTATACTTTATACAGTAACGTTTTCTTTTATTTCGCTTGCATTAAACACTAAATGTGAAAAGCGAGTTTTTTTATTTCCCGCTAAACTAATTTTTCAAAGACTTTTTGGTGGGAGCCGCTTAAAATCGCTTAGCTGCAAATACAAAGTCGTCGAAAAATTAGTTTAGCCGGTGAATAAAAACAGACTTAAAGACAGTGTTAATAACACAATAGTTTAAAAAAATTTTGTCACAACTACATCGGGTAAAAATACATGTGAATAGCTATATGCCGTAGAATGATAATTGCGACATTAAGGGTGCATTTCTATTTCCCGCTAGGCTAATATTTCGACGACTTGATATGGGGAACGGCTTAAAATCGTTTAATATTGCCTAGCTCTCCATATAAAGTGGTCGAAAATTTAGTTACAATAAAAAAAAGAGTGCATGTAATAGCGTTATAAAAATATCAAATATTTTACTATTAAATTTGGTTACATATTTCTATTATTCAAGTGGCTAAGATATGTTTATTTTCAAGTCGTTTATTAAAACTCTTTCCGCTGGCTAAGTGCCGGTGACGACTCTATCCCATTGACAGAATATTTAAGAAGATATAAACAAAACAAAATACATTTTTCTAATTACAAAAATTCTACAATATAATGTAACTTCGAAATGTATTCGTTGTTAAAAACACTTGGAAAATAAAATGTTACTTACAATTCTTTATTAAATTGAAAATGTACCCTTTATGAAGAAATGTAATAAAGTTTTCTTGTGCACTTTTGATTTATGTAATAATGCTACCTTTACCTGTCTTCATGCAAATAAGTCGTCAAACCCAAATTGGGCTATATTACCGATGTTTTTCTCTGCGTAGATTATCGCATTGCCGGCAATACTGCCGCATTTAAACATGCTAAGATTAGTATATTTCGGAGGAATAACCTACGCTAACCCACAAGATTACTCACACAATTTTAATCTAAAAAAACTGAAGGTTCATTTTTAAACCTGTGTACAATTTGATTCAACATTGTTAAGTACCAAAAAATTGCAACCATAATAAACACATTCAAAAAAATCAACTCTATTGCGAGCCACCACAGACAGAAGCAGACCAAACATTTAACGTCGCGCCGCCGCTACCTATTTATTTTGAAGCTTACACAACCGCCGGTATAAGTAGCTCTCATCGGTTTAAAATTTGAGCTGATTTGGTCGATTTGATCGACTGATCCTATTCTAAAGGTTCAACTATGTATTTCAAAAACATCTCCATTAGTATAAAGCTGAAAAAAACTATTGTGCCGCTTCTTCGATTATTTGGTCTCGGAACGGAGCTGTTCACTCAAATGTTAGTTTAATATCAAATAGGAATCAAAGACTGTTTTAAAAAGTTCCGTTTTGATGATATTTTTAATGGAATACCTCAAAATGGCGTCGGTGGTACAATGGTTAGTGTTGTGCGCCTCTTGCACATGAGATCCTGGGTTCGATCCCTACTCTGACCGCCTTAAATTTCTTTCGGCGGCGGTCACCTCGCATAGTGACGGCGACACTATCGAGTATTTAGCAATGAAAAAAGCTTCTGAAAATACCGTTCGGAACCGGTGTTAAAACTGTAGGTCCCAATCATTGACTATAAAACTAGAAAGCGTACAGCTAGCTCACTGGTTGTGAGAAGCTCTCCCCAATTAATTACTATATTTTATATTTTCCTCTTATTTTTAAGATTTGATCCTCTGGGGTCCAATACCGGGTTCTGCATAATATTTATGTGCTATTAAGCTTTCTCAGTGGGCTGGCTTAGGGGGGTTCTTCTCTGGGGTAGATCCAACACCGGCTCCGCTACTTCGGCATAGTATTTTGGTGTTATTATGTGCCATTCTCAATAAGCGCCGCAGGCTACACCTTTTATTTTTCAGGAGGGAAGAAGCACCGCTGTCAAAAAATATTTGTTGGCAAATCTAGACATATGTTCTAATTCAAACTCCCTTTCATTTTGTTTTATAGCTAATACCCGTTTTCTGATTCTCATGACCCACATATGTATTATATTCTAAAATAGGGTAATCTTGGCCCATAGATGCTTCACGGGAAAAATAATAATTGAGAAAACTACCTTTCATTTGAGTACCCACACTTGCCCGTTGCTAGATGTCCCTAGGTGGACCCGTTTTATGGATCCCGTGAACCCCATGGGTCCGAAAGACATTTTTTCCATTTTTGGTGTTCTTATGTTTTACTGTAATTTAGTTTTTTTTAGACCCGCTTGGTATTTGGCACTGATTGGATCTTGACATTTTTAATAAACGGGTTTTTTATTAGTTTAGGAGGGAATAAAAAACAGGCCTACTGCTGGGATCAGCTGTGAAAAAAAATTGGCAACTCTGACTGTATGCTGGCAACATCGATCTAAAGTGAAGTTAGTGGCCGAGTTTTTGTTTTGTTTTCTTGCTGGAATAGGCAGTTTGGGATTTTCCCTGTAAATAAGTTAGCGTGTTGTTGCTTCAAACGGACAGTGATATGGCCTTTCGTTACAGATCCCTCATAGATCGTATCAGAGACATTGATATTGAGGATCTGCAATATGTTGAAAAGGATTTGTGTTATTACGAACTGGTGCGTAAGAGGAACTTTCATACGTTTAATAAGTAGAATCTGTGACTAATTCATTCCTTGGTTGCACTCCTTAGGCCTCCCTGGGATTTCTTCTCTACGCTCGTGAACGAACACACTCGGAGTTTATATTACAAAAATTGATCGTGCTTTCGAAAAATCCTCCTATAGGTAGAGGCGTTTTAGTTGGACCTAATGGAGCCGTGCAAGCTGGCAGTGATATTCTACAGAAATATGCAACCATTAATGCCAATACCTGGCGGGTTAATATAATCGAGGCATTGGCCATTATAAGAGCAAAAAAAGTTTTGCGTAAACTGGGATTTCGTTGGAAAGATTTGCACGACCATTATTTGCCTCATATTCCCGAACTAAGTATTCACATCCATCCCTTGCTCAAGGCCTTGTATAAAATCTGTGAACGGTTATCGATCGCACAGGCGGGAAGGCTGGTAATGACAATCAACGAAATGCATTTACGCAATGAATCTCAAAATTTCCGCTTCTACGACTACAGTCAGCTGGAAGTATTCCTTTTGTATTGGATGACTCAACGCATTATTACCATTGGCGATCAAAATCTTGAGGGTTTGGATGTGCAAAAATTGATATCCTATTTCAAACTTAATGAAATGGATTCAATAAAATCAATTTTGACCGATACAATTAGTCACAATTCACAACACGAAGTTCCACAATATGTGCCCGGTGCTGCTGCTGCGCAGAATAATGCAGACTCCGTTGCGCAAGAATCTGAAACGAATAAAGATTCTGGGGCTATTATGGAATCGCAGGAGATGATATCCGAAGAACTGCCCCAAGTGAATGATACTGATGAACAAACTGACTGGACCGATGGCAGTGAACGTTATGTCATACGACGAAAACATGCTGGATTTGTTTTGATTATAAACCAAAGTGAATTTTATGAGGACACAAATCCAGATTTGCAGGTAACATTTCGTAGTCTATTTAAGAGAGAAAGTGGTCTAAATTGAAAATTATTATTATGTCTACTGTTAATATAACAAGAAGGCCTGTAACCCCCATTACCTCCAATTAACTTACAGCTAAAACTAACTTAAATTTGTACCTGTCGGTTTGTCTGGAATTTAAAAATTATAACGCTCTAAATCTTAGCTTTTCTGTTTCTCGTAAACATCAATTTGTTGTGTGCAAAATAGGTGGAATTTGGCACTGCTTGGGGTTTTAACAACATTTAATTCAAAGATTTTCCTTTTTGGATAAAACCTGTAAATAAAGTTTTGTATCGGCAATAATCTCCTCCAAATCAGATGGTTTTCCAAAGATGACTTTCAACAATGTGATTTTTTTTTATTTTTAGCATTTATTGCCGAAAAAAAAATTCAACAAGTACCGTGCTGGTACCGATGTGGACCGAGATAAGCTGAAAGCGCTCTTCTCTTCTTTTGGCTACACGCCACTGGTCTACAATAATTTGACGCGCACCGATATGTTGCATGTAATCAGAGAGACTGTAAAGAAAACCCTTATAAGAGATTCCCTGGTAGTATGTATACTTAGTCATGGCATGGAAGGTGTTGTTTATGGATGCAATAGCGTGCCGGTTAGTATAAACTCCATAAAGGCAATTATGACGGCGGACACATTGAAGGGAAAGCCGAAAATGCTAATAATACAAGCGTGCCAAAAGAATATAGCTCCACTTGATACGGTAGGAACAGACTCTGACAAGTAGAACAGTTTAGAAGTTTTTAATTTACACCCTTTTCGTCTTTAGAGTGTTTCGAACTCTGAAGGAGATTTTCAGCCAGATGCCTATGCAGATATGTTGATAGCGATGTCATCTGTGCCTGGCACCGAAGCTATACGTGACACCAAAACTGGGAGCTGGTTTATTGACTCGTTGTGTAAACTAACGGAGAAATGGTGCAATCGGTATGTGTTTAAACTAATTTACTGCCAAATAATCATAAAATTGTTGTGCCTTTACACATTTTCTTTTTGTTAGCAAACATCTGTCGGATATATTAACAAACGTAACAGCCGATGTGACCCAAAGACATGGCGGAAAATCTGATTTTATGCTGCCCTATACACATTCAACATTGCGAAAATATTTGTATTTACCTCCCAGGGCATGATACATAATACTGATTTACCCCTGATTTTCTTTAGTATATTTTTAAGCAGTTTTAAAGTTATGTTAACGTTTTATGTGCATGGATCTTGTTTAAAACAATTTTCAGTTATTATTCCTAGGACAGATTGTTATAATAAATATAAGGAAGAATGTGTGGTATAAAAAGTGTCGTTTCATATTATAGAAAAAATAATACAACATTGTTTGTTTGCTTGTTAAACTTGTGTATTTTTATTTATAATTCATTTTGGCATTATATTTATTAAAATTTACATTATATTTCTTCTTATTGATTACTTTCATCTTTAGTTTTTTTGTTTGTTTTTTTTGTCATTTCAACTCTGGCATCTAGATATCGCAATTTTATTCGATATAATCTAGTAATTTTTGTCTTAAATTTACAAAACGTGTCACTTACACTACATATAATACATTTATGCAAAAAAAAAACATTTGCAGAGAAAAAAGTGTATAGAATGTTACTAATTACATTAAAAAAAATAAAATAATGTTTGCATGTTTAGATACCTATAGATGAAAAAACAGGATACACTAGTAAAAATCTACAAATTGTTTATTAAACATGAAAATGTAATATTGAGAATAGCATTTCAAGTTGTTGGAATTTCAAGGGTATTGAATCAATGATCGATTCTTTTCGAAAAGTACATTTGAGAGAAATAAACACTGACCTAAAGTTTTCACTATCGGCCCAATTCTCAATAACAATTCCCCGGGAATTTTTTCCCTATTCCTTGTTCCCTTATTCTTAATAAAATCTACCCGGGAATTTTTTCATTTTTCAAAACGACCTTCGAAAATGGGAATCTCTTCCCCGGGAAAAAGTAGGTATTATGAATGTCATAATCATATTTCCCCCCATAAAATTGAAAGGGAGCTCTGTGCAAGAATGTAAGTATTTAATCTATTCTATAAAAAATTAAATAATTACTTTTATTTTAATCATTATTATGGCATTATTCTTACGAAATAAATTTACTTTAGCACCAACTCTCTGATCTACACCAAAATGTCACCACCGAGATAAGCGTCTGCACTGAGTTCAAAAGGGTATCATTACAAAGGTCTTTCTAAATTCTATAAATCTGTGTATAAACATATTTATTTTTATTAATCCATTGAGTTTTTTAATAAATTTTTTTTTCTAAAAATTGTCCCCTTATACTTATTGTTTGGTAGACTCCGATTATAGACAAGACTTTAGCCTTTTTTAAATATATAATTCTCACCAATAACCCTTCAAAGACATTTAAGTTCAAAGTTTTGAAATACATTTGCCACTTTTTTTGACCAAAATTAAAAAATTATTTATAAAAAAACCCGCGATTTAACCCAAAAATACTATGCCAAAGCCACGAAGCGGGTGCTGGACTCGCACCAGACGAGAAAATTCCAAAGCCACGCAGAAAGCTTTATAACAAAAATACTATGAACTTTAATTTGAACTTTAATAACTCCGGTCTTTGAAGGGTTATAGATGAATATTATACCGTAAAAAAGTTAAGTTATTGTCTGTTATTGGAGCCTACCAAAAACTAAATATAATAGCGCATTAAACAAATAAATTTTTATCAAACAAGTTAGGTTAAAAAATTGTTCGCTTTAATTTGCTCCCCAATTTGTTAATCTAAATAAAATTGTTTATACACAGATTTATAGAGTTTAGAAACCCATTTGTAATGGTGCCGATTCCATCTAGATAGGATAAAAAATGGATGACTTATGCCCGATTATATATTCAAGCTTTGGAGGTCTATATTTCGGAAAATATGGACCAACGCACTTTCTTTCGTCGCATCGCGTAATTATCTCCTTGCAAACGTTTGTTGTTGCTTCTCCTGCTCCCGGTCGTTCTTCTGCTGCCATTGTCAAGGCTATGGTGTACATTTTCACTTATTTTGATTATTAATTAAGTTTAATTTGCTTAAAATGATTTGCATTTAACAACGTCATAAAGCAAAACAGCTGACTTCGAAAATTCGTAATTCTTTCTCCCTTATTATTATATTCCAAGCCTGTTTAGAATAGGAGGATTTTATTCCCGGAAAAATTAAGTCCCAGGGAACCCATTTCCCTGGAAATATTTAGAATTGGTCTGTGTATGAGTGTATGATTTTTAATTTTAGTATCGGCTTGAGGTCATAGGTATGAAAAAAGAAACCGAAGTTGTATTATTTTCCTTTTATCACAATTTACCCAGTTTCCAATATTTCGATCAATTTCCTTGATCATTTTCAAGGATCTAATATAATTAAAACACAAAGATTCCATACAATTTTCCCCTCAAGTACAATATTGTCCTTTAGAGATTATCGAGTGGGAAATCACAATAATATTCACGCATATAAGCACATTGCAAGGTAACAAAAAGTACACGACTAGTCCCTGCCGCAAGCTTTTGTCAACTAATTCGATCTTCCCGCCCAAATTTGTCAATTGTATGTCCGTAAACTTGTGCACATTGGTCCGTATCGCGTTTGTAGTCGAGTATTTTCCTAGATGGAACGTCAATAATACGCAGCATTTCCCGAAACAGACTTCGTGAGTAAATCTTCTCCTCAGCCAGAATTTTCACTTCGCCAAAGTTCGGCTTGTGTTCAGTTAACGTACAGTGGGCTGCGAGAGTTGTTCCAAAAGATTATAATGCGCCCTTTGGTCCGATTCACGTAATGAAATTCCCGTCCCCAGTTTATCCATCGTAGTACCCATATATACATACCTTCTGGCATATGTTGGTCTTGTCCCCGTTGCACTTGATTTCGTACACCACATTTGGCCTGTCATCCGTACCGATTCCCGATTCAGTCCCACTAAAAAGGCGATTTAGGGTAAAGTTAGAGTCAGGAGCTAAATGGCATTTTCCCCTGTCATAAATATTCTAATGTCCGATCCTCTCAGAGCGTCCCGGCACATACGGTATGTATTCACATATGTATCCTCCTATGTGAAGAAGACTTTTGTTGTGTCTACATGAAAATATCACTGAATCAAAGTCGTATTCTACATAAATACTACATTTGTCTGGGTTTGTTTATTAAATGGAACTTTTGAACTAATTTTTAAACAGGCCTGTTCAAATTTTCACTGTAATTTCAAACCATTAGCGATTTTAAAATCACCCGAGTGAAAGTGGATTGCACTGGCTATCAAAAAGAATGTTCAAAAATCGACTTTTTTGGGGGGGTACCTATCGTACCGACTTAAATTTCGCACAATTGACTTGGGTGGATCACGGCTCTATTTAGTTGTACACTGAACATACACTTTTACGTGTTTTTTCTTGCAGTGTTGAATTTTCTAAAGGAAAAAGACCGCAATGTTTACAACCTTTTTAAAATGTAAATTGCATTGCATGGGTTGTCACCGGAGTCAGAAGAAGAGCTTCATATATTATTCCAGCTGCCTCTGAAAGTGCTCCTCTGCTGATGTCAGAATGTTTTCCATGTAATAATCAAGATTGATTTTTATCGTGGATGTTATTCTAGTAATGCATATTAAACCTTAACATTATTCATTCTTTAAAGTGGGTTCCTTAAAAAATTAACCAAAGCCCTGAACACATTGCAATCGAAATCTCGTGTTTGGATATTTCGTTTAGCCAAACATCTTTTTTTCAATGCAACAATCAGCTCTTAGTTTACTCAAAATCTCCAAATGAGAGAATGCTGCTGCAATGTGTCCGTGTCCTTTTGTTCAGCGAAAATCTATCTACAAATTGCTTTTCGACAACATATTTCACATATTTTTGATTTCATACCGTTGCCGTGATCAAAAATATTAACATTTCTATCAAAATTTGTAGATAACGGCAGCCGTGATTAAGCCCAGGTTTTCGATTTATTCGAAAAATCATTTTTATAGAAAATCGGGTTTCAGTTGTACAGAATTCAAATAAACAGTGAAATCGGTTAATTTTCGGGGAAATTCTTTTGTTTTGTTGAAGAATTAATACTAACTCACAATTCCCGTAAAAGGTTCATTATTATTCAGAAAGGAGAACACCATTAATCAACTTTGTATACTATTTTAATTTTAAAATAATGCATCAGTTAATATTTTTCTTACAAATATTTAATTCTGATGTTTTCTATAAAGATATAAGTTTGAATTGAAATGAAATGAATTGAATCGCATTGAACTGAGTAAGTGAAATTGAATTGAAGTGAATTGAATTGAATTAAAGTGAAGTGAGTTGATGTGAATTGAATTGGATTAGATTGAATTGAACTGAGTTGAATTGAATTGACTTGCATTGAATTCAATTGAATTAAATGGAATGGAATTGGGTTGAATTGAATAGAATTATAATGCCAATGCAACACCCACTATAATATTTCTCATATTTACTCGTTAAAATATTAATACTCATTCTGTTATACGAAAAACGAAACGAAATTATCGAGACATCAGATGTAGAAATTTTGAAAAATTATCGAGTATCTTAAGCGAACCATAGATTTGGCAGATGAATTTGAAAAAATATTACCAAAATATTTTGTGAACCTGATAGTGATGCGAACAACTCGATAACATTCTTGTTTGGTATCAAGATGGGCGGTAAATCGACAATAAACTTCAACGATAGCTGATGTTTATGCTCATGAATGACAACGCTTTTTAATACGTTATTGTTTGAACTATATATTTCTGAGACATAACACAGATAATAACACTTATGGGAATGCTATTTAAATTTTTCTACACAAAGTATGAAAAACATTCAACTTGTTGATACTTTGCAAATAAAACATATGCTGCTTTGTAGACAAAACAGCAGTTTCAATTTACTCTGTGTATCATCAAAAATATCAGTGCAAGTGATTTATAGAAAACTATTTTAGTGCAATTAAATCACTTAAAGTAATTCTAAGAATAAGAATATCAATACTGAAGCCAAGTACTAAGTTCGTTCGCGCGAAATAGTTTCTGCCACTCACATTGCTTCGTAGCTTCATTGGTCAGCAACAAATCAAGGTTAACTACCATATTTTCTGGGCTTTTAACATTTTTTAACTCATTTAACACAAAACAAATCAAAATTTTCGATACATTTATAATTTTCATCGATATTTCGCAAGCATTGTTTTGTATGAGTATTGATCTTAGTACGGTCCATTTAACGCGAGTTTTAATCAAAAGTACTACTGATTTCAATATATCAGCAACAGGGCAGTCTTCTATCTGAGTTTCAGGATTTTACTTGAATACAAATTTAAAATTTGTTCTTCCAAAATCTTGCAATACAATTCTCGTGTCTATTTAAAGTTAAATTTTATAAATGTTTTATGTTTTTAAAATTTCACATACACATACAATTGTGTTTTTTTTTAGAAAAATATTAATTTTTTCTCTCTATGCGTTATATATATATATATATATATTTATTTTTTTTTGTATTAAAATAGTGTTTGTTTTCATTTCAAAAATGTGAACAAAAAACAATTTTTATTATTTTCTTTTCCCTTCAATTTATATATTTCTTTTTGTTTTATGTTTGTACTGATGATCTCATAAATAAATTATAATAATTATTTGTATTATGAACTGAAAATATCCTATTTTTAATTTGGTTGCTGTTAAATTTTCAAGATTTTTACTTTATAAATTATGGAACGGTATAGATTTCATATGGGTAAAGTGGAAAAGTATAAGTTTTAAATGTGAAAACAAATTGAAATCATTATTAATATATTTCTATATAGTTTATGTACAACGATAAAATTAAAATTATTTCTACAAAAAAAGTTTCTAACGGTCATGATTAATCGAATTTCGAAATCTAAAAACAAATTAATTCCTCCATAACAATAGTATTTTGAAAGTCAAAAATAAACGTATTGATAAACAAACAAAAATATTTTAAAAATGTACATGCTCTCCTGAAATTGTGACGTTATAAAGAATTAAAATTTTGCACTTTATATAAGATCATTATGGGGCAGTGTCAATAAAAATCAACCAACAAATCTATTTTTGGCCTCCTTAAATAGATATTTTCGAAATTTCGATCAGATTTCAATCACAACACAAGAAACATTTTTGACATTGTACTTGCATTCAATGTTTAAACGTCTATTTTTATTTTTGTGGTTTAAAATCTCAATGAGCAATTTTTAGTTTTTGTAATTATATTTTAATATTACAGTTTATTACTTATTTACATAGGTTTATTTTATATTTATATAGGTATGTATATACTTTTTTATTATTGGAAGTATTTTATTCATTTCGTAATATATTTCTTCTTTTTAAAATTTAAATTCACCAGGACTTTATTGTGTCTTAAGATATTATTTAATAAATTTCCAGTGTTTAAATTTCTTTATTTATAAAGCATACAAATAAATGCAAATATCTTTGAAATAAATGCAAATTTTCAGTGAAATGTTGTAGATCTGTTCAACAATTCAGAAATGCACGGCTTCTATTATTTCATAAAGCTAGACCGTATACTAAATAGTAAGACCATCCCCAATACACGGTCGAGATTTATATATATAAATGTATACATATTTGTTTTTGTAATAATAATATTTTTTTTTATAACACATTCAAATTCCAAAACATTTTCGAAGCGTATTTTCTTTGCTATTTCAAAATGTTCTTGCCAGAGAACAAAATTTAAAAAATCTAGAAAATATTTGGTAAAAATAGGGATTTCGAATTTCGCTTTTTCAACTAAATGAACAGCTGATACATACGTATTTCTATTGAGAAAACATATGTATTTATGTGTGTAGTATGAAAAATTATGTTTTGTCGAATGAATACATTAAAGTAATATACATATTTAAAATGCGAATTCAAGCGTAAAACACAATTTTCGTGCCCACTGAATGTGTTTAACATGTTTTGGTGCTGAAATCATATGATTCTTGTATGAAACATCAGCTGATTTTGGCCTCGTTTTACTTCACTAGGGGAGAGCGATGAGAACACTTCTGCTTGACAAAATGAGATCTGTTCATAGATATTTTTTGTTCAATCAGTGCCGCTTGTCATACGTGGTATAAATAAAAGTGCAAACACTTCGTTTAATAATCAAAAAGAAATTATAAAAAGGTAATCTTAAGATATTTAATTTTTTGTGAATCTAAAAACCATCTAACAACGATTTGTTCATTTCTTTTAATTGATTTCCCTAATATCACACAACAATTGGCATTGACTGACCGACATCTATAAACTTGCAACAAAAATGAATCTGTTTATCACGAAAGCCGTCTATCACGAACACATCTGTTTGTCAATCAATAATCAATCAGCTGTTTATTTACTCGAAATCTTCCAATGAGAGATAGAATCCTGCTAAAATGTGAATACAGTACAAGGAAAATGTAATTTCCCTCACATAGATTTTATGTCAGCACAATTAAGTCATAACAGCTGATAAAAAATAGATGGGCTTGGAATTTAGAACGTCTATTTATTTCGTAAAAAAATATTTTTTACTGAAATATTGACTGGAATTCTAGATTTATATTTTAAAATAACCCTCACAACTGCTGATATATTATAGTACGTAAAAGTACATTTCCAAATGTACATTTCAAGTGCAAATATATGTACATACATACATATGTAGCTTTAAGAAATATATCAGCCTACGAGTCTAAACATAATCAAACATGCTACAGACGACGACGCTTTTTCTACATAGGTTTCTTATGGCACGGAAAAATCGTCACGAAAATCCGCTGCGGCTTACGACTCGCCGCTAGAACAAAATATTTTCTAATTTCTTGGCGGCGCTCTCACGAAATCTCTCAATTGAGAGAATGAAGTTGCCACATGTTCATGAAAATCATAAGAGAACCCAAAACATGCATGTAAAATTTACTATAATATTATTTTTCCAAAGAGAGAAAAAAATCAGCCGAAGTCGCCAACGCTCTCTCTTTCATTTCGTTTAGACGCTAGAGATTTTTTCGTCGTCATCTGAAGCGTGTCTGGTTCAGTTTGGACTCCACATCAAAATTGTCTTGGAATTCATTCATTTTGATTTGATACCTAAACTTATGTGTTAAATTTTAATTCCGTTTTTTATAAATTGTTTTTTTTTTTGTATTTTTTTTTATTTATTTCTTGACAACTTAAACATTTGATAACTCTTTGGTATTGTATAATAATAATTTAGTTATTATCATTATAATTTCTTTTTCCAACACTTAAAACAAAATGTAATTAATTGTAATCCCTGTTTATAAATTAGGAATATTTTTGTTTTCAATATTTTTGTTTTTCTTTTTCACTTTTTTTAAATAAAACTAAAAGAAAACAGTGTTGTATTTTCGTTAGGAAACAAAGTGTAGTGTAGAAGTAAACTTAATAAAAATCGCTTAAAAGCGTAATCACTTTTGTGTAACTTAGAAAAAAATTATAGTTTTTAACTTTTAGGTTATCAAGATGGAACTACAAAGTACCCACACACGTTTGCATCAGTAGTAGTGTGTACGTTTCTCTAAGGGAAACCATTTAAAGCTGTCAAAGTGTTCTTTAAGACGCAAGAGTAACTTTGAAAGATATTGATTTGGCATACACACAAACTGTAGGCTCTATCCCTCGCATACTCACAATTTTTTTCCTTTACATATAATTGTAAACCGTTTGTTATGCTATATCCCTTACGATTTCGATTTTATCAAACATATCCGAATCGGGTGGTATAGTTGTAAAATGCGTACGATCACTGCGAAAGGTATTACGCTCATTTGAACTTGTCTTTAGAGAACGTTCCGACGGCGTTTCGGTGCCACTGAGTTGTATACGTTTTTGTAGAGCTGAAACAAAATTCTAAAATAGAACGATAAAAGTAAATTTTAAATCTTTTAATATTTTGGATAGAATAATTTCTTGTAATATATGTACCTGTGATATAATATCACCCCTTGCCGTGCGTACTTGATAGAGATAACGAAATTTGCGTTGTCGTGCCTCCTCTCGTGTCTCTCTGGGACGTGTTTGTACTCGAGCCAATTGTTGGTGTCGCTTTTGAAATACTCGCTTTCGATGGTCCACACCCCATGCTGTGATGAAACATTGTATCATCAAACCGATAAGGATACTAACGGGCCAGGCAAATATTAGTATGCCGCCGTAGCAGGCGGGCGGATTTGGATGGGGTTTCATATTAAAGATCTGTAAAAATTGATTTGAAAGGGAAATAAGACCTTGCCTACAAATAACAGTACATCTAAAGCTATGTTCAGGCATACCGCGATTTCATTTCCATAAACAGATGATTTCTGTACGGCAAACCATATGTTAGGTGGGTTGAAAACTCGAAATCGCGGTCTACCATAGAGAAATACTTAAGAGTTTCCATTACTTTCTTCGTTGCCTCTTCATGACGACGAGGTAGTAGGTTTTATTTGCTTCATAGAGTTTTATTTGCTGCGGTATTTTACCAATTTTACACTTTCGTTGGACATAAAACGGACAGAAATCAAAGGGAATGCGTATTTTCGTTCAATTCAAACAACATAAAACATAATTTAGCTGTCATTAACATCAATAAACACTATTTAAAATTAGTTCCTGTCCACTTTGCTCTCTCATTCTCTATCATCGGCCTAGTACCTTATCGATCAGCTGTGCCATAGATACCCCCTGGGTATCTAAGCATAGCTTTAGAGTTTAAACAGTCCTGGACACGCTTCCGCTGACGTCGAACTGCGAGAGTTAGTGAGAACACCGCCAAGGAATTAGAAAAGATTCTAGTCGTCAGCCGTTGCCGATTTTTCACTGCCATAAGAAACTTATGTAAAAAATACATAATCGGTAGCGTGTCTGGTTCTGATTGGACTCTAAGAGAGTGTTATGTATTCCAGTTCGGGTCATAATATATGACTCTATGTACTATAAATTTCTTGAATGATCTGGGGCCTAATCACGGCAATTGTGATCGAGAACACAATCGTACCGACTCAAATTTCGAGCAATCGAGTTATTTGGATCACGGCTCCCGATCGAAATTTTGTAAATATTTAGCTTTACACTGAACATACCCTTTTATGGTTTTGTTTTCTTGCAGTGAATATACCTTTTTGACAATGTGAAGGAATTATTTAAAGAAAAATGCAACTGTATTTAGAAAATAAATTTGAAATGTGAATTAAAACAACTTTATGGATTGGTTACGGAATCAACATACCCATGTATAATTCCTGCTGCGTTTACAAGAAGTTAATCTGCTGGTGTCTAATTGTTTCTTTGGCAGAAATTGTGAAGTTTCTTCTCGCATAAATATTATTTGGTTAATGTATGTATATTAACCTCTAAAATTATTAATTAAAACTCTAAAGTGGTTTATTTAGCAAAAGTTAACCAAATTTTGTGTGTGGATATTTTCAGCGAAAATCTGTATACAACTGGCTTCTCGAATACAGAACACTGCTGCTGGATTGCCCCCTAATCCGATGTTTATTTGTTTTAATTCAGATTTCAGTACTTATATAATACGTAGTTTTGAATTCTCTTCATTGGGTAATCAATCAATTCAGTCCTTACCCATTTTGTTAGTTGTAATCCATGTAAAAAGAAATCCACAGAGCATATTATCATGGCTGATCCCACTACACTGGTGGTGAGAATGGTAACATATTTGGCGCTACACAAAGTTAGTACTGAACAGATTATAGCGCCTCCAATTAGAGCGACAGTGATTTCAGGTTGCTACAATATAAAGAGAAGGTACAAGTATGGACCAAAATTTGTTATTAAATAAATTTTTGTTAGAATTGCTTGTCTCACCCCAAATTCATTGTCCGGCATGGTGGCCACACAAACTGCCATAGCAGCTCCAGCCAGGATGACGCCTGCAAAGGCACTAATAAAAAATGTCGCCACCGGATATGTAGAACCTAAGACGGCTCCTACTAAGCCACCCACCAATGAAGAGGCCGCGTCGGCTGGTTCTCCCAAATAGCCTGTGATATAGAGGCGCATCATGGCCACCGCCTTTATGCCAATAAAGGCTCCCGTAAGAAATCCCACGGCGCGTAAGCAACGATAACCTAACGCGAGGAAAGGGAGAAAAGTTGAGAACATTAACTTATTAATTAAATTCCAACTCTTTTTATAATAATTCTTTTATTAAATCACACCATAATTCTTTGCTCATAACATAATGTGGAAGAGTATGTGAACAACATTAGATGAACATTAAGCTGTGGGTCGTTCATAATGGCTGGTGTTGAGGTAGTAACATGCCAAGAAACGACCTTCAGGCCTTTTGTATGTTTTTGGTATCTACTTTTATTACGGACTAAACACAAACATATGTACACATGTAGCTGATGTATGTACATATTCCACCTTTTCCCATGTGGGACCTCCCACTTTATGTTTGCGTGACTTGTTGGATCTCAGCAAAGGTTTTTGTTTTTATTTTACTTACCTAGGAGCACAAAAACAATTCCAAAGACCGCACACATTGACCATAGCAGTGCATACATTGTATCTGGTGGTGCACTGGTGCAAGGATGATCTTCTAGGAATCCCTAAAAGTGTAACAAGAATAATATGACAATATAAGTGTGTTAATAGGGCTACAGTTGATACTTTGTGATGCAAATATTTTGGGGGCATATATGTGCGAGATAAGGATGACTGTTCTTCTACACGTTTGTTTTTATATCCTTAGGTGGTAGGTAGTGCACTTAGAAGTCATATAATTATAGATGCAAGGAAATTGTACTTTAAAATAAGAAACTGTAAACTATAGGTAAATACTAAGGTAAATACTACGCCCGGAGTAGATAAAGGGATTAGATAAAGTAGATAAAGGGATTCAAATTAACATATGAAATTCAAAAATTTAATTTAAAATTTAAAGACACCAATTGATATTTAAAAAAATCAATTGCAATATAACTTCGTCATTTCCGATTTAAATTCCAAAAAAAAAACAATTATAATTCAAACATTTTATTTGTATTCAACGAAAATTCTATAATATAAAATTCAATTTTAAATCAATTGAAATTAAAAAGACAGCAATTGAAATTAAAAAGACATCAATGGAAATTAAAACATCTATTGAAATTCGGCCGTCGGTGGTGCAATGGTAGTGTGCGCGCCTCTTGTACATGAGATCCTGGGTTCGATCCCTGCTCAGACCACCTTAAAATTTCTTTCGACGCCGGTCAGCTCGCATAGTGACGGCTACACTATCGAGTGTTTAGCCATGAAAAAGCTCCTCAAAATACCGTTCGGAATCGGTGTAAAACTGTGGGTCCCAATCAGTGAGTGAAAACTGGAAAGCGCACAGCTCAGTGATTGTGAGAAGCTCCCCAATCCCTTCATGGGATGTAATGGAAACGTGTACTTTTTGGTGTACTTTGAAACGTGTACATTTAATTACACTTTGTAAATTGTGCCTTTTAGTACACTTCTAAAAGCGTACCTACTTTTAAAATTTGCCAGTGTACCTTTAAGTATACTTTAAAAAGTGTACCTTTTAGTACTATTTTAAGTACTATAATTAAAATTTGTAATATTTGTTACTACGAAAGTACGCAGACGGTACGCATACAGACCAACTGAATATTTAGATATATCCAACATTGTCTTCAGGCTTTCTACAGATAAAAAGAACTGCTTCTCGTTATTATTGAATGGGCATTTTTTATTTAGTAGAAATCTGAAGTGAATTCCTACAGTAGTGGTACTTATTCTTTTTATCGTTTCATCCTATTCTTTACAAGGATATTCATCAGCACTGTCATTGAGTGATAACGTTTCCCTCCATAACAATTTATTGTAATTACATTCGAACAAGTTGCCCTGTCATCAGAAATCAAAGTTAACTAACCATTATTCCTTGAGTTCAATAGGTCACACACACTAAAGTACAAAGGACAACTCAAACGATTTCGATGCAATCAAGGCGATCAAGATTAAAAAACTCGACAGCAAAATAAATAATAGTATAAATTTTTGTATTTTTGTTCCATATCCAAACATGTGGTGGTGGCCTCAAACTAGTCTTGATTACTATCAACACAATGTTGAAGTACACTGAGAGAGGTTGGGGATGACGATAGGATTTGTAGCCTATCAGAGGATGCACCGAAGTGCACTATGGTGTGGTGGTAGTTGACAATATGGATATGGTAGGGTGCGCGCTCTCCACGCTCTTGGTTGCGTCAAAGCCAGAGAAGCAAAAGTTGGAACTATGCTTTTTGCCTTGTTCCAAATGACAACAACATGAAATTTACAGACAACAACATTGACGCCAAACAGCATTAACTACAGCAACAAAGTGGGTCAATCTCATACACACAACTACAAAAAATGAGGCAACTGGCTTTGTTGTTAGATGTTAAAGGAACTTGAGTATTAAACGTTGTACTTATACTGTACAAACTTTTGTGTGCCCTAGAAGAACTGCAAACCAAACAAGCAACTCCAAACTTCACATACATTTACAGCTCTGCACCAGCTGCAGGTATGGAAATAAATAGAAGACGAGTCGAGTATCGTTCATCTTTTTGTATTGTTGCATGCCCTGCTGAATATCTAGAGTTTACTGGGTGCTGGAAAATGTTTTACATTTGATTTGAAAGTTGAAAGAAAAGTTAAGGTATTTTCTTAAACAGCGTTCAGGTATATCGCGATTTCGAAGTATGTATGTATTCGGAATGTCAACCCATCAAACATTTGTTTTGCCGTACATGAATCAGCTGTTTATGGAAATAAAATAGGAGAAACTTGTCCAACTTGTTTTGAGCAAAAAGCGGGATTTGGGCCTAAAACCCGGTATTCAGTTTTTATAAAATGTTCGCTCACTTTTCATTTGCCTGGTAAATTTCACAGCAAAACCAATTACAGGGTTGTTACGCCAAAGTCATTTCGTACGAAAACATAATTTTAGCAACTAAAAGTAACACCACATGCGTTAAAAATAAAATGTAGTGTGTAGAAGAATTATAAATGCAATATTTGCAAGGTAAATGAAAAAGAGGTTGAAATCTCCGCAACCAAATTTCCCGTTTTGAAATAAACGACAAAATTTCTTAAAATTTCACAAGAGCTGAATACGGGGCTTAAAAATCGGGATTTTTGATTTCTAGAAAAACATTTAAAAATATAAAATTTTAAAATAATTTAGATTCGTTTTAAATTTATAAAATATTCGTGCAAATATAAGCTAATTACGGAAAAATAAATAAAAATGTCCCTCTTAACCGGCGTTTTTATATTTGTTGTTGTTTGTTGAGATTAATGAAGGTGTTTCGAACAAAATCGTCTTCAGCTTCGTTAATCGTCAAAATTAAATAAATACACGTGGGATCGTTGAAAAACAAATGCATCAACAACGTACCACTGTTTGGTGTAGATTTTGGGACTGGGGTCATGCTTGGACCATTCTTCTTCGGCGCTGGTCGGGCAATATCAGTTAACGGTGGTCTGTAGCGACATGATAATCTAGATTTTTTGTTCCCAAATTGCGTGAATTTTGAAACATACTATATTATGGGGACATTATTAAATTTGTATTTTCTGCATAATCTTTGGGAGGGCGTTCGAAATCTCGACTTTAAAGATTTCGTTCAACAGCTTCGGATAAGATAAGCTGTGATTGAAATCTCATATTTCAAGTAAATAAACAGCTGACTTTGGTATTGTAAACATATCATCGCTAGGCTGTCACAAAACGATATGTGTTTTTAATCAACTTTTAAGGAAAGGGAAAAACAAAATATTTCCTAAAACATTTGTTCCACGAAGTAGACTTTGCTATTACTACTAGCCTCTAAACTAATGCAGATATCGGGAAACGGCTTCCAGGGTACATGCATGAATAAAAATACTTCAAGCTTGTGCGACGAAAGGTTTGGCAAATCAAAATCTTGAAACATAAGGTTTTGATTGCGGTGTGAAAATGTTTTTAGTATTTTTCTAATGCCTTCTTTGAACTGCAATGAAAATGTCTTATTTCGAGATTTCTTTCAGTAAAACTTTTATTTCCCTTGAAATCCCGAAATGCCAGGTTTCGATTGCAATGCCATAAAGGCATAATGGTTTGAAGAATACATTACTTTTGAATATAGGATTTATTGAATCAAAGAAATCAGCGACATGTCTCAATATTTCTTGGTCTTTAAGCAACTTGATATTGATTTTGACATTGCGCACGAATTTAGGTTATGTTGTTTTATATTGATCCAACTACAGACAATGTAAGCGTGGTAAGCATTTGTTACTTGGCCTCCGCAATAAACTTTTTGTTGTTGCTCATTTCAACGAATTTTCATCGTAAATACCAAAAGAAAATTATATGGAAGCAAACAACAACGTAACATTTAATTTGGAGCAAAAGTTGCACAAAAGTCAACATAAAAGTTGTGATCCCCACCGCCACACCAGCAGCACGATGCATCATCATGAATAACGCATGTCCTTGGCTAAGTTGGGTGAAAGGAATAAGTATAAGAAATAACAGAAAAATGCATTTGCCCTAACAAATTTACTCAAACGTACTCAATTTGTTTACTTATACTCGTACATGTCAAAAGCATTAAAAAGATTTAAGTTCTTTTTGCTCTTCAAACTATTTCAGTTCCGTTTACGTAAGGAACGTGCACTTTGTATAAAAGGTTGAGGTTGTGGGGTATAATTCCGTCGACCTGATAAAGGGTTGGGCATTTTAGTACTATTTTATAACAAATTAAACATTATTCAATTTGAAACGAAGAACTATGTATACTTATATATGACTAGTTAAAAATAATATTAAATGGATGATTTGAGTACAAATAGGCCATCTCAAAATCAAAACTAAACCTCTCCAAATTTAGAAAGAACGAAAATATAATTGTATCTTGCTGTCCGTACTTCCAAATGCGTAGTAGTTGATAATAATTAAATTTTTAATGGCATCGTAGGTGAAATTCCGCTGACTATTGCATAGTTGATGTGAATTGGTTAACGATAACTACACTAATTAGCATATTAACTAACAAAACGATACGAAGTTAACTTGTATTGTAAATGTATTTCAAATAATTGTAGTGAATTAAAGTTTAACCATAGATCAATAGATAAGAGTCACCATCCCTCTCTTTACGTTTTCTCGAGGAAGCTGAGGTAGTAGGTCATTTAATCGAGTTCGAGTTGCAATTGTATGTTACTCTTTGGTTCAACATAATTAAAAGGGAATGCGTATTTTAGTTCGATGCAGCCAACAACCCAACATAATTTAGCTGTCATTAGTATCAATCAAACACTGTTTAAACTTAGTTTGCTGCATGGGTTTCTTCTGGTTCCTTATCGCTATCTCATCTATCTATCCTGTTTTCTATCAATTTCCTACTCCATAGTCGTTCAGCTATATATAGCTGGAGTGTATATTTTCGACTTTACATCATAGAGTAATGACATACCTAGAGGTGATATCTATCTCATCTGACGTTTCATTACACCCTCTCCGCGGTGACGTAAATTGACTTACACCAGATGGAGTTACAATAACTTTTGACTTAAATTTGTCATGTCGTTTTGGTTGAGAACTGTGCAATTTAATCGTATTTTAGACATTTGCGTTATATTCTTTTGGTAGCATATATTTGTGGTGTAGTTACACAAGAATTTGAACACACAAATCGAAAAGCCGTTGCTGTTTTCTTGTTGGTTGGTTTGAACTAATGCCTCTATTTGCTATTATTAAAGAAATCCTTTCAATATACAACGTCCATATGGAACCACACCAAACTTTGTAAGTTTACTGAGAGAATTGGTTACTCTAAAAGTGTAGAGGTATAACATCACATTATCTAGGCGGCTAATTTACCGGTCCGAATCGTGAAACTAACGGGCTTATTCACAAAAAGTTATCAGAGGTTTACGATACGATTTTTGTATGATAAATCATCTCTGACACCTCTTATAACTCTTTATGACTAAGGCCGTAACTGTTTACTGATTTTTTTTCTTTCGCAATAATGTAAAGGTTTCACGGACTATGTTGCAAGTAGGGCCCTCTTGTTGGAACCAAATGTCGCCGAGAGCACGGGCTTCAATTTCAGGCAGCAAAAATTCGGAATCAAAACGTAACGGGCGCTATTCACGATTACGTTCAGGTCGACAGAATTTTTGAAGAAGTATTGACGGTTGATTCCACGGGCCTATAAACGACAACAAACCTGTTTTTGTCTGAATTTAATAGAAACTCTTAAACCTCTTGGAACTATTTGGTTCATATACGGCAGTTTTGCTTATTGCCGTAGCTATTAAGCCAGTGCTGTTAAAGAGGCCCAAGGCTCAATCGGAAGGTCGGCCGTCTATCATTGATAAAATGTCAAACAATACTAAACCAAAATACCATGACAGCTTGATCTGCCATAAAATTCCGACTGGAAAGAGTATTTCTAAATAAAACACCCATTACCTCATGAAACGAAATTTCTAAAATTGTTGTTTATTATATTTGAAACGAACATCGTTGACGATTATTGTCGGTTTACCGCCCTTTTTGATACTAAATAAAAATCTAGTCGAAGTTGTTCGCATTTTTTCAAATCAATCAGCCAGATTAAAAGTTATCGACTAAGCTCATGGTTATGAATGACAAATCTGTGGGTTGCTTAGATTTACACGGATATCGGGATGAGATGTTACTTACGAGTTTGAATTAAATCCAAAAATACATTTTCTTTCCATTGAATTTTTTGTATCGCTATGGATATCCAAATAGAAACAGTTGAGTCACAGCTGATTTGTGGTTTTTTCATCTTTTCCGTCGGTAAGATGTCAAATTCGATTTTGTTTCGCGTTGTTTGTTAATGAAATTCAAAGACTTTCAACCAAAATGCAATTTAATAGCATAGACTTTGTATCAAGTATGACAACACGGTGTTACAAAAAATAGATTTGTTTGTCCTATGAACCAAATGCACATATTCGGAAAGAGGGGAAAAAATAAAAATACACGTGTATCGTCGATTTTCATGTACACGTCAGAATTTTTTTTTTTAAGTTTGAAGTATAAAGCTCGTAGTGGCCTGTGTGAAAGCCTTTGGATCGATTTTTAACCCTTTTTCAGTGATCCAATCGAGCTGATTTTTTGCAGGCAGACTCGTGAAAATGACTGTATCACGCCAAATTTTTTAAAAACAATTTTTATCAATTCTCAGATTTTCCCCAATTTTTATTATTTTTGAAAAAAAAATATTTTTTTCACTTTTCTTAGCATAACTTGAAGGGACTCCAAATTTTTAAACTACTTAAGCGTTACGAAAAAAAAATGTTTTTTGACCCATCCTACTCGATATAGTTGTAGTTAATCAATAGTAACCTTCTAACACTAAACAGTTTTTGACTTTTACAACACTTACAACTTGTCTGACAGATGAAATAAGGAATTGCAAAATTGTTTTAAGTTCTGTTGTGCGTGAAAACACTGCAGTGTCCGACGCAAAATAACTTTTGTTACGTTTGTGGCTTATTCGCACCAAGTAAAAATTTGAAAAATATTACTAAAACAGTGGTGAATTCGTTTCAGAAAATATTTAAGACTGCTTATGTTCCTTACTTGTGGTATACTCCGGAAGTCGTGTGCGACTATTGCTATAGAAATTTGTGCAAGTTTACTGATGGAAGGTCAACAATAAAGTACGCTGTACCAACAATTTGGCTACCACGCACGGAGCACTGCAATGAATTGTGCTACTTTTGTGTAACTTTTGCTCAAACAAAAGTGTACCAATACATTCACCTCAACAAAATTCGCTACGCTAATGTAGAATCGGTAATTCCAGCAGTTCTATACTCACCAGAAGAGCGTGTAGAGGCTTCAGTGGAGATTTTTGACAATGTTCCCGAAATAAGCGATGCAGAATCAACAGTTGTACCAACACTGCTATCAACTTTTCTTGCATCGAATGCGAGATGCGAGAGTCCACAAGTATCGGAATTTGTGGCAACACCCAGTGAAATTGGGACTGCAATGCCGCATTTAATAACGCAAGCCGACTTCAATGACATCGTACGAGACGGAAATTTGTCGAGGAGAACAGCAGAACTCTTTGCATCACGCTTTAAGCAGTGGAATATAGTGGCGGCTGATTTTAAAATAACAGCCGCTCGTGGTCGAGGTACCACTATTCCATATGACGAATTTTTTAAATTGCACGAAGATCCGGAAAAAAACCTAGCTTATTGTTATGATATTGATTTGATGTTTGCAAAAATTGGTTACCCTCATATTACAGAGGAGTGGCGACTTTCCATCGATGCATCGGTCAACAGCCTTAAAGTCGTGCTGCTTCATATCGGTAACATACATCCATCTGTCCCGATCGCATATGCCACAAACCTCAAGGAAACATAGGAAGGCATGGAATTAATATTACAGCTGATAAAGTACAAAGAGCATAATTGGAAAATATGCTGCGATCTGAAAGTGGTCGGTTTACTCATGGGTGTTAAGCGTGGATTTCCAACCCACCAATGCTTTTTGTGTACATGGGAAGGTCGAAAAAGAGATGAGCATTACACTGAATTTAAGTGGAAGCCGCGAACATGCTACAAAGTAGGCGTAGAAAGTATGGAGAATCTACCATTGGTGCAGCCGTCTCAAATCATTTTGCCTCCACTACACATTAAGCTCGGCCTCGTATCAAATTTTGTTAAAAAACTGGATCGTGATGGCGAGGCCATTGCAACTTTGCGCAAAATTTTTCCGAAATTGAGCGGCGCAAAGATTAATGCAGGTATTTTTTTTAAGAAGTCATTCATTAACTTTATGTTTTTTAATGTTTTTTTTGATTTAAGGTGTTTTCAATGGTCCGCAGATAAAAAAAATAATTGCAAGTTCTGAATTTTCATCAAAATTAAATGCTATCGAACAACGTGCATGGAAAGGTACAGTTGCCGTTATTGAGCAGTTTCTTGGCAACAAACGAGCTGCCAATTATAGAAATATTGTAGCAGAAATGGTTTCGGCATATGGCGAAATGGGCATATTAATGTCGCTAAAGATCCATTTTCTTCACAATCATTTAGATGTTTTCCCTGATGATTTAGGAGCTTGTAGCGATGAGCATGGCGAAAGGTTCCATCAGGACATTGCGGCTATTGAAAAGCGCTTTAAAGGAAAAGACATTACGCATATGCTTGGCGAATACTGTTGGTCTATTTGTCGCGATACTGAAGCAAATGCTTACAACCGCAAAAATAAAAGGCCTAAATTTCTTTAAAAACATTAAAATTTTTAATGTAACAATTCTTTATTTTTATAAAACAAAAGTAATAAAAAAAATTGTTTTTTTAACGAACTGAAACCTTAAAAAAAACGATAACCATTTAAAAAAAAAAAAAAATTTAGGAAAATCTGAAAATTGATAAAAATCTATTTTTTAAAAAATTTGACGTGATACAGACATTTCCACGAGTCTGCCTGCAAAAAATCAGCTCGATTGGATCACTGAAAAAGGGTTAAAAATCGGTCCAAAGGCTTTCACACAGGCCACTACGAGCTTTATACTTCAAACATAAAAAAAAAAAAAATTCTGACGTGTACATGAAAATCGCCGATATACGTGTATTTTTATTTTTTATCCCCTTTCCGAAAAAGTAAATTTGGTTCATAGGACAGAATGTGTGTAACACGGTGCAATCTTATAAAATTTTTCAAATTTTGTGTGCATAGTGGTTTTCATTATTCAGCTAATTTTGACAGCTTAATGACGGAATTGCTAATGCGACTACCTAATAGATAATTCTACCATGAGTTGAGTCGAAAAGTTTAGGGTTTCGCAAGAACTGTCCACAGGGCATAGGCATAACAAGGATGAGTTTTCTACATTTTTAACTGTTTTGAATATCAACATATAATTGAAAATTACAAACATTAGTACAAATTTTAGTCCGTTTGTGTTAAACTACCATCATTGATTATAAAAATACCAGACCACTACAGTGAACAACAAGGAGCTTCATTACAAACCGCAAGGAACCAGACACTATAGTTTTTCTATTTCTTCTTGGTTGATTTGGTCTTTTGTATTTTTGGTATTTTACACTTGTTTTGATACCCCAAACGGAAAAGGACTAATGCATTTGTTTGGCTTGAACTGCTCATTCATTATATAAACGGAAAGTTTTTCCGTTGTTGCTGTTTTAGCCGAAACAAAAACAAAACAGGGCGACGTAGAAAAAGTGGAATAAGGCCGTTGTGTTGTACGAGGATGCAGTGTAAGTGACTGATAATTACAATTTATACATACACATACATGTACGAAAATGTGTTTTTGTGTGTATAGGGGTTTGACAATACAACGAAACTTTATCCTGCTAACAATCATCCTGTGGTTAATGTAAGGATGGTCCTACTTATATTCAAATGCATGTTTTCATAGTAGAACCGCGCTCAGTACTACTAGGTTTCGAGGGAGTACGTAATGAAAGTGAGGTTTCCTTTTGTTTAACATAAAAAGGAAAATATGGAACAGAGCGTTATTACAAAGGGGATGACAAAGAGAAATAGAGCTTGTTAATAGCAAAAGTCGGGACATTTCTATGTCCGTGGGGAATTACACTGTCATATGTAAATATGTAATTTAAAAAAGGTAACCTATTTAGTGCTAATGATGGAGTTTTTATTTTGCATTATACCTCTTAAGAAGACATATATTAATTTGTGTTGAATGGAGTGTGCAATATGTTTCAATCACTGCGATATCTTCATTTTCCGTATAAGTAATCAAGGGATCTGTCAACCCTGTCAAATCGTTTCCTAGCCAAAGTCAACATAAACACAAGATGTGATAACACAATTTGATTGAGAGATTAGTTTAGTTTACTGATTCATGAAGTCTGGATTTGTATATGTTGTCTTTATATCTAGATTTAAAAATTTGAGCTGGTATTTACTATAAAACCTTGTTTCAAGCTTTTCTAAGTCAAGCATTGGGTTTCTCAAAGAAAAATTAGCTGTTCTTTCACTTGAAATCTCGAAATGTGAAGTTAGTATTTGGATTCGTGATTTAACTTGTACAGATTGCCATTTTTATGGAGTTATGTAAAATTTCTCGCGAAATGTTGACCTTTGTTTGGACTTTTACACATATAGTGTTACTTTTGTGAGATCGAAATTACAAAAATTGGGCCCAGAATAATTATCATACAATTGTTTTCCTACGATATAACTTTGGCATACCAACCCTGTAATTGATTATGTTCCCGAACCGGATCCCAACACCATCCCTTGGAAAATATAATTTCAAAATAACTGCTAAATATGAACGAATTTTATCAATGTTGTCAATTCTCATTCAATTTATTAAAGATACGCATTTATGTGTTAAATGAACTTAACACGGAACATATTATTTTCATGTATAATTACTTGCTGGCCAATGTCGCTGCGATAAAATCTGTTTATGGTAGTCAATTTGTGTCGAACATGTTTTCATAGAGTGATATGTAAAGTGTGGGCATGAGTGTTTCAGTTTCACCAAATTTTCGTCGAAACTCACTGGGCTAATAGCAGTTTAGATACAGTTTGTATTTATGCCAGAATTTGGACGCAATACAAATAAAAGTAACAGAAAATTGATATGTTAGTTTAAATCAAAACTCATATATTGCATAAAAAGTTAATTTAAAAGTCATAAATGCTAATAACATGAAATTTAAAGTCAGTTTTTCAATTCACCTATCGCTCATATTCCTTTACATTCTATACTGTATTAAATTTGCAATTAGGAGGTCGAACAATTGTTCCATTGAAACCCCTGACACCTACCCCAGGATATGAAGAGTTTGCATGTGTGTTTCAGTTCCACCAAATTCACGTCGAAAGTCACTGGGCTCACGTCAGTTTTGATACAGGTTCTTATGACAGTTTTTTTCCTGCCACAATTTGGACGTAATACAAATAAAAATAAAAGAAAATTGTTGTGTTCTTCTAATCAAAACAAATTAATTGCATATAAAGTCATATAAAGCCATAAGCGCCAATAAAATCAAATTCAAAGTCAGTTTTTTCAAGTCGCTATCGCTCATTTCATTCTGTATCAAATTCACAGCTGGGACTACGATAATTCAATTTCACTCGAACTTAACTTAATACCTGACTTTAATTGATTTCGTATACATGCCTATAGCTATGGTTAGGTAATTGCGATTATACAGTTTTCACGATTTAATTTCCATAAACGGCTAATTTTTGTACGGCACAACATATGTTTGTAAATGTCTTAGAGTTGTCAACCTTAGAGTTGGCAAAACATGAAGAATAAATTAAGAAAGAGAAAAAACGATAGATGGCTGGAAGAACTATGTAGGGTTTCTCAATGCAATTTTCACACATTTGCCTTTGTGCATTGAACCAAAAGTACAAAACTCATCAACTGAGAGCATTTTTGTGACAATTAAATCGCGGAAAATGGGATAACTAGTGAAGTAAAGCAAAATTAGAGATTTATGCAAATTCCAGTAAAAAAAATACAAGTTTATTAAAATAAAGATTTTTCTTATTCTGCAAGGGTTGCCAAGTCTGTATTACTCTTGCTCCACCTTTTACAGTGACTTTCCTTGGTTTTCGGTCCAAGAAAAACAGCTGTTGCATACTCTATGGCCGCAAGCATATACCACGCAGAGAGAAAATAATCAACTGAAGTCGCTAGACGTTCTCACTTCCATTTCGTTTAGACGCTAGGATTTTTTCGTCGTCATCTGAGACGTGTTCTGTTTGGACTCTAATACTCCATTCATATTGCAACACGATTCGCTAATTTAGAGATTTCGAGTAATCTAACAGCTGATTTTGTATTCAAAAACAGATGTTTGGTTAAATTAAATTTCCAAATGCGAGATCTCGATTGCAATCTCTTCAGGTCCTTAACAGATGTGCAAATAAAATATGTTTTTATTAAAATCAAGCTTTAAAACCCTTTATTGGTTTGCACATATTATTTCTTCTTCAGGGTAAATATCTGCATTGCATGCGAAAATTTCAAAATATAAAAAAAATAATCAACAAATACTCGATTACCCATAAAAAATTGCAATGCACAGTACCAACCATAGACAAAGGTTCAAAACAACAGCAAACTAACAACAACGGCATTTCGTTTTGTGTGTTAAATACAACACAAATGTATGCTAACAATAACAGGCAATAAAAAAGTGTAAAACACATTTAAATTTAACAGTTTTGCACCAAAACTACATGAAAAATTAAAGCCAGAAGTTATTGTAATTCCACGTGGTGTTTGTCACTTTTCGTCAAACATCTTTCTATCACACCGACCGCATCACGAAGAGTATGAAACGAAACGTCAAATGAGTCAAATATTTTCTCTAGTAAGATTTACTCTGTGGTACCAACCCTGTAAACAGTTTATCGCCACACAAACATGCTAAATATGTGTCTAATCTGACGTTTCATTTCATTCATTTTCGACGAAAATTGACTTACACCAGGTGGAGTTACAAGATCACCTGACTTAAATTTGCCATGTTATTTTTGTGGAGAATTGTGATATTTAAACGTATTTTGGACTTTTTTTGTCATCTTTTATTGCCATTATACATATATTTGTGTTGTATTTAACACTACAATTGTAACACACAAACACGAAATGCCGTTGTTGTTTTCTTCTTCGTTGTTTTGAACTAATTCCTCTATCTGTTATTATTAAAACAAAACTTTTCAACCTCCAACGTCCATATACAACCAAACCAAATGTCATAAATTTACTGAGAGAACTTGTCCTTCTAGGTATAATTACTCTATCGCCAACCGTGTTGCCACTGTACTTGTATACTTTATAAATCATGTTTACGGATATATAAATTTTATCCTTGACCCTGTTTCCATAACGTCCGTGTATACATCTTTACTCTCTGGTGCAATATACAACTTATCAAACACTCGAGTTTATGAAGATTAAACTTATAAGATGAAATCATATTGTTTGTAATGTGTTCTCCTTTTACATACCTTTATGAAGAATTGCCAATCCATTTTATGGATTTCAGGATGTTCCGTGTCGTAAATTAAAACCGAATCCATTGTGTTTCGTGTTTGGTTACACGTTTAGGGGGTTGAAGATTTTAACTTGTGAGTTTAAGTGGAATTAAGGAACTTAAAATTATTCACATTTCACAGTTTAATTAGGATTTCAAGTAACATTTGTATTTGAAAGCTTTTCATCAAGTCTTTCTTTCTTGTTTCCCGTCATTTTCACTTGTGCAGAATTAAGTTATGATCTTTCAAGTTTCCATTGCAGCACATTCGCATGGATTATCACGAACAGAATGTAAATGTGAAAATAATTAAGAACTAACACAACCCAAAACAATGGCGACACTCAGCAGGGAGCGTTACAGGACGAACGACGACTACACGGTGAGAGCGCAGACAAGCCACAATTACTGTGGGTACGGTCAGTGGCACATTTTCCACCCTATTCTGTTGAGAGCCGCTCACTTACCGACCCAAACAAACCGAAACCGAATGCAAACACAAAACTTAACGAATCCATTTTCGAAAAATTCCTTTATAACTCGTGCTCATCCTTCGCTATGTATTTTGGCGAACACAAAAAAACTGGAATTGTTGACACCTTTTTTCTTCAAACAAAAGAAAACTTTTTTGTAGCCTAATCCAAAAATAAAGACATATTCCTTTAATATTTTATTAATATGTTTTCATTGGCAACTTTTCTTTTCACTTTATATTAAAACTTCTTAATCACATTACGGGTTTTTAGAATTGTTTTTGAAAATTTTATGTGTATGTAAGTCAAGGGATATCTAAAATATCCATAGTATTAAAAACAACACTCCGTTCCGTTTAGTTCGTGTCCTTTCGCCATTGTTCGCCCAACATAACTGCGAACATGTAAGTTAGAAAAACTGTTAGTACTGCTGTAAAAGGACTAAACGAGGAACGCCACAAAACAAAAAACAATGAGCTTCCGAAAGCTTTTTGGGCAACTTAACGAAAAGTATGGCAAAGTATAGTGACAACACTGCATTATTCAAATGAAAATTAACGGAAAAAGGATGAACAGTATGAAATATTAAAAGACTTTAATAATAAAACAAAAATACTGTAACCGCTAGCAATTGTTCAGCAAACTCTCCGAAACAGTTTTTCCTCACAAAAAGATCCTTAGTAAATCATTAAAGTCATCATTTATAAGCTTCAATAAACACATTTAGTAAGTTTTTACTTTCACTAATTCTCAGAATATCAGTGTTTAAAGTGTAACTTTAAAGTGTAATAACACATAAATTAGAAATACAAAATCAAGAATTTTAAGAATGTGAAATAAATAGTAAAATCCTTTGAATTCAAAAGAAATAATAAATTGATATACAATGGTAAATTAAAAGTTAATCGGAAACGTACACAAAATTAATGTCGACACAAAGACTAATGGCCTTGTTTATAAAAATCACTAAATTTTCTCTAAAATATTCTTCAGTTATTGAAAGCTTTATGATTTACGGAAGGTTTCTTAAGTAGTGTATTTATAAAGCTAGTTTTAACTAGTGAACATATAATTGACTGACAACACTGTGTTTCTCAAAGTGTTTGTGCTGTAAATATAAGATAACCAATAAACGATTTGAAAAATTTGTGTTTAAATTTGTCAACGCAGTTTTGGAAAACTATAAACATTAATGATAAGAACTATCAATAAATATATAAAAATAAACAAAAAAAAAAATAAACAAAAGTAACAATTTATATCTAATTGGGTTATATTTTTGGATAGTCGAATATAAACCCGGTTGTTGCTTCATTGTTTTGATTGTATATGCATCAAGTTTACTTTAGTTCGATGATTTTCAAATATAGGAACGAAGCTGCACGACTTGTACTTGGAGGCTTGGCATAACAGTGTGGTACTAGGTTCGTTCACCCAAAATAGTATTTACCACTCATATTTTTCCGAAGCGCCCTTGATCAGTAAGAAATCAATGTGGACTACAATATTTTCTGTATTCTGAACATTTTTTTAAAACAAAAAATGAAATTTTTCGATGAATTAAATGAGAATTGTCACTTTCGTCGATATTTCGCATTTTGATATATGGAGTTTTGATATGTTGATCTTAGTACGGGCTTTACGATGTGACTTTACAATAGCCACAAATGTAGACAAAAGAAGGTTTAAACGTTCAACAAAAGTGACTATCTTAGAGAACGTTTAAGATCGTTTACGAGAAAAATATTGAGTAACATCAATTTGTTCAGTGATGACGTGTATCAGTGATGACGACTATATTTTCTCTGTTTTCAAGTATCTTTTACACTAAAAATTGTTCAGAAGTTAAGCGACAGTAGACAACATTGATCATATCTTCCTTCAATAGGATTGGTCATTGCATTTTTCTTAGCAACACTAAAACTTAGTGCTACATCTTAGTATTGATCTTAGTATCGCATAAAGCAAAGGAATGTGAAATGGACATTAATGCTAAATGTGTAAACTGCATACAAGCTAATAATAAACTGAGCATGGGACTTGATGAAAAATCACATGAAAAGAAGAAAATGCACAGTTTATCAGAATAAACTCAATAAAAAGAGAAAATGTTGGAGTTACCTGTTCAACAATTAAAGCCGAGTATTAAGATCGTTCACGTGAAAAATATTGAGCAACATCAATTTGTTTCGATGTAAAACATATCAGTGATGGCGACTATATTTTACTCTGTTTTTAAGTTTATTTTACATTAAAAATCTATTTTTGTTCAGAAATTGAGCGACAGTAGACAGTATTGATCATATCTTCCTTCAATTTGAGTGGTCGTTGCATTTTTCTTAGCAACATTAAATTGTTTCTCAACACATGTTGCTGATATTTCGCGTGAACAACTTAGTACTATACGTGCGGAAGTATTTCGTCGATATTCCGCAGGTATTTTTTGTATGGGGTTTTGTAAAATTTCACGAGGGATGTTGATCTTAGTACGGGCCTTAATGGAGGTGATTAGTATTTACACAATTATACAAGGACTTTTAAACAACTTTAATCAATAAGAGATAATTGCATATATGTACAAAGAAACCTGATTTTATAATACTAACGAAGTTCCAATGAACCAGAGGGTGCCCATGCCATAGCTGATCGACATGGTACTTGGAATCTGATAGCGAATATAGTAGGTATGAGAATGTCGATAAGTAACTAGAAGCAAGCCATGCACCAAACTAAGTTTAAATAGTGTTTGATTGGTACTAATGACAACTAAATTACGTTTGATGTTGGTTGCATGGAACGCAATTACGCATTCGCTTTTATTTCTGTCCGTTTTATGTCGCAGAAAAGAGTAACATACAACAGCAATTCATAAAAAACCGGTTTTCCATTACATCCCATGAAGGGATTGGGGAGAGATTCTCACAGCCAGTGAGCTTTCCAATTCTTCACGCACTGATTGGGACCTACAGTTTTACACCGGTTCCGAACGGTATTTTGAGAGCTTTTTCATGACTAAGTACTCGATAGTGACACCATCACTAAACGAGGTGGCCGTCTTCGAAGGAAATTTAAGGTGGTCAGAGCAGGGATCGAACGCACGTTCTCATGCAAAAGAGCCGCGCACACTAGACATTGCACCACCTACAGCCACACACACTCTATGAAATTTCCTACAACCTCGACGACCGCAAGAGATGCATGGAGACTCTTATCTTAGTACTCTTTGATTTAACAACAGATATATGTACATACAAGAGAAGACTCCGATGGAAAGATCAGGCCGAAGAATCCCTCCGTATCCTTAATGTTTCCAACTGGCGAAGGATAAAACCAGTTGGAGAATTATGTTAAAATCTGTTTAATTTGTTTGTTTAATTAATGCGTGTAATGCATCTGACATCAAGTGGTTGTAAAATAGCCAATAAAAATAAGTATACAGGAGCAACAATTACAAAATTATACAACATGCTGAAATTCAACAAGAACTGGAGGAATAATTATATACTTCAAAAATACTTATATGGAACGTAACTACAATTTATGAATTGGAAATTAAATCTAAATTTTGGATAAGCGCATATACATATGTATATGACACCATTTAATAAAACATAAATTATATAAGTCATAATGGGCGTATATAAATATCCAAGTACCAAAGAAGCAGAATTCTGTAAGACTTTTGAACAATCAATTGAAGAAATTTACGAAAAGGACAATGTTAATGATAACGGTCTTAAGCAAATATCAAACAAATATAATAGAATAACAAAAAACTGGAAAACAATAATATACTATTCATACTACAAGCTTACAGGGTCAGAAATATTTTTCGAATTGAAAAATGGATGGTTTTTACGGTAATAATGAACCACTCAGGTAGCTACACACACTACTTGACTAGTTTCAAACTCCGTGACAAGTTCATCATCATATGCCTAACTATTGTAACTGAGTCATATCATCAATCGTATATTTACGACCTCTAATATATAATTTACATATTCGATTTAGTATTTATCGAAAATCCCTAAGTTGCAACTCACACTGAAAAGTCAATTATTCCAACACAATAACTGAGAGTAAGCCGATAGCCTATGTAGCTAGTGCTTTAGTTCCTAAGATTTATTGTAATTTTAATTATAATAAATATCAAATAAATAAATAAAATAATAAATAACTGAGAGTGTTTTTCTTTGTGGTCTTCAGTTCTTCGTGCATTCTGAAATAGTTGCAGTGCTTTGAGGAGAGTTTTTAATCTATATAACAGTGTTGACTTTTTCTGTGAGTATAGGGTTTTACAGACCGAGCTAATGCCTGTTACGTTTTGAATTGTTATTTATGACAGATTTTGTTAGTTTACATGTTACTATATGATAGTTCATACTACAAGCTTACAAGGTCAGAAACATTTTTCGAATTAAAAAATGTTTGGGTTTTGTTGGAATAATAGTAGACACCTCAGGAAAGCACACTCACTGGCATGACTGGATTCGAACTCCATGACAGTGCGAGTTGGTACTGAGGGATCTTCGATCGACACTAATTCGCATATGCAAATTGCATATGAGAAATTGTGTATAAACGATTGAAGGTCTACCGATGCTATAAATTCAGACACAATAGTTAGGCACCTTGTGAATTTGTCAGAGTTCGAAAGTAATCATGCCAATGAGTGTTTTTTTCCTGAGATAACACATTGATGAAACCACATTTTGAGTTCACATACACAATCTATACACACATTGTGTAGTTTTATTGGTTTTATCAAGTTTTATTGTTGGTATGTATTTGTAGCAACTTAGCAAACTGTAGTTCACAAACCAAAAGCCTGTTGTCAAAATGTTGAGTAGTTTTTGTGTTGAGTGTTTGTACTAGTGCCCCACCTTGTCAATGCATCTAAACTACCACAAGATGCAACAACCCTGATTTCATAAAACAGCTGTTACCCATGGTAAAATGAGTAAGGTAAACTCGTTAGAACAGCTGATTTCAACATATTTCTTGCTTAGGTGTTACTCTTATGTCAAATTCACATGCATTTTGTTTGTGTACTTTTTTGTTTACTTTTACAGTTGATACACACATGAAGAAAATTTGACAGATTATGGACACCCAACAAAAACAAAATGCCTGTGTTTGTTGTAACAATTCCTAGTGCGTTTACCTTACTTATTTTGCCATGCTGTTACCCAATCCCAACAGTTCTGTTACGATGAAACATCTGTTCGTTTAACTGAAATTTATCGCAACTTTATGCAACTACAAATTGGACAATCGTAAATACCAACATTTATAACAGAAATATTTGCAATAGCCATGAGTTTCCTTAATAAAGAAGGAAGAACCAAATGTTGGCACAGCCGGGATGAATATTGGAAGTGTTTAAATGAAAATGCTCCCCAACATAGTTCTACTTCAGGTGAAAAAGTGCCGGATCAATGTAAACAGTTTAGAAAACTGTTCGAGACTGATTGTCCAGGAACGTGGGTGAAGCATTTCGATCGCAAAAGGACATATGAACAGTTTAAGGAAAAAATGCAGCAAGGTTTGGATCCGGTGGAGCAGCAGCAAAAAGCCTCGGCGAAATCATAAATTAGTGTTAAAATAAAACGTACTACGAAAACATTAAGTGTTCATAGTTTTGTTATTGTAATCTTAATTGAAATACTTTTTTATTATTTAAATAAAATTGATAAAACTAAAGTGTTTTCGTATATACATAAATTATGTGTATGCCGCATAAACTTCATTTGGAGGCAAATCTACTGAAACTGAAACAATATGCTTGCCGGGTATCATCACATTCCCAAGCATACGAGCATCTTTGCCCTCTTCCAAAAACTCTGCACACATAGACAATACAATGTTGGCATCCTTGTCTGTACAATTGAAGTATCCCACCAACACACGACCATCGGTTATAACCACTCGAAAAGCTTTACCTAACCATTTGCGTAAGTTCTTGCGGCCAGGACTGAGATTATCTTCATCAATGTTGGATGCATTGGTTATAATATTGTTGAGCAAATGATTCTGTTGTGAGACGAATAAGCGGTTGTTAAAAGTGTATTATAATATGTTTATTAGCATTTACCTCATACGGTTTGGGACTTGTGGAACCATCAGCCATTGTTTTGAGAGATTTTGTATGGTGATGACCGGATTCTATAAAATTTGTGTACAATCATAAACACGAATATATTAAACAGGGATGGCAATTAAGCATCGACACAGATGTTCATAATAGCAGTGTTGCCATCGCTACTCCATTTTGCACTATATTCTTATATCAGGCCTGTTTTTATTCCTGCTAAACTGTACAAAGTCGTAAAATTAGTTTAGCGGGAAATAAAAAAACGCTTATAGTGTTGTTGGAAAGATTATTAAGTGTGGTTTTATGGCTAAAATGCATGAGGTTGGGGAACGCTCAGAAAATGATATAAAAAAAATTTTTAATTAAAGAAGAAATAAATAAAGCGAAAAATCGAAAAATTAGCCTTCGCACGGACCTATGTGGCCCACAGGGTCTAAAAAACCGGTGCATGCAGGGACACTTGGGTATGGTCAAGTGTGGGTACTTAAACGAGAGGTATTCGTCTCACGTCAACGTCTGTAAGCCGAAACATAAGAATTATCGCGCGATAACTCGATTACCAAGCAAGTTATCGGTTTTTCAGTATTCAACCCTGTTTACATAAAACAACTGACAGATCGGCTCCCAGAAGTAGTTGGAATCACAAAATCACTCCATATGCCTACACTTTGAGGGTTCGTAACTCCCAAAATAGGGCTCATTGCTAATTTTTTTATTTAACATTTTTTGTTTACAATAATATGTTCTACAAACCCTTTATTTTGTAGGGGTGGGTACTTAAATAGATTTGCGCCATTTTAACTTTTTTGTAACACACCAGGGCAACCCTACAAACCCTACAATGCTTTTGTTCACAAATATTTTAATATAATTTCGCTCAGTGTCTCTTGATATGCCATTTGTGGTTTATTATTCTTGATTCTGTTGCAGCTTCAACAAGTGGTTGGTGGTTTATATTTACATATAATTTTTTTGCGATTTATTTACATTTAACGAAAAATATGTCCGATATTGTATTCGCTGTTATAACAGGTGAGTTGTTCTTAATTTCTCACCAATTAACTCCTACAGTTTGCATTATCTTTGTCCAGTAAGTGACACTTGTCACCAAGATCCCACCCGAGATCGCAGTGGACCACGACTGGTGCAACTTATTGGTGAAAATTTTGAGTACCCAGGTGTTATCAAGGTAATACTTCCGGATGAAAAGGAACTCATTAAACAGAGATTGTTGCAATTGTCTTCCCCCGAAATGGCTGTGGCTTGCATTCTTACCACTGGTGGTACAGGGTTTGCTCCTCGTGATGTCACTCCCGAGGCTACCAAGGAAATGTTAGACAAAGAATGTCCTCAACTTTCCATGGCTATAGCTCTGCATTCCCTGGAGAAAACAAAGTTTGCCGCGCTCTCTCGTAGTGTCTGTGGTATAGCGGGAAGAACCTTAATCATTAACTTGCCGGGTAGTGAAAAGGCTGTAGTGGAGTGCTTTGAATATGTAAAAGATTTACTACCTCATGCCTTACATTTAATCAACAATGATTTGGCCTTAGTTCGCAAGACTCATAACCTGTTGCAGTTTTCAGCCCAACCTACACCACACATCTGTCCCCATAAAACGGGAAAAGGTGACGGTACTGATCGTAATTCTCCATTTCCCATGATACCTGTTCCTGAAGCCTTGAATTTAATATTGGAATCGATTAAACCTCAAGCTACTTTGCCTAAGCTACTGAAAAATTTCAAGTCCCCAGTAGATTTACCACCATTCAGAGCATCCGTTAAAGATGGTTATGCCATGAAATCCTCAGGCTTTTCGGGTTCGAAAAAGGTTATTGGCTTTATAGCAGCAGGAGATTCTGCTATTTCGGACGACTTTCAAGAAGATGAGTGTTATAAAATTAACACCGGAGCACCAGTGCCCCTAACTGCGGATTGTGTAGTACAAGTGGAAGACACTAAACTGGTGATAACTAAAAAGAACGGATTGGAAGATATTGTAGAGATTTTAATGGAGCCCAAGAAAGACTTGGATATAAGGTTTTTTTTTTAATGAAATCCAGCTATTAGTTACATATATCTTTTATTGCTAATCTGTATTTTCAGACCCATTGGCTGTGATTTGGCCAAGAACTCCGCGCTCTTCCCCAGTGTAGACCTTTCGCCTGTCGTAGTGAAGTCTCTTATGGCTTCTGTGGGTCATGCAGTGCCCTTGCACAAACCCTTGGTAGCCGTTATATCAACTGGCAGTGAGCTTTTGGATCCTCAAGAATATCCTATTGAGGGTAAAATTTATGATTCTAACACCACCATGTTAAGGCAACTGCTACAATATTTTGGGTTCGAATGCTACGTCACCAAAGTGTTATCCGATGAGTAAGTTGTCCAAGATAACACTTATAATCTTAGTATTTAATATCCATTTGTTTTAGCTTTGAAGAGGTAACCGAGACTTTAACTTCCATTTATGATGAGGTGGATGTTGTTATATGCAGCGGTGGTGTTTCTATGGGCGACAAGGACTATATTAAGCCTGTTTTACAAAAATTAGGCTTTAATTTGTTATTGGGCCGCGTGAATATGAAACCAGGGTAAGAACTACACGGTTATAGCATACAATAATAGAGATGACATATATATTATACTTTTTTAGGAAACCTATGACTTTTGCTGCTAAGGATGATAAATACTTTTTCGGCTTGCCCGGAAATCCTGTATCTGCCTTTGTGTGCTTTCATTTATTTGCATTGCCGGCTATAAGGTGGTTTAGTGGTTGGACTCTGGAGAAGTGTACGTTGCCAGTTATACAAGTAACGGTAAGTTTGGCTATTCAAATTGGGTTTGGACTAGTTAGTTAGTTAGTTAGTTCGAAAAGAGGGGCGTGGTGTTGAGTGTTCAGAAGGAGGCTTTTGGGTTTGGACTAAAGTCCTGCATGAATATATTGTTTTTTGATTGGACTGCTGTACATGCTGTACCGGCACTGCGAACGAAGAATGTAAACAAACGAATTATTCTTTGCAATGCTCAGTGTGATGTAGAGAAGTGACGAATAGAAACACTTTTTGGGAAGTTTTGATTTAAATTATTTTATTTCTTATCTGTCTACTTCATATTTATATTCTATTATATGAATTTCTCAATGAATTTCGTATATTCGCTGCAGGCACAATAGTGACCGACTAATTTTATTCCGTTTTACCCGCTGCTTAAGAACACAAGCCCATCATTGTACTGTCGCTGTTATCGTTTCATACCTTCTCGTACTGCAAAGCGGACGGTATGACAGTGTACCGTTCTTCGTTCGCTAAACTGAACTGAAGTCGCGTGTGGTGCAATCCTCTAGTTTGGACAGGGATTACACATAAAGTAATCAATATTGGTTCACAATAAACAGGCATTGAAATATTTTCACATCATCAGAAACATGGTGTTGGATTTGTAGTGGAAATAGAATTTCGAAAGAAATGGAAATGTATTGCCATACAAAAGGAACAGTCAGTCTTATTCAATGTTTATATTGTTTTTAAGACTTAATTTTTATAACTGTTCGAAACTCTTGAAAACTCTTTGTATGTGGTTGATATGAATCTTGCTATCATTTCCCCATAATTTATTGCCGTATTGTCGAGCAAATTGGCTTAATTATACGGCGGTAGATTTGGACTTTATAGTTCAGTCTGTTTTGAGTTCGAATTGAGCAGCCAATGCAGTTGATGTGTCTTCGTTTTAAACTGTGTTTGCTTAGCCCCAATATGTCTCCGTCACGTCATCCTGCAATGAAGATGTATACCTATATATGTAGGTAGTTTCGTTACATAAAGGAATCAATATGTCGTTCAGATTTATTTATGGACCAGTTCTCATATTCAGCGTAAACGTGATTCTCTAGCTCTTTATTGCATTTACTTTTATACTGTAGTTAATAACCAATGACTCGGTTTTTTGAGACGGTCGTTACAATATTTTGCGGCTATAACTGGGGTTCTATTGGAGCTCAATATTGCAGTATGATCCGTAAAAGTGGATGTACGCAAACCCATACTGCGGCTATCGGTGGTGCAATGGTTAGTGTGTGCGGCTCTTGTGCATGAGAATGTGGGTTGGGCCCCTGCTCCGGCGACCATACATTTCTTTCGACGGCGGCCACCTCGCTTAGTGAGGGCGACAGTATCGAGTACTTAAACAAACGACGTTTCCCATTACATCCAATGATGGGATTAGGGAGAGCTTTTTACAACCAGTGAGCTGTGCGCTTTCTAATTTTTCACTCACTGATGTAGTCGTGAAAAAGCTTCTCAAAAATACCGTGTGGAAGGGGTGTTAAACCGTGGGCCCCAATCACTGTGCGTAAAACCAGAAAGCTTACAGCTCTCTAATTTCGAGAAGTTCTACTATCCCTTGATGGGATGTAATGGGAAACTAATAATTATTAAAGGCAAGTCCCTGGCATGTTGATAATCATATTTTCTGAGGGCAGCTCTAAGATTGTCTGCTGCAACGGTATGTCAGAGACTTGAAGAAGGTGTTTTATTGTGAAGAAGGTGTTTTATTGTTTATATGCCTTTCATGTGATTTGTTGCTTAATATGACGTATATGTATCAAATCCCGACATTGACCTTTACCTTAGTAACATAACCTTCGCTGCACAAGGAATTGAGTCAAGGAAAAATTACCCAATCTAAACATATGCATTATATACCCCGTATACATAACGAAAAGTTAGTCACTGGCCCTCATATTCATAACGAAAAGTTAGTCACTGGGTCTAACTGGAATTTTGTAGGTTTAGTCACTCGTTAGTCATGAGTAGATTCATAACAGTTTGGTATCTACTGTCTAACTCTAATGTGAACATATCTGTTTTAGTTACATGCAACTCTGTATAATGCCAGTTGTTCGTCAAAAGTTAGCATGTGTTGATTCGCTTCGTGTATTTGAAGTGCTATACATTAAAACACATCCTACTAATGTGGTGTCTACCTTTTTGTTATTAATATGGGGGACACTTTGTAAGGAAAGTTTCAGCAAATGCTATTAAAAACAATTCTTTTTGAATATAATATTTTGCAGGTGGAATAGTTAGTTAGTTAGAAAAGAGGGGTGCGATGCAGAGTGTTAAAAAGACAGTCTGATCATTCCCATGTCAGTAGACATACACTTAAGCCTTTTTTGCCCTCTCAATTTATCCTAGTAAGAGGTATCATAGGAATTCGGTGCTATTCACGAAATTCCATAAGATATTCCATAAGATATTCCAGTTCCTTCCCACAAGATTTGTCATGTTCGGTATTATACTGTCCTTGAAGATCTTGGCGTGGAAACATTCCTCAAGAATTGGATAATGACAATGCTACAGAGCAGAATTATTAACGCCTCTATGGGCAATAGCGAGTGAATAGGGGAACTGCTCAGGGTGGAGTCATCTCTCCCCTACATTGGTTACTCGTGATCAACAAAATACTACTAAAACTGGACAATATGAGGATCAAAACCGGATGACGTGGTAATAATGGTGTCTGGTTTGTTACCATCCGTGATGAGCGAAATCATGAATGGCGCCTTGAAATCACTTAATCACTGAAACCACGGAAAACTGAGATTATGATTTTTACCACGAAGACCAAGATACCAAAGTTGAATGCTCTTCGGGTAAGTGGAATAGAGATTCCACATCAACTCACGCCAAGTGCTGGGGCGTGATTCTAGACCCTAAACTATCCTGTAAGGGTAACATATGGTTAGTGTGCGCGGCTCTTGTACTTGAGATCCTAGGTTCGAACCCTGCTCCGACCACCTTAAAAATTTCTTTCGGCTGCGGTCACCTCGCATAGTAACGGCGACACTATCGAGTATATAGCCATGTACAAGCTTCTCAAAATACCGTTCGGAATCGGTGTAAAACTGTAGGTCCCAATCAGTGAGTGATAACTGGAAAGCGCACAGCTTAGTGATTGTGAGAAGTTCTCCCCTGTCCCTTCATGGGATGTAATGGGAAACCATTTATTTTTTTTATCCTATTCGATGCCAGCTTTTGACAACAAAGTATTTACGGACTGATGCAAAATGGAATGTGGAACCGGCTCGGGTATCTTCTCCGAAAAGGCAAGCCTCAATTTATCATTCAAACTCGCATACAAGTGCAGCGTTTTCCAAGCGGAGGTACTGGACATCAATGAAGCCTGCGCCGAACTTATACTACAACGGAGAACAGCGCATTGCAATATTTGTAGATAACCAGGCTACTCTCCTATCACTTAAATCTAACAACACTGCATCTAAACTCGTTAGTGAATGTAGGGAAAACTTGTCGAGCTAGGTCGACTGGTCAATGTGGATCTTACTTGGATACCAGGCCACAAGGGTCTCCTAGGGAATGAAAGGGCAGACGAACTAGCCACGGCAAAATCGAGGGAACATATCAAGGCTAATTGCCGTGCTGACCGGGCACTGGTCAATCGTTAATCACGCAAGACGGCTGAATCTTCCATATAATGACCACTGCCGTGCCTGCGAAGACGCAGAAGAGAAGGAAACGTTGGAATATCTCCTCTACAGTTGTCCGGCTCCAATGAATAGACGCCTAAAGACTATAGGTCGTCCCTAGGGGATCTAATGAGGTATCTCCGATTAACAGATTGGATATAGACACTATACATTAGACTGTCCGGAGTGATGTGGTATACAAAACGGTGTCTCAAGGCACTAATTGATGCAACCACGTGAACCAACCAACCAACCATACTGTCCGAGAGATACCTGGATCTAGCTTGTGTGAAGGCCGGACATTGGCATAGGAAATGCTCCATCGTCTCATCGTCCTCCATGCATGCCCTGCAGCACTTACTATTCGCCACTAGTACAATACGGTACAGGTGGGCCCGTAATCCCGAATGTCCCGTTAAGACCCCCATCATATTGCTCATTTCAGGCTTTTCCAGTTTCAGCAAACCTTTTGTTCTCGATTCATCTGGGTCTCCCCATAGGATCTTCATAACACTTACCTAAACTGTGCCCAACGTTTGGCTAAGAAGCAAACGATCAGCTGTTGTTTTGCTAACAATAGTCATGACAATTCGACTAAAACACGCATGCCCTCTGGTAAAACGGACATGTTCATGTTAGAGTTAGACAGTGTATAGGAAACTTTTATGAATAAACTCTTGATTAACGAGTGACTGAGTCTAAAAACCATTCTGGTTAGACATTCGTTGTACGGAGCATACATTCAGCGGCTAGCTTTTCGTTATGAATGCGGGGCTAAATTCATAGTAATTTTGAAGGCACTATGTCTTTCTCAAAGATTGGGAGCCTTCTGTTCTCAATTATGTGCTTATAACGTTTTCTTCCACGTGATGGTTCCCGGGCAGCGGTAGAATATTTTTTCTAGCGGTTGAAGTCAAGGCCTTCCGATGAGCAGCCTGATTGGCTAGGCGACCACTGATGCGTCTCCGGTTTAGTAGGAGACTGACGTCACTGAAGTTCATCAAGATATCAGGCATATTTTTTTGTCCTTAGAAGGCGGATGAGTCAACACATGGACCAAAGGCTGATAGAAACCAAAAGAAGAAAATCCAGGTTCGACATATTGCATCCTGTTCAGCCTCTGATCCAGTAGGTAAAATGCAAAAACCCTGTGGACTGGGTTTGCTTCCCGCCACCATTCATAATGACTGTTAATATACGGAAACGAAAGATTGGAATGTAAGAACTCTATATAGATCCGGTAAAAGTATCCAATTGGCAGTTGCCCTCGAAAGTTATAAGGCTGACATTACCGCTATCCAGGAAATGCGGTGGGCTGGACATGGCTGCACAAGGCCATGAGAAAAAAAGTAGAATTTGGTTGCGGATTGGTAGTTGGCAAAAGACTGCGAAATCTACGGCCTTATTGATAAAAAACCCTTAAATTAGCTCTAAAGCATTCATTTGGCGAAGGTTTTATTAGTACTGTATTCATAATGAGTATTTTAACTTAACTGACAACCCTGTTTTATCTATTCTCACAGTGTTTGTGATGTAAAACAAGATGAACAATAACCGATAGACCGCATTAATTTTTTTTTATTCAAATGCGTCAATCAATAAACAGATCAATTAATATTTGCTATATACTTATGTCGCTTTAAATATTTAAGTACGGCACGCGTGAAATGTAAAACAAATATTTCTTTTGTGTATTAATGCGGATAAAATTGCATTAAAGAGGGTTAAACATTCAACAAAACCAACTTTTTATGACTAAGGCCGCTTGTCTCTAGGATCAAAGCCACAATCCGCATAAAAGCGAAATATTTATATACATATTTCCCTAATTTGTGTGCATGCCCCGACAAAAGAGAAAGATGATGATGCCAAAGACATGGTCTATGAGCCTAGAGGAAACGTACAACCGCTGCCCTGGCCATGACATTAAGATTGTACTAGGATACTTTAATGCTAAAGTAGGCAGGGAAAATGTGTTTCATCCAACTATGGGCAATTTCAGTCTACATGCTGACACTTCCGACAACGGTATGAGACTGATTGACCTTGCCGCGCAAAAACAAACATGGTCGTTAGTGGTACAAGCATAGAGTAAATATGGGTAGAGAAAATCTTTCACTCACCAAATTTCTGACATTTGTCCTCTTGTGATGTATACGTTTGATGTTGAAAAGAATTGCTTTACTAATACCAGATAGATGCAATGGTTCAAAACAACGAACAAAATAACAACAACGGCATTTCGTTTTTTGTGTTAAAATTAATGTATTAAATACAACACAAATGTACGCTAACAATAACAGTCAATAAAAAAGTTTAAAACACATTTAAATTTCACAGTTTTTCACCAAAATGGCATGAAAAATTAAAGCAAGAAGTTATTGTAATTCCACCTGGTGTATATCACTTTTCGTCAAACATCTCTCTATCACACCGACCGCATCACGAAGAGTGTGAAATGAAACGTCAGATGAGAGAATAAGTTTATCTAGGTATGTATTAGTCTATGGGTACAAGATTCTAGCATAAAGACATCTACAAGGTTACTTGGGTATCCCTTGATCAAGGAACGAAGAGCCAAATTGATCACATAGTAATTGATGAAAGGCACTCATCCAGTGTAATGGACGTACAAGTGATCAGAGGACGTACGATTCTGATCACTACCTGGTAGCAGCAAAGGTTCGACCAGATTAAGTAGAGCGAAAATCGTACAAAACCAGACGCAGAGAAAGCTAGACATCGGAAAGCAGCAATTAGACGCAGCCTACTTAAGGAAGATCTCGCAACTTTTGGAACAGAAAGCAACCCCTCCCTCATTTCCTACTATAAAAACTACCGCAACAACCGTACTTGCTTTTGAAAAACCGTTTCGCAACAAACCATGGCACGATGAAAAGTGTCTCATAGAAAATGATAAAAATAACGCTGCGCGTATGGCATTGCTTCAGTCAATTGCATCGCGAGGTGCGACTGAGCGGTAATAAAAAAAAGAAATGAGGTAAACCGTCTCTTTGGGCGTAAGAATCGCCAGTGGAGAAAGCGCGAGAGTGAGAAAATTCTACCAAAAAGTCAAAAACGGAACTGATGAGCATGGCTCAGGGTCCCCTACTGTAAATACAAGGACAGAAATCTCATCTTGGTGTGCAGGGCATGCTGGCAATCTGGAGAGATCATTTCTCCGCGATACTGGTACCTGAGATATCCAATAACGATGAGACAATCGATCACAATTTGGACGACGACGTTGATTGCCTCCCCCCCCCCTAACCAAGACGAACAACAAATTAGCAGTAGCTAATGGATTACCGGCGGAGCTGTTTAAGGCTGACAGCGATGAGCTGACAAGGTGCATGCATCAGCTTATTAGCAAAATTTGGTTAGATGAATGCAGTCCCGGCGATGAGAGTCTCAGTGTACTTATACTATGCCCCATATTTAAAAAACCCGAGTCTCTGTTTCACAATACCGTGGAATAAGCCTTTTATCCATAGCATATAAGGTTCTATCACGTATAATGTGCGAAACACTAAAACCAATTCTCGCTGACTTGATTGGACCATACCAGTGAGGCTTTAGGCATGGGAAATCGACAACTCACCAGATTCTCGCGCTACGCCAAATCCTGGGGAGGACCCATGAAAAACAAATCCACACCTATCATGCATCTGTCGATAGCCCGATACGGGAGAAACTCTACGAAGCAATGACTGAGCTTGGTTGGTTGAAAAGGCTGCAAGACAGCACGCTGTCTAGCACACTTAGGCTAAATAAGCCCATTGTGATACCTGCAGTTTCCTCCATAGCAACTATTGACTAGTCGTCCAGCCAATTTGCCCTTTCAAAAAATTTGTCTATAAGACCTACATCCTGGCAGTAGGTAAAATGCAAAAACCCGGTGGACTGGGTTTGCCTCCCGCCACCGTTCATAATGGCATTGAAAATACAAAAACGAAACGGAAAACATAAACAACCCCTATTTGTTGACGACCCCCGCAAACGTTATAAGGACCACGATTTACGGATATGCACTTGGAATGTAAGAACTCTATATAGATCCGGTGCAAGTATCCAACTGGCAGATGTCCTCGGAAGTTATAGGGCTGACATTACCGCTACAGTTGCCATGAAAAAAAAACATGAATTTGGTTGCGGATTTGTAGTTGGCAAAATACTGCGACATCTAGTCTCTAGGTTCAATCCTGTGAGTGAACGAATAGCCACAATCCGCATAAAAGCGAAATATTTTTATATTTCCCTAATTTGTGTGCATGTCCCGACAGAAGAGAAAGATGATGATGCTAAAGACATATTCTATGAGCTCCTAGAGGAAACGTATGACCGCTGCCCTGGCCATGACATTAAGATTGTACTAGGAGATTTTAATGCCAAAGTAGGAAGGGAGAATGTGTTTAATCCAACTATTGGCAATTTCAGTCTTCATGCTGACAGTTCCGACAACGGTATGAGACTGATTGACTTTGCCGCGGCAAAAAACATGGTCATTAGTGGTACAAGATTCCAGCATAAAGACATCCACAAGGCTACTTGGGTATCCCCTGATCAAAGAACTAAGAACCAAATTGATCACGTGGTAATTGATGGAAGGCACTCATCCAGTGTAATGGACGTACGAGTGATCAGAGGAGCTAACGTCGATTCTGATCACTACCTGGTAGCAGCAAAGGTTCGCACAAGATTAAGTAGAGCGAAAATCGTACGAAACCAGACGCAGAGGAAGCTGGACATCGGAAAGCTGCAATTACCAGAGGTAGCCACAGCCTATTCAAGGAAGCTCTCGCAACTTTTGGCACAGAACACACCCCCTCCCGATGACGATCCTGATGCGCAGTGGAAACCCATTTCCGACTCTATAAAAACTGCCGCGACAACCGTACTTGGTTTCGAAAAACCGCTTCGCAATAAACCGTGGTACGATGAAGAGTGTCGCATAGCAAATGACGAAAAGAACGCTGCACGTATGGTAATGCTTCAGTCAATTGCAACGCGAGCTGCAACTGAGCGGTGTAGGGAGAAGAGAAAGGAGGTAAACCGTCTCTTTAGGCGTAAGAAACTGCAGTGGAGAAAGCGCGAGAGTGAGAAAATTGAGACATACAGAAGGAAGAACGAAGTCCGAAAATTCTACCAAAAAGTTAAAAACGGAACTAATGGACATGGTTCAGGGCCCCCCTTCTGTAAAGACAAGGACGGAAATCTCGTCGCAGATGTGCATAGCATGTTGGGAATATGGAGAGAGCATTTCTCCGCGCTACTAGTACCTGAGATATCCGATGACGATGGGACAATCGATCACAATATGGACGACAACGTCGATTGCCCCCCTCCTAACCAAGACGAGGTCAGAACAGCTATTGCCCGGCTTAAGAACAACAAAGCCGCAGGAGCCGATGGATTACCGGCGGAGCTGTTTAAGGCTGGCGGCGATGAGCTGATAAGGTGCATGCACCAGCTCATTAGCAAAATTTGGTTAGATGAATGCATGCCCGGCGATTGGAGTCTCAGTGTACTATGTCCCATATTTAAAAAAGGTGACCCGAGTATCTGTGCCAACTACCGTGGAATAAGCCTTTTATCCATAGCATATAAGGTTCTATCAAGTATAATGTGCGAAAGACTAAAACCAATTATCGCTGACCTGATTGGACCATACCAGTGTGGCTTTAGGCCTGGAAAATCGACAACTGACCAGATTTTCACTCTACGCCAAATCCTGGAGAAGACACACGAAAATAAATCGACACCTATCATCTATTTATCGATTATAAAGCAGCCTTCGATAGTCCTGAGCTTGGTATTCCTGCAAAACTCATACGCCTTTGCAGGATGACCTTGACGAACACCAAATCCGCAGTGAAAGTTGGTAAGGATCTTACCGAACCTTTCGAAACTAAGCGAGGCCTCAGGCAATGCGACACCCTATCGTGCGATCCCTCTCTTTTTTTTTACATGAATAAAACCATCAGCAGCAAAAGTCACATGCTGCTCGCGTATGCTGATGATATAGATATCATTGGGCGCACAATTAGAGAAGTTACTGCGGTTTTTTCGAGAATTGAGAAGGAGTCAGCAAAAGTGGGTCTGACGGTAAATGAGGACAAGACAAAATTAATGGTTTCAACGAACAGGGCCTCCACGTGATTAGACCAAAGCGTGAACGTTGATAACCGTTATAACTTCGAGGTAGTGGACGAATTTATATTCCTCGGATCTGCCGTGAACAAAAACAATAACGTCAGCCTTGAGATCAAGCGGAGAATTGTGCTTGCGAATAGATGTTATTTTGGGCTAAGCAAGAACTTTAGAGATAAAGCCCTCTCTCGAGTAACAAAAGTCCAGCTGTACCAGACTCTCATTCAACCTGTCTTGCTTTATGGCGCAGAATCCTGGGTCCTATCGCAAGCAGACGAAACATCTGTAGGAGTCTTCGAGAGAAAAATAACTCGGAAAAATTTATGGCCCTATAGTGCACAACGGCGAGTATCGGCGACGCATGAATCATGAGCTGTATGAGCTTTATCCTGGCATTGACATAGTTAAGCGGATCAAGATAACGCGATTGCGCTGGCTAGGCCATGTCAGTAGAATGGATGAAGATGAACCAGCGCGAAGGGTTTTCGAAACCGAACTCGAAGGAAGACGAAAAATAGGAAGACCAAGACTCCGCTGGAGGGATCAGGTTGACGAATCCCTGCGTACACTTGGTATTGCCAACTGGAGAGATAAAGCAAAAGATCGAACTGGTTGGCGAAATATGTTATCTTCGTTTTGTAAGGTCCCTGACCCCCCGGGGTTGTCCGAGACCGGATAAGTAAGTAAGTATAAGACCTACAGGAACATCCTGTAGGGCTACGGTGCTAACTAGATGTGTTCCGAATATCCTACTTCTCAGTCCTGCCAGAGCAGGGCAATCCAAGAGAAGGTGTTTCGTCGTTTCCTCGTCCTCTTCCATGCAGCATCTACAGAGAGTGGAGTTTCTATGTCCCAATCTTAGGGCGTGTTTTCCTACAAGACAATGTCCCGTAAGTGTTCCTATCATTGTGGATAACCTGCCTCTCGGCAAGTTAAGTAGTTGCCTAGTCCTCTTCCTGTCCACCTGTGGCCAGAGGACCCTGGCTTGTTTGCAAGTTGAAGTAAGTCTCCACTTGTTCTTGAACATAATATCGGCCCACTGCCTGATCTGCAAACGGCAGGTAGAGATTGGCATACTAACACCTTCTTTTGCCGGAAGAACCTGAGCCGTAGTACCCTGTCTAGCTAACGCATCCGCTACGCAATTGCCTGGAATGTCGCTGTGTCCTGGTACCCAGATGAGCCTGATGTCAAAATAGTCTGCCATCACCCTAAGTGATTATTTCACCGTTAGGGACGTAGCAAACATGGCTTCCAGGGATTTTATGGCAGCTTGGCTGTCTGTGTAGATACATATATACTTTTCAGTAGTTCAGCAACCTCCAGTATGGCGGTAATTTCCGCCTGAAATACACTACAGTGATCAGGTAGCTTGAAGGAGATATTTATATTTAAGTCCGGTGAATGGACCCCATAGCCTACTTGCTCGTCCAACTTTGATCCATCCGTGAAAAATCTGGTACTACTGGTATTCCCTTCCAGTGACTTTTCCCAGGTATTCCTGTTCGGAATAGAAGTCCTTAGATTTGTCGCTGGTAGAAGGTAGGGGATACAGTAGTCCGTTTTTACGGGAATAGAGTTGATCCGGTGTAGTAATTCAGCGTGTCCGGAATGACCCGATATCAAAACACCACAATCTCTGATTCTCACCAGGGATCATTCGGCCATGATATCAGGAGTACAGATGTTCAGGATAGCACTAAGTGCAGTACCTGACGTACCCATTGCCCCACAAACGCTAATCAGTGCTGATCTTTGAATTTTCATCAAGGAATTCAGAATATATTTATTTTGGAGGGATCTCCACCAAACTACGATACCATATAGAAGTATTGGTCTGACTAACGACTGAGCTTGATATTCCTGCAAAACTCACACGCCTTTGCAGGATGATATTAACGAACACCAAATCCGCAGTGCAAGTTTGTAAGGATCTTACTGAACCTTTCGAAACTAAGCGAGGCCTCAGGCAAGGCGACAACCTATAGTGCGATATCTTTAACATATTAATGGAAAAGCTGCAGTCAACATGAATAAAACCATCAAAACCATATCATTGGGCACACAATGATAGAAGTTACTGCGGTGTTTTCGAGAATTGAGAAGAAGTCAGCAAAACTGGGTCTGACAGTAAATGAGGACAGGACAAAATTAATGGTTTCAACGAGCAGAGTCTCCATGCGATTAGACCACAGCGTGAACGTTATAATTTCGAGGTGGTGGACGAATTTATATACCGTGGATCTGCCGCAACCAAAAACAACAATGTCAGCCTTGAGATCAAGCGGAGAATTGTGCTTTCGCATAGGTGTTATTTTTGGCTAAGCAATCACTTTAGAGATAAAACCCTCGAGTAACAAATTTCCGGCTATACCAGACTCTCATACAACCTGTCTTGCTTTATGGCGCAGAATCCTGGGTTTTATCGCAAGCAGACGAAATATCTCTAGGAGTCTTCGAGAGAACAATACTCCGAAAAATGTATGGCCCTATAGTGCACAACGACGAGTATCAGCGACGCATGAACCATGAGCTGTATGAGCTCTATCCCGACATAGACATTGTTAAGCGGATCAAAATAACACGATTGCGCTGGCTAGGCCATGGATTTTCGAAACTGATCTCAAAGGAAGATGAAAAATAGGAGGACCAAGACTCCGCTGAAGGTATCAGGTTGGCGAATCCCTGCGTACACTTGGTATTACCAACTGGAGAGATAAGGCAAAAGATCGAACTGGTTTGCGATATATGTTATCTTCGTTTTGTAAGGTCCCTGACCCCCGGGGTTTTTCGAGACTGGATAAGTAAGTATGTCTTTCCCAAACAATTTTGTTAAATTTTGTCTGCGGAATGTTCCATTCAATTATACGACTATTAATGGTAAACTCTGCGCAATTCATCTTAGAAACTCAATGAAGAGAAAACGCAATTGCGATTAATTTTTAATCGATTGCGAATTATTTTATCTGTTTGCTACAATAATTCGTTATTTTCGTTTATTTTGTTTGTTGCAGCTACAAAATGCAAGTGTATCATTAGATCCAAGACCTGAATATATGCGTGCAACAATAACTAGTAAAAATGATCAACTATACGCTTCAATTACAGGCAATCAGGTTTGTATAAGTCATCACTATATACTACTACTACTCTGTGGTAGTAGACTCCCTTCGAATTCATATTTAATTAACCGCATATTTAACACTTTCGCTTTATAACGCATGCGCGCCACTATAGATGAGTAGCCGTTTGCAAAGTATCGTAGGAGCCGATGTACTTGTACATTTGCCGGCACGCACCGATAGCAAGACAGAAGCCAAAGCGGGTGATACATTACCAGCCAGTGTATTGCGTTACGATTTCATAACGAAATACGAATGAAAGTTATAACCAGAGACTCCAATGATGATAACGCTCGGCAGCTGGCTGAAGGTATATTTTAGCAATTGCAATAAAATAAAGTAAAAAATAAATAAAACATCACATAGATTTTGTTGTTTTGTTTCACTTGTTAATTGGATAAGGTGTTTTGAAAATAACTAATATAATAATAATATTCAATATATTTCTTGTTTGATTTTGAGTTGTAGTATGTATAAAATTAATATAAGAAATACAATTTCTCCTGGTTTTTTAAATTCAAGTTTCTGTTTGAACAATATTAAGATTATTATAAAGGAAATAATAATACAGCTTATATGTATGTACAATATAATAATTTTGTTTGTTGGCCAATTTATACGATTATAAAACAAATGTTATAAAATTTGTTAAACAAAAAGATATGATATGTTTTTTATTTATTTTTGTTTATTTACACATTTATTATAAAGTAAATAATAGATTTTGTTAAACCTTTTGTATGGAAATATACATTTCCATCTAGGAAACCACAAATTCCACACCTCGAAATCACCATCCTGACGCCCCCTTCACTTAAGACAAACATTTATTTGTTGTCTGGTTGATCGGTATTTGGGCAGAAATTGTCAAGTTCCTGTTGAGAAATAAATATTTGATGAGTTTTCAAACGGAGTACATTATGTAGAACAAGTTCTTAGTTAAAATCAGATTGGAATTATCCACACTTATAAAAGGTATCAATTAAAAGAAGAGCTGTTAACTACAGTAATGCTGCTATGAACATTCGGTCCTTACTGGAGTTTACAAGAATGGTTACAAAAAGCTTTAACCGTCATTGGATTTAAATGATTAAACTGGGACTCAATTATCGCGTTCGGTATCGAATATTTCGTACGAAAACTGCGAAAATATCCCCAGAATGTTTCGTCTAATTAATTTAAATGGATTAGTACGATTGGGAAATTTGTCGGTTATTGGTCGAATAAATAAATTAAATTTATTTAATTAATCTTGGAAAATAGTAGTTTGCTTGCTTAAAATCCATAATCTTTAGAAGAATAGAGAGATTCTTAAATACAACTATGGGAACTCGAATTGAAAATGTTTCTCTACAGAAAAATTTTTGCTCGGCAAGACTAAGACAACTTAGTATCTCTCAGTTAATCGAAAAAGATTGTTATTATAAGAAACATTATTTCTAAAGATTACTTATATATATATTCCGTAATGCAAATTGCTGTCTTTAGTGCACAATTTATTTTCTAGAAATATCCTGGTTTTAATGTAACACATCTATTTCGTAATAGAAATATTTGTTATATTGTAACAGAAATCCCTATTTGTTCTTAATCCCGTTTCTATAAATTTCCATTCCTCAACAAAATCTTAGTAATTTCTGCCCAACCCTAAAAAATATATTCCTCGAATTATTAATTTTATTTTTATTTAACAAAATACATTTGTGTTCATTTTTCTTTATCTGTGTCTGCTTACAAAATACCACAAATTCAACCAATTCTCTTTTTCCAAATTTAAACAGAACTGTCGACCAAGTCTGTGTTTTGATTCATTCACTGTTTTTTTCGTTCAGACACGTTGTACTGCACCAATGGAGTGATCTTCCATAGGTTTCTTGCTGACGCTGTTGTTGTTGTCGTTTGAGCTCTTGTTGGACATACGTAGTGATGAGCGGCATGGCAACGCGAATTGATATTTGTTGGAGGCCAATAGCGAGTATCGTTCATGTGGCGATTGATCCCACAAAGCCCTCTCCACAATTTGTAAAGCACTAGGATTTAAAACATTGGCCGTGTAGGTTGTTGGGGCACCACTGGAAACTGCAATGTAAAGATTAAACAAAACGAAACAGAAAACACAAAGAAAAAGTAAAAGGAGCAAAACCAAGACCTATAAAACCATATATTTTCCTCTTCACTTACTTTGTGCAGTTGGTGGTTTATAGAGCGTCTCAGCATGCAAACCACAAGTATCCAAACACACCACACTGACGCCAAACGGCTGCAGCTCACGACGTAATTCTTGCACACATTTGTCGGTGGCCACACGTGAAACATTGTATGCAATCAAGCCATCGCCATGACCTCCACCGGCAGCACCCAAATAAATCAAGCGGCCGCGTGTTGGTCTCAAGAAATCCACAAAAGCATTGGCAATGCGTAACGAGCCCAATATGTTAGTCTTAAACATTTGCTCCATCTGATACAATTCCTGGGATTCAATACGTCCCCGGTAGAAGGTGCCACTGGTGTTGATGACAGCGGCTATGCCCTGTTCGCCCACACTTAAATGGGAGCCCATAGTTTCGGTAGCCTCTCGCAAAACATCATCCTTGGTGACATCCAAAAGCATTGGTATAATAGTGCCCGAAACGGGAGCTTCGGTAAATTCGCGCATTTTCAACCAACCCACCAAAAGTTTGGCGGGTAAACTATCGACACCCTCTCGCATACCGGCTACCACGCGACAGCCTTTACTAGCCAAGTGTGTACACAACTGGAGACCCAAAGCGGTGTCGGCACTGGTAACCAAAACGGTATTGGATGTAACATGATCTGCTTTCTTGACATCATCCTCACGTACCTTACAGATCAGATAGATGATAAGGGCACCGGCTATAGAAAATAAGGCCAATAGCTGAAAGGCCAGAACTAATGCTGTCATGGGTTCCATTATGGCATTGCTGAAAAGGGAATAAGAATAGATGAAAGGAATTAATTAACAATTAACTAACTTGAGAATAAATTTACATTAAATAAAAAAGGACAATTAATATCTAATGGAAACAAAAGACTTAAGACACAAACTTGAACATTAATCAAAAAATCTAAGTTAAAAAAACTAAATTGTGGGCTCTATGGCTTTATCCCATCGCGGGCTCTAGGAATCTAACTGTACTATTAGTTTGTTGGCCTATAATGATGGTTTCATACAAAATTTGATTTCGAAGGTTTTTTTTCCATAGAGGGTGATTTACACTGGTTTGATGATCTATAACTTGCGCCTGGTTGGGGATCGTCGGTAGAGTTTTCTTCGGCAAAGTTGATCAGGATGATCCAGCCTATAACTTTAGAGAACTTAGGCACCTTGTGGATCAAAATGTCGGAAATTGTTAATCGAAAATCAATTCTGTCTTTTCGATATTTTAGTGGAAAAGGCTACAAGATCTGATTTTTTTGGTGTAACATGTTCCCAAAAGTTATAGCCAAGAACTACTCTGAACGAAGAAGGTTTACCAAAAAAGCCAATCAGGTGCATTTTGTTTCCCAGGATTCGAAAAAGAGTCCTTAAAATTTGTTTAAAAAAAGTACAGTGTAATTCAAATAACAGAAAATAAATACTAGCTACAACAATGGCAAATTTAGACCTGACTAAAGCTTTCGACACGGTTGATCACTCGATCCTGCTCCAGGACATCTTGAACTCGTCTCTCCCAAATACTACCAAGCGCTGGCTTGGCAGCTACCTCAATGGGAGGCAGGCATTTGTAGAGTTCAGGGGCCAGAATTCCCGTTATCGCAAGATAAAAATGGGTGTGCCACAAGGAGGAGTACTGTCACCTATAAAAAAAATAAATGGTTTCCCATTACATCCCATGAAGGGGCCGGGGAGAACTTCTCACAATCACTGAGCTGTGCGCTTTCCAGTTTTCACTCACTGATTGGGACCTACAGTTTTACACCGGTTCCGAACGGTATTTTGAGAAGCTTTTTCATTGCTATATACTCGATAGTGTCGCCGTCACTATGCGAGGTGACCGCCGCCGAAAGAAATTTGAAGGTGGTCAGGGCAGGGTTCGAACCCAGGATCTCATGTACAAGAGCCGCGCACAACATTTATCTTGCGAATCTTCCTGCATCCCCCAAGGAGTTAGTATTGTGTCGTACGCCGATGATTGTACTATCATCTCCTCAGGCGTAAATGTAGACGACATATGTACTAGGATGAACAGCTATCTAGCCACCCTTACTAGTTTTTTGCAGGAACGGAATTTACAGTTATCTCCGTCGAAGTCTTCTGTGACCCTTTTCACTTCTTGGACCAAAGAAGTAAGGAGAGACTTCGACATCTCTGTCAATGGGGGTATATACCCACAGTCCGTAACCCCAAAATACTCGGAGTTATTTTCGATAATCTTCTTACTTTCGCTAAACATGAGGATTACATTAGAAGAAAAGTCCACACCCGCAACAAGGTCCTAACGGCCCTTGCAGGGACAACTTGGGGCAAGGAGAAGGAGACAGTTGTAGTGACTTATAAATCTATAAGTCGGTCGGTTTTCAACTATGCCGCCCCGGTGTGGTCATATTTTCTAAGTGATACACAAAGGAAAGGTCTGCAGAGGATCCAAAATGGTGCACTTCGAATCGCAACCGGATGTATACAAATGACGAACGTGGATCATTTACATGAGGAGACCAAGTTACTGTCAGTGCAACAACATAGTGTGTTATTGACAAGACAGTTTCTTATGGCTTGTCATCTGCCCAGTCACCCCAACCATCATATTCTGATGCAGGATCCACCCCCCCCCCCGTCACATCCGGAAGGACATCAGGCGCTACTGTGCGGACATCCAAGACGTCATTCCATCGGGCGTCAACAGACTGTCGATAACAGTAGCACAGAAATTGTTGCATAACACGGCGGTGTCAGAGGCCATAAATGGCTACTCTTGCAACAGGGTCCTTAATGAACACCCATCCGCGATTTCGAATAATGAGAGGCTTCTGACCAGGCACACCAGAACTCATACAGATCAGGGATAATCCCAGGCACCTTAGATCAGTGCCCACACTGCTTACAAAGCCCTCGTGACACTATTCACATTTTCAACTGTCCTGATAGGCCTACTGACTTGCGTCCAGTGGACCTATGGGACAGACCCGTGGAGGTGGCACAATTTCTCCAGCTCCCCACCCCTACTTCCAGAGACACATAGGGGAATTACACATAATTTCGTTGTTTTATATCTTCCAGGGACGAACGAGTGGAAACAGACAATCAGTTACAACAACAACCAGCCTCACATGATGACCACACGAAGGTACGAGTAGTTTATGCCTCTCTCGGTGTGGTGAATTTATTGTTCCCTCTCCCTCTCCTCCCGATCTCATTACTTATCTGGTAAAATATTAGTGATACTCAAATTCTTGTGTTTTTTTCCTATGGTCAAGGCATAACTCTAAGCATCGTTTGTAGATACTTATGTATAACAACAACAAGCGTTCGTTTGCAGCTGTTGTTTGTGTAAGAGATAATTGACTTACACCCGTATTCATACCGAAAATTTAATGTTTAGGAAACTTAGTCAAGAGTTGATTTTAAAAGTTCCCTGTCTACCGTCTAAGCCTAATATGAACATTTCTGTTTTAGGAAAATGCCACCATGATAGTCATGATAGTAAATTAGCATTTATTGTATGCTTCGTAGCCATTCGTTGGACACAGTTTAGAAGTGTTATTAAATAAAAATCGTTAGTCAGGTAATAGCCGGTGGGTCCGTTTTGGTTATCAATACGTGAATTATAGCTAATAATCTATCTTTGATTTACCTTGTAAATATTTCATTTATAATTCCTCTACGCACTCTATTTTATTTTTAGCCGGCCTCAAAAATGGTACGAAATAACTTTAGCGTAACAACTCTGTAATTGTTTTTGCCACCAAACAAATGAAAAGTGAGCGAAATTTTCGGTTCATAAAATTGTCGTTATTTTTTATACACGTATTTCTTCTGAAAAATTCCATAAAAACTGAATGCCGGTCTTTAGATTCCGCAATGTAGGGGTTTTCAATCTTTGTAATATACGAGGGTTAAGATCAATTTTTTTGTCGTCTGTCTACTCACGTTCAGTTCCATCAGCCGGATATTTTTCGCCTTTTTAAAATTCAGGTGTATGAGAATTGTTATTACCTTGATTTTCATTTATCTGGGTATTCTGTATTTCTTTCTTCATTTATTCTTCATAGGGTGTTGTGTTATACAAACGTAACGATGCTGTGTTCCAGTCCAGGTAACATTTGGATTCCAGTGATCCCGAATATATGTATCTCATTCGTGCCACATAACAATACGTTGAACTTATTGCCGCGCATAGTCTTTTGAAGCAACTTCTGAACACTCTCCGCGTGTTGAAAGGCAATTCGGAAATAATCTTGACCTATTATTAACTACAAACCCTATCAAATATGAATTTAATAATTTTACACCTCTTGATAATTCGGATCATTGTACCATATCTGCATCGTTTCAGTTCAGAACTTTGTGTTTGAAAAGAGGTTCAAGCAATCGGAAATGCGGTTGTTGCAGCCGCGCTGTGTTTAAGACAACCGTCGCTTTATGCCGCCCCTGGGTATGGGAATGGTCGTTGCAAAGTAGGGCACATCAACCTTCCTTGGTCCCAAACAAGGCATTACGAAATTAAAGTTTAGTGTAAAGTACAATACATCTGTTAGATGCCTTCGTATTATGTACCTGTTTCAGACCGGCATCGACACTGTTTGGATAAGCTCGTTAACTTTGACTTTCTTTTACAATATGAAGTCATCATGAAAAGTAGGCATGAGAATGGTACCATCTTTCATGAGTTATTTAAAATAAATAAATAAATAGTTTCCCATTACATCCCATGGGGGGTAGGGGAACGCTTCTCACAATCCTCACAATCAGTGAGCTGTGCGCTTTATAGTTTTACACTCACTGATTGGAACGGTATTTTGAGAAGGGTTTTCATGGCTAAGTACTCGATAGTGTCGCCATCACTAAGCGAGGTGATCGTCGTCCAAAGAAATGTAAGGTGGTCAGAGCAGGGATCGAACCCACGTTCTCATGTTCAACAGTCGCGTACACTAACCATTGCACCACCGACGGTGAGTTATTTATTTGTTTTTATTCCACTCCTTTTGCTTTAAGTTTTCCCTAAAATACCTCACTACGATGCTACTGCTAACAACCTCTGGGCAGGCAAACAAGTTGAGTTATAGCAACAATGTTGGGTGTGTATGTTGCCTTATTAGGAGAGCGGTTTGAAAGCGCCGTTACTTTTTAATCTTCCCTCGTGGAAAAATGTGAATTTCGTGTGGTCAGTAAGCAGTATTTATTGCATAAAAAACCATCATCAAAACCAAGGAAAGACTTGACAAATACTGTCACCGCACGCACCATCAATTTGAATGGTTAAAATTTGGCTTCCTGAATTTCGGCTTAAGTTACGCACAACGCTTAGGTTGTCCATCGTCGATAAAATTCATGAAATGATATTGGAGATATTGATGATATATCGGGTTTTTCAATAAGAGCGCTACAAAAGTTTTTTTAAATAAAACAAAACCGGTTTTAGATACCAATGAAATTCTTTATTCCTGTGAAAGTACGTTCGATGCCATTATGTATGGAACTCGATTTCTTTTGCATGGCCACCACGGGCACGCTTGCAGAAGTCCAGACGCTAAACCCAATTTTCGACGGTTTTCAAGCACAAATCGGCCGATACTGCTGCAATTTCACGTTCGATATTCGTACGAAGTTTATCAATCGTCGCTGGCTTGTTGGCATAGACCAGCGGTCACCGTCCATAGCCCCCAGGGGCCGAACATGATCGGCTTTTTACACATACACAACACGAACGTCAACAAAAAGCATATCAAAGAGCGTATGAGAGAAGAAAATTTCATTCAGTAGCACATTAGCTTTCAACGAAGAATGGTCATGCCGCTTTGTTTTGGAAAATTGATACACTGATGTGAATCAGAATATTTTTTTATAGATTCAGTGCAAATACACCAATACATTCACATTTGATGAGTATTCTCTTTTTGGCGACCACTGGCATAGACCATAGACTTGACGTAGCCCCACAGGAAATAATCTAACGGCGTCAAATCGCAAGACCGAGGCCATTTCGTGAGATAACACGTTCACCAAACTTGGTTTCCAATAAATTGATTGTGGCATTCGCTGTGTGGCTTGTGGCGCCGTCCTGTTGGAACCACATGTCCTCCAAGTCCATATTATCCAACTGGGGCCAAAAATATTCGGTTATCATTGAACGGTAGCGATTCGCATTCACAGTAATGTGCCGGTCTTGATCATCGCGGAAGAAGTACGGCCCAATGACGCCGCCGGCCCATAAACCGCACCAAACCGTAATTTTTTCGGGATGCAATGATGACTCATAGATTACGTGTGGATTGCTGTCTGTCTTATTGACGAAGCCATTCAGCCAGAAATGAAATTCAGAATTCAGAAATTGGACGCGGCGCTCTTAAAGTTGAGGCCACCGACTCCAAATTTCGGTAGTAAATTTTAATAATTTCGACTCGTTGTTGGCTCGTATATCTTTCCATGATGAAATGGCAAACCTTACTGAAGAGAAATGTCAAAAGAGCGGGAAAAAATATGGCGTCGTTTGCTGTCCCTATCGATTTACTTTTGTAGCGTCTCTGTTGAAAAACTCTTTATATCAGAGAATTAAATTGCTTGTGTGGCTGAGGCTATAGGCATCTCAACTGAGAGGGTACATCACATTTTGAATGAATATTTGCACATGAAAATGCTATCCGCGGCATGGGTGCCGCGATTACTCAGACTCGACCATAACTGCAACTGTGTGACCACTTCAAGCGAGTGTTTGGTGATGTTCAACGGCAATTCGATGGAATTTTTACACCGTTTCGTAAACACGGACGAAACATGAATCGATCACAACACGACTGAGACAGAGGAACAGTCAAAGCACTGGACTGCTCCGGGAGAACGTGTAGAAGAAACGGATAAGGTCAACAAGATACATTTTTTTGACACGGTATTATTCACATTGATTACCTTGAAAAGGGTAGAAGAACCACCGGCGAATATTAGTCACAGCTGTTGGACAGATTCGACATTGATTTTAAGCATAAACGACCGCATTTGGCGAAGTAAAAAGTGTGTAGTCGCCATGACAATAATCTATAAATTGGGCGACGAATTGCTACCTCCCTTATCTGCCATATTCTCCGGTTTTAGCTCCCAGTGGCTACTTTTAATTTCAAAACCTGAAGAAGTGTTTATAATAAATACAAATATTATAAGTATTTAATCACATTTTCGTCACTAAATTCCTCAATCTGACCTTACATTCAAAGAAGGAACTGCTTACAATTGCATTCCCTCGTTAGCCAAGATGTTGATGAAAGGAAAACGAAACAAGTTTTCCTTAACATTTCCTAAATGAAAGCCATGATATTTCTCTACATGAATGATGATGGCCCAAAGAAACATTCAAGCCGTGATTACTCTTGTATGCAACGAACCAAATTGTGATAACCACTAAAGTTGCAACAAAGTCTATATGTACATACATATATGTTTGTGTAGGAAGGTTGTGTATATTCCAATGCATTAAAGGCAATCGAAACCAAGTGTCCATTCAGTGTGGCATGAAGCATGCAACGTTTAAAAGCAACTGTATGCAAGTATGGGTGTCCGTCTATAGGATAGTATGTATTTACTACGCAATTTTCAAAAACTATGACGAAGTGAAAAACTTAAAGTTTTGGTTTAGAAAATGAAGGAAGACATATACAATATCTAAGAAAAACAACAATAACAAAATACAAACTTTCCCTTTAGCCAAATGTGAAATAGAGTTGCTGGTGCATTTTAAATTTGAAATATAAACCCGGAACTTTGTTTTCTTTTGAAATTTAAAGCTTTAAGGCAAAATTTTGCTAAAATTCAAAAATGTGGAAGGAAGTGTTTCTGTTGTAAAGTGTAATTTTAGCTTAAGTGGAAATATTGAAAATGCTGTTTTCGATTTTGTTGCCATAAAGTGTTATATAAATAAAACATTTGTAGAGTTATAAAAATCTATATTATTGTTTTAAAATTTATTAACAAATGCATGATATTTTTTTTTAAATCTAAACAAAACAAAAAACACCTTAACCACACTCACACCCTGGCTTCTCTTTTACCCTTAAGGTATTGCCTCGAAAGACCAAATAAATGAGCACATTTTAATTCGATTTGCTGCCAATTAAGCAAAGCAATCGAACGTAACGTTAATATTAATTAATTAAAGAAAATATATTAAACAACAACTACAACTACATATGTATATGTTGTCCGTACAATACGTATATATCATAATATATATATGTATATATATTTATAATCAAAGTTGGATGTTCAAAACCATCGTCTCTTTTCGAAGGTATTTTACAACGTGTATCGGTTTTAAAAACATTGAAAGACTAAAAACAAAAAAAAAAATACTCCAAGTATATATAAGTAGAACGTGACTAAAATTGTTGAAATTATTCGTATTTTCAAACAAAAGGCAATCGATTTTATAGAAATATGTACTATAGTTTAAAGTAAAAACTTAAAATATTTATAAAAGGAAGGATTTTTGTAGAAAATCCATTGAATGAAATGCATCTTTTAAGAGAATGGGATGATCTTAGAAAACAAAGGGACGTTTGTCCACAGAGACTTGAGAGAGGCTCGTGCTCGTTACTAAGAGATAGTTTGACGACACCGTGACTTTTTGAATAAAATATATATAGATATAGTTTTTTTTTTGGCAAAACACGTTTTATTTCTCAACATAGTCTACTTTTATTTCGATACATTTAGTCCATGGTTTTTCCAATGTTATTCCTTCCAATCAATGTGTTTCCTCAATGTCATCAAAATAGGCGTTTGATTCAGTGCTGACCTCTTCATTCGACCAAATCTCTTACCGCCGAGGCATTTCTTAAAGTTTGGAGTATAATGTAATCACTGGGTGCCAAATCCTGGGAATATGGCGTATGAGGTAGCAATTCGTCTACCAATCTATGTATGTTTGCCATGGTGACTACACACTTATTTCTTCTCTAAATACGGTCGTTTTTGCTTCACATCAATGTGGAATGTATACAATAGCTGGGAATAATATTATTCCAGTTGATCGTTTTAACCTTTTGAAGATAATCGATGTGAACGACACTGCATACATACATCCTTGGTGTCTGACAAACCCACCTTGAACTTTTTTGATACAAGTTCAGCCGGGCAAGCTTTCTGCTTTGACTCTTCCCTGAACTCTGGCGTGTTGTGATGGATCCATATTTCGTCCACACTTACGAAAACTCCTTCGGATTGAAGTTGAACAACACCAAACAATTCTTTGAAGTGGTCATACGGTTGCACTTATGGTTGAGTATGAGTAATGGCGGCACCCATCGCGTAGGTAGCTTTTTCATATCCAAATATTCATGTAAAGGGTGATGTACACGCTCAGTTGATATACCTACAGGTTCAGTCACCTCCCACTCTTCCTTGTTCTTCCTTCTGTATGTTTAAATGTTTTCACATTATCGGTTTCTCCACAACAGTGTTTTCTTCTTAACTAACCGGTTTCCTCCCTCCTTTTCCTTTTCATTGCCGTGCGTCCAGCGTTCTTTTCATCACATACCATGCGACACTCTTCATCATACCATGGTTTTTCATTAAGTGGTTGTTCATATCCAAGTACGGTCTCCCCAGCAGTTTTCATAGAGTGAGAAATGTATTTCCTCTGCTCTTCAGGATCCTGGGCCGGTCCTGCTCAATTCAAATTAAAAAAATGCATGTATGATTACAATGTTGGAACAAGACTTTTGCAAATGGCACCAATTGTCAGTTTTGTTTTGATATTTGTGAAGTAAAAACATATACAGAATACACGTCGACAGCCATGGAACGCTATAATAGTCCTCAATAACGCGGAATACTCGTGACTATTGTTTAGGGAATAGTTCGTGATCTTGGTGCAACGTTAATTTTGGCGCAGGTTTCCCGGCCGTCCAACGCCATCTGGTCAAACACTAAGGTGTTTAGTCGCTCGCATCAAAAAGACTAGAACAACATGTGACAGAAGAGGCGCAGTAAGGCATCGTAGTGCTCGTACGTCGAGAATATGGACCTTTTCAGAAATGCATAACTGCTCTGCATCTGATGTCTGTCAACTTTGCAGGCGTCATTGTGAGAAAATGCAACACTGAATCGTTTGATACGGAAACAATCAGCAACCACACATCACAAAAATGGCTGATGCAACGAATGACGAAGTTTAAAAGGATGATGAGTTGGCTGTCGGGAGGAAAACATGGTGTGGAGTCTTAGAAAAAATTTAATTCCGTCAGTTTTATAACGTTATTAAATTTTCCATTTATGAGTTCGTAATTGAAAATAAAATGCGCATCTAACAAGCATCTGCATGATTGATCGGCATGAGTGCTGCTATATGCGCATCAGATGCAGAACCGTGGTGTACTTCTGAATAGGACCTATCGCTGTTGTCGCGGATGAGCCGTAAATGTAGACGAGACGCCGTTTTGCGCAATAGACTATTACACGATCGTCTATGCAGCGCATTTTGTTGAAAGACTTGAAGATGCTTCATTACGAAGTATTGGCAGTCCATCAGCTGCTGACTGCTCCCCGTCAATTGCGTCTAAACTATGCCCACTCTCTCCTAAACCTCTACGCAGAGTGACAACTTTCAACTGAAATTTATAATGTGCGATGATGCTCATTTTCATCTGAACAGATACATACGTAAACAAATAAAATTTTATCTTTTTGGTGTACTGAGAGTTCACCAAGAGCAATTACATCCACTAAAATTCACTGCATGGTGCGCGATTAATGCGGTGGTGTCATCGGGCCTAATTTATTGAAGGTAATACGGTCACTGTGACTGATCAACGATACCATGAACCAGGTATGGGGAAAAGCCTCGAACTCTAATATGGATATTCCATAGCGGTTTCAATCAAAAATTGTGCGAAATTTGTTACAAACAGCCAATTACATACATATCTAAACATTCGCACTGTAAAAGGACAAATCCAGGCTAGAATGTTGATATATAGTATAAGTACACATATAATAGAAAGTCATCCAAGTCTCCTAGCGGCAAATTTAATGTCAAGTAACATAAACTTTAGAAGACCGTGATGAAGAGCTCCCCAAGATATTTTAGTATAAAGATTGTGTAATGTTTGTCGTTCTAAATATTGAACACAACGGAAACATTTTCAGCTATGACTCTTCAGTATTTGTAGCTATTATGGAACACCAGCGTAGAATGATCAGTAGATTATGTTTACATTATTATACACAATTCACATAAGTTATTTGTAAAATAGATTGGGAAAAATTTAAATTAGCCTCAAACATGTATTCATATTTAAATTCCATTCAAAACAGTCAATCACATCAGTTGCTACATGATCTCCTTCTTCTGCCACAATAGTCTACATAAGAAAAACAAAAGACTTAAGACATAAACCTGTTGTGCTGCACAGCAGGTAAACTGTATGCAGTTGCTTTAGATTCGTTCATCCTACAATTTAAATTCTAGTTTTCTGAGTTAATTTTCGATGAACATTTTTAAATTTTATTTATGACCTTAATCTTTACTAAATTCTTTAAAGAATTGTATTGTTCACATGTTTTCAATTTATATTCAAATTTTTATTTACATGATTATGGTGGCATTGTTGTTTGTAGACGTACATAAGTATGAGAGAATTTTAAAATAAAAACAAAAATATATGAATAAATTTCAAACAATTTTTAAAAAGTGATAATGAAGTTTCTTGTTTCCCGTCTAACACTGGTTGTCTATATGTCTTGCTGTTAATTGAAACAGATACGTTATTCATTCTTCTTTGGCAGGAAAACAAACGTGTTTTTTAAGATAATTTTGTATTCTTTATTTATCTTTATTTGAAAAAAAATAAATAAAAATACAAAACAAACATCTGAACCTCTTGGCATTTATATGTTAATTTATCTTCCGTGTTAAGATTTTTTCTATTTGTCAGTTTGGCATTTAACGCAAATAACATGCGTGTCTGTCTAGGCAACTAAAAAATAAAAACATAAAAAAGATCGACCCAGATCTAAGAAGGCCTAATTTGCGGCAAATAGACGTAGCACTCAATCACCACTTTTTGTGTCAGAAAGCTAGAATTTGTGTGCGTAAAATCGATGAATATATGACTTGGGGGGACGAAAGTTATTTAAACACAGTCAGCGAATTACTAAATGCTCTTAGTAAAGACTAACCCTTCATAATGAAAATTTAGCCTCCGGCTACCATCTGATTAACTATTTTTAGTTCATAACGCTTCAACTAAACTTTGTCCAACGAGTGGCTACAAAACGAACAAATACATACTAATTTTTTACGACCAAAGACAAACTAACTAACTGTTGAACAACTGTCGATTTGTCAACAACAATCATGACTATCAGGGTTGCATTTGGTTAAAGCAGGTATGTTCATATGTTAGTTAGACGGTTAGACATTGACTATTGAGAGACTAAGCTTGCATTCTAAGCCTACATTCTAATTAGACACTCTTTGTACAGAGCGTACATTCAGTGACTAACTTTTTGTTATAAATTTCCGTCGTCTCTTATAAGAAAAATATTAAAGTTTTATTTTGAAATTTAATAGGAATTACTAATGCTAATTCGATTTGTTTTGTTCTCTACTTAAATGAGGGGTACACAGTAGCTGATACAGGTTTGGGGACAATACACAAGATGAGAGAATTATGTTAAATACAGAACATAGAACAACACATTTAAGCCACAGAGATGACTTTTAAGTGCTTGTTGATTTGGGACTTCTACGACCCCGAAATAATAAACTTGGATTTATATTCAAACTTTTTTATAGAACCCGTTTCTAATTCTTATTTATGAGCATTTTAAAACTTGTATCCAAATTTAACAGATATTTTTGGAGTCATAAAATGATGGTTAGAAAAAGAGAAGCATTCCGAAGAAAACACATCAGTTTAACTTTGCTTTTGGAAGGGGGATTCGAACTCTAGAATAATTGAAAGATTTTATTCTGTTAACAAAACAGTACATATTTTGTTAATAACTGATTTGATGGACGATTCATTTGGAGGTACTTTTCAGGTAGGGATATTAGGGCTGATGAAACTGTCATGGATTTTTTTCACAATCGTTTGACATGTCATCATGCCCGCCACCGCTTCAATTTTTGGATTCTTGAAAAGTTTAATGACTTATACATAAATTAGAAAATTTCTCGTAATTGAAACGGTTTATTCTGAATTATGGGCTGGTGGAAAGTTTTAAGTTTAAAGTTTGAATCATCGGTCCATATTGCTTTCTTCATTTGGCGATATCGCGCCATAATAACGGACTATTGCTGCCTGAAATTGTTGCCCGTTATTTTAACTTCATTTGGTTCCAACGTGGTTTTCCTGACACCGTGACGGTATAGGAATAACAATTCGGTGAAAAGTTAATTTCACGGTTCGGATCAGTGAATTGACCGCTTAGACCATGTGATATCACACCTCTACACGTTTTCCTTTGCGGTTACGTAAAGTCTAAAGTCTACATGGATAAGAATGCTACGATTGATGTAACTGGAAGTCAATATTATTGGCGTCAATCGCGAAATACTACTTGAATTGACGAACGCGTTATGGACAATTGGAACCAACGAATTGAACAACTAAGCCGCAATTAAGAGCATCATTTGAAAGAGATAATCTTTAAAAAATATTTGTAAAGATTGGTTTTGGTGTGATAATAAAGATTAGCAGAAGCAGAAGGTTTCGAATCATTGGGTAAAATAGACTAAAGTGCCCGGTCATAACAATCACAAACATGCTCTAAATATTGTTCGTGAGGGTGATGTCTGGTCTATATATATTTCATGAACTACCCAACTCTGGCAACTACCTCACGATGAAGAGTGTGAAGTGAATCGTCAGATGAGACAGATGGTCCCTCTAGTCCATCTTTACTCTATGTTCAGAATATTCTGTCATTGTCTCTATATGGTAGAGAAAAGTCAAGTCCAAGTCAAACACTATCGATAGCGTCAGTAGAGTCACAGTGGCTCTATAGTAGTGTAAAAGTGCCAGATATTTTAGACCTGATATTGCCGTTTGTCATTTGGTGGTAAAATCCACTTGCTTACCTACATAAGGCAGTTGGCAAAAGTCTAGAGAATGGAAATGGTGTGTATCACGGGTGCCTTTCGCACAACCACTACCGAGTTGTTGAGGGTTATTCTTCGCCTGTTACCACTAGATTTGCTGGGAAGGCAAATGACTGCAATGACGGTAATCCGCCTAAAAGATTTATCGCTATTCATCACCAGCCCATATGATCATGGGACGATTTTATGGGTTCAGAGGTAATTCACGATATTACATAACCCTGACGTTTACCTTTGTGATCAAACTTCTCTATTCATATCCCGGACAGGCGGGATCGGATAGACTTCTATCCTGATATCTCCATGCTAGATGGCAATGTAGGTTTCGGTGTTTAATAAAAAGAAGGGGTTATAGACCCTCCGCACTGTTCACCAGAACAGTGTAGTGTCGTTCAGGCAGAAGTAATGGTAAGTGGAAAAATTGATCTTTGGCTGGGGCGAAACGTCAACACCGCCTGGCATATTAACATCGACTCTAAACGTCAGGCTGCTATAAAATCCTGACTACAAGAACAGCCCACAACTGACGGGCATATCTATATAAGCAGTGCGATATCCAGATTATATGGGTGCCGGGCACAGGAACATTCCAGGGAACCATAGAACGGATGAGCTGTTACACTGGATATGGAACAGGTGCTTATACCAAGAACATGTGGGTATGCAAGTTCAGGCTTAAAACCGAAGCTCTTCGACTTGCGAATGATAGATGGTTTGGAGGCACAACATGCAGGACCACAAGACAGGTATGGTCAAATTATAATCTAAATCGTACGCTAAACTTGATATCCAATCCTAGACAAGATATCTGTATGCTAATAGCTGTCCAGCTTTTGGCAAAATCCAGTTGGCTATAGAAATCGTCATTAACAATGTTCTCATCAGGGTCAGTAGGTACATACGCCTGTACCACAGAAATTTCGAATTAAAACTCGCAATGACGATGCGATCAGATATAGCTTTGTATGATATTGGAGTATTTCTAAAAAAAGGTTTAGGGAGAGCTTCTCACACGCCAGTGAGCTGTACGCGTTCTAGTTTTACAGTCACTGTTGGGGACCTACTGTTTTACACCGGTTCCGAACGGTCACTAAGCGAGGTATTGCTAGCCCTCCTCCGACTCCGTTTATACGTTGTGTTGCAAATATAAATAAATAAAGGACATGTATATATAATAGCTGTGATTACTGGACACTATTTAATAGGCAGACACGTGACTAGAATTCGAATCTCAGATTATGATTACTGCAGAATTTATGGCGGTGAATAGGAGGACAAGAGAGATGAACATCTCATAAGCTACTGCCCGGCCTTTTGTGTGAGAAGGTGACAATATCTTGCTTCTAACAGACATTCAGAGAGTTAAGCAGAATGTTCTTAGGACCATTTTGTGAACTACTAATTGGTTCGCAAGGAATGTCTCTCTTTCAGCCACATTATGGAATTTCGGAATGGGGTATTATATGGCTTTAATGTCCCTTCACCATTCCATATCAATTTACAGGTTCAACTATGGGGACGGAATATGACGTCGCGTGGTATCACATGGTTCTTATTGGACGAAGTGTATCAATAGTGACAGTCACTCCAACCTAACCTACATGAACGAATTGCCTGAATTGATTTATAAATATGTATATCAAGAGTGACGTTAGAGAAATCTCTTCGAAGGGCTTATAGCCTATACATTTCTTGACAACTTTGTGAAATACACTAATCTACAAAATACTACTACACTAAATCCCCAAAATGGGTGTAGAAAATATCAAATTAATAAAGAGCTACAATATAATCGAAGGTGGCAACACAAAATTTCAAACTGCTTAGGAGTTATTGAAATAAGATTGAAATATTCGAAAATAGAGCCCTGATTCTCAGTCGAAATCTTGTTATGTCTGCAGAAGAAAAACCCGTGATGAAAAGGCACAGAATCGAGTAGGGTTTTGTGCTACCACGTCTATGTAATTTTAAATTTTTTTGCTTTGTTTGAGACCTTAAACAAAAACCTTCTACTTATTTGTCGCTTAGTGTAATTTATGGATTTTGATTTTATTAGCAATTAAGTGACTGCTTAGTTAGTTGTTTTTGGGAAACAAGGTCAAGGACGCTTCATACTTGAAAACCATTACTGCCAGTGCGAATAAGTTATCATGAAAATGTTGATTTTTATACTGATCAATAATCAATTTAAACTGCTTAACGTCGGTAAAGACCGACTGCAATACACTAACACCGGGCACTATTTGTCTTGAAAACCTAATTCGTTGTGTATTTTATCTTTAAATAATTAAACGGGGAGACAAAGTTTTTGAAAATCTACCAAACCGCACCACCGACATATGACAAACAAAAGACTTAAGACACAAACAGTTAGAGAAAAAATGAACTCAATTTTATTGCTAAAAATATTGTGGCTTGTACAAATATTAGATGTTAATATATTTAATACCTAATAATTTTAATATATAGTATATGTAATAATTTTAATTTAAAAAATAAAATGTTTTCCGTAATAAAAAGTAATAGTCTTATCTTTATGTCTATCATTTGCCTGCCAGAAAAATGACCAACCAACCTTTACTGAAAAATGTCACATAATTATTGTTGCTAACGAAATGTATTACGAAATATTTATGATAATATATTTATTTCTAATTTTTGCTTTGTTTTCTTCTGTTTCCATTCCATTTATTCACATTTATTTAAACGCAATTGTTGTTGCTGTTTCTCCGTATTATTCATTGAAACTAAAACAAATCAATAACACTGTTCAATTACTAAGGTATCATTGGCCATAATATATGGTACCAAAATGTCTAAAACATTAATTCAAATTCGCCAAATACGGTGGGTGAGCCATTGGAGCTACTTGGGGCTACTGGACATTTGAGTTTAACGAGAAATGCTTCCGTTGTCCAAGCGTATTGAGCTTGTGCAGCGCATAACTATGCATTGAATGAACAAAATGTATACAATTTCAAAGTGATCATTACGCTGCCACCAGACCTTTTTTGGTTTTGGGGTCCGATTGATCGTATTGAATGGAAATGTCAGGCAAAAATTAAATACGTATCATAAACATCATAATGGCAGTTGGCTGGTTGGTTGGTTGGTATTCATGCAATGCGTTCACTCGAGTTGTTTGCGTCTGGCTGTTATTCATATCCTCTAAAATTGGATATTGAAATTGTTTTCGTTAATATAATAATGACTTTTTGTTTAAATTCGTTTTTTCCAAATTAGTTTCTGTATTTTTTTTTGTTTATTAAAAAAATGCATGTAATCACCCTGTGTCTTAGTGTTTTTCGTTTTTATTTTCACTTGCGATCACCCGCGGTTCAGCTGGGGGGTATTGAGCCTTTTCAACACTCCATATACGTTAGAGTTTTTTTTGCATTTTTCGATTTGTCTATTGGTATCGAAAATTTCACTTTCATATGGTTCATTACGGGTTGGCTGTTGTCTATTTGTTGTTTTTGCAACTTTTGAGCACTCACTACCACTTGGCGTAAGACAGGTTTATTATTGTTTTCTTTTTACAGAGATGTTATACTTATAGTTACCTTAATGATATTAATGATTGATTGGAATTTTCGTCTCTATATCAAGTTTGGTTTATAAAAATATCTTAAAAGCCAAGTTTAAACTTTGAGTTTCTTTCAAAGAAAGGAAACATATATAAATTGTAAACAAGTTTTATTTATTTCGAACAGGAAAAATCTCATCAAACATTTTGCAGATAAAATAAAACAGACAATATAGTTTTGAAAGCTTATAAGTTGTTGTTGTATTAGATTCCTAACAACATGAGAATTTCGAAGAGTTCATAATTTAAAGTCATTAAAAACTCATTTCAGATACTTTTACTTAATTTCATTTCAAAATTTCCGCCCTAAAATTAAACACTTGTATATATAAATTCATGAGGCTTTTGCGAATTATAGCAACATTTGCAGGAAAGTTTATATTTTGAAACAAAAACAAAGTATGGGCCTGAGAGGCTCAATAGAGTATTTTATTAGCACGATCATCCAAGGTTACTCAACGAACTTCTATTGTTATAAAATTAAATTCAGTCTACAATTCATCAAGTTTGTGTCTTAAGTCTTTTGTTTATCGCAAACAATTGCCCAAAAATAAAATTTGATAAATATAAATAATTGTTTTTTAAGGTATTGTTAAGGTAAACATAACAACAGCTATGAATTGCATTTTTAAGGGCAAGGGTAAGAGGTTGTGACATATCGTTCGGCGCTTTAACTCGTTTAACGATTAAAGAGTAACATTTGGTGCCAAAGAGAACCAAAGTAATTATACAGAAAAGTAATGACAAATAAACTAAGGATATGTTTCAATAGCACTAAATTAAGGCTGATAAGCGTCTTCAGAACTAGTGTCATTAAGATCAGCTTACCTACCAACATACATACGAGTACACATCGTAACCTTTATTCGGCTTTGTAAACTCACTTTAGTTTACACACTCACTGGTTGGGATCTACAATTTTACACCGGTTCCGAACTGTATTTGTAGAGGCTTTTTACTCGATATTGTCGCCATCGCTTAGCGAGGTGACCGTCGTCTAAAGAAACTTAAGGTGGTCATAGCAGAGATCGAATCCATATTCTCACACACAAGAGCCGCACACACTAACCATTCCACTAACGACGAAAAAGAGAAGTAGCAGCTGTAACTTCAGCTATTGTCACGAAATTGTGGTTGTCACAACCGAACTACTGTTGTCTGAAGTGAATTCAGTCACTACAACTGAAATTTGGTTGGAACAACCTCGTGTCATAATTGATTCGGTTGTGGTAAATGTATTTCCATCTACCAACTGTTCATTATATCAGTTGCATCAACTTAATTTTTCGTCATTTCAGTTTCAAAAACGGAAATTGATTATTTCGGTTGCACCAACTGAATTGGACATTAATTTGGTTGTAGCTGAGATAACTGAAATCGACATTAATGCGGTTAAATTATATTGCGGTAACCGCAATTTTAAGTGATGCTGTTACAACAACCGAAATTATGTCCAATTCAGTTGCCACAACGAAATTATATGATTTATTATTAACATTTCAATTTCTTGCGATATGAGAAAAGATAAGTAAATATATTTTGAACTGTTTTATTTTATTTATTGAATATCAATAGAGATATAGTTTTTAAAACAGAAGTTTTGCAAAATACATTCTCATGATTCGTGGCAAGCCGTATAGCTATTTTAGATCCAGCCCCAGATCTATCAAACTAAATGCAAACGAAAACTCTTTTGAATTGAGAATTCCCCACTATGCAAGAGTTCGAAAAATATAGCAAGCAAAACACACAAAAAGAAAATAACTGCACAAATGGCGACACTGCAGCCAGATGCAAGATAAGTTACAAGGATAGTAAAAAGGATTTTTGAAGCAATGGACTCTGGATTGTTTGCGTAACACTTATCTTTCACGGTCCCTAGAGATAATAGTGCAAAGGGGTCAAATCACAGCTGCGAAGCGGCCAATGACCTTCAGAGTTTTGCTTGTGGAAACCATACGTCGCCCATGTCATCCTCTTCAACTTTTGGGAACAACAAAATCGCTGAGTATGGCAACGGCGCAATTTTTTCAAAAATTTCCGCTTCTAAGATATGAAGGTTTCCACATTAACTCTATTTATAGTGTAGATAACCTTCAGAGACATACAAATTTATAAAAATTTGTCACAAGGTCGTGCCACGGTGGTCCCGAGACCCCTAATATAAATCAAGCTATATCTATTAAAAATGGACCGATTTCACTGAAACATGACAGAAACCCTAGGAATGATAAGAAGGTAATGCACCCCAAAAATGAAACTAATCGGTTTATTCCCAGGGGTACATCCATTGGAACGAAAAATCACCATTTCGACAAAAAAAAAATGGTCTCCCATTACATCCCATGAAGGAATTGGGGAGAGCTTCTCACAACCAGTAAGCTGTGCGCTTTATAGTTTTATACTCACTGATTGGGACCTACACCGGTTCCGAACGGTATTTTGAGAAGCTTTTTCATGGCTAAGTATTCGACAGTGTCGTCGTCACTAAGCGAGGTGACCGTCGTCGAAAGAAATTTTAAGGTGGTCGGAGCAGGAATCGAACCCATACTTTTCGACATACTTTTCGGAATTATCGCTGGCAAAAAAGCCCGCGAAAATCTCGCTTCCACCCCCGGAGTTTTGTCCCAATTTTTTGCACAAAGCCTCACTCCGAGGTTCCAAGAGGGAATGTTACGCTCCATTTTGTTTTTGGATATATGCAAAAACATTAATTTCGAAGAAAATCCTTTCCGTGGCTTTTTCCATGAAATATTTTTAATCTTTACTTTTTTTAAAATATGTTCTAGAATAGCAAATCGGGGTACTATACAAGTTTTGCCTTCAATTCATTTTGTTGAGTGTTGAAAACTTACACTTAATTGTGCTCCCCCACCCGAGGCCTATTTCTCGGGAAGTAAGGGGAGTTCTTTCAAATGCGTTGTTGTTCTAACATCTTTGGGTAAAGCTTTCATTTTCACATTCTGCAACACTGATTTTCGTAGAAAAATGGGTCTATGATGCCGCCATGCCAAAAACCTCACCAATCTCTGTGGATGGATCGGCTTCTCCTCGCCGACGTGTGGATTTTCCGAGCCCCAAATGGGACAATTTGTTTGTTAACATATCCCCGAGGTGAAAATTAGCTTCATTAGCATTTTTCGGTAAAAATGCTCATCTTGATCCAAGCGATCTTCATCCCATTCCGCGGATGGTCACGAGGCTTCAGTTTTGTGACCAATTGGATGTATAAGCCTTCATACCGAGGTGTTTAAGCATAATTCTGTGCTAAGAAGTGTGGGAAAAGTTCCATTGCTGCAAACGGTGGCGAGTTGATGTCTGTTCGAACACATTTTCAGAACGCACTGAACGAGCACATACACAAGATCTTTTCTGCAGTAAGGACCCGGATTGTTGACCTCACTTCGCAAATTGATTCACAAACTATGTTGATGGCACTCAATTTATAACGAATTTATGTCATAGATTTCTTACAGTTTGAGTTGAAGACTCGTAACTTTGGAAGAAACATTATAATTTTCTTCAAGCGAGGAACGACCCATTCCGTAAATTTCTGAACTTAAGCTAATAATCTGTCAGTTCATAGATGGCAAATTGGCCGGTCATCTGCTTCGACATAAGGGGGGTTCAAATTCCAAAATTTCTAAAACGGGTGTACCACATTATCCCCAAAATCAAAACAGCGATTATTTCCGATGTTGTTAATTTTGTTTTATTTTTCAGTTTATTATATGCTTTCGTATATTTTCCTTTTTTTGTACAAAAATGGAAAAAATCCATTTTTTAATATTGGAGATTTTGATTTTGGGGGTTATGTGGCACTCTCTTCTAAAACAATCACACCAATGGTGTAGAAGTTATAATATTATTGCAACTTTTTTTGTAATCGGCCCCACTGTGCGCCGGTACTTTGTGCGAAGTTCAATGTCTAAGGAAATGAAAGGGGGTTTGAGTGGAGGTATTAGAACCCTCGTTCTATTGCACCACCCCTGTTAATTAAAAATCTCTACAATTTCCTTACAATGTCGTTGAGAAACAGCTATTAACCGTTTGCCGACATAGTATAAATTGCACACAAAGTGTTGGAATTCCATTACAATCGAATACAAATCAATTAACTGCGTTCAAGTGAGAAATAACAGATGCAACAATAAACATTATTCTATAAATATTCAATCGAATCATACAAAGACTTCTATAGCAAATTGTCGTTGGTGCAAGATGTTGCAACGATTAAACTCTACTACTACTGTTTCGTTAACTGGGCAATTTGCCCATAAAGTCATGCGTAAAATTTTGGTATTCAACTGAGTAACCCACTAACCTAGTATTAGCAAAATGCTTTAACTAAGAGATACACAATACTAGTATAAAGTATAGTAAGTGAGTGCAATGCCAGATGGCTGCAAAGAAGAGAACACACCTTTTATGGATCGCTGCCATGGCACAAACGAAACTTTTATATTCAATTCACACATGGCCGTTTTCTCAAATGGCAACTTGGACTTGGTCTGCTCTTTTGCAATTTCTTCCTCGTCTTTTTTTTAACAATTTCTTCAATAATGTTAACACAGCACGTCTGAGATGGTGGAATGTTTCATAGAAATTGAAGATGTTTCTTTGCTACTTGGCAGTTCCCCCTGCGGCCAACAGTCTTATTGACTTATTGGCTTTAAATTCTATTGACATATAAGACAGAGAGCTCCAGAGAAACTTTGTTAAAGTGCCAAACATAAAAACGTCTAGTGGGGTTTTAGGTCAATTGAAGAGCATTGTTTTCAACGATTTGTTTAACTAGAATTGTTTAATTACAATCTCTTTAAGTTAAACAAAATGATTAGTCAATTCATTGCTTCAGTGATTTATTAAAAACTTTATTAAGATGCCTCAAAACTCAGGAGACTATTAAATCTGTTAACGTTTTCAACTACAAAATGGAGTTGAATTTTAGAATTGATTGTGTGCTAACATGCAGTCTTAACGATCTAGTAACTGCTGTGGAAGAAATCCCTCCTTTTAAACACCTCGAAATTCGTGGTCTTTTTGTTCACTGTTTTTTTTTTATAGCAAAGTCTTAAATTTGAAAGTCTTTTTTGGTTTCAGCAGCATTTTTCTTTGAAAACGCGTGCAAGAAAAGAAAACTTTTTTTGCTTTATAAAATTTTTGTTAATTAATTTTTAATTAACACTCGAATACCAAAAACAAAACACGGTCACGAATGTATAATGTATAATGTTGAAACAAAAATAACAACAACAAAAAGCAATAACAACAAAATAAATACACAACAACAAAAATCTTTGCATTACGCAAATCGAATAGAATGTATTAAGTGTTGTGGTAGATTGTATAAGTATACTTAACTTAGTATTGTCTATATTTTTGGTTTGATATATGAGCATTTCAATCAAAAAAAAAAAAGAAATAAAATATCTAGTCAATAGGTTAGAAGTAGAAAAATGTAGGAAGTTTTGATTTTTAAGTTATAGTAGCAGAAATCCAGTCCGAATCAAATTAAATGAGTTAATTTGAAACCATTTGTTGTAAATTCTAGACCATAAACAAAAGACTTAAGACACAAAACTCACAGATTTTAGGGGCTTAACCCTATGATTACACTGTGCGCAGTCCAAAATACCTGGAAAGTTATAAAATTTTTCATGTATGTTTTGTCGAGTAAAACAAGAATCTATTTGTGAAATTTCCCAAACACCCCAAAAATCTTGACTCACGGATAAAACCAGGCGTTTCATACAATTTTGTGATTTCCAAGGAAGTTGTCGCGTAGCGCAACAAGACTCTTCCATGCACGTTTTTCAACAGAACTTAGCTTCAAAAAATGTGTTTCTTGGACAAATACACACAGATTTTTGGAGTGTTCTTAAATAATATATATGTATAAGTATAACGTTGGAACGGTCTAAGTTCCTTCTTTTCCAATCCTTTGAGAAACTGAAAATCGGCTGATAATTACCTAAGTTACAGCCTTATAACCGCAAAAAGGTACGAAAACCCGGGGTTTTACCAGTAATATAAGATTTTGGCGGTGTTTGGGAAATTTAACAAATGGATTCTTGTTTTACTCGACAATACCTACAAGAAGTAGGTACTTTCCAAGTATTTGTACTTTATTCTTCTTTGTATCACTGTGTTATACCGTGCAAAAAAATCATGAACGGACTCAATGGTTTTATACTCTTTCAAGGTCTGAGAACTGAACTTCATTATTTGTTTTTTTGACCTTCTGTAGGGTGTGGTTTTTATTGGGGTTTTACTAGGCATCGTAAACGCACGCTCTCTTGCCGAGTAGATAAACACAGGTACTCGTTAGTCGTGAGGTGTGAAAAAATCCAAAATATTTGACACAATCGTCCGCGAGCGAATTGCATGGGTTTGTTTATAATGCATTTCCGCAAAGGAGCTCGGGAGCAGATCGCGTATCGCATAACAGCTATTATGTAGATGGGTAGAAGAGAATGGTGACAAACTCTCCCCAATCCAATCCAACTCTCCCCAATGTACCAACAATAGGTACATCGCATGCATGCAATTAACAATAGGTACATCGCATGTATACATACATTCTACATAAGTTGTACAAAAAGTATACAAAATTCACCAAATGTATATAATGGGTGGTACAAAAGTACATAAAGCGTAAATTGATAAATCACATAAAGTTGAACAAACGGTGCATAGAATGTACCCAAAAGTACATAATCTATCGAGGAGTACATAATGTGTGATATGAAGTACATAAAGTGTACATAAAAGTTTACCGATCATCCAGCGGATGTGAGTTCGAATCCCACCCTCGGCATTTATATTTTTATCACTAACCGGGAAAAACATGATTTGTGTGCTCAAAAGGAATTACAACTTTCTAAAAATAACTCGTATCAAAGACAACTAACAGTGTACCACGACTTATATAAAGTGTACCAAAAGTACATATGTAATGTGTACCAATAAAGTACATTGTGAACCAAGAAGTACATAGTGTAACAAAAGAAAGTACATAAAATGTACCAAAAAAAGATACATGAAATATACCCAACAAATTACAAAAAGTACATAAAACGTAGCAAAAAAAGTACATAAAAATACCAAAAAGTATTTTGTTTGAACAATGTACTTTTTGGTACATTTGATGTAGTTTTTTGGTACTTTTTAGGTAATTTTTTAGAATACTATGTACTTTTTGATACATTTTATGTACTTTTGGGTAAATTGTAATTTAATCGCGGTAATCTAGTATCATACGTCCCCGAGTACATTGAGGATATGGATAGGTCATTTCTCTATCTTACTTGTCCCTGGAGAAACCAATGCAGATGAGAGAGTTGAGAAAATAGAAAACGATGATGTCGATTATCCTCCACCTTATCAAGATGAGATCAGAACAGCAATTTCCCGACGTAACAACAATAATGCCGCAGATACTGATGGACTACCGTTAGATCAGTTCAAGATAGAGGTGTACGCGTGACACGAGTTTGTCCTGTCATAAATGTAGAGTGTTTAGAGTAGGGATCGAACCCATGTTTTCGTGTACAAGAGCCGCGCATACTGCCATTGCACCACAATTCCGATAATTCCTAACAGTTGTTGCACAAAATGATGTACTTTTCACGAAATTCAGGAAATTTATAGAATTAAATAATGATGTACAAATGGAAAGAGGTCTTCTTCATCCTGCTGCCAGTCATTATGGATGATAAATGCTGTTTTGACTTTTGGTAAGTCATCGATAAAAACTCGACGTTGTTTTATGTCAGGTAGAGAATATAAAATTAGCGTCGATGTGATGTCGATCTTGCAACGAAGTGATTATTGCATAAAAACGATGACGATGATAATGGAGCCGATTATTGTCAGTTTTATTTTAGAATGTTTCATTCAAGAACACTGTTCCGAATATAAAATTAGCTTACATAAATTTTTACTTGCGATTGGTATTTATATCAAGTTTGTGTCTTAAGTATTTTGTTTTCAATCGGTGCTGGAAGATATTCAAATACAGATTTGTACTAAAACATTTTACACATTTCCTTAATAATCTGTTTTCCAAAAATAAGGTTTTTATCAGGTCTGTGTCCCAAGTATTTCGTTTATGGATGCTGACATTCAAATACGTCTTGCAGGTTCCCACAAAAATCAATACAATTAACTTGATGTGGTTTTAAAATGTATTATGTTATCTTGTTTTATGGCATGTTTGTGTCTTAAGTCTTTTGTTTTGATTTGATGATGCTGGACTGTATGTAAATATTTTCGTATTGTTATTGAATATTAATTAGTTTTTCAGCTTTTAATACCTTAATTATTACTTTCCTCTTCATTTCTCTAAATATTTTATAAGTTTTCTCTTAATATTTTATTAGTTTTTTCATTTTTTTAACATTGGGTTTGCTATGCCCCTTTTTTCTTTTGCCTTCGTTGCCAAATCACGTTCGAAAAAGTGTCATATGTTGTTTTGGTTTTCAATTCCCCATTTGTCGTCACATTTCGAAACGTTTAAGCGCTGTACGTGTGCGATTTTTGTTTTGTTTTTATATAATCAAATGTAAATGAACCGATATCATTTGGTTTTCAATTTACATATATCAATCATATCATACCTAAGTATAGTATTCCTCACATACCCTAAGTGGCATCGAGTATTTCTACATCAATGGCTGGGTGAAGGAGGTGCTGCTGGGGAGTAGATCTCTGGCAGAAACTAGATAATAATAATAACAACATCTACTAAAAACCACACATTACTCTAGAAAAAGGTCATTGAAATGTTCAAAAAGCCAAATGAATGTGTAAACATTGAATGTTTTGAAGTTGCTGTAGTTCAGACTGATCTGTGTTTGGCTGAGTTAATGGGTGATAGTTTTGTTAAACAAAATACTTAATGTTGTTGTAAATGTTCATATTGTTGTCGGATATTAAAGTATGTTTTTGTTGTACGAGTATTTTTGGTAAAAAGGTGCGTGCTTGTTGTGGTTATTTACTTAGCTCATTGTTTATTGCCAATTTCTTTATTAGCCTAAGGGGTTTTGCTTTTTCTTTCACTTCTTCCCCAACATCTCCGCCGAATGAAGCTCTTTATAAAGAAGAAGAGGAACAAACACTTGGTTTTTCTTTCGGCGTTAATACATTTTTATTATTCCAATGGCGAGAGCTTTAAATGGTGATAAATCTTTGGTCGTCTGTACAAAGTTGGCAATGACTTTACTACGCCTGAGTGTTAATTACAAATAAAAATACTACAACATAAAAATGCCATAACAAATTTCTCTTTACACTTTTCGTTAGCAAATATTTATGGCAGCTGTGTGCACAGCATTGACATTATTTGGCGGATAATAAACCATATTGTGGTACATGTTGTCTAAGAAAGAAATGATTTTCTTTTACACCATTTTAACGTTTTCGCAAGCAATTATAAAACAAAAAAATTTTGTTAAGAATCTATATTGTTTTGCAATTAAAGTTAATGTTGTGTTTTAGCTACAGCGGAAGTGTGCAATTATTTATAGACATTCACTTATTTGTTCTACAAAACATCCTCTTGTTAAAACAAAAGACTTAAGAAACGAACCAGATAAATACAAATTCATATCGAAAGGTGCCGCAAAAGGAATGGGCCACTTAAGATATTCAAAAGTGATTGAAAGATCATTACGTTTAGTTTCAAGTATTTTATAAAGTAAATTAAGTTTAGGACTTAACCATTATATTCGCCTGTAAATCGAAAACCGTGTTTTATTTGACATTCACGAAATTTACATTGCTGCCAATGTTTAATTTGGCAAAACAAATAAAATTTCCATACGAGATTCTGAACTTGCCTAAATAAGAATCAAAAAAAAAGTAAAAAGGCACAAAAAGTGTTCACAAAAGTACAAAAAGTGTTTATAGAAGTACAAAAGTATACATACAGCCACAAGCATTTGACACTAAAGTACAAAAAGTGTATCCAAAATATAAATAGTACACACAGAAGTACAGAAGTGGGCCCAAAGTTGTGAAATTGTACACAAAAGAATAAAAAGTGTGTAAGAATGATCAAAACGTGTATATAAAAGTGTAAAACGTGTACACAAAAGTGCAAAAAGGGTACATAAAACAGCAAAAAGTGCACAAAAAGATTAAAAAAGGTACAAAAAGTGTACACAGATGTAAAAAAGTACTCAACGGCACAAAAACTACACAAAAGTAATAAAAGTGTTCACCAGAAATTTTGTTGTACAGTTTATGTCATTTAAGAATATCAGATATAGAACGTGAATTTTTTTCAGTTGGGTTAAAAATTGTGGGTTGGGTTTGAAATAAAATGGGTTAGAAATAAAGAATAAAGATAGAAATAAAATGGATGACAGCTGTAGTATGTAAACACAGTTTTTATGGCTTTAGTGATATTAGGGTTTTTTCGGAGTCATGAACTAATCGGAAAATTATAAGACATTATGAATAGAAAAGTTTTGCAATTGTTATACTAAACTTTTTGTTAACACAGGTTTATTAAAGTCAATCTTTTCTTATATATAATGTCAAATAAACTCCGTAGTTGATACTAACCAAAATTTTAACTGCGTTATAGTCAACATGTTCTTGTATTAACTGTCAAATAAACTCCGTAGCTGATAATAACCAACATTTTAACTACGTTATAGTTGAAATTCCGCTGACTATTACATAGTTGTTATGAATTGGTTAATGATAACTACGTTTATAAAAAATTAACATAAAAAGTAAATCGGTAGTTTTTGTCAACGATACGTAGTTGATTTTAACGGAAATGTTGCAAACTACCAATATTAACAAGTCTGTGGTAACAAATAACTTATACGTAGTGGATTTGAATTGACAACCCTTTAGTTGATTGAGTTACGTTAACGTAACTACCCTTGTAGTTGAAATATACCAAAATGCTTGTTTAATAAAAACTGCAGCAGAAAACTAACTAAAGTCAAAATTTACTTATATAAAATATACAATTATATAAGACAAAAAATTCCGTAGTTGATAATAAAAAAAATTGTATCCACGTCGTAAGTGAAATTCCCCTGATTATTGCGTAATTGTTATGAATTGGTTAATGATAACTACGTTTATGAAAAGATTAGCACAATAACTAAATCGGTAATTCTTGTCAACGATATGTAGTTGATTGTAGGGGTTCCTTTAGTTCATTAGTTGTACTTTCTTATTTCGCTTCAAAGGTTTTAATATATAGGAAATACGATTATATTTATGCAAGTTCCCGATCGAATAAAGAAATTAGTGTAACAAATTTATTGCCAATTTTTATAATTTTAAATAAAGTTTTCCAAAATTATATTTAATTTTTTTTCCAAAATTATATATCGTCGTAGTTTACTTCAACTAAAAACCTTAGTTAATTTCAAATCAACTACACCCAAGTTATTTATTGACATGCACTTAGTTATATTGTATATTTTCATTATAAACAAACATATATCGTTGACAGGAAGAGTCGATTTAGTTAAAATGTTTATTATTTCATAAACGTAGTTACCATCAACCAATTCACATCAACTACGCAATTGCCAAGGGACGTGGTCACGACTTTGGTAATTATCGACAACACGCTGAAAAATCAGTCGTTTTTTGTTTTGTTTGAATGCATATATAACGTGTTTGTAGATTGTCGCAAATATAGAATACTTGTGTTCAAACACATTGTGTTTGCTATTCAATATTACATGTTGGAGAGCCCAATGATTAATATGTTATAATATAAGTTTTTTTGACCCAACTGTTGCTATGTTTGTTGAAAGCTTCTGACAAGAAAAACGTGGCAGATAATAGAGAAACAAAAAAGCAAAAGATCTTCAATTCATGACAACAATTCTTGCACGTAGGTATATTGATGTTCCAAACATATACATGGTTCCATGGTTCCAACGTGTGTATAGATTTGATTGGTGGCGGTGTAGTTATAATACATTTTAAGGCTTCATCTAATCCCCCGACACTTGCCTCCGGCTAGATTTTGATATCATATTTTTTTATCAACAAAAAAGTCGTTATTTTTCCTTTTGATCATTAGTTATGCTTTATTATTGCATTGTCTTAAGCTCTTTTTTCATTTCTATGCAGTTCACTTGCCAAAGGGAGGGCAAGAGGAAGGTTTCAGTATAATCAAATTATGTATTGTAAATTATACAATTTTTTGTGTTTGCATTTATTACAGGTTTGTTGACTTGCTGATTTTTTTCTTCTCTTCTGTAGCTTAGTGTAGAGCAAAAACAATTGTTTATATTGCTATTTTATGATAGTTATGCAATTAATTAAAAGCCAACAGCAACAACATAGACAACTTAAATGACAACAACATAACACTGCAAAAGTTATATCATAATTTGTTGGAAATAGTTTAAAATTCATTTCAATTTTTTTTCCATATTTTTTCGTTGAATTTGAATTTTTCTCATATCATATCACACGCGCTTAAGCTCGTTAAAGTTAAGTGATTAATTAGTTAAAATATTTAACACAAAAATAACATTTAAACATTTTGAATGTTACGGTTTGATTGCTTAAGAGGGATTTGTTTTGTGCAGCTCAAAAAAACAGCTGAGTGAAAAAAGAAATTAAGATGGTCGTTAAAAAAGTTATTAAATCATGTGTGTTACCTAAAATATTGATTTTTTTATTTGGACAAAATAAACCGAATCAATTTAAGAGGGAAAAAACTAAAAAAAATATATAAATTTGAATGGTTTGTACTATACCTTGGCCTCGATTAAGTAATGAGACTGTATACAAGAGATGTTAGCAGTTACATTAAATGTTTGTTAATAAATTATATGGAATATAAACGTTAAAAATAAAATATAATGCTACAATGATAAAATTCATAGGTTGAGTACTTGATCGAAATCGTAGTTGATTTAAAAAAAACATATATTAATTACACTGATCATTTGTAACTATTATTTTAGTTGTTAGCAACTCAGTGTTCATGGAACTAATAATGACAATAAATAGGATTGAAAGGAATTTTAGTTTCATTACAATCTTTTAAAACTAGCATTTCACAGTATTTCTGGTACATTATTTATATGCTCACCTATTGTTCAAGTTCATTTCATCTGAACTACTAATCAAAGCATAGTTAACTTTAAATCAACAACGACATTCTACGATATTTATTACTACATTCTTTCTTAAATTGTTCAATGAAATAGTTTTCGGTAAATTCAAATATGAATCGTTGGCAAAATGTTGATTTTAGACATTAACCAATTCATATTAATTAACCAATTCATATTAATCATTAACCAATTCATATTAACTACGTAATAGTCAGGAGAACTTCACCTACAACATGGCTGAAAATGTGTTTATTAATAATTACAGATGTTTTAGGGTGTAGGGTTAAGATTTTAATCGAATATTTGTTAAGAATACTATCGCGAGAAATATTTTGTAAATTTCAAGCCAATAATTTTAATTAATCAGAAACCAGAAACGATATCCTTAAAGTCAATATCGTTCGAGCCATTCGTGAGATAGAACCAGAAACTTCCAATAAGGTTCTTGGGAAATTGGATTGATATGATGCGTTACTGCGAAAATAAATAATTGGCATGTTTGTTCATTCCAATAAAGCCATATTAATCGTAGACAAATCGAAATAGAGTTTGTTATTATTATTTATTATTTCAGTTTAAAAAAGATACTTGTATTTGCACCACACCTTATAGTTTATTTAGGGTACCCACTCTCGAACACGATCTACATATTCAAAATGACGATTATGCTCGTAATTGTGATGTACGGGCACCCCTTAATTTAATGAGTTCCGGAACTAATGAACGAGTTGAACCCAATTCTAATCTTAAATGATTACAAGTCGAAGCAATCGACATGCTCATGCTTGTATGACGTATTAGCATTTGAAAGTGAAGGTTATACGTATGAGAATATAATTACATTATCGTGGCGAAATGCACAGAGTACTCTAAGTACTTAATACATATACAAATAATAGAAATGTGTACGATAATACTATTTAAATTTGAATGTTGTATTTATATTCTCTCTGTGGGGTGGCAGTTATTCTTTTTACTCTTTTGTTTGATGACGTATTTTAACGTATGAGTATATGAAACTATACATGAGCATGGGAATGTAACTTATGAGTACATAAAAATATACATGAGCATGGGGATGTACACAGAGTACTCTAAGTACTTTACATGCACTTAAAATATAAGTCCAAAAAAATTAAATTAGAACGATGATACTTTTTAAATTTGAATCTTTATTTTATCGTTGTAATCAAAAGAGTGTAAATTACAACGATAAAATAAAGATGCTCTATTTTCCACGTGCAGTTTCTAAATTAACCGGCAGTGGTCAAGTAGGTTGAGTATTTGAAGCACATTTCACATGAGTTGGTTGTGTACACATAATGTTTGTTATAAGTATCGTAAGGTACATGTATGTTTTTAACCCCGCAGGTATATGGCGATATGTCTTGCAGGTGTTACAAGTATGAGTATACACCTGTGCGCAAATCAGTAAATAAGTACTTAAGTTATTTATATATGGAGTAATCGTTATCAAACACTGATCTCAACTATTACATCCAATAACAACTTTTTTTTTTAAATTATAACTTATTTAAAATTTATTGCTAATACAACTATTATGTCACAATAGTATCTCAAGATACAAGAGTAACATCAAGCCTAAATAAAGATTTTGTTGACAACCTGCAATTATTACCAATTTTGTTAACATTGGTAGTAGTTGCTAGTTGTCAGATGTCGTGCCTCTTGTGATCATTCCAGATAAACTATTACTGCTTTTCTTTGCCATAATTATTGTTGTTAGCAAGATTGAAGACAATTTCGACGATAATGAAGTGCATTAACCTTTTGTTGATCACAATGCTGATGAATACAGAGGTACAACAGAAGTAATCACAGCAACAGCACTGACACCACCGCCAATCGCATCACAATGGCAAGCAGCCTCATAACATTACTTGCATTGGAGCAATGCCATCTACCGCCTGTTCACCACACTATCTATAATTTATATCAAACACAATTCAAGGTGAAGAAAATTGTATTACAGCACAAGTACGTAAACACATACGAGTACAAGACCGGGCACATATAAATCTTTTAATGCTGATGGTGGAAAAAAACGCATTGTTTTGTAAAGAAAAGAAGAAAAAACTAAAACACAACCAATTTTCAAGTTCACTACAAATTGAAATTTGCATAATAAGAGTTGTTTTGTTTTTTTTTTTGAAATTTGAAAAGTCAATGGCTGCAAAAATTTAATTAACGGATATGCACAAAGACAATGTTGTTACTAAAGTGCAACCAACTTCACTGTGTTTCATGACACTAATGATTCGTAGTCGTATTAAATTTGTTATAATGACAGTTTTAAATTTGTTGTCATTTGTAGCTTTATGTTTGACATTTATTTAAAATGAAGAAATACATTTGGTTATCCTCCATTACACAAGGCATAGACCAATACATACATAGATACTTTTATTCTCTTATCTGACGTTTCATTTCACACTCTTCGTCGTAGGTTTGTGGAAATGAGAGCAATTAAATTTAAAATTAACTTACTCCAGGTGGAGTTACAAAATATGCTCACTTAACTTTTTCATGTCGTTTTGGTGTAGAACTGAAAAATGTAAATGTATTTTGTTCTGTTTTGTTGACTTTTATCGTTGGTATACATTGTATTGTATTTAAGACAACTAGTTTGCCACAAAAACACGAAATTCGGTTGTTGTTCCTTTGTTGGACGTTGTTTACTATAACCACTATCTGGTATTATTGAACCCTTGTTTTCCAAAATCCAATGTTTACTTTCCATCGTACCTATGACGTTTAATTTATTGAGCGAATAAAATTATCTATGTACGTATGAATTGGTCTATGACACAAGGATAGGATAAGAATATAAAAATAAGTTGTTTCCGTGTTAAAAAAATATTCAATAAATTAAGTTGTATGCCAATATTCAACCAATATATCAACCTAACTACGGCGTAGTTGATATGAATTCGTTGATGATAACTACGTACATTAAAAAATAAACTTTTAACTAAATCAATTGTTCTTGTTAACGATACTTGTTTAATTTTAACGAAATGATTTTAAGTAGTAGTTGTTTTTAATTTTAGTAGTTGTTTTTAATTCTACTACGCTTTGTAGTTGAAATAAAAATGATAACATGGTTAGTAAATACGGACTATTATTGACTATTAATAAAAATATATTGAATGCAATTTTTAAAATGTTTAATCAAAATTATACAATTCCCCTGTCTATGGCGTAGTTGATATGAATTGATACGAATTGGTAGTTGATATGAAATGGTAGTTGATATGAATTTCTCAAAAAATAAACGTTTGAACTGAATCTACGTGGATCATTTTAATGGAATGCTTTTGAAATAAACAATAGAACCAAGTTCATCGTAATAAATAAATTTGGCATAGTTGTTTTGAATATAACTAATCTTTGTAGTTGCAGTAAACTGTAAGGCTTGATTATTAAGTACACCAACTGACAATTGATAAAAAAAAAAGTACATTGAATGTAATTTTTAAAAGATTTCTGAAAATTTCACAATTGTACAAAAACTTTCTTACACTAGTCGCTTTATTCGATCGCGGTCTTGCACAAATTTAATCATATTTTCTATATCTTGAAACCCATAAAGTAAAACGACACGCAATGAAGAATATACAAATATATTTAAAATTATTCTAGTAAATATTATTTTTGAATTCACGCGGTTGTCGGAATATACATATGTACACATATGGTATTTAAGAGTTTGAATAAGTCCCCATAATGTCGTCTTTGTCATTAATAAATTTCTGTCCGATTGGTATTAGGATTTTTGGCAGAGAAAATTAAAAATTCCTTGTAAATGTTTTAAATTTCTGGACAAACTTTAAATTGAATTTCGTTTACAGTTTGTGTCAATGGTTTGTAATTTTTGGACTATTCTATCTCAATTAACAGAAAGTTTAAGCGAACCACAGACTTGTCATTCATGAGCATGAGCTTGGTCGATTATTTTTTATCTGGCTGAAGAATTTGAACAAATTTAGCAAAAAATGTTGTAAACCAGATATTGATGCGAACAACTTCGATTACATTCTTATTTGGTATCAAGAATGGGGGTAAATCGACAATAAACATCAACGATATCTGATGTTCATTCTCATGAATGACAAGTCTGTGATTCGCTTAATGCGGACAACAGGCAGCATGCCACGGCTACTGCTGTTAGACTTAGGGAACTGTCACTTTATCACAGTGTCATTCACAACACAATGCCTGACATCCCAAGTATTATCGATTACGCTTCGGCCGCAAGAGGTTCCACACTCTTATACCTGATAGATCAGAATAGAATGGCCGCATCCATTGACATAGGAGGTTCGTGAATTTCTATACAGAGGTTCAAACCTGGACGAAAAGGTAGGCTTTGGTATCTTTTCTAGGAACCTAGGGCTAGCCATTCCGAAAACACTGCCTGATCATTGTAGGAAAGTAGCGGAATGGCTGAGAAATAATGTTCTGACTAAAGTCGGAATTAATATTTTTTCTTATAGTCAAACTGCCATCAAGTCCCTGGAAATTATCTTCCTGAATTCGAGAACTGCCCTCAACTATTGCAGATCTCTTAATGAGATGAGTGAACAGTTTAATATTCAGCTTATTTGTTTGACGGACTACAAGGGCATACCAAGGAACAGCAAAACAGATGAACTTGCTAGACTGGGGACTACCATACCTGATACAAGGGAACTAGAACATATTGGCATGAACTTGCATCTCTTCTTCTACTACTTCTAATGGTAGTAGGGAACTGTGCACATTCCAAGCTGATTTGGCACCGCCTAGACTTGAAACGTACTAACGCCCTCCTGTTGTTATCGAAACCGAACATCTCACTTCTCGTGTCTGTCATGACGGTTCACTCTTTCAGTAGACGATATGCAGAAAGACTGAAAGTCTAGAGAAATTACTTTTGCAGAAGCTGCGGTGACGCAGAGGAGGTGGAGTCAATAGAACACCTTCTGCGTCTGTAGTCCGTTTTTTCAAGATGGCGGCAGACTACACTAGACTCAAATTTCTTTGGAACGTAAGGACTTTAGAGCTATCAGTCTCTCATCTTTCCTTCTACTGATATTGGAAAGGATGAGTTACTCATATCTTCACAGAACCATAGGAATTTCTCTGCTGTCCAAGTACCAGCATGCATACATCAAGGTCAAATCCATGGATCCCCGTTTAACCGGGGTCGAATCTGATTTACTACAGTATCAGTTGACAAGGTTATCATTAATTTTATCTATATATGCTGACAAAAAAAAATCGGCTCCAGCAACATATGATATGTTTGCAAGCATTGTTTTCAAGAATTGAAGAACTGATGTTTTCTTTTTTCTTTGTTGTCTGTCAGGCTTTTGTTGTCAGCAGTTTGGTCACAAAATCATATTATGACCTATCAATCATTGTGTCTCAAACATATAATATTGAATAGAAACACAATGTGTTTGGACACAAGTTTATTATATTTGCGACAAGCTACAAACAGGTTATATTTGCATCCAAACAACAAGAGAAGACAGATTTCCCGTCCTTGGTCCACACCATAACTAGAAATGTGGATAGAGAATCCCCTCTTATCTTCACACTCTGGAATTTATCACTGGATAGTATTTTGCTTGAGCTAGAGGGATCAGGTTGGCAATTTTAGTAAAACGAAAAGACCCCTCCACATGTAGAAATATGCTCCAGGGCTTTATCAGGAGACTCTATGTGGGCAATGGAGAATGGGTTGATAGTAAATCCAAGCTCGTACTCTTTACCAGGAACCTGGTGATGAAGATTTTTGTTAATTTTTCTGCTGTCGCCCTACCTACAGTTGCACATATGGGCATTGCAAATTCGACCATTTTCAAAATATTGTATAATATTACATTTAATTGGAATCTGTCGGGTTCTGCGGATTTTATCGTGTCCGTCAGCCAATAGTTGAATGGTAGTTACCACAATGGGTTGACAAAATCGTCCATTTTCAATTACAGACGTTTGACAACCGAAATTCAGTACCGATTATGATCGATAGTGTTTCGCGGGAGCTATCGCGTCGCTGAATGAAAAATTCAATGCTTAATGCAACACTTCGTGCTCAGCCCTAATGTACATAAAGAATATTTATTTAAAAGCATGACAATTATCATACATTTTGTTAAAATGATTAAAATTACTCATTAATGTTTAAATGGATATCAGTTTGTGTGTATTTTTTATCAGTTTGAAAACGTAATAAACAATTGAGGTCAAAACTGCATGATGAACACATAAGTATTGAAAGATACACATATGTAGACACATATATATGAACATTAATACTTCAGTATTAAATGAGTACCCTACTGCCATTCATATAGAACAATCGTTTTGGGTAGAATACGAGCAATATGTTTCAATCAATCCTTTGTGGAAAACAAAATGTTGTCGATTCAGTTAAATATGAAATTATTGATTGTGTTTGTTGGGTCGATAGTCTCAAATATTCAGAATAATTTTGAATTTTAAATGTCAATTGATAGTTTTCCAGTTTGGCTGTGACTATTACCACACTTAGTTCAAAGACGACGTCATGTTCCGTCCCCAGTTTTGTTGAACTTGTAAATTGTCTTGGTGTGGCCAGGGAGTAAAAAAATAAATAAATGGTTTCCCATTACATCCCATGAAGGGACCGGGGAGAACTTCTCACAATCAATGATCTGTGCGCTTTCCGGTTTTCACTCACTGATTGGGACCTACAGTTTTACACCGATTCCGAACGGTATTTTGAGAAGCTTTTTCATGGCTATATACTCGATAGTGTCGCCATCACTAAGCGAGGTGACCGTCGTCGAAAGATATTTTAAGGTGGTTGGAGCAGGGATCGAACCCAGGATCTCCTGTACAAGAGGCGCACACACTACCCATTGCACCACCGACGGTGGCCAGGGAGTGCTCAAGTCTTTTTATACTCCATCATGGTGTTCAACGATGTGAGGTTGAATTTCAGTTTAGCAAAAATATGTCTATTAGTTCCAGTTGGAACTAGGGTTATAAATATAAACTTCTACCCACACAAAAATCCGGGAAGGAGCATAGGAAATGTTCGACGCTCACGTCGTCCTCTTCATCCATAAGGCTTATACAGTAATTATGAGCTGAGGTTCCAAGTCTAGATGAGTGTCTGCCTATCAAATAGTATCCAGTGTCCAGTGCTCACAGCTACTAGCGTAGATCTATCCTGTCTAGGAGTGGATATCGAATTCTTCGAACGATTCACGTCATAACTTGGATATACCTGCCTGGTGATCATGAATTTTGTGTCTGTAGGTCATCTATCATACACATGTTTGATATCTGTGGGTTTAAGTATGAGCTTACCTTTGGAAAGGAGTATACCCACATGTTGCATATTCAGTGGACCAAGTAAGGCATTATCTAGTCGCCAGCTCATCCGCTTTATCGTTTCCCGGAATTTGTCTGTGCCCCGGCACCCATATAAGGTGGATATCAAACTGACCATCTGATTTAGAGAGACAAGGCATTAGTGGGCCGTGCTTGAAGTCAGGAATATAAATTGCACAGATTTTATAGCAGCCAAACTATCAGAGTAGGTGTTGATGCCACAGGCGGTGATGACATTTCATTACGGCATCCTGACTGTCAGAGTAGACTTTGATGCCGAGATGCAGAATAAATCCCATCTCAGTCAGATGACAACTTCTGCGATTTCTACGACGTTTGACTGAGAATCACTACAATGTCCTGGTAGCCTATGTGCTAGTTCTAGACCCATCTCTTTATAATTGATTGCAAGACCAACTTCGTCATTTTTGCAGTGATCAGTGTAGGTGCCTATATACCTTCCATTACCTGGTAGGAGTTCCTTCCAGTCCTGCCTTTCTGGGATATGAATGCAGAAACTAGTCACAAATATAGAAGTGGGTGTCAAGTAATCCACTTCTAATGCAGATTGCCGTAGGTCCTTTAAAATCGTTCCGTGACCATAGCGACTGCTGATCTATCGTCAAGAACGTAACCCCTAGACTCTATGTAGCGGTTAAGCGCAGGGCAACCTCGGTACACATTTTTGCCATTCTCTGGATCTTTGCCAACAAACTTAGGCAATTGGATTTTTCCAGTAACGGCCACGAAACGACAATGCCGTCGAGATTTATCGGGCAGAAAATTGGTGTGTCCTATTTACATGTCCTATGTCCTATTTACATGAAAAAGACCCCCTGAGGCTTTACTGATCCTTTCCATAGCGTTAGGCTTGCGTTTTTTATATGGATTACTGAAAATATTTCTGGATTTTTAAATTTCAATGAATCTTTTTTAAGTTTGAATTAGGTTAGCTAGAAGCAGTAAATTCGCGATCCCATAGAGACCACATATAAAAGGAACCTTGTGATTTCTGGTAAAGAGAACGGACTCGCTTGACCTACATAGAGAGGCCCTTGACTAATTTAGGTGTTGGTGGCAGTTGATGATACCTCTCACTTAGACCTATTAATTCGTTGTGATACCACTGGCTGATGGACTTGCCATCACACGATACCCTCATACAACAATCTCGGTCATACACTCGCTGTATAGATTCAGTGAACAATTTACGAGGACTTAAGCGCAGCCTGTGGCCCTCTTATAGGTGTAGAGACCTATCGTCGCCTTTTCGCTCTTTCAACTATGTTGGGTCCGCAACTCAACTTGTCGTGCAAAATGACACCAACTTTGCAAGCTTGATTTCATACCCGTACGAAGTGAGAGGTTCTTTTGGGTGATATTTTATATATTTGGGTACAAAGCTATAGATCGGTATTGGCTGGATTTACACCCAAGCCATTTGATTCCCTCAATATGCCCAAAGTCGCTAGGTTATCCTGGAAGTCTCCTGATTAAGCCCTGAAGTACATATCTGCACGTGGATGAGCATTTTCCCTGTACTTAAATTGCCAGATCGGGAGAATATCTACGATCGGATCTCTACAGCTAAACAAAAACACTATCCTGTTTTAAATTCCAAAGAAGTGGGGGGAGTCTCCAAAATTGTGTTTATTTAATAATTTATAACTAAATACATTTGAAATATCTATAATTTTTATAATTTAATTAAATATATAAGTATTAGAATTCGTATCAAACATAATATGTTACATATTAATTTGCTTCAAACGTAATATGTTCGGAAGTTGCAATTATAAAAATGTTTGCACAGTTTCGCCAAACATACTTACTTATATACCAAACATACTTATATACCAACTTTTATATGAAATTTACTTTACGTATTTGAAATTTACATATTAATACTTAAATTCGATCCAAACATAATATGTTCGAATATGCAATTATAAAAATGTTTGTACAATTTCGCCAAAAAAATTTTGTTTGTACAATTTTGGAAAAATATGTTTGGAACATAATTTTTTCCCTGCATAAATGTTTAAATTTGAAACATAAGATGAGTTTGAGAAACTGTATGCATGGCTGTAATTGATGTAAATTGATGTTTCAACTACTATTCCATTCCTGTCATATTTGGGGAAGATTCAAACGATTTTTTTTAACTCAATATAACCTTTGTTATTATTTTCAAAACTGTATCTCTGCCAAATTGCGATCTGAATTGTAGCTCCGTTTCTGTTCACTGCTGATAGCAAATCTTACACTTAATTGTGTGTTTTTTTAAACTGTTAACCATTAAACATGAGTCAATTGTACAAAACACTTGACTACAAACATGACCATCAAGAACAGCTGCAAATATTTAGAGTTTATGAAACCACAGACGTTAATGTAAAAGAAGCACAAATTGCAATTCTTAAACGAAAAGACCTTAAAATTCCAAAAATGTAAACAACATCAAAGAAACTGTGTCACACAATGAGACGTACAGACCGACATACTAAATGAAAGATTTTAAAAAATATATTTATTAAAACCAAAATTATCATACTAATGTTTAAGCAAAGTTACAACAAAGAGTCTTTCAAGATTGATCAGAGCGAAAAATAAAAAAGCAACAATGAATGGTTGGTTGGCACTTTCTTTAAATATTTGCTTAATTCTGTGTTGTTAGAGTTATTAGTATAACAAATAACTTAATTGTATTCTTTTTTTATTAAGTTATAAAAAAGAAACAAAAACACCATTAAACCATAAACCAATTTTGACAGCTTCTCAGAAAACTTGACATTTAATTGTTTTCGTTTTCGGCAAGGTGGGCATTGTTTTTGGTTACCTTTGTCAACCTTAATAAAACATTTGAAAACCTTTTTTTTCTTTTCAAATAACAATAGAGAATGGTTTTCATGGGATCACACAGAAGTTCCAATATTTTTATTTTGTTTGAAAACATTTCTCATATTTCATTTTTATTATAATGCTTAAGTTATTTATTCGATTGCATTTTTTTATCATAATAATGATAAAGAACCACCTGTTTTTTGATAACTGACATTTGATATTTACCACTAAAGTTATGTATTTTCTTTCTTTCATTCCTCTTTAATTAATAGCAAATCAATCAATAGTAATATTGCATATCGCTTCATCGATAAACAATGCAAACAATTATGTGTTTCTCTTTTTTTATAGCTGTCAATGAACTTGTCATCTTAGTCAACTGTCATTAGTTTATATGATAACCATATCTCAATTAACATCATCGTCGTTATTTATAATTGTTAACATAAATACAACATATACTGTTGTTGTCTTAATGTAACATAACACTTTAATGCCTTCAATATATATCAATTTTTACAGTTTATGCAAACATTTAGCAAACGTTTGTGAAACGCCGGAAACGGAAATATTGCAAGAAATGTTGATTTTACTTATGACACAAACCACATTGGCTTGGGCTCTAAGACATGCCTGGGTTGCTTTGTCAAACTAATGAGCCATTAGTTTATCAGCTAATGCTTATAACAGCCTTTACAATCCGAAAAAACCATAGATGTCATTGCTGTCATTGGTGACAGTAATACCACAAATTGCTAACCAAAATATTATGACTTTCGGCTTAAAAGTTGTGTACGAGCATGTTTAAAATATGATTGTGGTGCGGAGATTATCAGCTTTTTAATTTGGAGGACAGTTTAAGTATAATTGGTCAAACAGGTATGAGTAAGAAATGTTAGTGATCAAACTACAACAACGTATTACAACCCGTATTCAGTTCATATGAAATTGTTATTCCCATAAGAAGTACGGGTATAAAATGTAACGAAAATTTCGTGAACCGATAATTTTACTTACTTTTTTCATTTGCTTGGTACTCAATTCTTTTCGAAAATTTCGTAAGCAAACTCAATTATGCCAAAGTTATTAGGTACGGTAACAATTGTTTGTTATCGATATTTTGACATTTCCATTATTTTGTAAGAATGATCGAATTAACTGAAACCGATCCGATTTCGTTGTAGCAACCTACAATAGGTTGTCACAACATCTACTGTGGTTGTGACAACCTATTGTAGGTTGCTTCAACGAAATCGGATCGGCCTAGGATTTCTGAAACAAAGAAGTGTCTGGTAAAAATGTACTTCATATGTGAAATTCAATACGTATGGGTCGAAATTTAAAGATCAGATAGGAAATGAGGTCTACTCTAATGAATTAGGGTTATGTTTATGTCGTAGACTACCTGACCATTGTAGCGTGTATCAGAAGGAACTTTTGGCGATTAGGGAATATAGTCGAGGGATAATAATCCAGTAGTCATTGGCGACAATGACTTCTCTGACAGTCAGGCTGTAATGAAGTCCCTGGAATCAGTACTCCGTAACTCAAAATCAGCTTTGGACCGCGCCGCAGACCTCAACTCGATAGCCCAGACAGTGTGTAGGCTCTCCGCAGCTGATCAAAAAGTTAGTTGGAGATTTGATAGTGTTGTTGATACTATTGTTAACTGAAATATGTGTTATGCTAGTTGCATCGAACTGAAATAAGCAAATTCTTTTACATCTGTTCGTTTGATATCAAACTTCTAATAGAAAATTGAACTCCTTCAAGTCTCCAACTACCTCGGTGACCGTAAAATAACTCAATACTGCTGATAGAAACTCTTATCTATAACTATAGTTCCCAGCAGTACGATACGATATTCACCTCGTATGCGTGTCAGGGCGCAAGGACCTACCGGTGAATACAGAGCGGATGAGCTGGTGAGACAACCTTACAAGTTCCACACGAATTGGTACGAATTAGCATGCCCCTAGCGACTTGTAAACATATCCTGCAATAATGCGCCTATGATGTAGAAGAAGTGGATGAGGGTCGCAGGTTGTATACCCACAAGTTAAATCTGGGCCATACTGGATAGGAGGAGATACATAAACCTTCTGTCTATAGTCATGCACAAGGTATCAATGCTTGTTTCTGCGATATTAAATGTCAGAGCAAATGACTTCTGAAGTAGCGTAACGATGAGGAAGAGGAAGAAACCACTAAACATCTTCTCTGCACGTATCCCTGAAATAAGGATGTGCTAGGATATGGCTTAACATGTTTTATATACTATTGGACACACCATAAAAACCCATTTCGTATGATTCTAATACTGTATACATTGTCTTTAACTAAAGTACAAATTTCATTGAAAACCTAAAAAAATATCTTTAAATATACCATGAAATATTTTGAGAATCATCAGAAAGCCAACCAAGATACATTTTGAGGGGTGGACAAAAAACACTTTTTTCCCCACCATGCAATGTGAGTCGGTCTAATATATTTATGAATTATGTTTTTATGAATTTTAGATCTGGTGCTTTTTTATTGCCTGTCACGTTTTAGTTGTCAACAGTTTTCAACAAACAAAGTCACATTTGGGTCACAAAAACATATTACTTTAGAACATATTAATCATTGTGTCTCCAACATGTAATATTGAATAGTAAACACAATGTGTTTGAACATAAGTACACTACATATATTTGAGACCAAGCTACAACCAAGTTATATTTGCATCCGAAGAACAAAATACAGATTTTTCACAGTGTAATTTTCAATGTAGCACTTATTTCCCATTGCCATCCATCAGACAACCGATGCTTAAGTCAAGATCGGCCTTATCACGCTCCTGTAGAGGTGATACCTCATTTCGAGTCTATACCCCTTCTGCAAATAGACCTAACATCTCTAAGGCATTTCGGCTCTGCTCTCTATGTGAATTTTTCAAATTAATTTCCGACCCATGATTACTACCAATAATGAGACTTTGTTGGTGGACAACTATATTGTCTTTCCAATGAAGCTCGGTTTCTTTGACTTTCTTGTAAATAAACATATTTACTTTTCATCTAGGTTTACATTCAGTCCTCTAGTCTGTACGATATTTCAAGTGCCGTCTGCAAATAATATTCTGTTGTTTTCCCCTGAGAAGAAGTATCGCCACGTCGTAAACAGACGTGCTTGAATACCTCGTGGAAAAATACGTACATACATTTTTAAGTTGAAATTTGTAAGATAATTTTAATTTTTACAAAAATAAACAAAAATGGCAACTCTAGATGCCAGAAGATTGTTTGGTCGAAAAGAAAATTACATTCACAAACGTCACGCGATATTTTTGTATTCGGACTCTTATTGAGTGTAAATTTTAAGGTAGTACTCATTGTACTCATTGTACACAATGTATTCAGTTTACTTGGAATTAGTTTTTTTATTTCCCACTAAACTAATTGTTCGACCACTGTGTATGGGAACCGCTTAATATCGCTTAGCTCCCCATACAAAGTGGTCGAAAACTTAGTTTAGTAAGTAAAAAACACAGGCCTAATGTATTCAGTGTACTATTCAGTATGTATTCCGTGTCCACAGTGTGCTTTTAGGGAAGTAACATTTTACCGGATGATTTTTATACAATCGGGTCTGGGTTTAGTTGGTCTGCCGCCACATTATTATGGACACAAAATACTGTAGCGTCTGTATCTAACAAAGTCAGTCATCCTTGATGACTGTTTTGGGTTCGAAGTCAAAATTTATTTTACAAATCGAATGTATTGAATCAAATCTGCATTTTCAGCAGCTGTTCAAATCTAGGTTAGTTGTGGCGTTGCATATCCTCAAATCATATTTAATTCCATCAAATTATTATGCACACCTTTTTCTATTTATATACTTTTTCTGTTTATAGACTTCAGGAGATCCGTCGGATGGTTAGTAACTCGCATGTAGCCCAACATTTTAGGGTTAAACTCGAGTTTAAGTCATGTGACTAACTTGTCCCCATCTCATGTGTAGCTGAATGTGAATGGTCATGAACCAATAACGCTACAACCTTAAAGTTTTAAACTTAAAATTGAAATTACAATTTGTACGAAATATCACTTCCACATAAACCACATGCAACTGGTGTTAATATTGCCCGAAACCATTTCAACACTGTATAATGAGATTTATAATATAAACTTTATATCACCTACAACTAATAGCTATCATTAGTCTAACAGACCATTCGACATCCGAAAATCATGCACGTTGGTTTTCAACATTTTCGGTATATTTTGGAATTTGGAGATTTTACTAGAAACGTGATACATTTTCAAAAACATTATCAAACATGCAACCACAAAATTTTGAAGAAATCTCCAGTCATCACTAAATATTAAATTCAATCAATTAAGTATTTAATACAAACAAATTCTCTCTAAAATCAAGAGTAATTAATAATATTTTGTATTGAAATTAATGGAAAACTATAATTAAATTTAAACAAGAAAACTCCCAATGAAATGTCCATAAATAACTGAAATAAATGACCCAATAAAAATGTTTGAATTAAAGTGCATAGTAATGCAAAAGATGAAAATTGAGGATAAAGAAGAGAAAATGAAAGTTTTTAGTTTTTTATTTGTTTTTTTTATTGTTGCTATTGTAGACGGGAATACATTGTTTAAACTATTTACAATGAGAAACAAAAACCACTCATGCAGTCAACTGACGTCGAGGCACAAATGGTCAGTATGCAAGAAGTGGCCGCCTATAAAGAGATGTTTACATCTTGGTATTGAACTGAGTTGAGCAACACAAAACTATATTAAGTTTAAATTTGAAAATAAATACCAAAAATTAGACCTCGCTTACAATGCAATCAACATTTTATGATTCGAGATTTCGTCAATATATTTCTTGAAGTGTGCCAACCCTTAACCTAATTTTGTGTTTAAAACTAATAATCTAAAAGAGACATACACATATCCCACTTTCTTCCCCACCGACATCTAAATTTTTTTCAAAATCATTTACAAGATATGAAATCAAATTTCAATTAACAACAAATTCCATAAAACTACAAAAACAAAACATAAACAAATGAAAGCGTGAAAGTTAATGTTAATATTAAATGAAAAGAAGAAAGCATTTTTCTAAAACGTGATGGTTCCACATCATCATCAACATCAACAGCGTCATCATCATCCACATCCACAAGTTGTGTATCTTCATTGCTTCTGGCCATGCCAGTGAACAAGTGCATCATCATTGTTGTTGGCGTGCATTCAGTAGCAGCCGAAAACATAATTGGGAATAAGCTTGGAATGATGTACACAACACAGCTTTAGTGATAGGTATGAACAAGGGGTAAAGCGCAACATGATTTGGGATGATAGAACATCAAAGATGTGTAATAGTTCAAAGGTTTTAGGCATCAAGTCCCTGTAAACAGTATTTCTGAACTCAACATCTGCCAAGAACTCCCGCAGATTTCTAATAGAGAAAACCCAGCAATACGGTATTCTCCTCATACGGGTGCAATAATAACCTGGTCAGACTAGGGACTACCTTACAGGTTTTAAAGGAATTAGAACGTGTTCGCATTGGCCCTAGCGGCTTGTAAGTATATCTTTCATGAACGCTCCTATGTGATGATGCAGGTGAGGCATAGATTGACAAGACAAGACAATCCGATAGTGCATATGAGGAGACCCATGAACTTTCGGTCTCATTTCACTCATTTCATTTTGACGGGACAATGTCTGATTGGTAGATATGTTGCGAGACTAAAGGTTAGGACTAATAACTTCTGTAGAAACTGTAACGATTAGGCAGAGGAAGAATCCGTTGTACGTCTTGACTGCACATGTACAGCACTAGCCGGCAAGAGGATGTCCACCATAGAGTAATGACGTATAGAGTAGCTAACTCTCTCAGTAAATTTATGACATTTGGTGGGTTGCAGTTGGGCGGTTGGATGTTGGAAAATCTTGCTTTAATAATACCAGATAGAGGTAATGGCTCAAACCAACCTACAATAAATAAGCAACCGCATTTCATTTTGTGCGTTAAAATTTTTGTGCTAATACACCACAAATATATACTAACAATAAATTATACCAAAAAAAGTCAAAAATACGTTTAAATTTCATAATTTTTCATCAAAACGACATGAAAAATTTAAGTCAATATTTTTTGTAATTCCACCTGGTGTAATTCAATTTACGTCAAATAACTCTCTATCGCACCGACCGCACCACGAATAGTGTGAAAGGAAATAACAGGTGATGTGAATGGCAGCTCTATATGACATAACTCTTTGATGTCTACTATGCAATCGTACTTGGTGCCGTGAGAAAATTATCTCCTATAGGTGTTGATAGGAAATTAAAGCAAAATAAATAGTTCTCCGGAGGGGCTAGCGCTTAATCTCGTTAGCACCTGGTATCACAGTGGCCTAAAAAGTCTAAGTGAGTCGTTCATCGAGATTGCCACCAACAGCGAACCTAACCTATGACTGATTTTATGCAAGTGTGTTTGTTTATTTGCCTCAATGTGTTTAATGGGTTTAGTACATTGTTGCCAGGAATTCTGTTCATGGCCTATTTATTTACTTTTTTAGGTAAATTAGGATAAGTTTATTGTTCGTTTGTGTACACTTTTTTTTTGCTTTTGTGTACACTTTTTGTACTTTCGTGAACTCTTTTTGTACTTTTATATACACTTTACGTACATTTGTGTACACTTTTTACAGTTTCTTTAATTTTTTATTACATTTTGTACCTGTACTTTTGTGTACACAAAAAGGTGTACGATACCTGTAAAGTAAAAACTTCCATGTACATTTTTTCTACTGTTGTGCACGCATTTTGTATATTTTTTATAATTTTGAATACACTTCTTGTACTTGTGTGTACACTTTTGTTCTTTTCTGCACACTTTTTTTTATTGTATTGTACTACTTTCTCACTGGTTGTGAGAAGCTGTCCCCAATCCCTTGATAGAATGTAATGGGAAACCATTTTTTTAACTTTGTGTACAGTTTGTATGCGTTTAGTACTCTTGTGAACGCGTTCTATACTTTTTTGTACACCTTTTTACTTTTGTGTATGAATTTTCACACTTTTGTACCTTTGTTTACATTTTTTGTACATTATGCATATTTTTGGTACTTTTATGTAAACTTTTTATCCTTTCTCTGTTACGCGACGTTTTACTCCCAATCTAGTTACGCCTTTTAGTCTATTTACGTAGTTTTTCGTTTTGAAATTTTCGAACCAAATCCCCGTATTCACTTCTTGCGAAATTTTGGCCAGAAATGTTGATATTTATCTCAGCACAAACATTTTTGTTGCAGAAAGTTGCCACCGATCTCTGATTTACGAAACCTATTCAGTTCTTGCGAAATTTGTATAAAGAATTTTGTAATTTATCTTCATACGAAAATTTTTTGTTGTAGAGTGTTACCACCTATATGTGATTTTCCTTGAAAGTATTTCACGAATAATCCCCCTTCGGACTGTATTTTATTTTTAACGCTTGTCATGTTACTTTAGTTTGTTAAAATAATCGAAATGTCAAAATTCCGGTCCCAAACACTTATCAAGCAGTTGCTTTCGTACCAAATAACTTTGGGATAACAATCCTGACATGTGTAAAATGTGACCGTAGGGGTGGTGCGAGGTTTAGTGTGGGCGGCTCTTGTACATGAGAACGTGGTTTCGATCCCTGCTCTGACCACCTTACATTTCTTTCGACGGCGGCTACCTCGCTTAATGATGACGAGGCTAGCCAGTACTTAGCTTCTCTACCGTTTGGAACCGGTGTAAAACTGTAGGTCCCAATCAGTGAGTATAAAACTAGAACGGGTACTGCTCACTGATTGTGACTAGGTCTCTCCAATCGCTTGATGGGATATAATCGGAAATTATTTATTTTATATTAATTGATTTGCCCACGAAATTTTAGCATAGAGCTGAGTACCAAGCAAATGAAAAGTGAACCAAATTTTCGGTTGACGGAATTTTCGTTACTTCTTATGGGACGTACACGTACTTCTTATGGGAACGAAAATTTAAAAGAATTGAATTCGGGGCTTAACCAACCACACCTTATTCGTATTGAGTAGTATTGAGTAGTAGTATACTATGTAGGTATTCGTTTCGGAAAGTTCTAAGCTTGGGCGTTAAAATTAATAGTTATCGATTAAAAACTCTAATCATCCCCATTGGCCACACCGTTCTGATCTTCCAAATACAAAATGTACCGCACTACATGTGTAACATCAAAAGATCTCTAAAAGAAAACAAATTGTTTGTAATTAATTACAATAGAAAATAATTGGATTAAGAAGATTGAAGCGATAACATGAATAAATGAATGGTTGAAGAGAAACAGTAAAAACATAAAACGAAAGAAAAACGAGTAAAAGTAAATTATTGACCCATATCGATTTCCTCTGTGAGTACTACGCGTTTTACAAAACGGGGCCCTACCTACAACAAACCTAACGTTCTCCGCCCAACTTTACCCAATTGTAGTACGTTTGACTTTGTCGTTCCCCCTCATAACTACTTAGTTCCATCATAATATTTACTTCAAGCGTGCATTTCTGTTCAAACTCCACATTGTATTCTACTTAAATTGGTTGGGGGTTCTTGCATACGTATCACATAAGAAACGAGTAAAGTTGGCTGTGGTATAATTTATACTTCCTTTCCGCATTTCCGTTCGACCTTATTCGCAATGACACTCCACCATGTATTCTTATGCAATTCTTAAGTTTCCCCCCATATCATGAGAGATTGAATCATATGCGTTTTGAACTTATCAATTCATTTATTAGTTCATTAAGAAATTTGTGGTCTTTCGAGAATTTAAACTGTTGTTTAAATAGAATTGCTTCATTGTTCTCATTTCGGGTTGATTGAACAATTATTAAATTAAGAAAATATGCATTACAATAAATTTGTTTGTTTAAATAAATTCAACTTTGTGAATGAGTTGAAGATACTCAGTTGGTAACGAAGGGGTTAATATTATTAAGGCCCCATTGGAGACTCATTGGTTAGGCGTAAGTTTAACAATGCACACGTACAATTTTAGTTTGCATTATTAAGGGTCATGTTAGACTATTAGATAAATCGTAGGATATGTCGAAATTTGCATTTGCCGAGAGGGAATTGTATACTGTAATCTTGAGGAGAACAAATTAAACAACAGGGTTGCATTTTGAATAAAACGACAAAACATAAAGAAAACGGGAATACAAACTTAGTTTTTGTTGAATTTTTCAAATACTGCATTTTTCTTCACAACTTTCTTTTTTATTTATTATTTATATTTGTTTTGTTTGTCACTTTGCAAACATATGTTTTTGCATTCTTCCATAAAATATTCGAAAACCGAATGATCTTTCAAATGGAAGAGAGTTTCATTCCATAACTCTCTCAGCGAATCAATCTATTGCCACTGATAGTTTAGCATTGCATATAAGACATTTAAGCGTACGATCATTCTGCTTTTGAATTACACTATCAGTTTTAGAGAATGCAAAAACATCTGTCTGCAAAGTGACAAACAAAATTCAACAGTTACAAAATAAAAATTGAATGGAGAAAAAGAAAATTGTGAACAAAAATGTGAATTAATAGATAAATATAAAATAAATTATTTTGTGTCGGTTTTCTTTGATTTTGTTCGTTTCATTCCAAATGCAAACCTGATGGCATAATTTTTTGAAGAAACCCAACAAATGAGACAAATCTAACAAATCTCTCAAAAATTTTTCTGCAAATAGTTCTCCTCAAGTTTACACCATTCCATTCCATTCCAAGTTTACACATGTCCATTAATTTCTCTAACAGTCTAACATGGCCTTAATCATGATAACAGGTTTCATAAGTTTACACAACTTTAAAGGCATCATCGGCCAAGTGTTCAAAAGACAGTTTGCACGGGACAAATCTGTTATTTGTATTTTTGGAGCAGCGCCTGTCAGTCCCTGAGTTCGTAAACCAGAGAATCCCAATATTCATCAAAGGTTGATTTTTGAAAAAATTGCGCTTGAATTATATTATTATTAATAAAGGGTGTATTTGTTTACATGTTGAACTTTAAATTGAAATATACACAATAATAAGATTACATAATTTCAAACTGGAAATTTACTTTGTTAGAAAGATAATTTTATGTCATTAGAGTTTGAATATAATTTGGGGGCATGTGCCAGTCGCGGCTGGATCGGAAGCGCCGAGTTCTGGAATTCCAATTTTCGACCACATTTTCAAGTTGTTGTCTTCCAAAGCGTCTAAAGTTTCCGGGATCTTCGCATAAAAAATGACTTCACGTAACCCCAGAGAAAATATTCTAGAGGCGTTAAATCGCATGATCTTGGTGGTTAATTGACTGACCCAATTCGAGAAATTAATCGTTCATCAAATAATAATTCAATAAATCGAATGTTTGACCTGTGTGGCATCTGGCGCCGACCTCTTGGAAAAACGTGTCTTCAGTCAACATTCCATTCAATTTGGGCACGAAGTAATCGGCAATCATGGCTCGTCGTTAACGGTAACGTTCTCGCCGTTCTCATTTTGAAAGAAGTAAGGACCAACGCGTATACCGTCCCATAAAGCATAATAAACAGTGAGTATATAGGAAAGGAACGGTGCCATGTAAATCTTACGTTGATTCTCTTCTCTCCGACTGCGGCAATTTTGCTTCTTGATATGTCCATTGAGCCAAAAATTATGTGGATCATAAAATGGACGTAGCGCACGGTAGCATTCCCGAACTGAACCATGATTTTCGAAATAAATTTGAAAGCGGTGTTCTGCCGTTGGTTTATTCATGATGAAATGCCATAATAAATTGAGCACAATTGATAATAGCGTTGCCAGATCTGACCGAAATGGAAACTCTAAAAAAACACCCGATATTTAGGAATAAGGGGAATTGTGAATTGGTTGTGGGTTGAGAGTCGCACAGTTCGTGAGTGTGCTCGTCGAATAACTCGATTTTGAATTGTTTGCAAATACTCCGTATGTAATGTCTCTTTCGTTTTACTAACTCTTGTGTGTTGTATTCGTCGCGACACTTGATCGGCGAACAAAAAGTGTTGACTCTCGAGATTGGGAGTTTGGGAGACTCTTTAAACGCTGATTTTCACAATACAGATATGAAACATACCAAATTTCTTTAAGAATATATTGAGTATTCAATTGTGGTTTCAAAATTTTAAACAGTAAATATTTATACAAAGAAACTCAAATCTAGAATCAGTTGCAAGTTCGCTTAAGTCTTTTTCAAAAAAAAATCCATTTTTAAATTAACACGAATTTGGCATTAACACTTTTGTAATCGGAATCCACAAATCTCAGAGACACAGAGTATTTATTGTTACTGGACCCCCTGTTAATATATTTTCTGCAATAAAAGCTTATTTACTAAGCCAACTACTGAGATTTCTAGATTTTTGTCCATTCAACTGAAAATTTTAATTTGTACTCCATTCACACACTCGCAGAAACTGCATGTAATTATAAATTTTGTAAAATTATCCAAATCATTTAAAATAATTATGCGAAATTTTCTACTGTTGCTGGCAGACAGACACACGGAGCCCCGTATCACACAACACATCGTAGCTTGAATCATTTCCTTTGGATATGAAGTCATTCGGACGCCAAGTAAAACAAGTGTTTGAGATCATTTTTGGAATAGCACAGCAACAGTGTGCAGCGGGTTTATCGGGCTGTAGGAATTGAGTTGAAATTTTGAAATGAGAACAGTGTTCGTATTATGCAGTTTTCAATTATTAACTGAGATTTTGCAATTTAATCTTAAGTGGTACAAGTACAATTATTATAAAAGTGTAACCCAAAATAGACGACAATGACAGCGATCTACCGTCTAGAGGCACAATCAAAGCTGCTGGCGATTATTCTAGTGGTTACGTATTGTATGTGTGTATGTAGACAAATACAATTACCCGCGTATGAGAAGACGTGATGAGAATATTGAGATTTTGTTCTCAAAACAGAAAAAAAATTCTAATGAATGCTATTATTAACAATTATTCTATACATTGTTTATACACCAGTACGGTATTACAATATTTTTTTGTGCCAAAACTTTTGGTAAATGATGACAGCATTTTCGGATTTTAAATGAATTTTTAATTTAGATGATAAAAAGGTGGCAAAGTGCTGTAGCTTAACCATCCCGCATTCAATGTAGATATTCAAAATATAAATGGTTTACAACATTTCTTTGCTTACACCTTGTATATGCGTAGGTATTTTGTTATGAGAATCTCGTTGGCGCTATTTGTATGAACTCAATTGGGAGTTTAACGTACCCGCTTGGAAGATTTCAAGATGTTTACCTGTTTGGTGTGGACGACGTCGACGATACATACCAGAACACACCTTAAAAATGTAAGTGTTAAGTTAACAACATAGCTCAGCATAAGGTACGAGGATCGGCATGAGTGAAATTTTGAAATTAATCGATTTCTAATTTTTTTCAATCACTGTGAAAATAAGAATCATAAAAAGGGGGGAAAAGCTGTCGCTCTGTGTAGGGTATACTTTTTACGGCAGGGTATCGAACCCCGTATCGGCAACAGTTTGTGTTCTTTTTCTGGTACATTTTGTACAAAAAGTTTGTACTAAAGTACAAAAAGTTTATACAAATGTACGAAAAGTGTGCACCAAAGTTTACAGATATATAAAAAAGTACAAATAGTTTACATAAAAGTACGAAAATCATATGTTATATTGACACTGATACATTTTTTCTGTCCGAAATATTGACTATCAATCAGTATCATACCTCCGTGGACCAAAATGTATCGCTTTAGTTTAAACAACGTTGGGAAATATAAAATAAAATTAACGACTAGGCGCATTTTCATTTCGAGCGACATTGTCTAACACTCTAGCTTTTCTACCCTCTCGTTCACAAGCTCATGTTGCCTTGCGGTTGTCGCATGCGACAGTCGCCTCGTATAAACTCTGTATATCGTCACCTAAAATGCCCAAAGACGTAACCCAAATTTTCAAAATTTTTCAGGAGAAGTAAAACACCTTATAAAATATAAAGTATTTCAGTTTTAAACGCGTTCATTCCACAGCTTACCTTAGGAACTTGGAAGTCTACTATTTTGCACATATATATTTGAGGGTTACGCCTTTGGGCATTTCAGGTGACGATATGTATTTTTGTAAAATTTCACATCAAATGTTTATCCTAGTACAGGCCTTAAAAGTGTACTATTATTATTTTAAAATTGTTGCAATGAAGTACTTTTTTAAACTTGACGAAAAGCTCATCGAGTTCTGAAGTATTGGTACAGTGGAAACCACTGCAAGTACATATTTTCTACACCCAAAGAATAATGACCGAATTTAGAGGTTATCACAATCATATTAGATATCATTACATCCGTACTAGAGGTTGTTCCAACCGCATTAGAGGTTATCCCAACCGCAGTTGTTTTCAGTTCCAATTCGGCTGTACCAACTGCAAATCGGTGGCAACAATCGAATTTACGGTTGCTACAGCCTCGTTTCAAACAATTATTTCTGTGACACTTGCTTTGATTTTCAGTCACTGAAATTTCCAAAGCAAAGGACAAAAAAAAACTGTCCTGTTTGCAAAGAAAACTTCCAGCTCTACCCTCGTTCACAAGTGAAGCGATTGACATCATGTTTGAGTTATTTAAAAACAAATTGCGACTCATTGAATTTGAATAATACATAAAAGTAACGAGTATTTGCAATTTCAAAGCTACATATGTACGTAGTTAGCTGCTGGCGACAGGTTGTACTGGATTCAAAATCTATCGCCACATTTTACTGCCACCACAAGTACTTTGGGGTCTATTCACAATTTGAAGAAAACATCAATGGAATACCTGTCTCTCGCTCGCAAGACACATTTTTGCAATTCAAAGATTTTTAATTCATCATCTCGTGGATAATTGTATTGAACAGGTTTTCTTGCAGATACTTTGTCTCTTTTTTTTCGAGTTTTAACAGGTTTTGTTGGTATTTTAACAGTAAATCATTGCTTAGCCAACAACAGGTGGAAACTGGATTTGGCTAACATCACCATTATTGGCAGCAGCAAATAAATATCAACTATCAACAAACTTTATGGTGGAGTTTTTTCTTCTTCTTATTGTTAAATAGAAGCTGTAAGAAAACCCATAATTTGTTTTAATCGAATGCTAAAAACTAAAATTAACATGTCAGGAAGCAACAGCATCATAAAATACCGTTAACAGGTATTTTCCATAACAAATATACATGGATGTCATAATAGTCTCAGCGTTCACACTAGTATAGACCAACAACCTCAGCATAATCAGTAATTGACCCACATTCCTAGAGGAGAAGCATAACAGAATAGAAAACCATTTTTGGGAAGCACTTATTGGATGTACATCATGTTGTTTTGGAAAGCTTTAAACGTTTATTTAATTTTTTTGATCAAAATCTTAACCACAGGTGGGACGTTTTGATTTATCTAAGGTTGTATATCATAGAGATGCGAAGAGTTCAATGAAATCGCTATAAAAGGTTCATCATCTTAGCCTCAATATTTTACAATCGAAAGTAAAAAATTTCACTAAATTCTAGATTGATTGATTGATTTAACAGAAGCCAAACATAAGATCAAATTCAAATCACAAACACACCTAAAACATTCAACATCTAAAGGTCTGTATAAAATTAACATTTCACGTGAAATTTTATAAAACTCCTTATAAAAAAACTTTATGCGGAATATGTAGCGGTAGCACTAAGTTGTTCATGTAAAATATTAGAAACATGTGCAACATTTGAATATTTCTAAGAAAAATTTAACAACCAATCAAACTGTAGGAAGATATTAACAATTCTTATTCAAATTATTTTTAAAAAAGAGATTTTATGTGTTAAAAACTTAAACATAGAGAAAATTGTCAACACTGATATGTTGCCGGCTCATTTCACAGCGAATCAAATTGATGTTGCTGATTATTTTCCACACGAACGACCTTAGTACACGACTTAAAGGTTTCACGGGAAGGTTTCACGGGAAATTTTACAAAACTGCAAACAAAAAAGCGACTGCGAAATATCTGCAAATATTTCATCCAGTATATTACTGAGTTGTTCGCACAAAATATCAGCAGAATATATGTAGCAACATTTTAATGCTTCTAAGGAAATGATCAATGTTGCCAACTCTCATTAAATATCTCAAAAGAAGAGATTTTTAGAGTAGAAATATCTTAAAAACGATGAAAAATATGGTAATCAAAACTGACATGTTGCTGACCCATTTCACAGCGAAACAAATTGATGTTGCTCAATATTTTTCTCGCGTTCGATCTTAGTACTCGGTTTAAAAATGGGAAAAAATAAATGCGGCCAGACCGAATTTTGCGTACCCTTCACCAGAGAAGCAATTAAAACAGTTTTAAGTAGTTAGCTAATATTGAATATACATATGTCTCAGCTTTGTAGTGAATTGCAATTTTTCTCAAAAGAGGAGTGGCATCTCCCTTTTTCCGCGCAAATAAAATTTCTTTCCTCAATAATAATATATGTACCACGTGTCATCTTCTTACCTCATATAATGCCTCAGTTAATATTTTTTTTGTGTTCGACTCTTGTACATGAGAATATTAGGCGTGTTTTTATTACACCGCTTGCTTAAACAATCGCTTGTTTTGTATGACGCACTTAGCGAAGACTTAGGGAACATCAAACATTTTCACTAAGTTTATAATTTTTTACATTTATTACCCTTTTGTTTTAAACCCTTTTCAATATTTTTGAAAAATATGACTCATCGCTAAATATCCGTTTTCGTTGCAACTTGCTTGCCTGTAACCAAAACACGGCTGTTAGTTCGATCCTTGCTCAGACTACCTTATATTTCTTTGAGCGTGAGCGTCTCCTCGCTTAGTGGCGGACACACTATCGAGTAACTAGCCATGGAAACCCATTCGAAACCGGAGTAAAGCTGTATGCCACAATCAGTGAGTATACAACGAAAATGTGCACAGCTCACTCACTAATTGTGCGAAAGTACCGCATCCCGTCATCAGATATTTATTTATTTGAGTTCGTACAATCAGAATACTATACGCCTTGAAATCATACCCTGAAGAATAGTTACCTACAGTTACAATTTCAAGCGCATCTTGCCAATATTTTAGCATATTGCAATTGTCTACAAAAGGGCGAGGCACCGCCTATTTTTCGCCTAATTCACAATTTTTATCCACACAAAAAATATATTATTATTTTGTAAGCGTCTTTTGCGTGTCCGTCGGTGGTGCAATGGTACTATGCGCGGCTCTTGTACATGAGAACGTGGGTTCGATCCCTTTTCAATCTATTTTCGTACGACGACGACCACCTCGCTTAGCGACAGCGACACTATCGAGTACTTATCCATGAAAAGCTTCTCAAAATACCATTCGGAACCGGTGGAAAACTGTAGGTTCCAATTAGTGAATGTACGAACTAGAAAGAGCACACAGGTTGCTGGTTGTGAGAGCTCTCCACATTCTCTTCATCGGATGTAGTGAGAAACTACGCCCATGGGCGTTATGACGCGTCACCATAAAAAAATAACGAAAATTTCGTGAACCTAAAATTTCACCACTTTTTATTTGCTTGGTATTCTGCTCTAACTTTGCGTTTACACAAGACGGTTTTGGGGAGACAAAGCGTTATAATTTGCGAAAATAGCATAATAGAAAAATATCGCACAATTTGGAAAAAAGTATTATTGAATTCACACGAAACGACACTGACGGCGGTTGGTTAAAAGTATATTATCTTTATAATTGCCGGGACGCATACGTTACACAAACATGTTTGTCTATCCTTTGGCAACTAATATCCCAGCGGCGGAAGTCATGACCTGGAAGGCCTGAAATCATGACCAAACAGGCCTTCTTTAAAATACGGAAGGCCTTCTCTACACATTACCTCCTCCTTTCTTTTTAACATTGCTTGAGATTGGGAGGCAAGGCCTTCCTTGCGCATTGCCAAAAGAAGGCCTTGGAAGGCATGCGAAGAGGAAGGCATTAGAAGGAATTTACTTTAATTTACTTACGAAATTTCATGAACAAAGTCAAACAAAGTTATTTCGTACGAAGTTATTTCGTACGAAAACAACTGTTTGATAAATAGCATCAAACATGCGTTATAAAAAATGTGGATTGCGTAGAGGAAAAATATTTGCAAGGTAAATCAGAGGTAGGTGGTAGCCAAATTAAATGCCAAATTGTCGTAAGAAACTGGCGTATACTAACAATGATTGGTATCATGATGATATTTGGCTAAAACAGACGTGTTCATAGTATAGTTAGACGCTAGATACGAAACTGTTATGAATCAATCTTTTACTAACTGTCGACCATTGACAATTTACCAACCGATTTGTATCTTTAAGAAGTTACACAATTAGGGTACAATTCGAATTCATATAAAAGGCATGAAATAATTGTATGTAGGTACAAGTTTATATATTTTTGTCTTGCATTTTCTTTCAAACTTAAAATCCTATAGAAATAATTCCTATAGAAATAATTCAGTTTTTTTTTTTAAGTTTTATATTCGAATTTCAAATATTAAGTCATGTGACTAACTTTCAATATTAGTAATTTAAAATTTGTTAAAACCTTAATTTAACCAACAACACTTACCTTTTTATCTACCTCTTTGTGTGTGATAAATACGTGTATAATTAGTAATCCCAAATCAAAGTTTCTTTCGATGATGAGTTAGAGATGTGTTAAAACGCAATCCCTCGTTATCAACTGCAATAAATCGGAGATTATATGGTCGATTAGCAGAAAATTAATTGAGACACCCGAGAAAAACAAGTTTTTTGTTAAAAAAAATTATGAAAAAATACAAAAATATTTTCAAATTAAACACCAAAATATAGTTAATTTATTTATTTTGCCAATTAAACCGTTAATAAGGTCTTGGAAATGTGCAATAACTTTGAGATTTGTTTTTATTTTATTGTTGATTTAATATTATTGGAACGTGTAATTATTGTTTCATTTTTATTATTGTAAAAAATTCCACTCAAAACTTTTTTAAACAGTTGAAATTTTTGCACTTTTTTTTTATCAATATAGTAGTAGGCAAGTACTTAGTTTAGAATCATCTTTAAAGTACATCTAGAATTTGCCACTTTTGGTAGGAATGCATTCCACTATGTGCTACATATGCAGGGACACCAAATACTAACCAACGCCGTCGTTGTCGTAGTACTACAGCTAATAAAAGTCGTAAAACCGGACTCACGTTTAAAATGCAACACAACAAACAAACAACAACACACAAAACGCCTAAAATTTAACGATGACAGTCAAATTTTTTTTTTAGTTTTTTCTTTAAGTAACTTTTTCTTTTTCTTTACATGCGACTAAACGATCCGATCGATATAAACAACTATCGCGCTCTAAGTTGTGGTTTATGCGAACTGTGTTCTTCTTCTGTAACATTGACAATTTACCAGTGTAAGTTGGTCTCTGGCTCTCTCAGCGGGTTACTTGGACGGCCAGATTAAACGAAACGTTAACGCGTGCGTTTAGTTCAGAAACGTGATGTTCGTGCGTAGCTTAACAAACGAAGACTAGTTTCAAGACATTCACCAAATCGAAGCTAGAGGCAGGCGGGCACACTCAGCCAACATTTAAATGGAGAGAAAACCTTACTCATACGTTCGCGTAAGCTCGTCGTTGTTGTCGTGAAAAGCTACTTGTAGTTAGATACATTTTAAGCGAAGATTGTGCCAACGAAGTGGAAAACACTCGAAGAGAAATGTGTGTAATAAAGTTCAACATGAAATGTTATAATATTCAAGCAGTATTTGTGCTGACTACAATTCTAGATTTCAAATTTAAAGTTGCGTTCAGGAATACAGCGTTTTCGATATTTAAACCCACCAAACACATTGTCGTACAAAAATAAACTGTTTACGGAAATGAAATCGCAAAATTGCGGTATACCTGAACATGGCTTCAGATTTTCCTCGTAACACGGCCTCTACACGTAAGATAAATGGTAACATAAAATGAGAGAGAACGCCGGCAGAATATCAGAACCATTTTGCTTCTGTTAGTCTTAATGTTAAACAAGGGGAACACGTATTTATTTATGTTAATGATATAGGATTTCATAATTGCCTGACTGTCGTACAGATCAGGTCGAATATGGCCTGCAAGGGCTAGATGTTACCAACTGTAGGAGAAAAGCTGTAGATAGAGCCGGCTAGAGAAACATGTTATCCTTATTTTGTAAGGAACTCCCTCTGGGTTGTATGTGGCCAACTAAGTAAGTAAATAAATATGTGTTTGTTGTACAAAAATCAGCTGCTTATGGAAATGAAATCCGGGAAAGGAGAAATCGCACTATACCTTAACATAGCTTTATCTCTAGATGTACATTTTTGTTTGCAAGTTAGCCTAGGAGTTGGTGGTAATCAGTGGACGACTCACTTAGACTTATTGTTCCATTTTGATATCATGGGTTAACGAGATTGTGCGTTATCCCTACCGGAAACAAGATCTTGTCTACGCCTATCTAAGATAAGTCTATCTCCTGCTGTTCACTATCGGCCAGATTTGTCTTGCGCGTATACAATCTGTACACGCCGTTTACCTCTTCTGCATCCGAATATAGGAGTCATATTGCAGGGTAAGTTGCTAGGGACGTGCCAACATTTTTGGAAATAAAATCTCATTGATCACGGTTCTGTATGAATCACCCGCCACAGTAACCGTGTTACGCAAATAAGGCCCGATGACACCTCCGGCGCAAATGGCGCATCACGCAGTGACTTTGAGCAATGTCTCTTCATGAAGACGATTCTCAGCTTCGCACAAGCGCAAATATTGATTGCAAATTTTGTTCTCATGATAAATTTTGACCTAACTAAAATCGTTTTCTGCATCGTTGAGGTTCAGGGAAGCGTTCCATAGTTTGTGGATGTGTAGTCTGTATCTGCCCAGCGGCGGAATTTGCGAGGCCTTCCACAAATAAGGCATACGGAATCCTTCTTTGGTAATGCCTTCTTTAATAAAACCTGAGAAATTCATGATTTTATAAATCTTCAACAGAAATGTTAAAATAATGCAAGAAGACGCTGTTGTTGATGGAAAGACAGGGTTTTCCACATGCTCGCAATTCGTCGTTGCAAAATCATAACATGCAATAGCTCAGTAGATAAAGCGTCGGACTATAAGTACAAGGTCGTGTGTTCGGTTCCTGTGGCTGCAGATTTTTAAAAAAATTATTTATAAGTATTAAAATTGGTAAAAGTATAAACTAATAAATGATTTTTCAACTTCGAGGTCTTTGTTTGTTTATTTATTTGTTGTCAATATTTTGCCATCCGTCGAATGTGTCTTTTTAGGATTATGATTGTTATCTGAGAGTGATAAATCAATCGTCCGCCAGTATTATTAATTCTATGCCAATTCAAATTCATTCCAGTTTAATTTTTGTCTACTACCAGTACAATCGACGCCTTTCTTTGAGCGTAAATATCTATAGATACTTATACTGATTGACATATAGTACGCGAAGAAAACAAGTTCTTCTCCGTTTGTCATCGTCATTCGAACTACGAGCTAATAATGCTGTTTCTCTCCTATAGTTTAAAGCTCTGGCATTACAAATATTTTTGCGATCTAGGATAGGATAACACTTGTGCTGAAATTTATATTTATATGGCGGGTGCATAGCAAAAAATAAAAACAAAACTGAAGTTTTGACGAGCCATACAAAAAGGTTTGAAATTTGAACGTGACAAAATTCCCTATACGTCCATGTGTACATGAAGACTACAAGTGACACAGATAATTTGGGATATATAAATACCGTTACTATGCTATTCCATAAACATGATATCTGTTTGTACGTATGTATATACTTATACATAACAAAACTAAAGGAATTTAAATTTTTTCAATGGAAATAGTTATGATGACTGGAAACTAGTGTTTCCCATAAAACTGTTGTAATTTATTAGAAAGACAATAGATGTTTTATCCAGACCAAGGTAGTCATATTTTTGAGGTTGTTAAGCCCCGTATTCAGACCTTGCGAAATTTTCGTAAGAATTTTTGTCATTTTGTCATAAACGGACATTTTTGCTGCAGAGAGTTGCCACCTACATGCATATCTATGATTTACCACGCAAATATTTCATGAATATTTACTCTTTGCACTCCATTTTATTTTTAATGCATGTGGTGTTCCTTTTGTTTATTAAAATAATCTAAATGTCAAAATTCCGGTACCAAAGAATTATCAGACAATTCTTCTCGCACTTTAAATAACAACCCTGTAATTGATTTTGCTTCTGAAATTTTTGCAAAGACACGCACGTACTTCTTATGGGAAAGACAATTTCGCAAGACCAAAACACAGAGCTTTAGAAGAAATTTGATTTTATTGTTCACATGGATCCAAATTTTGATCGTTTTTCAGAATTTTTTTCTGTTGTATGTTACGTTCGTGCTTAAGAACTTTAAGAACAAACACGTTTGGCACAATATTATTTTTTTAATGAAACAATTATTTTCATATTAACAAAAACTAGAATTAAATATTCAATGATATCATGTTTATAAATAGGTAACAGAACAACTTATAATAACTGCGATAACTCACTAACTACGCCAACGAATGTTCGGTCTTTTTTTATTAAACATACTACTAATTGTTCGTCGTCATATCTGCTATCATCATTTTCTTTTCGATATAAAATAAATAAATGGTTTCCCATTACATCCCTTGAAGGGATTAGGGAGAGCTTCTCACAAACTAGTGAGCTGTGCGCGTTCTAGTTTTCCACCCAGTGATTAGATGCTACAGTTTTACACCGGTTCCGAACGGTATTTTGAGAAGCTTTTTCATGGCTAAATACTTTCATGCACAATAGCCGCGTACATATCTTTGTTCTGTTATATTCTTCTACATATCTTTGTATTCACAATACGGGAAACTTTGTGGCTGTTTAATACAGACATTTATAATCGTCTTGCTCTAACGCATGGTTTGGAGTCGTCTAGCAAATGTTTATTTTCTTCTTCTTAACTTTGAATTCACGGTAACGATATCTAATGCCGTTTTGCTGAATTTTTCAACTTTACGCCTGCTTAAGACAGCAATGGAAGCGGTAATTTCAAGTGTCGCTTAATATCGCTTAGGTCTCCATACAAAATTAGTAATAATCTAAGCAAGCGGTGTAACCAAAACACGCCTAATATTTGTTTGGTCGTTAGGCCCTTCCATCGGTCCTCATGTACGAGTTTGCATATAAAGTCCAATTAGTCCAAGAACTAAAGCTTCGAGGCCATCCGACAGCGACACTATCGAGTAATAAGCCATGAAATAGCTTCTCAAAAAACCGTTCGGAACAGGTGTAAAACTGTAGGTTGCAATCAGTGAGTGGAAACTGGAAAGCGCACAGCTCAGTGATTGTGAGAAGCTGTCATGGGAAACGATTTTTTAGTATATGTGACAGTACTCCTTGTGGCACACCCATTTTTATCTTGCGTTAACGGGAGTTCAGGAACCTGAACTTTACAAATGCTTGTCTCCCATTGAGATAGTTACCAAGCCAACGATTGGTACGTTTGGGGAGGGACGAGTTCAATATTTCCTGGAGCAGGATTGAGTGATCGACATTGTCGAATGCTTTAGACAGGTTTAAAACTGTCGAAGTGCTATGCTCTTGCATGAAGCCATGTTGGTGATCGGCGGGCTGATAATGCTCTTTCAGGGTCCACAAGAGTAGGGACTCCAAAACCTTTGCTACAGGTGATAAGAGGGAGATCGGGCGGTATGACTCCCCATCAGGTTTATCAAGTTTTAGGAGTGGGATAACTCTAGCATTTGACAAGAGCAACTGAGATGGGTTGGTTGCCTGAGTAAATTGTTGTAGTGGCCGAAGCGTGGGTGAGAGTAATTGCACAAATCGGGGGGTGGTGTTGATGTAAGGGTCCCGGTGTTAGCAGTGCAATAATCTGCGACAAAGTGAATTTCCTGTGCATGTGCCACGAAACTTCTCGACCAGTCTCAGTGACTAGCGAGACCAAAACACCATGTAAGATGACACCAGTTTTGGCATCCATTACACTGGACCTGGGTACGGTTAGGGTTGATCCTTGTATGACTCACTGAACAAATTGAGACCTCGGAAGGGCCTGGTTTTTGTTCTACGCCATCAATAATTACTAATATTCTGAGCAAACCTGCTGGCTCACCTGGGTAAAAAACGGGGTCTGAGTTGACATTCCTTGGCCGAGTGATGCTCGGGTAGTTCCGGAGCATAGATCCGATCGTAGTGGGAACGCTAGCAGCATGTTTTTTTTACTTCTGATAGTTTTATTCGTTTTGACCGCAACTTTTCTCATAATGATGTCTATTAAAATGTTGAAGAGATCGCAGGATAAGTTCTCGCCGTGGCAGAGGCCTCGCCTCGTGCTAACTGGTTTGGTGAGATCTTTGGCAACCTTTACTGAGGATTTCGTGTTGGTTAGTGTCATTTTACAAAGGCGTGCCAGCTTAGCAGGAATATCAAGCTCCTACATAGCTTCATAGTGGTTTCCCCGTATCGGGCTATCGAAGTTAGCCTTAAAATCTACAAACAGATGGTAGGTGTTGACCTGTTTCTCATGGGTTTTTTTCTAGGATTTGTCGCAATGTGAATATCTGGTCGGTCGCTGGGTTTTCGGGTGAAAAGCCACAATAGTAAGGTCCTATCAGGTCTGCAACAAAAAGCATTAGTTCTCCGTACATTACGCTCGAGAGAATTGACTGAGACTTGGCCGTTCAACTTCACAGGACAATCGGAAGTGATCGCCTGACCTCTGAGGGTAGTGATAAGTACCCAGTCATCGGCTGCCTCTTACATAATGGAATGAGTTTGTAAACCTTAATACTTAAAGTAGAGTACCGACAGCACCTTGTTTGTTGAAAGAAACCCCCATATTCAATAGTTTGTGATGCGGAAAATTTTAATAAGTTTTTGTTGCGCGAGTGTGTGATGTGATTACCTTTCAAACTTACGATGATTGTTTCATTGCAATTTCAAATATTTTTTTATTTTGTATGCATTTTGTTGTTTTTTTGGGATTTTTCTATAAATTGAGTGTAATTTAGAAATCATAGTTAAACAGCTACAACAGAAGTACATAAGCTGCTAGTTTATTTTGCTGTTTACTAGCTGGTACTACTACTTGCAACTTGTTGCGATTAGTATGTCCGTCTGGCTGTCTATCTATCCGTTTGTCTGCGGATTTATAGAAAATATTTGCCATTGTGGGCTGTTCAGTTTTTGCTGTTTTGCTTGCATTCGTTAGATTTCAATTTTGTGGTTTCTTTATGCCATTCTTTTTGTGGTTACACAAATTAACAACAACAATATAAAAAGTAAATAAATGTGAATAAAAAGTGAACTACAAAATTTAATTTACCTTTAGCTGTACTATTCAATTATTTTCCAATGCAACAAGTGCTGTAGGGATTATTTAAAAATTTACGTGAAACTGATAGCAATTTTTTCTTTTTCGAATCAACATGTGTATTTTCCCATAGTTCAATCTCCATTGGGAAACTGTGTTATTATATTTTTTGAAAATCGTTACCGGGACCCTCATAATTAATTATATAAAAACGTAGCTTACACAAAGAGTTGCATTTAAGAGAGATTATATGCTCTATCAATTCGTTTTACGATTTATTTTATATGTGAATCTAATTAAGTATTTAACTGCAACTGCATCTACATATTTATTTAAAACAAGGTCCATTGTTTACTATCCACGTTCATCTCTTAAATCTTTACACAACTCATTTAGTGACAATATTGTTGCTCCTATAAGATGTATAGACCCAGTCACCAAAATATCCATTACTTGCGATCGATCGCCATAAACTTTGCGTATGTGTTGAAAGGATGATAATACCGTTGGAAATGTCATGGCTGTATTAGGTTCTGAGTTCTCCCGACACAATTCCTGCCAGTTTTGAGCATTAATTTTGGCACGTTCCAGTTGTTCCAACTGTTTATTCAAAACTAATGTGGTATCACTGCTGACCACTGAGGAATATGAAATATTGGGAACACAACAAACCAAATCAAAATGAGAAAAGTTTCGGAGTATGGTTAAGAGTTTCCGAGAATCACGATTACCGGTAATGTTAAAAATTAAAATTTTCGGGTGTGAGTTCTGGCGCGTTACTTTGGCAAACCATTCGCCACAAACTTGCATACTTTCCACGGTATGGGCTCCATCTAAATGCATACTAAAATGGGAAAGGGCATTTAATAAAACACAAGATTATAGATTTGTTTTGAATTTTAGACTTACTTTAGATTGAAAAAGTTTACCACTTGACATCTTCCAGGCCAGCTGCAGTTCAATAAACCCATTATCCCCTGTTCGGTAAGAAAAGCTTTGTTAATTGAATATTCTTTGTTGAAACCATTACGGTTTTGTCTTAACCAATCGTAGGCTAACTGTATGGCCAAGGAACCATTAAGCAAAGTGGAAGGATGGAAATGGTCCTTTAATTTTTGTTGCTCTTCATTGTTTTTAAAATACGATGCCAAGTCTGGAACTATATGTAGCGTTGCATTTTTCTCTTTAGCTCTTTGTTTCAAAACCTCCAAACATTCGGCTTGGTTTACTGAGGTGTATACCATGGAGTTAGGTTTAATAATACCAGCTTTATGCCAGGCTATTTCCTTCAAAGTATTGCCCAACAACTTTGTATGCTCCAGGCCCACTGAGGAAATACCCACCGTTTTGGTGTTGGGCACTATGTTGGTACTATCCAATTCGCCTCCTATGCCCACTTCTAGTATAACAGCATCCACTTTTTCTTTCAAATAGACATGGAAACATAGAACTGTTAGAAATTTGAAATAGCCTGGCATATCATTTTCATATTCTTGCTGGCACTTGAGCACATTAAAGACGGGCCAGAAATATTGGGTGAACTTCTTTTTCGATATGGGCTGACCATTAAGGCGTATGCGTTCAGTCACGGACACCAGATGGGGAGAACTAAAGAAGCCAGTTGTTACGCCATAGGAACGTAGAATGGATTCAGTTAAGGCACAAGTGGAACCCTGAGATGAATCGAAAAGAAAGCGGTTTAAAATCAAACGAGAAAATTTTGGTTTGTAGCGCATGATTTTGTTTATATTTGGCAATGAAGGAAAATAGGCTAATATAAATAAACTCAATTTAATGCGTTTAATTAAAAGAACATTTCTAATTCAGATTCGTACTTTTTGTTTTAAAGAATGCAACTTTTTTTTACAAAGATTCCATTTCTAAATCGGATTGGTACTTTTTGCAAAAGAATACAAGTTTTGTTTGAAAAAAATCCTCAACATCGTCCAGCCCTAACCGCTGGAGCTAGGAACTTGCAATTTGGCATGAAGGTCCATCCTCTAGCGCTGACGTCCGCTAAGACGGGATTTTTGGAAATTCCTACGGGGAGGGGCAAAAAGCGGAAAGTCTCTCCCATGGCGGCCCAAACACCTTTGGCTAAAAAGCTGAAATTTTCAATATTTGTTAATTCGGATATGCCATTACTCCCTGGTATGGTACTAGTTGCAGTTTAGCCCAGCAACTTGGTAAATCAGCGAGTAAACGGGGGGGGGGAGTGTAAAAAGTTCATAAAAACAACCGATAACGAAGTATCGGGCTTTTCAGCTAGTTACTTTCATATAATAATGCACAGAATTGAGGAACCGGTTCTGCAGAAACCAATAGGACCGCTACATACGAGAACCGAATAACTGTTCCAAAGGAACCGAAAACAGGTTCAAACTAACCGAGAGAAGGGGTAAAATGAACCGAAAAGGTTTCTAAAGGAACCGGAAACGGTTCTTACAGGACCGAGAAACGGGTTCAAAAGAACAGAAAACTGTTTCTAAAAGAATTGAAAAACGGTTTGAAAAGAACCGTAAAATGGTTCCGAAATAACATGACTCGGTTCCAACCAAAAGTGCTATCCTTTGAGTGAGGGTATGAAAATGTGTATTTTTTTATCAAATTGTATATTCTTATAATAAGATATAGCACTCAAGCTTCTTTGGGACAGCAATTTGCTGATAACCGGAACTGAGAACCGTCCAAATACCCGGAACCGCACAACACTACTTGCATAGACTCTGAGTGCAAGAGTAAATGCGTCATCTTGTGTTTATTCCTCTAAATTATTTGTAATTGGATACATTTTCCAACAACGTACCTATTGTGTGGAATTTAAGTACTCGTATCGTCAATAGTTCATAGATTGCCAAGCAAATTCGTAGAATTGTTTGTTTACCAAGAAATGACAAACCTCTTATTAAATTATCTCAGGAAAAACAGTTCGAAACTGTTTGGTTATGAAATGTGATTCGAACAAATTTGTAGTACTCTGAAGAATAAATAAATATATAAATACAGTGCTGTCTGGGTAGAGTGAAACCCCGATGCAATGAACACCCCGTTGGAGTGAACACCAGAATGATTACATTGACTACTCTGTAGAGTGAACAGTCATGAACCTCGATTGAGTGAACATACTTTATAGTATAAGGGTATCGAATGGGCAGAGGCTAATACAACAATATACAAGCACTACATTGCCTTCGCGATCAAGCAGTCCAAATATCGGTACGGAACCCAAAAAAACAAACAAATATTACCAATTTTTTCCAGGCTGAAATTTAAACTTCAATATTACATACAAATAAATAAAATGTATAACCTATAAATGGATTTAAAATGCATTTTTAAATAAAAAAAATTGAACCTTGATTTAGTGAACAACCTGGGTATTATGAAATCGCCCTGCAAAAATTAGTTCACTCTACCCAGACAGCACTGTATGTTCATATGTACACCATAAAGGGACTGGGAGAGTGATTCTCACAATTGGAGAGCTGTGCGCTTTATAGTTTTACACTCTGAAGTATAATGAGTTACAAATTGATACTACATAGATTTAATTTAATTTATAGTATATATTAGTATCCATTCAATCTACATTTTGTGTTCTTTCGAACTTATGTTCGAAAAATGTTGTAATCTAATAATCTATTCAAATCGTAAAAACGCAGTTTAAGTAGTTTTACAAAATATTTAAATGTAACAGCAAATTAAAATTAGTTCGCATAAGTTTAATTTGCTACGAAATGTCAGAATATTATTACCTTCTATTACAAGATTTTAATAAATTTTTAAAATTTCGAAATTTTCGAACTTTTCAGAAATTAAAAACAAAGCTAAACGATTTTTGGTTTCAAATATGAAGTACGTCTTCAAGTTTTCCATTTTCAGTTATAATATCGAAAAGTTACTGTTTTATCCCCGTGTCAATTACGGACAAGATAGTTATAAGATCATTAGAATTTTTAAAATACACTACCTTTCCTTTAGTTCCCGCCACATGGATAAGTGATAAATTTTCCAAATCCTGGAGGGTTAAGCCACTACGCAATAAATATTTTTTGGTATATTCTAGAGAATTCTCACGTTTGTGTTGGTTTAAAGTTGAACGTAGAGATGCGGCAATCGATTGCAGAGAGTTTAAGGCCCTAACAGCCTCCTAAATATAAAAAATCGATTACCAATTTAAATTTGTAATTAATTTACACATAAAAACGATCTATTTACTTTCTGTTACTCACGTCATATTCCTGCATAATTTGTTGTTGTTCTTCAAAACCAATAACGTTGTTCTCCTCTTGCTGCACTGCGCACTGCTTGCTAAGACTTCCCTCATTCATTTGAGGTTTCGTCTCCGTTACTTTTTTGTTATTATCATAATAATCCATGCTGGGGGAGATTAATTTCCAATTACCACCATCGCCGGCGATTGGTTGGAATACACAGTCTTCAAATGACTTCAACATTTTGTAACTTTACAAACGTTGCCTGGAAGCGGTTGCGTTCACAATACGAACTTGTCTAATGAATGGCCATCGAATGTATGTTGACAGCATTTTAATATGATGTGTGTTTTCGAGAGACTTTTGTGGATGGTTTGTAGATTGTAACTGTACATGGTACAATAATAACTGTAGATATTCTAACTAAATGAGTAACAACAAGAGATTAGAACCCACATTTAAAAAATAAACAAAAAATAAACAAACTCAGGTTCCATACCAGTGGTGTAGGGCGATGTACTTATACATATATATATATAAGTACTACCACAGAACAATAGATAAGAGTCGACATCCCTCTCTTTACGTTCTCTCGATGACGAAGAGGTAGTATGCCATTTCATCGAGTTCGTGTTGCTGTTGTATGTTACTCTGTCGTTGGATATAAAACGGACAGAAATAAAAGGGAATATGTATTTTCCTTCGATGCAACCAACATATAACATAATTTAGTTGTCATAAGTATCAACCAAACACACGGTTGAGAAATACAGGTTACGCAAAGAAGTGTGCAACTTATTTCCTCTCTCTGCGCATGTCGTCACAGTTTCAGTTTTGTGTATTTATTTTAAAAGAGTAAACAAGAAAATTTGAAACTGTGACGTATTTTTTACGGATTTTTATCGGACCTGTGCAATGCGTAACCAAACACTATTTAAACTTAGTTTGCTGAATGGTTTTCTTCTGGTTGTTACTCGCTCTCTCGCCTATCTTCTCTGTTTTCCTACTTCAGTCATGGTATACATATAATGGTAGATGCAGTACGACAACAAATACAACAAGCCAAAAACAACAGGCACTTTGTTTTTGCTCAGTGTCTGTAGTGTGTCAAGTCAGCTGATAGAAAAATACTGAAATTGTTGACAAAATTGGAAAAAGTGCCATTTAGAAAATGATTGTGTTTTATTTGATATTCTGAAAGTGCTTAAGTGTGAAAATTAAAACGTTTTTATGTGATTTTTACAGAGAAAACTTTTCAAAAACAGCAGTTGCTCGCGAACCGGCCCAGCGGCGGAATTTGCGAGGCCTTCCACAAATAAGGCATGCGGAATCATTCTTTGGTAATGCCTACTTTAATAATGCCTGCGAAATGCATGTTAAAAGAATGCCAGAAGAAGCTGTCTTTCCACATGAAACCCTGTCTTTCCACATGTTCGCAATTCGTCGTTGCAAAATCATAACATCCGATATCCCAGTAGATAAAGTGTCCGATTGTAAGTTCTAAGGTCGTGTGTTCGATTCCTGTGGCTATAGAATTTAAAAAAAAATTATAAGAATTACAATTGGTTAAAATATAAATCTGAAATATGAAACTAATTTTCATATATGTATATGTTTTTATTTTTACGTAAGTCCTTCTAAATCTACTCCTTTTGCAGGCCTTAATAAGGCCTTCTAGTAGAGAGGGATGGAAGGCCTTGCCTCCCAATCTCACGCAATGTTAAAAAGAAGGAGGAGGTAATGTGTAGGGAAGGTCTGCCGTATTCCTCTAGGTCATGATTTCAGGCCTTCCAGCTCCTGATTTCCGCCGCTGGGGGGGTTGTAGACAACCAAATGTAAACAAACTTTGACATATGTAAGAGGAAAACTGACTCATACTCACTCCAAACAAAAGTTCATATCAGCTGGTCTAGTGCTTCTACCATTTATTTGTACCATGCTTCATAGTCGATCAGCTGTGTCACGGATACTCCGTGGTACTGCTGGTAGTTATTGACCCTTTTTACAAGCCGCTTCGTTTCTCTTTAGTGACCAGCGAATTCCCTATCGGCAGTGATCCTTGTCCCGTTTTCGTTATTCATTTCGTTAATCTTTAAGTGCTGGTACTGTTGCTGGCACATGGGGGGGGGCTAACCACCTCGTGTGAGTTTTCTTTTTGTTGTATTCTCTTCAACAAATCCCGTTACCCGTACGCATCATCAAAATCACCCTACAATTTGCATCAAAAAGTCATCGCAATTCAGTCGTGCTTTGAAGTTTGGAGGCGCATGTACTTCTGAGCTACATAGGCCGATCTCAGGGCTCAAACTTTAGTTTGTGTATTTAAAAAAACTGCATAGGTAGATATTTAATATTGGAATTCATTTAATTTTAAAAATATTTTGTATTTTTTTATAACATCATTTTAAAGAGCATATGTTTGAGTTACTTCGTATTTAAAATAAATGAAATTGCTTAGTGAAAAATAGAAATGACATGCAGCTAAGTTTTGACATTTCACTTGCTTCAAATACAAATGTTTTTGTTTTTAAAGTATTTAAGCTGTGTGGAACCGAGTGTGCAGCATACACTTTGGAGAAGCATGTGTCTTGAAGAAGAAGCTGTAAAAAGGTGTCATACCAACTTTGGAGTTAGGTAAGTACGATTTATCCGGTCATTCTAGTCGAAAGGAAGATGATTTGGGACCCACAATCTTGTCGTTCCAAGTCGAATAAAAACGTAAAATGTATCAAAACGTTTCTGTTCAAACTGGGGTTCCTGTATTTCGAATCTGCTGTCATTTGCGAACAAATATTGAGTCAGTCGAACGAAAGTGTCGTCTTAGGCCTAATTTTTGAGTGGAAAATCATCTTTGATCAACGATCACAAAAAGGATGTACAGGTAGAGAAGAAAAAAACCCCGCAATTTGGCAACCCTAGTAGAAGAGAACCAAAAACGTCGACGCATTCACTCAAACGCATTTCTTTCCCGCGTCATAACTTGATTATTTCATACTTTTTACATACTTTATAAAATGTTATTTAAATATGGTTCGAATTTCTATAGTTAGATAGCATAACATCATCAGAAAACTGCTCGTGTATTGAAATATTCCACGAAGCGAGTAAGAGAGCGAGCAGAGAAACGACACGCTTCACTCGTTTTCTTTGTTGGCATTCCACTCCATGAGTAAATTTTCTTCTCTATACAATAGTTGCTTTATGACGATCAAACATAATTTAAGTTGATTTCTGTTTAAACAGGCAATTTTTGGCATTTAAACTATGATCAAGTGAGCATATGATTTTGAAAGAAAACAAACAGAAGAACAAACACAAATTTTCTTTAATTGTTAATGTGAACAATTATAATCACCATCCTAGATGAACTAACAATAAAAACGTATTATTTAACTCGAACTTTATTTCTTCAATTTCATTAAATACTTTGTATTTTATCATTTCACTTTTCTTTTGCAAATGTCGTCAACTTTGTGCATTGTAGCGATTAGCCGATAAATGTACGAATACCGGTTATTTTTCGTAGCATTTGTCAATGTTGCCATATAGGTACAGAGTAAGATTATTTGACAAGGCACTGAAAAACTCTTTTCGTATTTAAAGTCCGATCAAACATAAATTTAAATCAACCGATTATCAATTTAAATAACCAGTCAAAAATTGGGCCTTAGAGGAACCCAATTAAAGTCGAATGTTAGTGACTAGCTTTTCGTTCGAGATCGGAGAACAGACCATATATCTAAAGTAAAACACCCGAAATTGCGATTATTTAGTTGTATATAACTGCCTATTAATGGTCTTTACTGTTGAAAAACTATAGTTTTACATTTTTCTTGTATAAAAGCAACATTTTAATTATTTCTCATGCCCAGTAAGACCAGATATAAAAACTTTACTTATTTCCAACATTGTAAGTTATTTTTCTACCATATTTGTTGGTATTCTATTCTTTCATTTCATTTCAAATTTCAATTTGTAAGACAGTTTTTTTGTTAACGGTCAGAATCATCCCATGAACAGCATAGAATTTCATCTAAACGTGTTTTTAAACTGTTTGTTAGGATGGACTATTTGGAATGAAAAATGGGAATGGTATCGAAAGGGAAATTTGAACAGATGTTAAGAGAAAAGTATTTTCATCATTTACTAAGAACTAACTGGTGGGTAAATTATCGTATAACAAACAGCAGCACAGCACACAGCCCTTATCGAAAATGAAAAATCTGATGAAAGTTTTATAAAATTACTAAACCAAATACTGATGGAGGAGAATGTATGTAAATGGTCAGAATAAATACAAGCGCGTGCTATAAATTAACAGCAATATATCAATTCAATTTTGTGTTTTCTGCAAGATTTTAATAAAAAATGTAATGCCCTGTTCATCGGATCTCGAACGAAAGCCAGACACCCGAATTCGACTGGAATTGGCTTCATCTCTAAGTCAAAAGGTGTCCTTCGACTGATTTTATCGTTGATGTCAAATGTCAACATATTCGAAATAGAAAATTTGAAAGAAATTTCTGTCGACTACAATAAGAAAGAAAGCTTTCATTCGGCATCGAGGAAGAGCCTCTTCCAATTTTCTACAAAACATTCATGCACAATAGGAATTTGAACTACTTATTTTCAGTGTCACTAGTTTGTGAACTTAAAAAAAGTTAATACCTACTTGCATTGGATTTTGTTCATATACTATTGACAATATTAATATTAAGCACTAGTGTTTATGCGGCAATCACGCTACTGGGGAACAAATCTAGTTTATGTCGAATGCTTCTTAAATTGCATGCAATACTTTCCAATTAAGGATCATTCGGCCTTATTCCCGGTGTCGTCGTCGACGTCGTCATCAGAGTTTTGTCAACTTTAGAACGTTATAAATGTATTGTCACATCGACAACAACAAAGTTGTTGATGTCTATGATCCAAAACCAACCCTCTTAAAACATTACGCAAAATATTTTTTGCCCAAATGCCTTCAAGGCGCCAATAAAAATGGTGTCGATATTGTATTGACGTCGACGACGACAACGGGAATAAGGGTGAATAACTTTGTATTCCAACCTCGTTTGTAAAAAAAACTCTAATTTCCATTTCTAAGACGGGTTTTCAAACATAACCAAAAAGAAGAAGAACGAGCGGATTAAAAAACGTATACTAAGGGAGTATTTCAATCCATTGAACATACCAGAAGCAGCCGTAAGTAAAAGAGTTTTCGTAATCTAAATCAGTGTTTTAGCTGCATCGGTAACAAATTGGGTTCTTATAAAAAAACGATGTTATAAAAAAACGCAGCTTACGCAATCTGTATAAGAAAGATTATACGCTCTACAATTCGTTTTACGATTTATTTTATATTTAAATCTAATTAAGTATTTAACTGCAACTACATCTACATATTTATGTAAAACTAGGTTTATAGGTTACTATGCATATTCATCTGGGAAATCTTTACCCAACACATTTAGTGACAATATTGTTGCTCCTATAAGATGTATAGACCCAGTCACTAAAATATCCAATACTTGCGATCTATCGCCATAAACTTTGCGTATGTGTTGAAAGGACGATAATATCGTTGGAAATGTCATGGCTGTATTAGGTTCTGCATTCTCCCGACACAAGTCCTGCCAGTTTTGAGCATTCATTTGGGCACGTTTCAGTTGTTCGACTTGTGTATATAAAATTGATGTGGTATCACTTCTGGCCGCTGAGGAATATGGAATATTGGGAACACAACAAACCAAATCAAAATGAGAAAAGTTTCGGAGTATGGTTAAAAGTTTTCGGGAATCACGATCACCGGTGATGTTAAAAATTAAAATTTTATGGTGTGAGTTCTGGCGCGTTACTTTGGCAAACCATTCACCACAAACTTGAATACTTTCCTCCGTATGGGCTCCATCTAAATGCATACTAAAATGGGAAAAGGTATTTATTAAAACATAAGATTAAAGGTTTGTTTTGAATGTTAGACTTACTTTAGATTAAAAAAGTTTACCACTTGACATCTTCCAGGCCAGCTGCAGTTCAACAAACCCATTATCGCTTTTTCGGTAAGAAAAGCTTTGTTAATTGAATATTCTTTGTTGAAACCATTACGGTTTTGTCTTAACCAATCGTAGGCTAACTGTATGGCCAGGGAACCATTAAGCAAAGTGACATGATTGAAATGGTCCTTTAATAATTGTTGCTCTTCATTATTTTTAAAATACGATGCCAAGTCTGGAACTATATGTAGCGTCGCATTTTTCTCTTTGGCTCTTTGTTTCAAAATCTCCAAACATTCGGCTTGGTTTACTGACGTGTATACCATGGAGTTGGGTTTAATAATACCAGCTTTCTGCCAGGCTATTTCCTTTAAAGTGTTGCCCAACAACTGTGTATGCTCGAGCCCCAATGAGGAAATACCCACAGTTTTGGTGTTTGGCACTATGTTTGTACTATCCAATTCACCTCCTATGCCCACTTCTAGTATAACAGCATCCACTTTTTCTTTCAAATAGACGTGGAAACATAGAATTGTTAGAAATTTGAAATAGGCGGGCATATCATTTTGGTATTCTTGCTGGCACTTGAGCACATTAAAGACGGGCCAGAAATATTGGGTAAACTTCTTTTTCGATATGGGATGGCCATTAATGCGTATGCGTTCAGTCAATGACACCAGGTGGGGAGAACTAAAGAAGCCAGTTGTTACGCCATAGGAACGTAGAATAGATTCAGTTAAAGCACAAGTTGAACCCTGAAATTAATAGAAAAGAAAACGGTTTAATATCAAAGGATAACATTTTGGAGAATAATCAAAAAAAAATGAACCACTATTTAAAAGTAAAATAATAAATAAATATGTAATAATAATAAATAAATTTGGCGGCCATTACTTAGATTATCAGATTTATATTTAAATTGCTTGTAGTTTACTAACAAAATACTAAAGTAAACTAGTAAACATATAAATATTTATGATACGATATTCCTAAAGATTTACTAATTCTGTATCCACTTTACCTAGTATCATGTTTACTGTAATCCAGTTTGTTAATAGTTTTTGCCGTGTCTACTCATTTGCGATTAGATCTTTACTGATTATAGCATAAATAGTACTTATGTATATACTACTGAATTCTGAAGAATGAAGACAGAGTTCAAAACGAAGGTTATCATCAGCTATATAATTTGTTTATACATTTGTTGTATTGTTAGTACTATGCACAGTGTCGTAGCGCATGCATTTGTTTATATTTGGCAATGAAATTTAAATGCAATTTTCGTTTTGAAAACAGCGAAGAAGATAGACAATTTGAAGACACAAAAATATAAACTAGACTAATATAAATAAACTCAATTTAATGCGATTATTTCAAAAGAACATTTCTAAATCGGATTGGTTCTTTTTGTTTTAAAGAATGCAAGATAATCGTGCAAAAATTCCATTTCTAAGTCGGGTTGGTACTTTTTTTTTTTAAAAGAATAAAACTTTTGTTTGAAAAAATCCCCTATACAACAGATTTTAGCTGACTCAGTTTCAACAAACGGCTCTTATTTGTACTTATTTTTGAACAGATTGGTTGTGTATGCACAATTGCTTTCATAAACTAAAACAGTAAATGCGTCATCTTGCATTTATTCCTCTAAATTGTTTGTAATTGGACACATTTTCCAACAACATACTGTGTGGAATTTAAGTATCGCCAATCGTTCACGGCTAGTCAAGCTATTTCGTAGAATTACAAAAACTCTTGTTAAATTATCTCAGGAAAAACAGTTCGAAATTGTTTTCAAAACAAAGACTTAATTGGCTATGAGATGTCATCCGAAAAAATTGTAAAACTCTGAAGGATAAATAAAATAAATAAATAGTTTCCCATTACAACCCATGAAGGGATAGGGTAGTACTTCTCACAATTAGATGGCTGTGCGCTTTATAGTTTTACAATCTATAGTATAACGAATTACAAATATGTTGTAATTTAATAATGTATTAAAATCGTAAACAATTCAGTTAATGTAACAGCAAATTAAAATTAGTTAGCATAAGATTAATTTGCTGCGAATTTCGTAAATGTCAAAGTATAATTTCCATATTTTGGAAGGTTTTAATACATTTTTTAAATTTCGAAATTTTCAGAAATTAAAAGCAAAGTTAAATAATGTGGAGCTTATTTGAATTATACGTTTTGATAATAATGACATTGTTTTTAATCGGATACTACAACAAATTTTGGTTTAAAATATGAAGTATGTATTCAAGTTTTTAATTCTCAATTATAATATCGAAAAATTATGACAATTTCAAACAACAAAGTTATAAGGTCATTAGAATTTTTAAAATACAATACCTTTCCTTTAGTGCCCGCCACATGGATACATGATAAAGTTTCTAAATCTTTGGTGGTTAAGCCACTACGCAATAAATACTTTTTGGTATCTTCCAGAGAATTCACGCGTTTGCGTTGATTTAAAGATGAACGTAGAGATTCAGCATTCGATTGAAGAGAGTTTAAAGCCTTAACAGCCTCCTAAACATAAAAAACAGTAACAAATTTAAATTTGTAATTAATTTAAACATAAAAGCGATATACTTTCTGTTACTCACGTCATATTCCTGCGTAATTTGTTGTTGTTCTTCAAAATCAATGACGTTGTTCTCCTCTTGCTGCACTACGCCCTGCTTGCTAAGACTTCCCTCGTTCATTTGAGGCTTCGTCGCTGCTACTTTGTTGTTGTTATCATAATAATCCACGCTGGAAGAGATTAATTTCCAATTATCAATATCGCCGCCGATCGGTTGGAATACACAGTCCTCAAATGACTTCAACATTTTGTTGTTTCCCAACGTTGTTTTATGGAAACTACGTCTGGATGAAGTATCTTTACAAACGTTGATTTTACCACCACCTCTGCAAACGTTGCCTTGGCTGCAAGCGCTTGCTTTCAAAATACGAACTTGTCTAATGAATGGCCATCGAATGTGTGTTGACAGCATTTTAATATGATGTGTGTTTTCGAGAGATTCTAGTACGACTTTTGTGGATGTTTTGTAGATTCTAGCTGTAGATATTCTAATTAAATGAGAAACAAATAAGAGAACACAGTCCACATACACATGTATTTAAAAAATAAACAAGCTCAGGTACTCACCCTACCACTGGTGTAGGGCGATGTACCTTCTTTATCCTACATATAACCTAAAGTGACAGGGAATGAACTTGCATGTTGTCTTCACAGTCGACAGTTTTTTAGGTGCTGCATATCCTTTTGAGATTTTCCCCAAGGACAATTACACGGACAGCAATGTTTCTTAAACCAGATTTATTCGAAATATTTATAGAGAACTGTGTTCTTATCCGGCCGGATCTCATTAGTGTAAATAAAATGCCCTTCAAAAAGCTGTTTGAAAAATAATTTAATTATATTACAAACCACTTGCCATGTCATTGTCCCACTGTGAGTTGATTCAACTTTTGACGTTTGAGTTGAATAAGAAAGTTGGTCGTTCTCCTCAGACGTTTCAACTTTTGATTCAACTTTTCATTCAACTTCACTTAAAAATTATTTTTGAAGCGTCAACATGAATTCGGAAGTCCTTGCGCTACTAACAATTGATGTAATTTCAGAGGAAGAAGAAGAGATAATTACCGAAAAATAAAAAATCAAAGAAAAAAATAAAAATAAAAAAAATAAATTACAAAAAAATTTCGAAAATAAAACTTATGAAAACATTGAAAAATAGTTAGGCAAACGATTATACAAATTATATGCGAATGTCAGACGAAACACTCAATGATTATTTATTTATTATCATTATTTATTTATTTATTTTTTATTATTTATTTATTTATATATTTCTTATTATTTTTTTATTTATTTCTTATTATTTATTTTTTTCTTGCGGTCAACGTTCTTGCGCTCACAGCGTATGTGTTGCTTGATCAACATCAAGAAAAAATGAAGAAAAACACTGAAGTTGAACAGCTTGCCCTCACACGTACCAACAGTTGGTTCAACTTCAACAAATTATCAAAAAATTTTGATTTTTCATTCAACTGACGACCAACTAACTTCAACTTGCCCTCAAACGTACCAACAGTTGAATCAACTTATGACAGGTTGAATCAACTGTTGGTACGTCTGAGGGCAGCATAAGAGCAAAACTTGTTCCCCCTTATATTTAAGCGAGTGCAAATTCTCTTTACCCAATATTGTACTCTTTATTTTCAGAGAGATGTAAACAAAAACACGCGGTGTTAATGTTAGCAGTATGGTTAGCAGTAATGCCAATGTTTCCAATACACTTTAATTTGGCGTTTTTTTATGATTCGAAACCAAAATAGCATGACAATTGGATTGGATACCTATTTGAATTGTACCATAGACCAATTGATAAGAGTCTCCATTCCTCTCTGAGCATTCTCTTGCAGTCGTCGAGGTAATAGGACGTTTCATCGAGTTTGAGATGCTGTTGTACGTTATTCTTTGGTTGCACATGAAACGGACAGAAATAAAAGAGAATGCGTATTTTCGTTCGATGCAACCAACATAAAACATATTTAGCGGTCATTAGTATCAATCAAACACTAGCTGCACTTTGTTTGCTTCTAGTTGTTTATTGCTATTTTGCCTATCCACATTGTTTTCTATCAATTGATCAGTTTTTTCATAGATACCCACTGATTGTACTAATGTAAGTAGTATGAACGGCTATACGGGTTTGTTTCCAACCAAAACTCCATCATTTATTGAAACCACCGCCATGTCCATGGTACAATAATATCTTCATGGTAATAGCAGCGCGTTATTGTTGTTGTAGGCAGCAACAACAGGCATTTTGTTTTTGTTCTATACGCTTCAGCTGTCAAACTCTACACAAATACATCCCAACAACACAAGAATGAAAAAGAGTACAAAAACAAAATGCATGTGAGTGTGACAGCCGAAGCGAAGAACCTCATGAAAAAAATTAAAACAGCTGTTCTTACGACTTTACCATGAACATATTATTGTACCATGGCCATGTCTTTATGCTCACAAATTTATGACCTCACACAATCCAAGTTTGTTGTCAATTTTGCCGAGTTAACTGTGATGTTGAATTGCGTGAGGGCTACTTGGACGATGGTTGGATGTCGGTTGAATGAAAATCCATTTATTTTGATTTTTGTTCAAGTTGGTGCAACTGGTTTAAACGTGTGAGGGCGAGGCATAGAATAACACATACTTACGTAGAAGGTTTTATTCGCTCAATAAATTAAACGTCATAGGTACGATGGAAATTACACAGTGGAGGGTGGAAAATATGGGTTCAATAATACCAGATGGTGGCAATAGTATACAGCGATCCACAAAGGAACTACACCCGAATTTCGTGTTTTTGTGGCAAACTAGTTGTGTTAAATACAATACAAATGAATACCAACGTTAAAAGTCAACAAAAAAGTGCAAAATACATTTAAATTTTTCAGTTCTACACCAAAACGACAGGAAATAGTTAAGTGAACATATTTTGTAACTCCACCTGGTGTATGTAAACATTTCCACAGACCTACCGAGAGAGTGTGAAATGAAACGTCAGATGAGAGAATAAGTTCTTCTATAGTATGTGTTATTCTATGGGGCGAGGTGTTTAACTTCATAATTTTTATCTTGACGTTGATCAAGTAATACATAACGTTGTGAGCGCAAGAAATAAATAAGTATGAGTGATTGCGAAGAAGAAATGGCAATGTGCGATTTTCTCGAACAATATAAAAATATGCCGGAATTATGGAACTGTAAAAGTGAAAAATATAAACATCAGAAAGAGGAGTTACGAAGAACATCGGAATTCATGTTGCCGCTTCAAAAATAATTATCAAATGAAGTTGAATGTAAAGTTCGTTTGAAAGTTAAACCGTGTGAGGAGACGACCCATTTTCTCATTCAACTCAGTTGCTCAACCAGTTGGATCGTATATGAACAACATTACTGTTTACGGACACACATGCCATAGAATTTCACACGCAATCAAGCGCATACCACTAATGTGGAGTTTTCCTAAACCATTAAAAAGTCCGTATCCAACTCCACAGTTTTCTGTAATCTGCGTCTAATGGTTCTATAAAAAATGGGTCTCGTTATACTGCGAGATTTGGTGCACTGCAATATCAGTAATTTCGGTTCAACTCAAAAAAATAATTTACGTTGAAATATACAGATGCCGTAACTACACTTTTTAGTTTTTACAGGAGAAGGATTAAACGTTATAAATTAAAGACTACTTAAAACTTAATATCCAAATTTTAGATTGAAGCTTAGAAATCAAAGACGGATTTGTTTCTGAAAAACAAATTAATGGAAAAAGGTAGTTTTTAAAGAAGTTTTCCTAAACCATTAAAAAGTCCGTATCCAACTCCACAGTTTTCTGTAATCTGCGTCTAATGGTTCTATAAAAAATGGGTCTCGTTATACTGCGAGATTTGGTGCACTGCAATATCAGTAATTTCGGTTCAACTCAAAAAAATAACTTACGTTGAAATATACAGATGCCGTAACTACACTTTTTAGTTTTTACAGGAGAAGGATTAAACGTTATAAATTAAAGACTACTTAAAACTTAATATCCAAATTTTAGATTGAAGCTTAGAAATCAAAGACGGATTTGTTTCTGAAAAACAAATTAATGGAAAAAGGTAGTTTTTAAAGAATATTTATAAAGTTTATTCCTTCTCCTGTAAAAAATTAAAAAGTGTAGTTACGGCCTTTTGCACTTTAGGTGGCGATATACTCAATTTTCTACAAAAAATTTATTTAAAGAAATTCAGAATTATGGTATAAGAAAGCGTGTTGTCCGGATCGGAACAGAAGCCGAAAGGGCTAAAAATTAGTATAATTTTTTTCGTTTTTATTACTATTTTAAATTTTATTATTCTTATTATTATTATCATTTATTTTTACAAAAACACTCATTTAAAGGAGCCCGCGCGGAGTCTTTGTGGTTATGTAACGGAGCATGTAGGGACTCCAAAAACACTCATTTATAGGAATCCGCACGAAGCCCGGATCTAAAGGAGTCTCTAGGGTGCATTTTTTTCATATATTTTGAGCGTGCAAACTGTCATCCGCAAAACTGTCCCTATACAATTGTAAACTCTTTTATGCTGCCCACACACGATGCAACATTGTTTGAACATGACCATGTTTCAAACCATGTTGCATCGTGAGTAGCAATGTTTACAATCGTGTTTCATTGTTGGTTGCAAAAATTTCAAAATTTTTTTGATATTTCTGTGGTTCAAACACAATGTTGCGATGTTTACTGTTTTTGCTTTATCATTCGTTGCGAGCAGTCGTGCTGTGAGGTTCTTTTTTATAATTCGCGGAGTAAATGAAAGCGAAGAGAGACAAAAATGATGACAATTGGAAATAATGAAAACTGGAGAAATTTTATAAATGAATATAAGAATTTACCAGAATTATGGAACGTAAAATATGTCACTCATTTCAAAATATTATTTTCCCTCCGCGTATTTTTGTTTAGCAGAAAAACTCACCGACTGATTCATTTATGGTTTCAACTTTCGTTGCATCGTCTGTGGTAACAAATGAAACCAGGTTTCAAACACATGTTCCAAACAATGTTGCATCGTGTGTGGACAGCATTATAGAACTTCCTTCTCTGAGAATATGTTGTTATTAAAAAGGAAAAAGTTAATTTCTTCTCGCTTGTTTACTGTACATTATGGTTAAGTTGTCAACACTAGAAAATTACTGCACGTTTTTTTCTATTCTCTTTTGTGTTTAGATAATTTTGTTGTTAAATAAATACGCAAATACAAGAAAAACTATTATTTAATACGGGAATCTAATTGCAAATAAACTAAACTTAAGCAAAACCTGTAGTACTGATGAAAAAGGTGAGTAAAAAAAACATGAGTGAAAAAACGGAAATGTGTTGCAATTTTAGAAAGAGAACCTAGCCAATTACAATCTAAGTATACATAGGCATGCAAATTAGTTACCTTTTTATTTACTACATAAAGTTAATAAATTTTGTAGATTGTTTGAAATTTTGTTTCCAACTCCTGTTCTGTGACTGCTTTTGTTTGCCGGCACTAAAATTATATGTATTTTTGTGTAATGTTGTCAAAAGCAGCTGCTTTGCAATAGTCCACCCCGCGTCTTAAAACAACCGACAATACTGACCTCCCTCAACAGTGGTCACCATAAACTAAAAATGTGCTTAAATTTCAAATATTCACGAGGGACAATCGAATGAGCACAAGTTCTAAGGGATTAATTATTATAATATTGTCAAGAGAAAAGCTGATAAGAATAATCACATGTTTTTCTAATTTTTTAGGTGATAACTCTTGCAATATGAAACGTTCTTGCTCTTCAGATGCTGAGGAGATGGTTTTTATTAAAAACCCGGCACTAGATAAGGGAGAAGATACAGATGAGGACGAGGAAAGCACAGAAGCTGATGATCCGATTAGTGATTTGGAGGAGAACGAAGGCGACAATGTGGGAAGGTACGTAATTATACAATTCACTTCTCCGTATTCATAACGAAAAGTTAACCACCGGCTATCTGACTAACGGGGTTTAATTCATATCACTGCAGTAAAGCCCCGTAAGTTGTCATGGAATGGAATTTTCATGAACTAAGTTAGCGATAAGTGGTAACTATCTGCAACAATTCCGTTAAATGAAATAAATGACAAAATTGTTCCCGAAAAATTCGTAAGATCTCAATACAGAGTTTGAAGTGTATCCAACGATTGGCTACGAAGCAAACGAAAACATTCTAACTTGACGAACAGCTGTCGTTTTTCTAACACCAATCACGGTTGCACAGGGTTAAAGCAGACATGTTAATATTAGAGTTAGACAGTATATAGGAAATTGTTATGAATCAAGTCTTGACTAAAGAGTGATAAAGCTTTAACTTTTCATTATGGTACTGCGTGAAATGATTTTTATTTTTTTTATTGGTGATTTTTTTTCTTCTTCGCAAACAGTTGCATTGGACAAATTTTTTATTTTTTTTTTGTACCTAGGCAAAAGAACTTACCTGTAATTTCTTACATTTACTTAGACGCATTTGCTCTAAATTTACCTCTCCAAAAAAAGGTTACGTTAGACTTTCATTTAGATAGGAACATTTTGTTGTGGGCACTTTTGTCTATGGAACTTTCACCCAAGGTTATTTCTTTTAGTTGCTCATCCAAATTTGATCAGAATTTAATCTGCCTTCTAACACCCAATTTATACGATGATTTTTACGACGTTGCTTTTGCGACGTCTTTTTTTAACATATAGTCGAAGGGTGTAGAGAAGCAAGAGCGGTAAACAAAAAGACACGATTTCTGTTTTTTCCATAATGCCCTTCTCTACACCGTTCGCCTATATGTAAAAAAAGACGTCGCAGAAGCAAGCAGAAGCAACGTCGTAAAAATCATCGTATAAATTGGGCGTAACTTACCTTTGATTAATTTTTCTATAGGAAAACCTAAATTTTTTGCTTTCAAAATTTAGCACGACTGGTTTCGAATTCCACGACAAGTTCACATTAGTGTAACTGAATTGACACTATCGTAGAAGGAACAATTTGTATTCGTAACCCCGAAGGAATTTACACATATGCTGCGATTGTTTCCGTCAAAGATTTCCTAGTGCCAACTATTTTGTAATTTGATTTACTATATACAAGTAATGGCCGCCATAGACAATTAGTATCTTATTTATAAAAATTTTAGACGGTTTTTATATGCTTAATCGTCTCCCAAACCACTCACAACGTTCTATGTATAAGGCCGTTCGAAAATGAACGTAGTAATATAGAACGCTTAGATTGCCCATTATTTTATAAGAAAAGTATGGTGGATACATTCATCTTTATTTGCAACTACAATTTTCATCCCTGCCCAGCTCGACCTCCACAAATTTCCCCGAACGTTTGGGAAAATGTGAAGTATGTGCCGCCCGAGAAGCTCTCTACACATGCCCCAAGTGTGAGGTGAAAACCTGCTGTCTCGACTGTGTTCGAATCCATAAAAAAGAACTCGATTGTGATGGCATTCGTGATCGCACCAAATTTATACCCCTCAAACAAATGACCAAAATGGATTTTATGAGTGATTACTATTTCCTTGAAGAATGTACTCGATATGTGGCAGATCGTAAAGTGGATCGGGTAAAGCGTTACACGCGATTTAATTGCGAGTTACCGTTGCATTTGTATCGTTTGAGGAAAGCTGCCCAGGATAGAAAATGTACTCTCAAGATACTGTTGCAAAATTTTGCACGGCACAAGGAGAATACAACGTTTTATAATTGGAAATTGAAGAGAATATTTTGGCGCATCAAATGGGTATTTGTGAATGCGGGTAGTTTGTGCTATGTGGATGAAAGATGTTCGGAAGATGAGTTGATAAGAGATTTGCTAACGAAGTATTTGGATAAAGATTGTGTGGATGAGGTGCCGGAGAAAAGAAAACTCGAATATTATCAAAGTAAAGGGGTGCAGGGTGTAAAGGTATGTATGTATGTACTATGTACAGGGTGGCTGATTGGATGTTGCTACTTTAAAAAAACTGAAACAACTTTGTTTTCAATTCATATTAGCTATTTTTTTTTCTTGTTCGTTTGATACATATTAATGGTGTGTTTTCATAAAACAAACTTGAACGAATCGTCCAAAACTACAACGGATATAAACAGGATGTCTTGGGTCAAATAAGGTAATTCTTTTAGAAATTTGTTAAAGGAACGTGTGAAGAATGAGTATCCGAAATAAATAACTCATCTAACATATAGCACTCGTCATGTTTACGTTTTAATTTTGGCCGATTCGTTCGTTCGTTGGAATTCGTTTTAAAAATAATTGAATTTATATGACCTCGAAGATCGGTGGGTTGAAGTGGGAATTGCCTCAATTCGAATGGATTGCTTTAAATGATCCAAATTTGTTGGTTTTGTTCGTAAACTTCCAGTTTCTAAAACATTTCATCCCATGAAGAGAAATGCGAGAGCTTCTCACAGTCACTAAGCTGTACTCCTTCTCGCTGTATACTCACAGATTTGTATGTTATTTTGGCAAAATTCTAAGCGAATCGGCAGGTCTGATGTTTTCAGTGTGACTGTTCTTTTTATAAGGAAATAAATTCAAACCTTTGAGCAGATAATATCCTTGTCGAAACTCTAGAGTTGACTTGTACGGCAGCAGCAAGATCAGTAATAGTTTCCTTCGTCCGAACTGGGATACCTCGATGATATGGTCTTACGATTCTCCCACCATCGGCAATATTGTTTACCCGCCTCATTATTGTCCATATGTTGGGTGGAGTACCCCCAAACGTGTGTATAAACTCTCTTTGAACGGAAATGACAGACTCCAATGCACTATCTAAATTATTGTTTCATCATCCTAGTCGTCTATTTCAGAAAAAGTTGTATTTTTCTGTAGCAAAATTCAAAAACCACCTTAATTTTAGAAAACTCAGTACATTGAAATAAATTTAAGTTTGAACTGATATGATTGTTTCGTTATTTGCCTTTTCCATTTTCTAGGTCTTACTCAAGTCTGAAGGCATTAAACGTTGCGGAAACCGCTACTATTCCATGGATGTGAATAAAACTTTGAAAGATAATTTAAAGGGCAAAACTTTGGTCGAATATCCTTTTGTATACATAAGCTATGAGGACGACCCTTGTGGTTTTGATATAATTGATAGCGGTAAGATCGAAACTGCATTTTGTATTGATTTCGTATTTATTATCAGTGAAAATTTTCCCATAGATGAAGACGTTGAAGGAGATACCAAAATGCATCAAGCCGGTTTAGAAGCTTACCGGAAGGCCTCCCTGGAAAAATTACGTAACCCAAAAAATTCCTCAGACGACGAAGAAAATGAAATAGACACAGAAACTTTGGAAAAACTACAAACTGAGAAAAGGCGCAAAGAAAGACAACTCAAACGGGAAGAATATGAGAAACGACAGGGTACTAATTTCCTATTCACCGATGAACAGTTAATGGAGGCGTTATCCTCCTCCACAGAAGATGACGATGACAATGCAGAGGTGGTGGATAATATAACAATAAGTTCTATATGATTTTGTAATTAAACTTCATGTGTTTTTTTTTTACTTTGAACAATTCTTTTATAATTTCTTCTTTTTTATTATTTCACCTAAATATTGTTATTATTTGTTCTTGCGTTTATGTATTTATATAAAAAAAGGAAAATCCCAAGGAATTTCAAAGAAAACCGTCACAATAAAAGTTAACACATAACGAAACAAGACACATTTATATTTATGTAAAAAAGGAAGTGGTAGGGTAGGGATGGTTCGGTAATAGTTAGGAAAAAATTATGTGTTTATCATCTTTTACATTTTTCAATTCTTTTTGTTATACTAGATTTAGTTGACGTGGCGTTCTCAGGTTTCTTATTACAAAACCCAAAAATACAAAATAAAGACTACAATAACTATACCCGCAGCAGCGGCTTTAACATACATCGATTTACGATTTAAATATGTAGCGTCTTTTTTGTATTTCTGGGACATCAAGGAGAGATTTTGGGTCTTTGTATCAAGTTCTGCAAGTAGAAGGGAAATATTTGAAGAGGATTGAAGTAGAAATTTGTTAGGTGCTACAAACCTGATAAAACAGTACCGCGTTGAAGGACATCATCGATGTTTTGCACCTAAATTGTAAAGAGGGAGGTGAGCAAAGTAAATAAATTTAGATGCACACATGTAATAAAAGGGAAAACTTTTAGGTAGACGGCTTCCTCATCTTAGATTTGCTATATAACAAATTTCTAACGAACCAACAACTGCCAGCCCTAAAAGTAGTCTTTAACATAATTACATGTAAGCCAAATTCTTCTATAATAAATTTCCTGTATGGCCAAATTTTCATGAGTATGTGCTCCTTTTTAATCCTCGCACAAAAGTAATCTTTAACAGAAATGTGTATAAATGCTATACATTCTCTATAATAAATTTCCTCTAAGATAAACTTTTTCATAAGTATTTGATTTTCTTTAATAAAATGTTGCACAGGCACCCTTCCCATACAGCGTAGGTTGTCCAAGGGTTTTGTATTTTATAAGAAAAGTTGACAAGTCTGTGTTTTCTGGAGCCTCAATCTTTTTTTTACAACAATTGCAATATTTGTTATTGCAATTCTTTCTGCAATAAAAGATTTCCGCTGGGAAACAAAACATATGTGCAAACAAATCAGCTGTTTCAAGTGATATTGCCAAAGTTCAAGTCGGATGATTTGCAGAACATGCATTGTATATCGTCAGAGTGGTTTAAAAACCTCAAGTGTGCCTTCGAAACATTGTGATATCAGAAGAGGTGTGAATGCCTCAAATGAAAAAAATTGCTTTGGCCATCTTTCCAATTAGACACTTTTATTAGGACAATTATCCCTATAAAAAAACATGCAACTCCAATAGAAAAAGTTGCCAAAAGTCTGGACTAAGCTGTCTTGCGAATCTCGCTTTCCTTGTCATTAACCACAATTGCTTTAGCTAATCCTTTCCGGAAAGTTATTATACTCAACTCACCATAATCCTTTGAACATCCTGTAGCTGCGTATTAATTGTATTTATATTGCGTCTACGATCGGTCAACTGCTTTTTGGCCTTTTGTATGTAAACATCGAATTCGATAAAAGCATAAGGTCTCGTCACTGAGTTCACTTTACGTCCATAAGTGGCATGGAACTCTTGAGCCAAATCCTCCAGATAATTAAAGGCCAATCGTTTGGAATACATTTTATCAACCATCAACAGATAACAAACATCGTTCTCTATTAAATAACTAAAAGAAATTCCAATTAGGCCCAAAGGTCAGCCAACCAATTGATATTTATAATGACGTGTTTTAACACTTACTGGAACAAGTATGGGCCGGTCTCTATGCTACAGCGGGTCGGAGAGTGTGAACCTAATTTGCGGAATAACATTTTAGCTTGATTCTGGTACTCCATAATGCTGCGACCGGTCTGCAATGTAATTCCTTAGCAATAGTTAACATTCCTTTAAGGTGACGAAGTGTCCACCTACCTGTTCATCATCTTGCATGGTGCCCACCAATGGCAAACCATCTATAACTCGAGCTATCATTGTCAGCAAAGCCATGATTGTTGTTTATGTGTATAGCAGTAACTCCACTCCAACACGTACCCTTCGCTGTCTTCCAATTAACTGGCAATTGTGTCAAGACTGCTTACAGCAGTTGTCGCGGGGAAAACTATTTTGCAACACTGTGGTACTGGGGAATTATGAAATTATTGGTAAAAAACACGAAAATCTTGTGAAAACTGCACAAATATCTGGGTGACCGGACTGGGGCAACACGTCAACAAAAAGTCAAAATCGTCAAAATTTCCACTGGCAGTGTAACAACGACCTCACAGGGTGACTCATTATAGGATTACAATCACCCTCTCCCAAGCAGCAAAAACAGCTGTTTTCTAATTACGAACAATTGAAAGAAACAAAATTAGAATTAATTCTCGTGTTATCCTTTCACATTTACATTCTCATTTAGTTTCTTTCGCAAGTTGTCAGCAAAATGTTGTGCTAATTGCATGGCATACGGTCAATTGAAGTATTTTTTAATCGAACGAAACGCCACAGAAAAACGAACGATTTGGGCGAGAGTGTTGGAATAATGTGAATTTCTTAAATTTATTGCTATAAAATTAAGAAAATCCCTCTTAGAAACATTAACTTGTAAGTTTAGTAATTGTGCTGGATTGAAAAATCGCGATTGGAGTGAAAGTTATGAAGCGAAAGCAAAAGAATGGAAGTGGGTGTGATGATACAGGGAATAGTAACAACGAAAAACAGTGTTGTATATTATGGCAGTAGATTGGTAAAATGTACGTAACGGTTATTGTATACTTGGTGTACGGTTTTAAATATGTATAGGGATGTACCAATAATCTGAAATTAAACAAAAAAAAAAGCATATTTGACAGCTGAAGTGATCAAAAACGTTGCGCTGCGTTTTATAAACTACCCATTAAATAACGTAACTCAACGCAGGTAGTCACCGAACAGCTGTAACGTTTTATAAACTACCAAAACGACAAGAGTAGCGCGAAGTGACTGATTCACGACTTATAGAATACCACCCTTAGTGTGGATAGTGTTAAACCTTAAAAAAGGCCGAAGAATTGTCCATTATCGGAGCCTTGGGAAAAATTAATTATAGTAATGCATTTTTTTAAGACTACGTTTCGGGTTTTTACTATGGGTGGTAAAACCAAATATATTGTTATATGCACACTTACAGATTTTAGAAGGATCTTTCTAGTGACATCTATTTCAACAGGATCCTTTAATAAATAATCGAGTTGTGCGATTAAACATGCAAGCTTTGAATGTCTATATTTCAAAAAATATGTACTTGCAGCCAAATTGTTTTTGGTTTAATCAGCATTTTATACCCTATCAGGCAACAAACGAAAAATATGCGAATTCTGACTAAAGTAACTTTTTTACTTTTAAATTAGTTTTTTTTTAAACCGCTCATCAGATCTACATCTTTACTTTGCCTTATATATACAACCCTGTTTTTCCAACTGGATACATTTTGACATTTCGCCTTTGCACATATTTCCTCTGTCTTCATTCTGCTTCATTCACACTCCTCAAGCTCGTTTAGTACGTTCGTTTGTCAAAAGAGAGTAAAAGTTTATTTTTCACCTTTAAAAATTACCAAGAAAATTCGGAAAAATTTAAGAAATTTCACTAGCAAACTGTAAAAAATGTGCAAATTTGACGAGTTACTAAAAAGAACGTGAATGCAAAGTGGTTATAAACGAGAAAAAACGTTAACAAGCCCCAAAGGTAATGAGCTGAAGAAAAGAAAATTTTCCCTACCAAAAACTGCACTTGTAACAAGGTGCCAACGTATACATATGTGCGTGTAGTGGCAGAACAAGAAACAAAAAAAAAACGTAAATGTTGAAAGAGTGAGGGGAGAGAAAAAAGTCCACGTAAACTTTTGCAGAATATTAAAGAGGAAAAAACAGTCCACGAAAGAAGAAAATAATAATTATTTAATATTTTTTGGTGTGTTTTTTTTTAACAAAAACATTTGCGACTGCAATTGAATGAAAGGCTGTTGTGTTTGGACAGCTTTGTGCTGTTGTATTTGCTAAATCGGGAATTATGTTATTGTAAATATTGTAGGGTATTTTGCATTATCATTATTGGGTATTGTTTTTGTTACACTTTCTTGTTTGTTGTGATGTGTGTGTTCGTCGTCTTTTGTCGTGCGTCAATTCCCCCTCCGCCTTCATCAATACCTTGTTTGGGCCTATGTGTGATAATAATTGTGTCAGTGATGATAAATGTGATTGCATTACTTGTACTTGAATGTTATCGAACTGGTAGGGGGCCACAATTTTTAGGTCTCCGGAGCTGCTCGATGCAGTACTATTTTTCGATAGCGCACCCCAAAATAAGACAACAATGTCAATGCAAATCAGTTGGGCATAAAACTATTTTAGCAGCAAAATCCGCTGAGTTGAAAAATAAGTTTTTTTTTTGCGCTAGGTCCAACTTCTAGGCCTTTAAAGCTTGAGTATATAATCGGTCATATCTCAGGTATTTATCATCGGATCTGCATATGTATCATTACAAAGCCCTTGTGAAACTCTATAACTCTATATAAATATATTTCTTTTTATTAACGCATTGAGGGCTCATTTAAAAAAATGTTTTTAACCTCACTTTTTTTTGTTTAATCAACTTGTTCTTGTCTTTTGGTGCTGTTGTCTTTTATTTCTGTTGTCCTTTGTTGTAGTTTTTACACACCAAAATAAAAAAAGATATTTCTGAAAACTCGCACAATTTTTCTGATTTTGTCATCATCGACTTCAGAGGGAATTTGACCCCCTTGGAATATAAATTTAACGATTTGTGAAATTTATTTCATCAGGATCGGATAATAAATGGCAGAGTTATGCGCGATTATACATTCAAGCTTTGAAGACCTATATTTCGGAAAATATGGACTTCCGCAAACTTTTTTCTTTTCTTTAAGTCCGCATTTAATGCTCTACCAGGCAAAAAAAAAAGGGAAAAAATCCAATTTTGGTGCTAAAAGAAATTTGCTCCGGAAATTCTATATATCGAATTTCCAAGTTAGGGGCATGGACTCAAAAGAAAATCTTATGTTCAATTTGCGATCCAATGGGTATTTCAGTATACAGAAAACTGAATCGGAGTGAGAATTTCTAAAACTTCGTTTATACGAATTTCTTGAAGAACGCTTCAAAATGGGCCGATATAATTATTTACATTTCTTGCATAACTAAGCGAGTTATCGAAAAATTCAATTTGAAAACCATTGGTAAATTTGTATGGCTTGTTTTCTTTTACAGAAAATCTGAAAATAACTCGGAAAGTTATATACAGATTTTCGATAACTTGCAGTTATCGAGATATTAAAAGTCGAATTTGAATAGAATAGAAACATAAACAATTTGAATTTCTCCCTTTTCTAGTTATTGGAGTATCTGTTGTTTAAGTTTGAAAAATGCGATAACATTTTAGACTTTCTTTTCAGTTTAAAATAATTGCGTAATAAAGGTTTATGCGTGTCCGATGTTTGACTAGGTCTAACGCCGGCTTCACTGCTTCAGTTTATTATTGGTTATGTAATGGATTAGAGTTGCGTAGTACATCTACGTTGCCCAGACATTAACCTTACGAGCATAATTTACATGTTCGACATGAAATTTATATTCGTGATTGTTACATGCCGGTATCTTAAATGAACGAGTTCGAGAACACGTCAACGAGTTCGACGCACCACAAAAATAGATTGATGATTTCCTTTTAACTTCGTGTTTTATAGGTGTAGACGTTCTAAAAAGGGTCACAATGAGTTCGTAAGGAAAATACCTATCGTTCTTCCTAGATGGACGCATTTTTTGCACCTGCATAAGTTCGACCGACAATGTTTTTGTTAATTCTTGGAGTATTTTCGTCGTTCTCTATTGTTTTATTTTCCTATCCCCGTCTTTTCCTGTTATTCCCCACCTTCTGATTGGGGATTGCCTAGGGAACCCACGATCTCACGCCCGAGTAAGAATTAGAATGCTTTCCCTTTATTTCCAGTGCAGTGAATTTCTTATACAATAGTACAAAATAATCCCTACGAATCAGCAGCTAACTTCTATATAATAAAATTACCAATTATCCGAATGAAAGCAAATCTGCACCTCATTTTCAATTAACAAATGAGGTTCAGGCAGCACAAATTAGCGAGAATTGGAATGTTTTCACTTACTAGTTACAAATGTGGCCGTCGGTGGTGCAATGGGTAGTGTGTGCGCCTCTTGTACTTGAGATCCCGGGTTCGATCCCTGCTCTGACCACCTTAAAAAAAAAAATTCTTTCGGCGGCGGTCACCTCGCATAGTGACGGCGACACTATCGAGCATTTAGCCATGAAAAAAGCTTCTCAAAATACCGTTCGGAATCGGTGTAAAAACTGTAGGTCCCAATCAGTGAGTGAAAAAATTAGAAAGCGCACAGCTCACTATTTGTGAGAAGCTCTCCCCAATCCCTTCATGGGATGTAATGGGAAACGGTTTTTAGTTACACCTAATATGTACCACATTCCTCCGTTTATCATTCCTAATACGTATTAAGCACACACATCTACTAGGCAGGCAAGGGGTGCATTCAACTTTTGGGCTAATTTAGGAATCCGGTTTTGGGACTGCAAAAAAAACCAATATGTACTAGTTATTACATTTTCTTTTATGCATGTATGTTGCTTAGTTAAAAATTCCATGCACATTTCAACAAACTCTTTTGATTCATTTATAAATATTTTGTTTTAATGTTACGAAAAAGGTGCTAAATTATAGCTCTTTGATTTTGAGAAAACATGTCTTGGGTTCATCATAAACTACCAACATCACAGCCTACATCAACATCATCTGCATCATCATCGTCGTCAGTAACAGCAGCTCCTCCTCCATCACAAAAGTCTTTAATGCATCATCCACCCAATTCCTCTGTAGTTCAACAGCGAACATCAACACCAGCAGCAGCGATATCTAGGCAACAGATCTCCACTGCGGCAAATTCTCCACTTTTGATGACATCGCCTTATCCATCTAACAAAACGAATCTAGCAACGAATACGACAATGCATGCAAACAATAATCCCTATCAACAACAGCAGCGTCAGCAGCAAGTGCCGCTGCAGCAGCAACATCATCGCCAGCACTTAACACCAATATCGCCGCCTCTCCATAACAACAACAACAGCAACAACAATTCCATTAATGTTCAAAGTGTCTTTAGTAATCAACAGGTAATTTGCTAAAATCCCGGGGAATTGCTCTCATTTCATAGCGTTTTACGGGGGATTTTCCTGCTCTGTTTTATTGTTTTCTTTGGCATTTTTATTTTTACCATTTCTCTTATCATTTTAAAATTTATTATTGGTTTAGATTTTGCTTGCATTATTATTTCTATTGTTTTATTTTTGGCATTTTATTAATATATAAAAATTCTAAATTCTTTATAAAAATTCTTATTTTTTTAACAGCAAAATGGAAATCATTTTTACAAAAACAATTGTTTGTTATCTTATAATCTACTATACAACTTGCTTAAAGGAAATCATATCCTACGGCGATCTTTAATATTCTTAAATTTTAAAACGAAGTAGTCCGTGTATATATGATTGTATATATGATAATACCTTAGCAGATCTAATAAGATTCGAAAAATGGTTATATCTAATAGTATCAAATGAGGTCAGAAATTATCTATAACTATCTAATTAAGTACAATTAGATTGAATCTCAAATTTGTGCCAGCAAGATAGAACTGGTTCTAGCGTGAGATGTAATTGGGTCTAACGTGAGATATATTTGGGTCTTAACTTATACCTCGCCGGATCTAATTCTATCTCACTTAAGATCCAATTATATCTGGTCGGGACAAATTTTAATTCAAATTAGTTATAGATCAGTTATGATCAAATTTCGCCCTGCTAGATGAACTATTTTTCGAATCTAATGAGATCTAATTAGGACTGCCATGGTCACTGTTTCGGATCTGACGATATACAATTGGGTATACTAAAATCATATCTATACATTTTTACACGGGAATTCCAATGATTGTATTAAAATTCCACAGACTATATTTCACTTCTGAATCTAAGTTTAATTAAGAAAATATGCTTCGCCGTTTGAGCGGACGCACACTTTTCTTCACTTCATTTTTGTTAGCAGTCCGATATCGGCTATTTAATTTGCTATTCAATCAATAGATTATTAAATTCATCATTGTTTTTAACTCGTCCTCCTCGACAGAATCCCTGGCAAGCGAATCCGGTACACAATTATTTGCCTTCATCTAAGATGATGCCACAAACGCAGCCAGCATTGTCGGCTGGTGCGGCAAGCAATACTTGGGAACATCAGCAACAACGGAATTATGAAAATGATAACAATAACAATATGTATCAACAAAACAATGCAGCAATGCAACAGCAACAGCAACAATGGCCACAACAACTGCAGCAGCAGCCGCAACAGCCACCTCAACAACAGACTGCTTCAACAACAGCGAACTATGATAATTTCTACAATCAGCAGGCGACATCAAACAACATGTACCTACAGCAACAACAACAAACACAGCAGCAACAAACTTCTGCAACATACTTCCAACAGCAACAGCCTGTTCCTACGCCATCGTCTGGTGTAACTCCTGGTCCTACACCGGCACAGGCACAGGCAGCAACAATGCCGCAACCAAATGCTGTCAGTTTCTTTGACAATACAAATAACAACAACCAATCGACGGGAGATGGTTGGGGTGACTGGGATTGGAATGATAATTCCACAACAGAAACGTCAGCTAGAGGCGATGATGTTTCACAACATCATCCACAACAGCAAACGTCTGTACCGGCGGTGCCACTATCACAACCAGCAGCACCACCTCAACCACCACAGCATCTACCTCAACCTGTCCAGAATGAACATGGGCAACAGCAGCAGCATCAGGCTTACAATAACAACATTATTGCTGATAGTTTCAATCAACAGAACAGTAATACCTGGAATTGGGGTACTTCCGCTCTGAATGAGCAAAATGTTGCTGCAGCAAATGTTGACAAGCAGAACGCTCATTTAAAAGTAGATCAACAACATGAGAGCTGGGATTGGGGCTTTAAAGAAGGCGAACTTAAACCCCCACAGCAGCCAATAGTTGGTGCTAATGAACACTCTAACGATAATTGGAATTTGCAACCCTCAGAAAACCAGCAACAACTCGCTGTTACTGCTCAATTTGTGGAAACACAAAATGTTGCACCTGTGTCCAATGAAATTTCTCCGGAAGCTCAAACTTCTTTAGCAGGTACTACAAATACAAATCATATTACTTCTCCTCCGCCACCACCACCCACTGAGTTTTCTTCAATTTCTCTGGCGGAAAATCATAATTACAACACCAATGCTTTTGTGGCTCCAACAGAACCGCTACTACCGCCACCACTAACAGCATCATCAGGAACGGCATTATCAAACATTCCAAATACAGTATTTGTGTCGCAAGCTAAACCTGTTACCTTACCTTCACGTCAATATGCTTCGCCTCCTACAGGCAATACACCCGTAACGGAGAATCCACCTGTGACCGCTCTGATGCCACCTCAGGCTTTTCAAAATGTCGATGACGTTGCGGGCATGCCTCCAAGTGTGGTTTCACCACCGTTACCAGCAACAGTTGCAACAGTTTTGTCACCAATTACATCTGTACCAATATCAGCGGTTAATGCCGTTCCACCCCCTGCAGCATTGCCTAATTCAGCAGCGGGGAATCCTTTCAAACGCTCTGGCGTGGCTCAACATCATCGAGCCACTGGTTTGTTGGCTACTGTTCCCGCAACACCAGCTGTTTTCAATATGCCTCCACCACCACCGGCAGATTTTGCAAATCCCTCTTCTGTAGCTTTAATAGAACCGGAAAATAATGAATTGCCCTCGCAAGAGAATCAAGAAATACTAATGCCACCAGCTGATGTACTTCAACCACAACAGCAGTCGTCTAATATATCTCTACCGAATTCAGTTGCTGCTTTGCCTCCTCCAAATGATGAACGTAATCAATATTTACAGACTAGTCATTTGTCGGAGAATTCCGAAGATCAACAGCCGGAAGCTGATGGCTTACTGCCACCTCCTGGCTTATCACGTTTAGTTTTGGGTGAACCAGAGTTAGAGGCGTCCCAACAACGCATGGTTATGGGTACTGACGCTCCCGTTGTCGACAATACAGCAAATGTGACTGATGTTATGCATTTAGAGGAGCGACATGCCGATGGTGAGGACACAGCGTCGGAGAATGCAGTGCCTGTCGTTAATACGACTGGACAGGGAGGTATGTAAAATGTTGCTATAGTAGGACAGGTAGTTAGTTAGAAATTATGCAATTGTTTAAGTCTAAGAGAATGGGTGGAACTATAGAACAGTAGCTCTGCAACTGTTTACGGCTCGCTATTTCAAATATTTTGAATAATAAAAAATGATAAATATTTTGAATAATAAATTTGGATTAATTGTTTATCAAATGGACGGACTCAATGTACTGTTGTTGGGGGAATATATATGTATATAATTAAATGCAAGTTGTGTAGAGCGGGTATAACCATGTTCTCGTGAACAAGATTCGAGTACGCTAATCATTGCACCACCAAAGTCACGCATGAATAAACTTTATACATTATTTTGCATGTAGTCTACTTGTAATTTATCAATGCGTTCATTAGTAATTTAACTTTTTTCAGTTCCTCCACCTATTTCGGCCCCTCTTACATCAGACCGTAATCTTTATATGTTTCATGGCGAAGGTAATGCAAACAATCAACAACGTGTTGTCACTGGGGTAGAACTACGAGAGCAACGTGAAATCGAAATGGATGGTGAAAATCTCGAGGATCAACAACAAGAGCAGCACCAGCAACAGCTGCAGCAGCAAACTCTATCACCAGAAGCTCGTAATGAACCTCCCGTGGAGGGAGCTGATGAAACCGTTGACCAACAAATGCCCACTCAAAGTCAAGCATTGGAGGTAAACGAAACACATCACCAAACCCTCAAACCGAAGGAAAGTGATCCCGTTTCTTCGCTTAATGATGATGACAGTGATGAGCGTCTCCTGAACGATCGTGCAATGCATCAAAGCACAGGTGGTTCCTCCAAGTCTCGGTCGAAATATGACGACGAGCGCCAAACATCAGCTCGACGTCGCGATAAACGCTCCGCCAATCGATATGGCAGTGACGAATATAATAATTCCGAAGATGGTGAATACTCAAGTGATCGTGATGAGCGTGAACGTCGCGAACGCAATGACCGCCGTCGCAATTATCGTGAAGGTAGTGTACGCAGTGATCGTGGTGGTGCAGCCGAGGACGATGAGAAACGCAAACGTCGTGAGCGTCGAGATAAACGTGATAAATATTACTACGATGGCGAAGAGCGTTCCCGTGGCGATCGCTCGAAACTCGAATTAAAACGGTCGCAACACCAGCGTGGTTATGAAAATGACTCCCGTTATGAAACGGAAGAATCAACACGATTTGATTCACGTAAAGACTACCCTAGACGCAGTATGCGACACCCCGAAGCGGAACGTACACGTCGTAATGATAAAGTTGTTGATTATGACGATTACAACCGTAAGACTGGTTACCGTACCTCTAAACGTTCAGGGGAAAATTATGAATCTGAGCGCAGAAGACGTGGTGGCGAAGATTACGACAAGGATCTGGAGAGACGTAGACGTAGCGATAAACATCGTGATCCTCGTTATAGAGAAGATCCTCGGGAGTATGAAGAATACCGTAAGCACAGTTCGCGCAATGCCCGTGATAGTGATTTGGAAAAGGAGGGAGGAGTAGGGCAACCACGCTCGGGACGCCCGCATCACGATCCACGCCAAGCTGGTGCTATGTATGGTTACGCTTCAGGAGGATATTACGACCCATATACTGCTTATTACTACAACCAAATGGCAAGAACTAATCCGCAGGCTTATGCCGAATGGTATAAGAAATACTATGGCCAACATGCTGCAGCAGCAGCGGCAGCTGGAATACCCCAAGCTTCTATGCCTGGTATGCCAAACACAGCTGAGACGTCTTTGTCGGCAGCCACAAACGATGGACGAGAATCGGTGCACTCAGGTCGCAGTTCAGCACATAATGATATAAAGGATAGGTAAGTTGCAAATATTTCGATTATATTTCCAGAACAGTGATTTTTTGGAGTTTTTGAGTTGACAACTATATTTTTTTTTGTAACTCAACTCTTTTTAAGTTTTATAAGTTTTTCTTTTAACAGTTTTTTTTAAATTCTTTTGTGATTCTTCTTATGTAGTTCGTTTTATAGTTATTTACTTGTTCTGCTAATTTCCCCGTTTATTTCTTTAACTGTTTCGCTTTACCCAGTTGTGTTATTCTTGTTTTCTAAAACTATCCCTATTTAATCCTAAACTTATGTAGATTTGTGTCATCCATTAATAAGCGAATTGGAAACTTAAAAAGGAAAAATTAATAGGGGTTGTGTCGTACAATTCTTTTGAGTCCTTCCTAAATTTACCACAACTAACTCGTAAAGTAGTGAACCGTAGTTATCAACTGCCTGAATTGGCTCTTAAGTTTCAGATGTTATGCACAGAACATTGTTTTTAAGATATAAATTTTGAACCAAAATGTTGTCAATTAACATAGAAAACTGTTCGAAAATACTCGTTGCACACACAAAGTGCCTTGATATGTAGTTTTTTTTTTTTTTGCAATTTGTATGATACTTGAATAAAAAAAATCAAAGATGTACATAAGGCAACTTCCTATACGGAAATGATTTGAAAGGCATTTATATTTCAATATGTAACAGTTACTTTGATTTACTCAGCTTTCGATTTATTGCAATTTAACTATAAACACATATGTAAGTTTTGCTTTTTTAAAATCATTGTTTAAAGTTTCCAATTTGTTTCTACAAATTCTAATGTTTCTATTACTCATACCAACACAATTCTTTCATTAATCTTCAATTAAACTTTAGTACAACTTAATACAATAATTAACAATGTTAACAAAATTCCAAACAATTCAATCATTTAACAAACTTTCTCACCTTATCCATGACCCGATATAAAACAAAACAAATTCCCACTACAACCCCCCCACCCTTAAAGCAACAACAACGATCAACTTTTCAACACTCCCATATTAAAATGACAGCAAATGAACCCAAATAAACGTGTCTAACTCTTAACTTACAATTCAATATTGATCTTCTCTCGCAATAGTAGTGACTAATTTAGAGTATTTTCTAAAATTTGGATGAAAATCCTAGATTTCGTAGGAGATTCCTTGCAATTTTTATTTAACATATTTATGTCGAAATTAGAAAAAAAAGTAAATCATATAATAACAATTTTGCCACCGTATTCATATATTTGCCTGTCTGTTTGAGTGTTCTATATTTCCTACTACTACTCCTATTCGAACCAGGTATACACATGCCTATATAACACAAGCCAATGAATATCATCGTCATTATCATCATCATCATCATCAGCAACATCAGCTGCAACTGCAACAGCATCAGCAACATCACCAACAACAAATGGCATACAATCAATCTCTTAATTCGACCATATTGGATGAGGATTCATTGAATCAAAGTACTAGTTTATATGGTGGCATTGGTGGTCTATCTTCGGCTCATTCAAATTCAAATCTCTCACAGATACATGGTGGCTACTATATACAGCCATCAGGTCTGGGAACAGCAGCTCATACATCAGCAGCGGCCATGTATTATGCACGTTCTGATTATGCGGAATCAAGGTGCTTTTAAACACTTCTCTATATACATACATATATATTTCTTAACCTTTACTCTATATATGTGGTATTATTGCTAGAATTCGAAAAACATTTAAATTTCATTTCGAAACTATACGACTATCAATTGGTATTATTACATTCAGTGGGTAAAAGCGAAAGTCGTACATTGAGAAATTTAGTGTAAATCTAATCTAGTCAATCGGCGAAAGATACATAAAAGTAAGTTCGAGGTTTTTCCAGCTTACTGTACTATAAACTGTTACTAAAACGAAAATCAAATTTGAAATATTCACTCTGAAATAATTATAAGGGTTAAAGTGAAATTGGGCTCCAAAACCAAACTCTTCGTACATTGTATGTATTTTTTATCAAAAATAATGATAATCAGAACCCGTTTGCAGTATCGAATTGTCAACTCAAATACGTTGAAAATATCCTCCACAAGTCATCGGTAAAAACAGGGATCTATTCGTCCCCTTCCTGCACGTTGATTCGCCTCAACTCAGATTCGAAGTAAATGTGATGTGATGCTAACCTCTCATAATATCACAAAGATAATTATAAAGATACTCAATTGGTGTTAAGTCCGGATTCTGGGGATGGATTCGTGGTGATTATCTCGGTAAAAATGATAATCGTAGCCCAGTACCAGCATTTCCAGAATATAGACAACTTGCCCACAAAATGTGCAAAAATATACTACACCTGTGCGCCGGTGCGTTCTGCGAATCGGTCCAACTGCTATGAATATTATTTGCCGGTGATCTTATTACCCTTTTCAAGATAATCGATGCGAATGACATCGCATGCATCCCAAAAAACGATCGCCATGACTTTGTTGGCCGTTAGACCTACCTTGATCTTTATTGGTACACGTTCACCCAGAGAAGCCCACTGCTTTGGCTGTTCCTTGGTCTCTGGTGTGCTGTGAAGGATCCATGATTCGTCCACGTTTACGAAACGGCTCATAAACTCCTTAGGATTGCGGTTGAAAATCGCCAAGCACTCATATGAAGTGCTCACACGGTTGCGCTTGTGGTCGAGTGTGAGTAATCGCGGCACCCGTTCTGCGGATAACGTTCTCATGTCCTTATAGCCTCAGCCACCTCACGAAATGTCATTCTCCGATCGTGCACTACTATTCCAAGAGTTTTATCGACGATTTCTGGTCGTATGACCGCGTTTCGTGGAGCTATATAGTATTTATCAAGCCTTAACTTGGTTTCGGTGATGGTTTTGTTACGGAAAAATAATGCTTGCTCACACGAAGTTCACTTTTTACCATTTTCGTCGACATATTTCTGATTGTTCGTGGGATACCTTTCTTTGCAGTGGAGTCTTTCGCGAAAGTTGCAAGCCGTGGATCATTCAGGAATGATGTCCTTGTTGTTCGAGCAACATAACGCTCCCCCGATTCAGTGGCTATCCCTTCACATGCATTTTCGGTGCCATGGCGACTCCGCCGGTCGCCCTAGAAATGTTATTGAATTGTTCAAGAGATGCTGTTCAATATTCTGGCAATATCCCCAATGGATCTGTCCTCCCCTGTTAGCTCAACTGCAATTCCCACACATTCCATACAAGTTTGCATCCATTCCGTCTTCCAATTTTATCCATCGGAATCAAACGAATCGTCAAACGAATCGTTTAAATGAGGCGCAATAAAATATTTTGGAAATATCCCTAATGGATCTTCATTTTTCAATTGCAATTCGAACATATTCGGTACCCCCTTCGTTTTCCCATTTCAACAATGTTACCCATGCGAAACAGCTAATTCAAATTAATATTCCGGCATAATACTCCAAAGTCGTCCAAGCAAAATTTAATTTCTACTTGATATAATCTACATATGTATGGGTTGAACCACCAGCCTTGCTTCTCCATTTTGAATTCACACAAATCCTCCAATTTTTAGCTTGCTTGTAGCTTATCGCAAATATAGTATACTTGTGTCCAAACACATTGTGTTTGCTATTCAAAATTCCATGTTGGAGACACAATGATTAATGTGTTATCAACATATTTGATGGTGACCCAAATTTAGCTTTGTTTGTTGAAAACTGCTGAAAACAAAAACGTGAGAGACAACAAGCAGCCGATCTTCAATTCGGGAAAACAATGCTTCACCCCAACGATGGCCTGTTACCCAGGATAACAACATATAACCCACGTAATACAAACCCTGGTTTAATCTATAACTCACATTGTGATCAGGATCAGGACAGTTATGTTTTTGAAATTGAATTATATTTTCAAATCATATTTTGAATGATAACAATGTAAACTGTTTTTTGTTTGGATTTACAGTTTTTGTGTACATACGAGTATCATTTAAAAATCAGCAGTTATTTTAGGTTAACAAAAGTTACTTGATGTACGACTTGAACATTTATCCACTGTTTATATTTATATAAAATTGTCACGGCTTTAACTTTCTGTCATTGAGTAATAATAATGGTTTCGTCCTAAATGTCTATATAATGTATTTAGCAGCAATTTGTTCTTTGTTAAAAGTTAGAAAATCTTCCTATCTTCAACAAGATTTTATTGCTCAATAATTTCTAATTATATCTCATTTATAACCCTATCTTCTTCTTTGTGCGAATGTGTGTATTTTCTCATTACTTCTCTATAAAAGAAATATGCATGCTTTTCTCTACAGATATGACCTTAAAGAACAATTTGTTTTACCTTATTAAGAGTTGTTTTCAAGTGGAGAGGGTGGGTGCTTTAAAGAAACTACTTGAAACGTTTGAATTTTGTTCTTTATCTATAATAACCATAGAGTAATGTCATATAGAGCTGCCATTCTTCTCATCTGACACTTAATTTGACCTCCACCTGGTGGAATTACAAAAACTGTTGACTTAAATTTTTCATGTCGTTTTGATGAAAAACTATGTCGGACTTTTTGGTTGGTTTGAGCCATTGTCTCTATCTGGTATTATTAAAGCAATTCTTTCCAACATGCAACGGCCACTAAAATTACTATGATAAAAAAATGATAAATCGCTACTCTATACGTCATTACTCTATGATAATAACTAACGTGACATACAATTGTCAAGGTAAATTAAGTAAAATGTAATATTATATGGGAAATCATTTTGAAGTCTAGAATAACACGAAAAATTATATTGAATAAGGTACAATTCTAACTACTGGACAATATTTTATAATTTTGTTATAGGCAATTATTTTCATTAAGCGTCTGACTACATTCTAACATTGTACAAACAGGACAACCATTTTAAAACCCAGGCTGCATCATTATCGTAAACACTTATGAACCAAATAAATATGGTAACAGGGTATTAAGATCGACATGTCTGGGTTATTTGTCTTGTTTCAAAGTGCCCTTATTCTGGCTACGAGAGATTTCTAGAACCTTCTCTGTTTAAATTATTTTTTTATATATATTATCATCAGTTCAAGTTATCCTTCAGTTAAATCTAACTGAAGGTTTTAGCAGTCAGTTTGTATTAAATTTAAAAATTATAAGTGTTAGTTAGCTCTAACCAGACATTGTTCGATCTCTGGACTTTTTTCTCCAGCTACCAACACTAAGCTTTCGCGGGGATTTGTCAACAAGACAGTTGCAACGGAGTCTAGGTCGTCCTATTTTTCGCCTTCTTTCGAGTATGTCTTCGATTACCTTTCGCACTGGTTCACCCTTACCCAATCTACTAACATACCACCATATTTTATTTATTCGTTTAAATACGGCATCGATCCTTGTATAGTATAGGTGCGTATGTTTTCCATAGAGTTCCCATAGCGATAGCACACCGCGAATATGTTCGGGCCTCAGTGATCCAGCAGTTATACAGTTGGGTTTGGAGACACATCGTCTGCGAGCTGTTTTCCACATCCAGTCCTCCTCCACTAAGCAATGGCTGATATCCAGAGGCCTAAGCCTGTCCAACTACTTACTATTTCTCACCAACTTCGATCTATACCATGTAGAATTGGTCGCCTTTATCGCTGCCTGGCTATGCTCACAGATGGTTATCCGTCTGCTAGTATCGATACCACATCCCATGATGGCCTCCGCGGCCTTCTGAATGGCCAGTACATCAGCCTGAAGGATACCGTCTTCGCTACGTAGCCTAAAGGAAAGACTTAGCTGTACGTCCTCGCTGTATATACCAGCCCCAGTGCCCTGTTTCATAGTCGATCCGTCTGTAAATATAGAAATGGAGTCCCCATAGGGGACCCCGCCGTCCCTCCATCCGATCTTTCCGGAATAGTGACACTTTATGGAGATCCACATGTTTAGTCAAAAAATCAGTAAAAGACGGCAAACGTCAAATGTCGCCTCCACACAAAAACTGGAGAATATACGAATGACCAAACGCAGACTGATGCCAATCGCCAGCTTCCCTCAATCTGATAGCCCCTCGGGCCGTTTTCGGTGTGCTCTTTCTAGCCCCAGTGATCCCCATAGCAGCCATCCTCTGAACCTTGCCGAGCATCTTCAGTAGATTACTCTTGTCAAGGCACTTCCACCAAACCAGACATCGGTAAATAATTATCGGCCGCACTACGCAGTATACAACCACTTTTCCCCTTTCGGGCTGAGTCCCCAGCGCTTATCTATATAGTTCCGGCACGCAAATAGGGAGTTGCCACCCCCACTTCAGCCTTTCTTCAATATTCCTTGACCAATTCAGCTTGTGATCGTGAACAAAACCTAGGTACTTGGCCTCCATTGAAAGCTTCAGTTCCACGCCGTCCAGACAATTTTCGTACCAACTTCATCGAAGGACTTGAGTGCGCCATTCATCACCAGGAGCCATTGGAGTGGGCACAGAACTACACCGTGTGGTGGAGTAGTAGCTATCCTCCTTATGCAACTTCCACCAAGTTCGGAGTTGGCAACGCGAGTATCGGTCGTGATACAGTAATGCTCTCCTTATCGCGCGTGACGTCATATTATTAAAGGCCTTTTCTATATCCAGGAAGGCTGCTAAAGTGAAGCCACTTGATCCCAGATTGCGCTCCGTAAAGCCCACAACCTCATGGAGAGTGCTCTCAACCGATATCCCCACGGTGAAGGCATGTTGAGAATTGCTTAAAGTGTGAGGGCTTAAAGATGTCATATAAACAAGTCCATCAACAAAAAGGATGAGAGACAATTGGTCTATAATCCTTTATGGAGGCATGAACTTGCTTACTCTCCTTGGGTATAGAAACAAGCCTAACCTCCCTCCATTTTTCCGGAACAAAACATACCCGGACACAGGACTTAAAAATGTCCACCAAAATCGGGGTTACATCATGAATAGAGGTCTGCAGCACGACTGGTGTTATACCATCCGCACCAGGTGATTTGAAGGGATCAAAGGTACTAACAGCCCACTTTCCTCATCCACCAGATCCAAGTCCGCAAGGTCCACCAATGTGGGTCGGCTTATATTACCAACCACATTGTTCGTATCCGGCCCGGAAAGTTGTATCCATTAGAAGCTCTAGTGTTTCGGCGCTGACCAAGACCCATCTCTCTTGCCGATGAATCCCAACAATTTTGGGTCCTTAGACAGAACCCTTCTGAATCGTGCAGCATCGTTGATGCCGAGTATGGACTCGCAGTACTTCATCCACGTTGCACTCTTCGACTTTTTAATATCCCTTTTAAAACTGTGCATTCCACTCCTATAATCCCGTCCTCTTTGCCTTATTGAAAAGCCTTCTGGTGGCCTTCCGTTGAGTGTAAAGCTGCTTATTCCACCACACGAGCTGTGATCTCTTGCTGGGATAAGTGATAGGGCAAGAATCAACAAAGCAAATGTTAAGAGCTCTTGTCAGTGCATCCACTTTCCCGTTCACCTCATCAGTTGTACGACAGATTCCCCAAAGGAAGCTCATTGCAGCGGCAACTTGTAAACCGCCCAATTAGCTCTCCGCGGATTCCTATATGCCTTCCGACATTCCCCTACCACATCCTACACTATCCCTAACGATAGAGGTGTCCACATTTGAAAGTGTTATGCCAATGACAGCTGTTCCTATTTCTAGAAGTCGGGGTGTCCCCCACATTTCAAATCTTAAGCCCAAAATTAATAATACAATCCAAGTCTAACTCACCTCTCCAGTTTATGTCCTTACTGCTCCACTGTATATTGTGAGTATTGGCATCGCATCCCAGGACAAGTTTGCATCTTTTGGACGCCTCACACATTGTGAGCTGTTTTAAGGCATCAGCTGGCGCGTCCAGTTCTTCATGCGGAATATATAAAGAGGACAGCGACACCTTCGTACCACGCTTGTCCTCCACACACACCGTCGTCATATCACACGTACTGTACCTTTCTGTCTTTCAAACACCTGACACTGTTACCAACAATCCAGTGTTCTTCGACAAGAGTAGATGTGCCGCGGCAAATACACAGTGATGCAAATTAATTTGCACCACTCGTATCCCCTTTGACCGGTTTCCCACTGGCGATGGAGGGATGCCTGAACCTAACGGTCATCCTTACCTCTGGAGCAACCAGTTGGGACAAAGTGTCCACATCTATAGTCAGCCGGAGATTCATACCTCCATTATCCGCATACGGCACCGAGGATATCACCTCCAAGGTACCGGTGTTGAAAGAGGGGTTCTGTTTCGCCAGCAGGTCGATGGCGAGCTTTGCCGTCTCGATGAGTGGTGGAATCCACACCGTAGCGATCCGTCGAAGAGGGAACACAAACCTCGGCACAACTTCCAATTTTGTGTTTTTGAGAAAACTAATCAAGCCCACGCCAAGAATGCTTACCTGCTCCGTGCCCACAATGGGATCGCCCATCTGCAGAGTCCGTTTCTTTTCTCAAGTGCCGCCGGTGCTGATTTTCCCATCGGGGTCATCCCTGTAAAGTACAGACACCTACAGAGAGGGATTGACTCCCAAGCTCGTGTGTGTTTTCGGCCTATTCGTGCCTTTGATGGGTTCGTTCCCAGAGCGAGCCCTCTTACTCTTGTCATTGTCTGACAAGCTAAGTGTTCCTCCCGGCTTTTTACACATCGCCGCCTTTGAAGGAGACGGCCTCACGTCAATTTCTGTCACAGTAGCCACGATCTCAGCCCTAGTAGAAGATTTGTTTCACAATCCCAAAGAAGCCGTCTACGTATTTCATCAATAACTTAACCAATAGTTCCTCCATTACTATGCCGGTGGAAACACTGCCCCTAAAGACTTTAGGTCGTCGAGGCTGTCACCGTTCCTACTTTGGCAGGGCTGATATACATACACTTACGGGTGAGTATTGATGTGGGATTTTTATGTGGTGCATAGTATGCGTACTACAACGGCAGGCCTACGGAGACACCACTGCATGAACTGGTAGGAAATATTGACAACTCATTAGCTGCTAAGGAGTATACGTTGGTAGCCTTTCTTGACATTGAGGGTGCCGTCATTAATATCACTTCGAATGAGATAGAAGGTGAATGTGGATCTTATGAGTGTTGTATTCGAAATTTTCACCAGGAGACGCATCACAGACGAACGGGGCACTTCGACCTCTATGAGCAGACACAAGGAGGGGTCTTGTCTCCGCTTCTATTGCACATTGCGTTGAATGGAATTCTGGTCGCTCAAAAATGCGGGTGCGAAAATCGTTCGTTATGCGGACAATGTGGCAATAGCTATAAGGTTTAATTATTCCAATACTCTAAGGGATATTGTCCAAGGTAGCTTACGGACTTTGGGCTGATGGGCGGGTGAAAATGGACTAGGTGTAAACCCGGCCAAGACCGAGCTGGTCGTTTTTACCCGAAGGTAGAAAATAACTACCTTGGAACCTATCACTTTGAATGATTCTGAAATTAAGCTTACAGAGTGGGCTGAATTTTTGAGTGTTACTTTCGACAGCAAGCTTGGTTCCAAACCCAACATGGTGGAAATGGAGAAAAAGGCGACGATAGCCCTATACACCTTAAAGGGGGTATTGGTTGTAAATGGGGTCTCTCGCCGAGGATTGTTCACTGGATAATGCTCTATGGGGTTATCGTGTGGTGTGGCAGGTGCTTGAGTAACCCACCTATTGCGCACTGCTGACTAGAGTTCTGAGAATGGCATTACGGGTGCTATGCGCACCACTCAAACTGATGCACTGAATGTGCGGTTGGACCTGTTCGGAAATGAATCAGCTGATGCAGATGCGTGTTTGTTGAGCAATTTATTTGCAATTACAAACTCAAAATACATGCATACGAACGTGCTGCGAATCAGATGCAGAACAGTGATGCATTTCCAAACAGGCCGTTATATTTGTTACGGTAGATATTATATGCATGCAGATTGCTTCCATGTCTGCCATCAGGCTTAGGCAACTCTCACAATGGGGCATGGTCGGAGTCGGTCATGGAACAGTGCTGGAAGGTACTCATTTGTCGACTACTCGAAAGCGGAACTACTATTCGATCGGAAACATAACGCTCTCATAGCGGAAAGGGATTTCTGGAACAAATGAGTTCCAGGTAAAGATGGATATGTGCATTTCTACACGGACGGTTCGAATATGAATGATCAGATAGGCTACGGGGTTTACTAGACAACTACGGTTGTCCTTTTCTCGTAGATTACCTTATCATTGTAGCGTGCCTTCTGGTGGCGTGCGGATATTAAAGAAGTGACCGACTGGCAGCAGTCTTTGGAGTCAATGTCTTATCGGACAGTCAGGCGGTCATCAAGTCCCTGCAATCGGTATCCAACATCTGCCCAGTACTGCCGCAGATTTCTTATCAAGATGACCCAGCGGTACGACATTCACCTTCTATGGGTGCCAGGGCACAGGGATATTCCGGTGAACCGCAGAGCGGATTAGCTGGCCAGACTAGGGACATCTTACAGGTTCCACAGGAATTGAAACCTCTAGATACGTGTAAGCATATCCTGTAAGAACGCTCCTATTTGATGATGCAGGAGAGATGAACAGGGGCACGCTAAAAACAAATCTGGCCTATAGTGGATAGCAGATTATCCATGAAGCTTCGGTCTTTAGTCAGGTCCAAGGTATTAGTGGTTGTTTCAGTTTTGAGGAAACACTGTCTGATTGGTAGACGTGCGACGAGGTGTTAAAGGTCAGAGCAAATGACTTCTGTAGAAGCTGTAACGATGAAGAAGAGGAAGAATTCACTAAACATCTTTGCACGTGTCCAGCACTAACCGGCAGGAGGATGTCTAGTAGGGCATAGCAACAAATGTATTTGAATTCAAATGCATTTGCTTTTTTAAGCTACTCTTCTTCTTTTAAATATAGTGGTCGACGAACAAATCAAGTAAATACAAATGTAAAACGAAAACAAATAAATTAAATCAAAATCAAATAAAACAAATATATTTGTATTTACTTATATTTATACAAAGTAAAGACAACAAATGTAAGCTACTAAAAAAGTAAAGTAAGCCGAGTAGGCACAGAATACTTGGAGAGTTTGTCAAAGCATTTGTAATATTTGTGAAAACATTTGTAATATTTGTGAAAACATTTTCAGCATTTGTTTTTTATTTGAAATTGTTTTTGTATGGGAACGAGGCACTCTGTGGTGCTTTAAAAAAAATAAAAAAGAATAGTAGAAAATGCAATTTTGCTCCTTATTCCCCTTTCCCTCATAATAAAAGAAGCTGTTTCTTTCATTATCGTGTGCTACAATTCAAACAAATCCAATAAACGAAATGCAAAATACTCGAGTATTTTAACAAATAACTCAAATACCAACTACAGTTAATTGAGAGAATTTGTATTTACATTGTTTTATTCTCTCATCTACTCACGTTAGCTTACTGCATGTTGATCTCATACAATATTTATTGTATTTGTTTCTCAACCCTTGAATGCTTTATAGTATTTGTTTGAGGGCAATGTCGAATGTCTTGACGTACAGTATGTCAAGAATGAGTTTACACATTGAAGAAGAGTTTAGATTTTCAACTTCATTAGCAAGTGAATATCACTTAAATTTTATTATATGTAAATTTTTTGTTAATTATTATTATGTACAGTATTTACAACGGTTTAATACAAAAATAAGGTAAATTCAATGTAGAAATAAAGAAGAAAGAATAGAAACAAATATGTATTATTATATTTTTGGAAGTGTCAATAAACTCTTTACACAAATATAAAGTAAGGTATTTTTTTAAGATGTAGCAAGTAATAATTATGTTATTTTGAATTTCTAATACTTTGTACGGTCACCCTTGGCTTCTACAACGCAGTGTAACCATTTTTCATACAGTGGATTAACTTTAGAATGTCATAATTGCTTGGTAACTTCTGCCACTCTTCCATTATACAAATTTTAAGTGCCGTTCGGTTCTTTGGTTCCCGTTTAGCGAGATTTTTCTTTAGTTGGACCCACAAATTTTCAATAGGATTTAGGTCAGGGCTTTGAGCTGGTGTATCCATAACTCTGCGGCAGTTATAAAGTAGCCACATTATCTTGATATAACTTGGATGCCGTCTTATTGTCCCCGATGAATCCACATTTTTTCGCACTGTTAATTAAATGGCACTTCAAAATGTTTAAATATTGCTCTGCGTCTCAATAAAGGCTAAATTTCACACTCCTTTGCTTGAGATGCAACCCCAAACCATAATCGAACTTTTTCCAAATTTAACAGTTGGAATGATGTTCCGTTTTTCTAGGGCGTTAACGCCTTTCACCAAACCCTAGTTGGCTCATCGTTGTAATATAACATCATTTTGGTTTCGTAGCAGAATATAATGTCATCCCAGTAGTCGGTCGGTTTCGAAATATGCATCAAAGCGAAGGAATAACGTTTCTCAATATTTGCTGCAGAAAGAAGTGGTTTTTTGCGCGCTGCTCTTGATGAGTATTTGTTTATTTTTATGGCCTGCCGAACTGTTTCATGTGAAACAACAATACCACACTCTTACTTAAGTTCTCTTGCAAGGTTTCTAACCGAAATCTGGGGGTTTTGATAAATTTTTCTGATCATTAAGCTCTCCATTCGATCAGTTATTTTCGGTTATTTTCTCCACGCTTCGCTTCTAATCTACCCTCCTTTTCAGCACGATTCAGAACATAAATTGTTTTCCGTGCTACAGAAAACATATCTGCCAGCCCCTGTGCACTTTTCCTCAACTGACGATTATAATATATCAGTTGAACTACTTCAAATGATAATCTCTTGCCTGGCATGTTTTAAACACAGTATGATGTGCGTACTCCACAAAAACAAAGCCACCAACTAACTTACAAAGTCATAGAAAAGAACTATGTAGAATATAGGTAACGGTAAGAGAGTCCAAAATTTAATACAAATATGAGCTGTGTAAAGAGTTTCTTGACACTAACAAAATGTAGTAGTATTCCTTTTTGTTGTGTTTTTCGGTTCTTCTGCATTTGGCTTTTGATCTTTTTTAACGAAAAGATTCTAAATGCTGTAGTTAATTATAATTAATCCAAAAATTTATCTACAGAAATAAAAATATCTTTTTTTTTTCAATGTGTAAACTCATTCTTGACATACTGTATATATAATATGTACTCTTGCTAAGGCCTAATGTCTAGTATGAGATCCTACCTATTTAAGGATAATTATGTCAGACAGACGAAGACAACGTCTTGAGCTTCTTGGAGCAAACTAAATGGTTCTCCGGTGCGACTAACGCTTAATCTCGTTATCCCGTGGTATCACAATTGACTAATAAGTCTTAAGTGAGTCGTTCATCGACTGTCACTAACCTGTGCCGGTAATTATAGTTGCTGCCGATTAGTCCGTTGGCAGTCCCCGTTTTGTTGATAGAACTTGTAACTATATTGAAAATTACTATTCCCCTGGATGCAAAATTTTAAAATTTTCATATACACGTTCCTGGTCATATGCAGAACCACCAGAATACTCCGTCCAACGAGTGTATAACTCGAATGTTTTTAGGGATAGCCACTTGTTAAACCAGATTTGATTCATAACCGGTTTCTATGTATAGTATAACTATAACATGAACATGTCTGTTCTAGCCGAATGTAATGCTGATAGTTATAATTGTTATTAGAAAACGGTAGCTGTTTACAAAAGTTAGTATGCATTTGTTCGCCTCATAGCTACTCGTTGGGCACAGTTTGGTTGAATGTGTTATAAATAAAAATTCGTCATTTGTCAGATTACCAACAAATCGTTAGTTAATTGCTAACTTTTCGTTATGAATACGGGCTAGATAACCTATCATTTTGCAAACTACAAATTCGCAACCAAATTGATGATTTCTTTCATGCCAGCTGCTGTAGATGCCACAGTTGTTACACTTTGTACAGTCAAGTCCTGTCCATTGCATTTCGAGTATATCTGCTTATTACATACAGACACAGGATTTGTGTAGGGTTTTTATATTTCAGGTGCATATTCGTACATCCTGGTCCGTATATCGTTTGTTTCATTTTAATGTGTTCACTGCCTTTATGAACAGTAGACGCTGGCGGGATACAGTTCTTTGTGAGTTGTCGTTCCTGTATTTTGTTTCCTTTTATTTGTTTTTATCTGCGTTTGACCAGTAAGATGGTTCATCCGCCTTCTAAAGGACAAAATAAATGGCATAAAATAGTTCGATGAGCTTAAGTGCCGGTTGTAACTTGATAACCTGGGACGGACCGGTATTATAATGCCATTAAGGTTGCATTTATTTTTTATTACATATTTTTTGGTTCGCAGTGCATTTTTTAGTTTTGCGGTATACGTCATATCTGAAACACTTCCTCCTATAGAAATAACAAAAAATTCCCTTGGGAATTACAGGATGCAGTACTTAAATAAACAGTTGAGCAAACATTTAGTTAACAGAGTAGTAAGCCGTCTTGATAAATTATGTATCTTATACCTCTTTCAACTAGATTTCCGTATATCCGTCCCGTAAACATATGAAAAGTGAATCACTGGATATACTACTCTAAGTACAAGGAGTGTCTAACTAGAATGTTTTTATGCTTAGTCGTTATTCAAGAGAGTTTCGTAACTACTGTCTAACTCAAATGTGAACATGTCTGTTTTGGCCAAAGGTAACCCTGGTAGTTATGATTGTTAGTAAAACTACAGCTGCACCGTAATTCTGTAACTTTTTAGCAATAAAAATTGGTAGTTAAACTGATAAAATTCTGAAATTTTGTCTTGAAATTTTATGACAATATAACTACCGATTTGTATCGTTAAAAAGTTAAAGAATTCCGGTGCTGTTTATGAAACGTTAGTATGTATGCGTTCTCTTTGTAGTCACTCGTTGGACACTTTGGATGAAGTATTATGAATTAAACATTGTTAGTCAGCTTATGGCTGGCTAACTTTTCGTTTTGAATACAAGGGTTAATGTATTAATAGTTTTTTGACTGACAGAAATTCAAATTTCTAGGTGCGATATGAAGAAAGTAAATAAATTGTTGTTTATGCAAATCCGTTCCCTAAAATATGGGGCCAAATGTTTTGGGTTTGTTGTTTAGTCTGATATCTACATAACATCGAATTTCAATTCTTCTATTGCATTAACATTCTTATCTGTCCATCAAACAAATCTGCATGAGTTTTGACTGAAATTTTCTATTTTTTCTTTTATTACCTACGTGAAAAATATTTCTCTATAAAGCCTGGAACCATTGTTAAAGCATGAACTTTTTGTTAGGTTCCATTCCAAGAAATTTTTATTTTAAAAATATTTTGAGTTATTGCATGGAAACAAATGAACAGTAATATTCTTTATTTGTAATCTTTGAATCTGTTGCGGCATATTTTGTACTAACCATTTATTGTGGCTTTAGATCTGGTGCTTTGTCTATACGCGATCCAGATCGTGCAATCACGGAACCTCAGCGTTCAACTCCATGCAAATTCATTACCGAACACACTGTTGTAAGTTTCGGTTCAGGTGTATTGGTAACAGTCAAACCGAAATATACTCCTAATGGCAATATCAGCAACATTGTTAAGTTGTTGAAATTCAAGCCCAACGATGAAACCAGAAAGCTGTTCAAAGTCTTCCCCGGTCCTCTGGTTAGAGTTTTAACCCACAAGAAAACTGTTATAGAATTTTGTCAGGAGCAAATTCGTTTGGGGCCCATGGAAACCACCATATATGCTAAACAATTGATAAGCAACAATGCCGAGAAATATCGTAGCTCCTATACATTAATGTGGAATCTGTTAATACTGTTATTAAAACAGAATGGAGTGAGTTATTATTAACTTTGAAAAGTATGTGTTATGTTATTGAATTGAACAATATTTCAGATGGTTGTTGGTACTGACATTGCTGAGTTGTTGCTAAAAAATCAACAACAATTCCCCTATCAAACTCCAGAGTCTTCTTTTAACAATTCCTTGAAATCGAAATCGGGTTCGGCTTCTCCTGTGGGTGAAGAAATTGAAACGATAAAAGTACCTGCAGTTGACACAGGAAATAATGAGAATGACAAAAAGGACGACAATTTGGAAAAGACAAAAGAAAATGAGGAAGAAAGTGAAGAGAATTCCTTGTCGAAATCGTCAGCAACTACTCCGCTAAGTGAATATGATATTACAGAGAAATTCCGTAATTATTTGCTGTACGGCAATGTCAATGAAGCCTTAGAATGGGCTGCCGACAACAATTTATGGGGTCATGCTCTCTTCTTGGCCTCCAAAATGGATCGTCGCTCACATGCCAATGTCATGATGAAGTTTGCCAATAAATTGGCTTTAAATGACCCCTTGCAGACTCTATATCAATTGATGAGTGGACGATCACCGTCGAGTGTTACTTGCGTTCAGGATGAGAAGTGGGGCGATTGGCGTCCTCATTTATCGATGATTCTATCGAATACCTCACAAAAGCCAGAATTAGATCGTAAGGCTATTACAACTTTGGGAGATTCTCTATTCAATCGTGGCGATTTGTATGCTGCACATTTTTGTTATCTTATGGCTCAAGTTGGTTTTGGACGGTATCAGAACACGGCCATGCAGGAGATTACACTGCAACAACATTTGCCAAAGTGAGTTTGCAACAAAGTACGAATTTACCAGAAGGAACTTTATAATTTGTTTATTCCTTTTTTTAGATTAATTTTGTTGGGTTCATCTCATTACAAACAATTTCAAGATTTTGCCCATAATGAGGCAATTATAATGACCGAAATATATGAATATGCATGCTCGTTGAATGATGACAAATTCTCGATTATTGAATTCCAGGTAACGTAACGCAAAATATTTTTAAAAAAGACTCGTTTCTTTATATAAACTGATGTTTGTTTTACTCTTTCTAGCCATATAAATTCCTATTGGCTTCACGTTTGCTAGACTATGGTTTCCATTTAAAGAGTTTAATGTATTTGGAACAAATTTCGGTGCATATTGCCAGGGATTCGTCGAAATTTGAAAATAGTTTCATCAACAAGGTATGTAAAGAACAACAAATTTCATAGATTATCGTATGCCACAAAAAGTAATTTCGGATACATTATTCTTCTGTAGGGTAGATTGGTTTATTACTATAAAAATGCGGTTCTAGATAAACTTGCAGACCTAGGTACTCTCGCAAAGTGAATTCAATATTTGAATGTCTCGCGTTGAATATTTGTCCTGAAGTTACTGTTTGGTTGTCTATTTATAGTTAAAGGGAAAACACCTAAAGACCATATGCAATATGTTTTCCTAGAAATGAGATGACGTGTTGAAGGAATTGTTTTTCAGTTTTACATAAAATCGTTGTTCTTTTAGGTTTATGAAATGGCTGATCGTTTGAAATACTACGATCCGGTCTTGGAAAAAACCATCGACGATCAACAAGAAGCCAATGAAGATGGCAGCAACTATACACAGCAAATGGAAGAGCAGAAATGGTTGCAAAGTCTACGACAGTTGGCCCAACAATACAATTTAGATTACACATCCTCAGCCGCATCGACCGCAGCAGCGACAAATTATGAGGGACAACAACAAACACAACCGGAAACAAATTATAATTATCAACAACAACAGATAGATCAACAGTTTATGGAAATAAATAAACAATTCAGTGAACTGAATTTACAATATCAGACGAATGCGGAAGCACAGCAACCTCCGGCGTTTTATAATCCGGCAGACACTCTGCAGCAACACCTGATGACAACTGCTGACCAACAACAACCACAACAACAGCCACCTCTGCCATTGGACCCCTATCAGTCTCAGCTGCAATCATTGCAACATGAACAGCATTCAATTCAAGGTAATGATTTGCAGCAAAAACAACCCACGGATGATGTACGAACTCAAGAGCCTTATCAGCAGCAACAGTTATATATGCAACAAGATAAAATGCAGCAACAGCAGGGTTATTCACAAAACTACTATGACCCTTCACAGCAGCAACAACAACAACAGCATCAGCAGCAACACTATACTGATGGCAATATAGACGGTCAAGCGGCGGCTGCAAATTCTTACGATTATTGGTCTCAGCAGCAGCAAACTCCAGCTTACGGAGAGGAGGTGAGTTTATAATTTGTTTAACCTTCCATAAATACAAATTTCGTTTTAGTTTCAATTCCATTTTATGAATTGAATACTTTGTATTTTACCAACCCAAATTTTTAGGTTTTAACTACCCTATCCTTCCCCTTCTCCTATAGTGATATGGTTATGTGGCTTTTGTTAAGAAACGAATAAGTACATTTGTTTTTTTTTCTCACAATTTTTTGATCAGCCGTTCCTTTTACTTTTGTTAGTTTTTCGTACTGTGTTATCGTGTATATTTTTATATATTTGATATTTCAACCAAATTCATTTCTTTTTACAAAACTATCAAACACATGCCATTCTCTCGGACCTAGCTGTGTAAATCATCCCCCAGCATTGATCGCAAAGAAATGGCAATAAAACCCAAATCGACGTCATTGTTAAAACCTTCTTCCAACAATGAAGGAGGATCTGCTAAAAGCACTTTATTACTAAATAACAAAAAATCACCTTTGAAACTAAAAACCAATAATGCTCCTTCCCACTTGAGTCCTTTATACAAACCGAAATTGGACAAATCATCAAAAGTCATTGCAACAGCAGCCACTAAGAAATCCTTAGAAAGAACAGCATTATCTGGCAAACCAACAACAAAAACTACAACACAAGCATTTAATAAATTAGATTATCAACCTACTAGTACTACTACCACCACCCCAACACAGCCACCATTTTCTATTAATAATGTAAGTAGCAATTCCACACTAAGCAAACAACCAAACGCTTTTAATGACGCCACCAAGCCCACAAACGCTCCCAGAACTTATCCACTCATTGATCCTGCTCCCGCTAATACTGCTGTTTCAGTTTCTTTAAAATCTTCTACGATTTTAAAAAACTCGTGCGCTATTCCGGAATGTAACCTAAATAATTTATCAAACCACACGAAAAAAGTGAATTTTCTTATTCCCGAGTCTAGTAAACATTTAAAAAGTGATAAATTTGAGGACGATTCCTCATCGACAGATGATAATAATGTTGATAATCAAAAATCACACGAAACCTTGGTATCTGACAAACAAACACCCAAAAGTTATAAACAACAATTTGCAATAAATAAATCGGGACCGCATTTTGCAAGTAAATCTATGATCTACGCCTCTTATTCCGACAAGGTGTTGAACAAAAACATTGTCTTCAATGGCACGTATCCAATTGATATGCCACTGCAGACGAGATTTAAAAACTACGATCCTGAAGCCAACTGTGACATGGGCGATGAGTTAATGTATGAACCCTATGTATCATCAAATGATGAATACGATGATGATGACGATGAAGATGATGACAATGAAAGCGGCGAGGACATTGACGCTGCTACTGTGGCCGGAGAAGATCATTTAATAATATTCGGGAAACATGAACAAGATTTAGAATCGGAAAACACTCACTATCATCGTCATAAAACCTTAAACGCATATGGTGTTATAAAAGCCCAAAGTTCTTCCTCATTCAGTCACTCTTATGTTGCAAACCCCTCACAAAAACCGCCACAAGTATGGTCAATGGAAGAACTTATTAATGACCCCTCCATACCCCTTAACTACAAAAAAATGTGCAATGAGGTGGAACAGTCACTGCAAAATTTCGAAAAATATATCGACTCAAAGACAATGTCACAAAACACAGATCCAAACAGTCCCAAAACCCTGCAAAGAACGTCAGTTGTGAAAACATTTGATATAGATGATCCCATAGATATTAAGAAAAACAAATAAACTTTAACACTCTTTTTATTCAAAGTCATTATATGTAGATTTTAAATAACTATAAAATAAGATAAACAAATTGGCTTTCTTAAGCGAAACTAATAAAACCGCACTTGGTTTAGAAATGCTTTATGCGTTTTGTATTGTTTTAGCAGCTCTTTTTTTTTTTTTTTTTCAATCGAATTTAATATGAAAAATAGATGTTGTAATTGGTTGTGTGTATGCACATTAAAGAATATTGTAATTGTTTTTGTGCTTTTGTGCCGGGTAAATTGGATCAAATCTCTTTGAACAAATGGTTTGTTTTATTTTCTAATGACATTTCGTGTAACACTTCTCTAACAGCAGCAACAAAAAATGTACGAACTTAAAAAATAAATAGTTTGCTGAGATATTACAAATTATAAAACAAATGAAATAGTGTACGAGTATCAACTTGATTTTATTATATAATAACCGTTGAATTGAGGATTTACATTTTTTAAACATTTCACACTTAAAAAAATTCACACCCGTATTCATAACAAACAGTTAGTCACTGAATGTACGCTCGGTAGAACGTTTTGGGGCAAAGTCACATGTTTGTCAATTGTTGATTCTAATATGAACATGTCTGTTTTATTGTCGTAACTCGTCAGCTGTTCATCAAAAGTTAGCTTGTATTCGTAGTCAGGCACTCGTTGGACAGTGTTATGAAATAAAAATCGTTAGTCATTATATGTATAACCGGTGGCTACCTTATTGTTATCATGGCGGGGGTCAATGTTAAATAAAAATTATACCGAAAACACCATGCTGTTTGTCCACAGCCAAGAATACCGTCAAAATAGAGTGTTTCGCTCAAAAAATTATCAACACGATGTTTGTTTTTGGTCGTATGCTTCCATGAGTGTGGAATGGATTGAATTTTGTGGAACAGCACAACTGAAAAAGTCTACATTTATCCATCTTCTTAAGCGACACTCTGTCGTCCACAAATGTAAAAAGCTCTCCTCCTGAAAATAATTATGTTATCGCCGGAACTGGCGACTGTTTTTAACTTCATGAATGTATACGATGATTTATGTTAGAAAATATATAAAAATACTGAGCATAAAATCATATTGAAATTTGTTTAAAACTAAAAATATAAAATATTTTACTTTTTCAGAACTTTATTTAGAATTAAGTTATAATATTATAATAGATATTAGTATAACTTACATTCATCCTGTCGTATTTGTACTTGATCTGTCGTATAAATATATTTACGTTTGAAATGTTTACATAAATATGTTCAACAATTATAATAAATTTAATACAATGTTAACATAAACATGACAAATTCTGTAAAAAATTCCATTCGTTATTTCAATTTATCTTAACGCTTTAACTCTAAGCACAATATCGTAAAACTATGTTTGTTTTCAGCTTGAATTATACAATTTCTTTCAGTATTTCTGCTACGCGTATTTGCTCCTTTTCCTTCAAGCAAATTTTGGCCGAATTAACGCTTCTTTTCTTTATAAAATACAAAACAGAAATGTTGTCTCTATATCTTGTTACTGTACTTTATTATTTTGTTACTAAAAAGCCTTAAAACAAACTTCCATTGTAACGTATCTAGAATGCACGACCCACGATATCGATGCCAAAATCTAAAACATTCGATTCGGACGATGAACGTGGCGCCAACAAGCAGCAAGGAGGAGCACAGAAATCAATGCTAAATGATGCTGCGAAAGGCGGTAACCAAAATAAAAATAAAGAAAGCAAAGATTCAAAGAGGTAATATATTAAACATTTAAGAGTGTTCTGCATTCCACATTATCTATCATCCACTATCATCTGATTTTGAATCCATAACCCTTGAACTAAACTGTGTCCAATGACTGGCTACGAAGCGAACGAAAATATGATCACTATGTGCCAACAGCTGCCGTTATAATAACAATAATCATTAATATCAGGGTTGAATTTGTTTAAAACAGACATGTTAATTTTAGAGTTAGACAGCAGATAGGACACTGTAATGTTTCAACTCTTGACTAACGATAAGTAACATTCTACTTGGACACTCGTTGTACATAGCGTACAGTCAGTGACTATCTTTTTGCTATGAATACGAAGGCAAGTGTTTAACTAAAATGTATTAAGGCTTCGTCCCTCGTCCCTACTGTCTAACTCTAATATGAACATATCTTGTTATTTAAACGACAGATGTTTGTTAAAATTTAGTATGAATTTGTTCGCTTCGAAGCCACTTGTTGGACACACTATAGTTGAACTGTTATTAAGAGTCGTTAGTCACACAATAACCCGGTGCCTTACTTTTTTTTATGAATGCGGGGTAAATATATATTCTTGAAATATATTGACTTGGTGATTGTGGACTGCAGAACACCTTCAATTTGATTATAAAGTTTGTGTTTTCAATCTACAATTACCTTTTTTCTGTAGTAACCTGCCATCAAATCACAATTCAGGCTGGTTTGGTGGCATTTGGAACAAATTTTCATTGAAACCAAAAAATCAAATGATCTTGCCGGATGACAAAAATCCCGCCATTGTCTGGGACCCTGAGAAAAAGAAATGGGTTAACACGGATGGTGAAGAAACACAAGAGGAATCCTTCAAACCTCCTCCAAAAATGATTGATTTAATGCCTCAAATCCCACAACAAAGCCAATCAAATGCTGTCCCACAAATGCCTATTCAACCACAAATCCAACAATTGCCATTAATGGATCCTCAACAAACACCGCAACAACAATATGTGCCTACTACATCCATACCAAATTCAGCGCCCTCACCCAATCCCATGCAACAACAACTACAGCAGCAACATCAGCAACCACTAACAGTTGCTGCACCCAATCTCAATGCCCCAGCTCCAGCGAAAACTCCTACATTACAGTCAAATATGTTTAAAATGCAAAGGAATCGAAGTAGGATTTGAACTTTTCTCTTGCTGAAGATGTAACAAAGTAACTTTATTGTTTATATTTTTGATTTTAGCTTTAAAAAATGCTTATGTTGATGTTTTCAATCCATCTGGTGCTCCTGTAAATAAGGCTGCTGAAAATATACTCGCTCCTACTTTACCTCCTTCCGCAGTGCCTCAAGGTGGATATTTCGTGCCAGGCTCTGGTAGTAGTAGTCAAGATAATAACGGTTATCAGCAGCAACAACAACCGCAAGATGTAAGATACTATTCTCAATTCTTTTATATGTTCATTCTAAAGACATATTTTGGTACCAAAGCAGTTGGAACAATATTTCGAGTGATCGTCGCCAGACTTGAACAGCTTAGCCGGTATTCCATCAGTACCTGCAGCTGCTTTTGTGTTTTAAGCCGGGAAATAGCTGTTCTGACCTCGTCTGGATTAGGAGCTTGGCAATTGACGCCATTCTATTCTTAAATTGTCTCAACCCCCTTAGTCTGCATTGAAATCTATTGGGCCGCATAAATCAGTTAAATTATCTCTATATCCGCAACATACTCTGCACATGTGCGACTTGATTACTATTCAGTTCATCAGTCGCGAGAATGTCGTTACCTCAGGTGGGGGTAGAGTATAAAACATAATATTAATACTTTTAATAGTATATTGATTGATTAGATCAATTACAATTAGAGCCTTTTTACTAGTTCACAAAATATTGGCACTGCTCTAGTTTCTTTAGTTCATGAACTGGTATCTGTTTCAACTAGTTGGACCGTTTCCTACTGGGTAATAGCACTAAACTAAAAGGGTAATATGTTTGATATTTGGTTTTGCAGTGTTAAGTATTTGGTGTTCACGCGTGATTCGTGACATGTGTCGAAGTCAAAAATATTTAGTTTCATCATGAACAAACGAACAAGGCTTGCAAATCATTGGTTTTATTATAAAATTCATGCTATGTGAAAAACGTGTTTCGCAAGTTACGTCCATTTTATAGACGTCGCTGTCAATTAATTGGCCGCTTCGTTCGCGCGAATTGACCCTACTAGGGATAAGCCAACCTCGGTTGCTGTCTTGAAAGACAACATTACACTTGTCATTGGTGAGATACCGGCCGAAATGCTGGAAAAATGTTGCAAAATCGCACTTTCAGAATGGACCACGTGAAGCGTAGCCATGGGCAACGGTTGCATGAAATAATCTTTAAAAAATAGATGGCAGGCATTGATTTATCGATCCAAGTAAATATTTCACCCACTTGCACAAATTTTCTGTACTTTCAAAACCAAAATGCAAACAAATCACCCATTAGTATATTAGTTGTAGAGCAAATGTTCCAAGACAATTTTAGTTTTTTTGCTTTGCTGAAAGGTTAACAAAAAACACATAACTGGTTTCGTTGGCGCAGCGATGGTATGCTCAACTAGTTCGGTCGACAATTTTGACTGGCTACATGTAAAGTAGTTTGCTAAATCGATTGTAATAAATACGAGAAGACTAGGACATGCATCTCACTATATTCATTTTCGTCAAAACTACGCTACGCTGGGAGCAATTTCATATTTAGGGTGGACAAAAGTCTGTACAATTTATCATCGAGTATTAAATACATATGACCGACAAGACTTCAAATCTTTCTTTCAAATCTTTCTTATAACTTGTATGCCTTTACCAAAATGAAATACAATTTAACTTATTGTAATTTGTTTTCTTTGTCATAATGTTTTCTTTGTCTTTCCTGTTCTGCCATCTCTTTTCAGACACCTCAATTCTACAATCCTAATCAATATGGGACAGGCGCCGGTTATTAAAACTAGACAGTTGATTTAACAATTTTTGTTTATGTGCAAATGCTTGTTTTAGTGGATGTTTAAGTTGTTTATAGTTTAAAATATAATATATTTATTAAACAAAAAACGGAAACATGAATACGATATAGCAAATTTATATTAATACAAAATGTTAAACGAAAATAAAACAAAACACAAAACGTTACTACGAATGTCAAACGAAAAAAGACTAATGAGTGATTCTTGATTCAATGAATGAATAATTGAATGAATGGATGAATTTATTAATTGTGTATGCAACAACTATTACAACAACTTTTCAACTACATACTTTTAAAATGTTCTGAAATATTTAAATAGTAATGTTTTTGTGAAAATTATAAGAAAATCTACTGTAAAATTGTTCCCTCAATTTCTGTGACTACTTATATTTGTTTATATTTCCACTTTCAAAAAAAAAATATTAATTATTAAATAATTAGTCTATAAATAAAATGTATCTTATTATTATTATTATTTAACTTTATTATATAATTTTGTGTGTTTTTTGTTTGTTAAATAGTTTATTACAAATCGAATGATGATTTTGTTTAAAGACAGCAAAGCGCAACCCTATAAATATGGAAATAGATAGAATTTGATTTAGAAATTTTCAAGGAAACAAAAAAACTAAACTGTTTTTTATTATTATTAATTCTTCTATGTTAAATGTTGGTGAGAATTTGCATGTTTATTTTTCATAATTCTTTTTGGATGGCTGATAGTTTTATATTGCATAATTTGTAAAAATGTTTATATTTCAGTTATTATATACATCATGTTTCTTTTTTCTAATTCTGAAATGCTTTAAAATTGTTTTATTTATTTGTTTAGGATTCGTGATTTGTTTTCTCTCTTGTTAAATCTGCTTTAGTTTTGCTTCTCATATGTTTTTTTATGTTCTTACATTAAATTACCGCATTTATTTTGTATGTATTATTTTGTACTGCTGGCTTTTTCATTTTCTTAGTTTTAATTAAATTTGTTTGTTTTTTTTTTACAACAAAAACCAGGTGCGGGTTATTTTTACATCTATCTACTTCTTTATATAAGTCCTGAAGAAACACAATACAATTGTCATATTTTTGTTGGTAGAAACGTATTGATTGGAAAGAAACAGCTCATCTTTACAAAAGGGAAAGGAAGTACTTACAAATTCAGAAGAACAACAGATTTTGCTTAAACAACTTATGAATATAATAATATCATTCATACCTTTTGAAGTGTTTTTCTACTGTATTCAAAGAGAATATTTTCCAACACAACTGTAATAAACAGGCGTTGTTTAGGATATAGGATATCTTAAGCCACATTAATTTTTTCTTCAAATTATTTGCACCAGTTTAAAGGTATTTTCCTTTCCACCTGAACGTAGTATCCACACATGCAATTCGCCAGAACAATTTTATTGATACAAAAATCAGTTTCAAACATTCAAACTTCAGAAATGTTTATATTTTAGGACTAAAGGTTATAAGTTATTTTAAACCTATTTGTCATCTTTTGGAAAGTGTATATGAGCTTACTTGATGTTTGGGGAAGTGAGCTTAAAATTGCACGTTAAAGATAAAGAAATTCCCTAAAAATCAAGTCCGAATAATTCGAAATTAAAATTTCATTGAAATTTAACAAATAACATGAAAATACAAGCGAAATGATAATTTTAAAATAATATTTTGAGTAAAACAGAACACATTGTTTGGAATTTTTTTACACAGGTTTCTACAACTTACGAAGAAACTTCTTTGACTTCTTAGTAACTCCTTTCCCTTCTTTGTAGAGCTTTGGTTCTAGTTTAATTTAAGTCATAAATTAGTGATTCTTGCTCTTTATATAAAGTCACAAATACATTACATTATACATAAAAACGAAAAAATAACAAAATTACATAAAATATAAAAAACCAGTAATTTTTGTTAATTTGTTTGAAATTTTTACAAATTAATTACCGAATTTTTATTAAAATGGAAAACTAACATTTTCTAAATTTCAAATGAGATCTTATTACAAACAAATAAAATGAAATGATAATTATGTGCATATACTATATATAAATGTATAAATCAATAAATAAATACAAAATAATAAATTATATACAAATATTTGAATTTCTTGTGAGATGTTTTGACGTTGTATTTTTTCGTATTCGTGCAAATCGAAACTGCCAACACCCTATAAGCTGAGAGTTTGCTGGGTTCCTGGTCATGGTGAAATGAGACAGCTGACTTTCTTGCCAGAATAGGTTCTGTTAAGGCTAGTCAGGATTCGTTAGCCTCTGTTAGACCACCTATTTCTTACAATAATGGTCTGATTGACGCAAAACAATTACGCCTGGCTGGCGAGTACAGATTGCAAGATTCGCATGGACTTATGGCCGATGCTGGATTCGCTGAAAACCCAATCGCTACCAGAATTAGGAACCACCGATCTTATCATAGGGGTTATCACGGACCACTGTGGTGAGAGTAAGTGGATTGATTGTTGTCGAATTTTTGAGGAGCCGGAGCTACCTAACTACCCCGCCCAATTGTTTTTGGTAAGAATTTATTTTTTTAGGATTGCACAGAAAATTATGTTTTCATCAAAAGTGGGCAACATCTATGCAATCCGTATTCCAGACTTCAAGTATGGCTCACAACTGCCGCGCATATCTAAATGAGAAGACCAAACACACACAGGAACATTTCAGGGAAGCATAAAGCGGATGAGCTGGCGAGATTAGCGACTACCTAGACTACACTATACTAGATATGGTACATGTGGGTACGCCCCTTTCTGCGTTCACTCATAATTAAAACCGAAGCTCTCAGACATGCGAATAATAGATGATCTAGAGGCACAAAATGCAGGATCAGCATGGAAGTATGGCCAAGTTATGACCTGAATCGCACGCTACACTTGATATCCGTTCATAGACAAGACACCGTTTAATAGGCCGGCACGCTTCTAGACTTGACATTTCAGGTCATGATTACGGCAGAAACTGAATGTCAACGTGAACATCTTTGCGTTGTCAGATCATCTGCCAAGGTAAGAGCTTGTATAGTAGCTAGAAAAGATTTAAAACTTATCCTTTCTTCTAACTTTAGTACGGGCGATGAGGCAACGGTGTGCATGGATGTTGAGATTGGATCAAATTTGATACTTGCGTCTGTGTAATTGCCGTATGAGGCGTATGATCCGCCTGGTAGGACAGTTCTTGAATTGGTGCACTAGGCATCTATTAAATGGCGACGGCTTATAATGGGCTGTGATGCAAATGCGCAGCATACACAGTGAGACAGTGCAGAGATTAATAATAGAGGTGAGTCTGTTTTTGATTTTATTATTCAATCCGGACTCAAGATTTGTAATAGGGGAAATAGGGCCACCTTTCGTAATAAATTGAGTGAGTGTCATTGACATAACACTATCTTCTGAGGAATTGTTTGTAAAGGATTGGAGGGTGCCGGACGACTACTCCTTTTATGACCATATTACAATTCTCTTCACTATAGACTAGAAGAGCTGAATTTGTTAAATTTCATGAACTTGTCACTAGGATGTCGTGGTTGGACTCCAATCCCTGCACCACAAGTGAAGATGTTAATAGGAAAGTTTATAAAGTCACAAATCTTCTCTATATATGCTTTTTTGATACATGCCCACTGACCTTCCCGGGTAGCCTGTGTGGTGGACACGGGAGTTGTTTGCTCTGCGTAAATCCACTAGGAGACTCATCAATAAGGCCAATAAATCGAAAAGGGAATCGGACTGGACTGTGTACAAAATCAGCTTTAATCAGTTCAAGAAGGATATTAAAAAGACGTCCACTCCAGATATCTCGCAACTGGGAGTGATTGAGGATATGTTGACGAATCGAGGTTGCTTTGGGCTAGTCATAGCTTATTTACTTACTTTTATTGACTATTTGACAACCTCTTGAGGTCAGATGTCTTACACATAACACCAAGGACACGGAGGGGATTCGTCTGCTTGGTCTTTCCAGCGGTGTCCTCTTTTCCTGCTTCCATCGGGTACGTTATCGAAAACCTTTCGCGTGGGTCATATTCATCCGTTCCGATAATATGGCAATTTGCCTAATTTGATTCGCCTAGCTATGTCCACGTCAGAATATAGATTATATAGCTCTTGGTTCCTGCGACGTCGGTACTCGCCGTTTTCCCATATATTTTACGGATAATTTTTCTCTCGTATACTCCCAGGTGTTTCCATCCGCTTGCGCTATGACCCAAGTTTCGGAGCCATATATATGTCAAGACAGGTAAAATGAGAGTCTGACTTTTGTCCGTCGAGAGAGGGCTTTGTTCTTATACTGCTTGCTGAGCCCAAAATAACATATTTGCAAGCATAATTCTCCTATTTATCTCCACGCTGGCGTTGTTGTTGTCCTACCACTTCAAAATCAAATCGCTTGCCGACGTTCAAGTGCGGGCCAAGTCGAGAGGTTTCTCTAGTCGTTGACACCATCCATTTTGTCTTGCTCTTATTAACAGCAACATCCACCTTCGCTGATTCTTTTTCGATTCTTGAAAATACTACAGTAACCTCTCGTAAATTTCGTCCAATGATGTCTATGTCGTCAACATACGCCAGCAACATATGGCTTTTCGTGTTCATCAACATATGGACTTCATATCGTGTCGCCTTTTATCAGTCCTCTCTTGGTACAGAATTGTTCAGTGAGGTCTTCCCCACCTTCACTGCTGATTTGGTGTTGGTCAGCGTCATTCTACAGAGGCGGATCAGTTTTGCCGGAATCACAAGTACAATTTCCCCCGTATGGGGCTATCGAAAGCAGCTTTGTAATCGACAAAAATATGGTATGTATCGATTTGCTTTTCGTGGGTCTATTCCAGGATTATTTGGTCAGTCGTGGACTTGCTGGTCGAAAACCACACTGATATCGTCTACACCGTCTTCCACAATCATTACCTCCTGATCTTCTGTGGAAGAATCTGAGTGGAGTAGTGTGGTAAAGTGGTCTCTCCACATTCTAAGCACTCACTGCTTATCGGTCACCAGATTCCCATTCTCGTCTTTGCAGGAGGGCAGCCCATTATTCGGTCCTTTATTCGATCCTCTTGCCCTCTGAAAACAGTTTTGGGGTTCGTTGTTCATCCTGCACATTTCGGTCTTCTCACTCTCTCTCTGCTGCTCCCACTGCCATTTTCCTCCACTAAACAGTTGGGTTTCCTCCCTACTCAGCCTCTTGTACCGCTCATTCGTAACACGCGTTGTAACTGACTGTTTCGTTGCCATACGTGTAGCATATTTTTCATCAATTGCAGTGCGACATTCTTCGTCGTACCATGGCTTATTCTTTCGCGGTTTTCGATAGCCAAGGACAGTTATTGCAGCGGTTTCCAAAGAATGGGAGATGTGCTTCCACTTCGTTTCTGGGTCCTCAGGAGGGGGAGGATTCTGCTCTAGCAGGAGAGTGAGCTTTCGTTGATAGGACTCTGATATCTCCGGTATCTGCAGCTTGTCGATATCTAGCTTTTCCCATGTCCGGCTTCGTACGTTTTTCGCCCTGCTCAGTCTTGTGCGAACTTTCGCAGCAACCAGGTAATGATCCGAGTCGATATTGGTACCTTGAATCACACGTACATCCATTACAGTAGAATAGTGCCTGCCATTTATTACCAAGTGATCAATCTGGGTCTTCGTTCTCGGATTGAGAGATACCCAGGTCGTCTTATGTATGTTCTTATGCTGGAATCGTGTGCTACTAACTACCATGTTATTTGTAGACCGTGATTACCGATGGTTGGCCGAAATACACTTTCCTTTCCCAATTTGGCATTAAAATCGCCTAGAATAATCTTAATGTCGTGTTCAGAGCAGCGTCCGTATACTTACTCCAGACGCTCATAAAATGATTCCTTGACCTCATCATCTTTATCCTCTGTCGGTGCGTGCACACAAATTGACGATATGTTGAAATATTTCGCTTTGATGCGAATTGTGGCTATGCGTTCACTCACTGGATTGAACCTTGAAACTAGGTGTGTTTCTCTCATGGCAGCTGTAGTAAATATCAGTTTTTCTTTCTGGAGCATAGCTTCAAACCCTTTAAACTTCCTTGTCCTGACGGGATCCTTTTGTCACCCCTCATCTTCTGAGTATATATAGGGCTTGTCTCAGACTTTCCCTGATTGCAGACAGATGGAAGGAGGTACTAGTCGTTTTTATTCCCAAGTCAGGAAAGACTAGTCATGCCCCTCCTACGGACTACAGTCTAATCAGCCTCTCATCCTTTCTATTGAAATTTTGGAGAGAATGGTTGACTTGTACATCAGGAATCGAATTAGCCCGTCCTACTTGAGTGGTAGACAACATGCCTACCTCAAGGGTAAATCTGTGGAACCTGCTCTGCACGATGTTGTGACTTGTCTTGAACGCAACTTGAAGTTTGGGTATTTCAGTTTGGCTGCATTCATAGATATAGAAGGTGATTTTAACAATGTGCCATCTAGCGCTATCAGGGAATCTCTGGAGTCCACTTCAGTTCTTGTAGAATGGATTGCGAACGTGCTTAGTGATCGCATTGTAAATTCGAACCTTGAGGTGAGCTCAGATCGGTAGCCGACTACAAGTGGCTTTTAGTGGTTGGCAGCATTCTTAAGGTCTTTGAGTTGAGAGAACGTAGAGTTGTTACCTATGCGGACGACGTTGTTATTCTTGTTGGTGGAAAATATTTGCCTACGATCAGCGACCTCATGCAGGGTGTCCTGGGTGAGTTCTCAGTTTGAGCTAGGCACTGTAGCCTGGGTCTTAACCCGGCAAGGCGGATCTGATTATTTTTACGCACAGGCGAAAGATTGGACATTTTTGAAAACCAAGGTTGGAGAGCGTGGGGTTATCTCTATCTTTTGTGGCGAAATATGGGTATCGTTCTTGATCAGTAACTGAACTGAAGCGAAATACTGAGGAGCGAATGAAGAAGGTTTGAACTCTACGTCTGTAGGAATTCGATTGGAAAAAGCTGCTCGAAAATCGTGCATTGGGTTTGTTCTGCTATCATGCGCCCAATTATCAACTATGGCTGTGTAGTGGGGTGGAACACATTGGGGAACAGCTACCACTTGAAAGTTCTCATTAAGGTTCAGCGCACTGCGTGGTTGTGTATCAGTGGGTCGAGATATAATTCTGAATTTGAGTACTCTTGATTGCTACGCGAGACGGTGTGCTGTAAGAAGCGCCCTTCGCATGCGACAATTGGGTATCTGGAGACATGCCGCTGAAGGACTTGCAAAGATTCTCCAGGAGTTGATTGAGAATCACCCGAACGAGTATTTGAACCAGGCCACTGACTACATGCTGCCATCTGTAGACTTTGGGCGATTCCCGGAGGTCATGATGCCAGATAGGAGTAACTGGGTGGGAGGTATATCTTTCTCACTCTCTGGTCATCTGATGTTTACAGATGGCTTCAGACTGGAATCGGGCACAGGAGCGGGGATCTTTAGTGAGGACCTTCAAATTGGGATTTCGATGAGATTGGGTGCGAACTGCAGTGTCTTCCAAGCTGAGATAATAGACTCGAACTTGTATCCATCTGGTGAATTCGTCATCTGCGTTGATAGTAAAAGCCCTCAGTGCGATCAGGTCACACATACGTAAATCCAAATTTGTTAGGGATTGCAAGCGGGTCTTGAACAATGCAGTGCCCGGCAAGATAAGACTCTGCTAGTTTCGGCGACATAGTGATGTCACAGGGAATGTTGAAGCAGACTGTCTTACTAGAGCAGGATGCACTTCTGCTGATTTCATATTGATTGCCTCTGCAACTTGTATGACTTGATCGATCGCCGGTCGCTGGACGATATCAACGCTGCCTGGCTGGCCAGAGTTGATTTGAAGAGACAGATGCCCGGCAGTGGATTCAGGAAGGACTAAGTCGCTTCTTCGATTGGGCAAGGCTGACTTGCAGTTACTCATTGGGGTTATCACGGGTCAATGTGATGCTGGAGGCTTCACTCGCAACTGGATTCTGAATGGGGTTGATTACTGCCGTGCTTGTGGTGATGAGGACGAGGTACAGACCATTGAGCACCTTCTCTGTCAATGTCCAGCTCTACAGAGTAGGCGTCGGGGTTGCTTTGGATAGTTTCAGGCAGAGCGTCTGGCCTCTTTGCGCGATGTGATGGAATTTTCTCGGGGTCTGCCATGGATCCGGGCAGGCGAAACGATAATCTGATTATTTGTCTATTGGTTCTTACTACCCCACTGTTAATCTAAAATGGTATGTAATGATCAGGGCTTATCAGGGAATATATATATATATATATATATATATATATATTGGGAACATAATTGAGTAGTTCTTCTGTTTGTCCTACGTCTATCTATCTATTGGGATTTTCACTATTAGTGGGGCTCGTCCCCTTCTCTTCTCTTCCCTCCCTTCTCTCTTTTCTTCTAATATATATGGGCAATCAGAATGAGTCGTCCGACCTCCGAGTGTAGTGACGATAAGGCAGTTGTAAACTGTGTCATATTGTCACGTGTCCTAAACCTAACCTAATCTACTGCAGAAACTGTGAGGACGAACACGTTGAACATCTCATATTCTACAGTCCGGCCTTTTCTATGAGTGGGAGACAATATCTAGGATCTACTACTTCACGTTGGATCTAAGCTAAGTTGAATTATCTTAGGACCTTTTTGCAGAGAACTAATGTGCGTCTCTTCTTTAGCACCCCTTAACAATACCAAGACAGTTTACAGGTTCTACGATGTTGGCGAAATATAACTTCCTGTGGTACTAAGTGTGTTAATAGTGACAGCTACTTTTACCTAACCTAACGACAAAGTCGTCGGATATACGAACTTTTTGATTGTCGTATCTGAGTACCCTAATGGGCAAACAAGTTATAATACTCGAAATTTGTTACGAGAAACTAAAAATGTTTGCTGCAAACTGTTTTTTCGTTTAACGTAAACTAGTTATATTACGCTTTTACGTTTTTAATAAATGGGTTTGTTTATTTGTCGCAAAAGTAAATTCTGAAAATGTTGTTGCAAATTTACGTTTGTTTATAACAAACGAGATATTTTTGGGACAAAATAAATATGTTTGCTACAAACGAACTCTAAACATTTTTTTTTGTACAATTTATCGAGTTTTATTCCAATGGCCAAACCATAATTACATAAATTTGTAAGAGAACGATGGCAAATATAGTCAGTTGGTGCAATTTTGATGACCTTGACAATTCCACATCTGAAATAGGCAATGAAAAGTCAAAAGAACTGGCTATATAGGAGATTTGCTCAGACCATCTGAGGGATTTAATGGTCACACATAAAAAATACTAATTCGGAAGTAAATTGGAACTTTAAATTCTGTTCAATAGAATTAGGTCTTCTAATAAATTGGAAGAAATTGCCCCCATCTGCCACTTTAGGAGTAATTGAATTAATTGATTTTAAATGAAATTGATTGAGATTATAAAAAACACTAATTGAAATTTAAAAATTCCATTTAAAATTTAAAACAGTTAATTTTAATTTAAGAGACAATAATTGAATTTTCGACATCATCAATTGAAATCTAAAATACATCATTTGAAATGTTGAAGATATTAAAATGTTATAGAAAAAAATCAAATAGAATTTAAAAGACATCGGTTTAAATTTAAAATACGTCAATTGAAATCCAAAACATATCAATTGAAATTTAAAATTCATCAATTATCGTAAAATTCAAAAAATAACCGATTTTATAAATTGGATTTTTTAAATTTCCATGATTGCGTTTTGAATTTCAATTGACGTGTTATTCATTTTACTGACGTCTTTTAAATTTTCTTGGAAGTCACAAATTTTAATTGACTGCTCTCTATATTTAAGTGATGTTTTAAATTTTAATCGATATGTTTTGAAGTTTAAATAAGGAGTTTTAAATTGTTATTGATGTCTTTGAAATTTCAATTGATATATTTTGAATTTCAATTCATTTAAATATAATTTGTATATTTAACTGTCGAAACAGAATTTCCAAATTTTAATTGATTTTATATTCAATTTCTATTGGTAATTGGGCAGTATTTATTTGAAATAGATCAACCGTTTCTGACCTGTTTCCGTTCTTCCACACTGGCCTCCGATGATCTGATACAAATGCAATAATTCATCTCACCTAAACCACACAAACCAAGGAAATCTAATGAACACACATTTCGGATCTTCATGCACTTACTGCAAGGTGTACCCAAATGGAATTGATTTGCCAGGTCCTCCTCCATAAAGGGTGGATGATAATAACAAACGATTAAATAGAAGGAATACTGAATGCTGAAACGAAAGCGAAAATTTCAACATTATATCTGTGCTAAAAAGGAAAAACGACTCATGTGCGAATCGAAATTTTTTAGCTCAACATATTTAGGAGCTCTGATTGAAATCCCAAAATACTCTGGGATATAAGTTCTTGAAATACTACCCGAAATAAACAGAAATCTATCTGGCTGTAAGTGCGACTACGTATCGTATTTCCTTTAATAAAATTAAAAGCTCTTAAGACGTTTTTCCAGATATTACAAATTTTGAAGTCATACTAAGCTGCTCCACAGCCCACAAACTCCAAAGAAGGCCATATCATTTGTGAAAAGTTGTTCATGGGTTTATAATGATGTTGGGCTAAATAATCTGCAACACTAGTAATATTATAGCCAATTTCCAGATACCACGCTCTAACTACACGACCCGGCCAACGTTGGGACAAACGTCTGCGCAAACAATAATTTTGGCGAACCTTCAAAATATCTTCCCCTATAACTAAACATTGGTCATTGTTGATGGCACAGGTTCTCAAGTAAAACGTGGCCATGGTTTCTAGTTCTCGGCTCCAGTGCTGTCAAGGAGTTTTCAATAAAAAACTCGTAGGTAAGTAAATATCAAGCTTATTTATATTGTTCTCCACTTACCACCAAATTCATATTGGCAATACCCCAATCCTCGGCCACTTTATTGCGAATTCCATTATGTCCCGCGACGAATATACGTTTCAGTTTTGTGCTAAGCTTGATGTGTTTAAAATTGGGACATGTTTTATTTGTCTGCCAAGATGATAAATTTAAATATTATTTATATTCACAAATACCCTTCAAAATAGTCTACCTGACACAAGAAATGTGGTTCCCCATTGGCACATTTGTAATCCGGTGTGGGACATAAATATTGTGGATCCACTTGAAGCCTGAAGTTATATTGCTGATAAAAGCTTAGATCGGAAGCAGCGAAACTTACAAAATATGATAAAAAATGCAATACAAAGGAAAACGTTTTAAAGTTACGAATATTATGTAAAATCATATTTCAAATTAAAAATCAAAATAGAAAGGAATTACTTTTTGAAATTTCAAAATTGCAAAAAGGGTGTTCTATAAAAAATCTTTCGGTGCAATTAGTTCGACTGTTTTTTCAAGATTTATTAAATATTCCCAATATTTCGATTAGCATCGCTAATCATTCTCAGGGTTCTTTATACAAAAATATTTAACATTAATAACATATTGATCACAAAACGATTGCCAATAATTACATGTATTATAAATCACAGAACAAATTGCTCGTACGCAGTGTGCAAGCTTTAGTCAACAATTGTCTGTTTTCTCTGTGTTTGCTTATTGTTTGTTGATATATTTGGGCGCATCGGTCAGTGTCGGTCTTGTAATTGAGTCTTCTCTCGGAGGGAACGTTATTTATGTGCAGCATTTCGAGAGTAAATCGTCGTGAGTAATTGGTCTCCTCCGCTAAAATGTCAACGTCGTCAAAGTTAGGATTAAGACCCGTCTTGGCACAGTGGGCCGCTAATGCCGATTTCTGTTCCATAGGTTTATAGGTGGCCCTTAAATCTGACATGTGGGAAGACAGTCTTGTCTTCAATTTCGTCATCGTGGTGCCAACGTATACCTTTTGGCATATGTACGTCAGTCATTTTTTTATTTTATAGAATACTCGTAGTATACTATGGTAGTATACACCTCTCATGAGAGGTTTCTATCTCAGAAATATGGTACCAGCCATATACTAATTTTTATACTAGACTTAACATTTCTCTCAGCAAATTTATGAACATTGGATGTTGAAAAGAATTACGTCAATAATACCAGATAGAGGCAATGGTTCAAAACAACCAACAAAATATTTCGTATTTCGTTTTATGTGTTAAAATTATTGTGTAAAATACAACACAACTGTATGCTAACAATAACAGTCAATAAAATAGTGACAAACACATTTAAATTTCACAGTTTTTCACCAAGACGACATGAAAAATTAAAGTCAGAAGTTATTGTAATTCCACCTGGGGTATGCCACATCTCTCTATCACACCGACCGCAGCACGAAGAGTATGAAAGGAAACGTCAGATGAGTCAAATATTCTCTCTAGTTATGATAATTACTCTATGGTCCCAGCATATAAAAGTTTCGAATATTAACTTTTTATACAGACTTCAAACAAAACTACACCCAAAACGTGTCGTAGTTAATAATAAACAAATGTAGTAGGTGAAACTCCCCGACTATTGGGTAGTTGATACGAATTGGTTAATAATTATGTTTATTTAAAAATAAACATGTTAATTAAAACATTAGTTGCTATTAATTCCACAACCTTGTTGGTTTTAATGAAAACGTTTTCAAATATTCATTATAACAAAGTATTTGGTACCAAAAAACTTAAACATAGTTGATTTTAAGTTCATCGTGCTTTTAGTAATAGTAATAACTCAAAACCACTACGTGCTTAGTTGAAATGATGTAGAATGCTTGGTTATTTGGGGGAAAAGGCTAATGCGTATTCGCACGGAGCGGACACTAACAGTTAATGGTACGTTAATAGAAGCCGTGGAATCAATCAACTATGTGGGTTGCAAAATTACGACTTCCAAGGATGGTGGTTTCGTGACGGATATAAGTGACCGAATAAATTAGTTTCGTGTTGCATTTCTAAAGCTGCACAAAATCTGGCGTTATAAGAAGATCTCACAATATACGAAATATTCAACTATAGTATGTGAAGTCTGAACTGTTGTAGGGTTGTACTTAACAATCGTTGTCTGCGGCAAATACTCCGTATTTACTGTGCTAATACTATTTCTAATGAAGACCTCTGGCAACGCACAAGTATAACCCTATCCCATCCTGTTAGAGAAAGGCAGCTAAACCCTGTGGATTGTTTGAGGTATATTAAGTTTGTAAGTTATGTTACGAAAATCTTGCCTCGCTTAATTTTTTGACATTTCGTTGAAATTGAATTACAAATTTAAGAAAAAATTGGTGTAAATATTAAATTAGTTAAAAATGATCAAGAAATATCAACGCGTCTTTAAGTTTTGAACATAGTATCGAAACAAATAAAGTTCGAAAAATTCGAACTTAAGTTCGAAAATCACGAATTGTGTTTTTTCCATTACAAAATGCAAAAAAATTGTTGCAACACTAAAGTTATAGCAGTATCTTTATATTTTGACCAATATTATGGAATACATGAATTTCGAACTCAAGTTTGAAAATCATGAATAGCTTTATTTTCACTGAAACTTTAATAGTTAAAAAAAAGAATTATTATTCTGAGTGAGAAACAAAGCTTATTAGTAAACGAAAGTAAAGATTTTATTATCGTTTTCAGTTTTAATCAAAACATTATTAAGACATCAAAAATCTGATTACAATCCAATATATCTCACACTTTAACATAGTAATTAAAGAAAATGTTATCAAATTCTTGATATTCAACTCTATAATAAACTTTATGGTCATTCAATGTATAACGATCGAGTATCTGTCCGTCTGTCTGCCTGTAGCCCTTACAATGATTGCATCAATATAATCAAACCGGCCACTTGTCACTTTGCTTCATTCCCAACACAAATGCAGGTGAAATTTATGTGTATTCCATTTGTCCTTCGGTGCAGACATCAGACATGAATTTAATCCTTGGTAGACAACGAAAATCTACCTGAGTCCCCTATATCAACAATACAATGCAGAGGTGGATTTTTGTTGTTTATCGAACAAACTCAATTTGGGTATTGAGAAAAAAACAACAACACTGTTAGGGGGAAATCTATGGAAACTCATTAAGTTGCTTTCATAAATTTTCCAAATTTGACATACACATCAGTTTTAAAATCGTCTGGTCGGCTTGGTCTTTTAGGGATTGCTTTGCTGGTTGGTGGTTATCAGCCGCTCTAAGCCTCGTCTCAGCCATTCAAACAGTCACAGACAACACGCACAGGAAAACAAAAAACAACAACTGCTTTACACTGACTGTTATCGATTACTTACGCCCAGGTTTTCATTTGATTTGTTGGATTACTATGAATGCATTGTCTGTGAATGGTGCAGGATTTTCCTGCCGCACCACCATGTCGTACATACATGCAGACAGACGTGTTTTTTTGAGACGCCCTTGTCTTCCTTTTCAAGCTACGTGAGTTTTTCATCTAAGCGATTGAATCAGAATATTCCTAAATTCCGTCATGTTGTTCGTGATGCATGTGGAAAGTGTTGGTATGTTGTTTGTTATTGTTGCTGCACCACCTGTGGTTTCTTTACAGTCGAGTCATCAGTTGGCGCCTTTTATAATTGATCTTGGCAGAGGGCACTACTAATGTGATTCCCGGTAATTTTGGTGGAAATTGTTCTTCAATAAAATAAGATTATTTTCTTTTTTTTTAGCAATTCCAGAATAACTGTGTAATTATGTTAGTAATTCCGAATTCAAAATGAGTATGCAGGAAGTTATAAAAAACGAATTTGAATTATATCCTTTAAAAATGTGGATATCCAGAAGTGGCCAGTATTGCACATCAACGCCTAAACTCATATCCTTCCTTCTCAAATAAATCATTTACGACTCATCATCATTCACTCAATGGGAATAGGTGAAACTAGTTCAAGAAAATACCATTCAAGTGCTGCTCTAACAATATCTGATGTTGAGCGCCTAAGTATATGGCCAAGCCTATTTTCTTCTACGTATATCCAATACAATAAGACTGTTACATGTACGTCGCCAGAGTACTTCATTAAAAATTGTCTTGGGTCCGTAGATACGGAGTATTTGTCTCAGAAAACGATTGAAAAACGTTTGGACCTTCTTCATTGTCAGCTTTGTCAAGCTCCAAGCAGTACAACCGTACAACAGTACAGACTTCACACTGCAATTGAATATTCGTAATTTCGTCTTTTCCAATATCCTCTTATTGCGCCAGATTTTGTGCAGGTTTAGGAATGCAACACGGGACTTATTTATTCGATCAACTATATCCGCCGCGAAGCCACCATCCTTGGTAATCTTGCATCCTAAATAGTTGATTGACTACACGTCTTCAATTAACCAACCATTAATTGTTAGTAGATTATTCCGTTCTATTCGAATACGCATTAGCTTTTTCTTTTTATATTTATTCTCAATCAAACTTTTTTCGGATAAACTTGGCATCATCAAATTTGTGGGTCATAAGACATATGACATCTGTGTAGTCAGTATCATGTAGATGTTCATACATACTCCCCTGAATACGGAACGGTGCTTCTGCATTAGTTGCCTCCATTACATCGTGCATAAGTAGAAGAAATAATGTTGGCTTTCCTTTCCATTAAAATGAACTTTATAGGCTGCATCTCTGTACAGTTCACGAATCATGGAGACTACCTTGCCCGGTATCCCCTTTTTAGTGAAGGTGGACACAATCAAACGCTTGTTCGAAGCCTACGAAAAGTAGATACAGAGGAGAGTGTAATTCAACTGATTGTTCTAGGATTATACGGATTGTGTTCACGTGGTCGGCACACGAACGACCAGAACCGAAATCCGTCTGCTCCTTCCGCACAATTTGCTTCACTACCGGCGAGATACGTTGAAGTATAAGGGTCGCCATTACTCTGCCAATTGCATTGTAATGTAATACCTCCACAGTTACTGCACAGCGTTAGATCACTTTTTCTGGGATTGTAATAACCACTCCCTCTTTCCACTCCGTAGGGATTGTGTTGTCTATCCATGCACTTTTTATTACCGGCGTAGTAGTGACATCTGCTAACGCTGAAACACCATATTTCAACAAGTTTCACTGGAATATTATCAGTACCAGAAGATTTGTTATCCTTCATTTTACCCAGTGTCACGTCGATATCTGCTTGCGACGGGGTTCGGTTGAAATATCCCTTCTCTAGTAGCGACGCGAGTATGCTGCCGAAGGGTTATATTGTTCTTCATCATCCGGAAGTCTGGATTATGTCGTAATGAACTTACGCCATCGTTCCACTTACTGAACGCATTTCCTCAATATTATAATTTTCGAATAAATCTGCCAATTCAATACTGGCACCGACATTCCAGATGTATATCTGTAATTCCTGGTCTTTACAAAGTTTGCTAGGGGGGAGGGGGGGGTCCACAGGGGTTGGTATTTTATCTACTGCCAGGAGTTATATTGCAGCCGTCCATAATGGAGCAGACGCAGACCACGGTATAGCTCTCCGTGAGTTAGTCGGACCTGGATTTTGATTTTCTTTGGGGTTTAACACCGTAATGTTGGTTCATCCGCCTTCTAAGGACAATATAAATACCGTAATAGTTGGATTAACTTCAGTGGCAGTTGTCACCTGATTACATAAGATGCACCAGTGTTACCATACCATTCAGGTTGCTCATCCAATCGCCTTCACAGTTATAATATAACAGTAATAAAATAAATTCCCCCTACTCTTATCCCATTTTCCTAAGTCCAATGCAATGCACTGCGTTTATAGGGGACATCCCCTAGTTGGTCTTCGCAAAAAAAAAAATAAAATAAATAAATGTTTTCCCATTTCATCTCATGAATGGACAGGGGGCAGCTGCTCAAAATGGGTGAGTTGTGCGCTTCCTATTTTTAGGCTCAATTGAGGCCTACAGTTTTACACCGGTTTCGAACGGTTTAGTTTTTAATAAAAACCTTTTTCTTTGTATGCAGTTTTGTAAAATATCACGAGAAATGTTGAACTTAGTTCTGAGCTTTGATCTGGTGCCTGAAAATTAGATTACCGGGCAGGACTTGACCTAAGTCGGAAGTAGTGAGCTGCTTGGGAAATTCTACAAAGGAAATTGTATCGGGTTACTTCGGCAATCAATAGCAATGAGATAGTGTTGACCACAAAGAGGAAAACCTCGTTTCACTTTACCACAATAGATCCAATTGGAGTAGCAGTGAGGGTCCTCAGGGCCATATCTTGAGGTAAATAATAAGCCACAAATAACAGGTAAATGTGACTATTGGTGGCGCAATAGTTTATAGTTTTATATATCTCTTCTAATGTATAAAGTCTTTAACGAGTTAATATATTTTTTCATAAAATACTTATTACCTTTAAATCTAGAATCCTTTTGAGCGGAAAATCCCAAGAACATTAATCATTGTAAAGAAAAGCAATTTTTGAAAAATTGTTTGGTCTACATTTAGGCATTTACACATTTAATAAACTTTAAAGCATACTTTCAGGCAAAATACTTGAGGTAAAATTTGATTACATACAACTGGCCAAGCAGTATAGTTGCTGCTTGCCAGCAGACCATGTACTGTAGGGTTTTAAGGGATCGAGAATACTAGTTTGTTAATGAAAACTTTATGTGACATAGACATGTTTTAGGCGTGTTCGCCCCCTGAAAATATGTAACACTTTTAAGATTTGGTAGTTACATATTTGTGTTTGGCATAAAATTAAAAACTATTACAAACAAAAACTGACCAGATCTGTATGGCCAATATATGGGGCGTAGGCCAGCAGAATATATTATTATTGTACCACCACCATACAGGCTTTTGTAATATTGGTCCTTTAAGTTTTTCAATTGCCACTGCAGGGTTGTTTACAAAAGCGAAGCAGCAAATAGAATGGGATGGAATGGGGTGAGGTGTTGGAGCCAACATGAGGGTCAATTTTGCCAGGATGGATAGCTGGCTGGCTGGCTGAATGAGCGAGAGTGTGAGTAACATTTCTATTCAAGTTTCGCATACACACACATGAGTCCATTTTTTACGCATGTTTATTTATTTGAAAATGCCTTTGCATATAACAGATATATGTATGTGTTTATGTTTGTGTATAAGTTTATATATATATATTTATATGTTTGGGTGTGTGTGTATGTGCATAAATGTACATATATGATTACATATGTATATGTAGCAGGCTGATGTGTATGAACGTATTTGTTTCGTTTTCATATTGTTAAAACCTATTTAAAATTTACGATTACATTTCGTACGTATTTGAAATGTAACGCACGTGTGATTGTATATGCGTATGAGTGTGTGTGGGTATAATATACAAATACTGCTGCATACCACTACAACTGAAGTCCACATATGCATACACAAAACCCATACATTCATACGCAACAAAGTCTATATGTATTTAGTATTAATGTATTGTAGAATATGAAAAATTAAAAAGCTCTTTTGCCAAGAAAGATTATAAATAATTTTGCCCAGTATTATTTGTGCTGGAAACAGGTGGTGGTGTTTAGTATCACAGCATAGATTAAGTATCATGCGAGCTGGAGTGAGCGGTGGATGGACGTTGGAACTGGTGTTGGTGATGGTGGTGGTGTATTTGAAAAACTAATTGTATTATTTTAAAATGCAAGAGATGAAGGACGTGTTAGATAGTATGTAGCGATGGTCTATAAATTTAAGGTTATAAATATTAAGTTATATTCGACAAATAGAAATGTTACTCAAAAATTGCACTTTAGCTAATTGAACACGGAATTAAAATGGGAAATCCAAAGGGTACAGATAGATATAATCAACATCAACCCTTCCGTAACAAACAAACAATCACTTAGATAATTTGGATTTATATAACCACGATAAAACAGTTTCATACTATTGTGGTACTTATAAAAATCCGCGGCCGTATGTGGTGCAACGGTTCCTGTGTGTGGTTATTGTACATGAGAATGTGGGTTTCATTCCTATTCTGAACATCTCCCATTTCTTTCGACGAACGTCATTTCACTAAATCGCTTTACTAAGAGCCTTGTGTTACCTCCAAATTAATTTTATCTCACCGGATGAGATGCCATCCATAACAACACGTATATAACGATCGCTGTGGCCGTCGGTGCTGCAGTGGTACTGTGCGCGGCTCTTGTACATCAGATCGTGGATTTGATCCCTGCCCTTACATTTCAGTCACCTCGCTTAGTGATGGCGACACTATCGAGAACTTGGCTATAAAAAAGATTCTCCAAATAAAGTTCAGCACTGGTGTAAAACTATAGATCCCAATTACTGGGTGTACAACTAGAAAGCGCACAGCTCACTGGTTGTGAGAAGTTCTTCCCAATCCCTTCAATGGATGTAATGGGAAAACATATAACGATCCCTGAGAAAGCTCGCAATAAATTGAGAAAAGTTACTATCCAAGCCAAAAGCATTAGTACGTCGTACCAGAATCTATCAAACGCCTTGGAATTATCCAAAGCATGCTGTCGACCACTAAGTAGACCGTTGAATTCGAGATAATTCATCAGTTGATCATGCCCTCCATCATCTTCAGGGGCATGGGGCGTGTTGATCGGTAGTTTTCGGGGTTATTACACCCACAGAAAAAATAACCGAACAAGCCGTCACTGAATTCAGAGGTTGTTACAACCACATTTTGCTGTCATCAAATCCGAACTAGAGGTTGTCACAACCGTATTAGAGGATGTTACAACCGAACTAGTGCTTGTCACAACCGCATAAGAGGTTGTTACCCTCTATTACAGGTTGCTTCAACGGCATTTCAATTGTGTAGAGTAAATTCAGTCGTGACAACCTTAATTCGGTTGTGTCAACTATAATTCGATGGCAACAGCCGAATTTACGGTTGGTACAACCTCTCTTCAAACAACTAGATCTGTAAGAGTATCTTCACCTTATTTAGGAATCGGCTGGACATTGACAACCTTCCAACGTGAAGAGAAGATAACTGAACTGCATGATAGCTGAAAATGCTTCAATGGACGCGAAAGCGTCATAGACCGCTTTTCCAAAGCAAGTGCTTGAATTTCATTCGGGCCCGGAGATTTATTTACGTAGAGTTCCGCAAGATATGTTTTCAATCACAAGGTTTAAGCTTGAGCTTGCATGTAGAAAGGGGCAACCCACATGCTCCATATCCAGTGAAACGGATAAAGTAGCCACTAAACTCGCCAACTCCACCGCTCAATGGCTCCCTGGATTGTTCCTTTTCCCTGACTCCTATATAAGGTAGATATAGACAGTTCTTATTAAAAACTCCTTAAACCAAAAGGAGATGGCAACATCATTTAGAAATTCTCCGCTCTATGGCTCCCTGGATTGTTCCTTTTCCCTGACTCCTATATAAGGTAGATATAGAACTGCTTTGCCATCTCATTTAGAAATGCGTTGTGACCAGTTCTTGAAGTCGGGAATCCAGATTGCAGAGATTTTATTGTAGCCTAACTGTCAGAGTAGATGTTGTGAAGACGTTTCGTCCCAGGCAAAGCAACTTCCGACTATAGTCTGAACAGCACTACATTCGTCTGGTAGAATTTGTGCAACTTTGCCAGGTAATTTGGATGGAGCCTTTAGTGTAGAATTCTAATTCCGGCGTAGAAATTCTGAGTGTAGAATTTCTCTCAAAGGTGGAAGTGTATGTCATGTAATCTATTTATATTTAGGATTGCCACAGATCCTTTAAATACGTCCCACGGCCATATACGCTGGTAATGAAGCACGAATAATGTCTTAGGCAAGATCGGGTTTCTCCGAATTTACACCCAGCCCATTCTTCGTGGTCCACTTAGAGAGTCTCTTCATTAAGCCCTGGATCTCATCTGTGCATGCGGAGATGTGTTTTTCGTGTGCTGCAAATACCAGGTATTTAGCATATGCTACGACTGTGCAACCTGATCCCTCCAGCCCAAGCAAAACATTATCCAGTGCTAAATTCCAGAGAAGTGGTGATAAGACTTTCTCCTGAGGCGTTTCTCTATTCAAATTTCTAGTTAAAATCGTGTGCCCCAAGAACAAGGCTATGCGACTTCGTGTATATCAAATTAATGATCTAGTTATAAAGTGCCCGAAGAGCTCGATATTATCGATACCAGGGTATATTCCATTTGATAAATAAAATCTGTCAATATATAAGGCAATATAGGATTGCTTAATAGTTTAAAATGTGTAGTCCATTTTGTAAATCCACTGGTGCTACGCCGTCAGGGCCAGGTGGTTCGTAGCGTTTAAACTTCCCACTGTCCAGTGTAATGTTTCATTAGGCACGATATTTCCCACAACGTGCGAAAGGATGAGGCTGGTCGTTGAGTCCGACCATATTTCTTGAATATAGTCGGACTTCCTGGAAAGTACCTCCTAAGAAAAGTAGAATGGAGACCTAACGATTCAACACTTGCTCTCTTTCACCGCCCGTTTTTTTCCTTTCAGATACGTCAGTGAGGTGAGAGTCGTTAAGAGGAGTTTGTCCAGTCTGAAAGTGTCAGACGCATTTTTAATGTAGCCGCAGAAATGTTTCCTCGTTGAATCGGCAAACATATCAAATGTTCTTGAGGACTTACCCTTATTAAAAAGCTTTCTACATCACCTTCTTAGTATTTGCAGAACCTTTTTCCACTATGAACGTTTCCTTTTAGTTGGGTAGGAATCTCTGGGCATGGAGTTGCGCTGAGAGCATCGGGAATATCATCAACTTCGGCGATATTAACTGCACACTGAAGATCGGTATTTTTGGTTTGGATGGATAACGTGTTTGTAGCTTATCGCAAATATAGTATACTTGTGTCTAAACACATTATGTTTGCTACTCAATATTACATGTTGGATATTACATAATATATACATGTTTTTGTGACCCAAATGTGGATTTGTTTGTTGAAAACGGCTGAAAACAAAAACGTGTCATACAACAAAGAAAGAAAAAAGCAATGGACCTCCAATTCATCAAAATAGTGCTTGCAAACATATTCATTGTTCCGCAATATTTTGCTGGATCCGTTTTTTCAGCTTGTCTTTCCGAGAGAGGAATACCTTTCACACTTTGTTTGTACTTGTTTGAGTTTGTTTTACGACCGTTTCTTGGAACCGACAAAGTGGCGATGTTCTGCTACAGAGAAACGTCCATATATTTAATCAACTCAAACAAGTGAGGTGATGCGAAGGTTACATCAAGGACCTCTTGTCTATATTTACTAATGACCCTTGTTACAGACATAAAGGTTAATGGACAAAACTCACTCTAAAAGTGTCTCCCCTCCATCATTTATATTGGTACTTCCTCAAATTGTGTGGTACACATTGACGTCCGACCACAGAACGAGAATCAGTTGCATATAACGCAACCTAAACATTTTTGTTAGTTATAAAGTTGTAGAATGTAATTCTAAACTTTTCTGGGTCTTTTCGTACTACTTCAATGGGTATTAAATTTTAAATCAAAACAAAGTTTATACAAAAAATCGCTAAATAGCTTACATCATTTCCATTTGATTTGACCAATTACGAACCGAAAAGTAAATCAACCTTAACAAATTGATGCGTAAATTATTTTCGTCTCGTCAAAAAAGGACCCAAAACTAAAGGTTAACCCTTTGTAAACTTTTTGCTTAAAGGGAAAAACAAAACAAAAACACTACAAAGGACTACATTAAAGGATACAAGTTTAAAAAATGCCTACATTTTAAAACAGAAATTTTCTCACAGTATTAAATGTACTAATATGCGTAATATGTGAACAATTATTCTCCGAACAACTAATCAATGGCAATTGTTGAAGTACTAGACTGGAGTCTTTGGACTGGAATGAATATTGCCATATTGCGGTGGTTTTTTCTTCTCTACTTGTACATCCTTTTTGTAAATACCACACCACCGATAAAAATTAAACGATTTCTTGTTGCTACTTAATTTTTGAAGAACATTGGCAGCTCTGTTATAACAGCTGTTAACTATTGTAAAAAAGAAAGAAGCAACTGAACAATATTTGAAATTTAATAGATAGAAAGAAGAGAAGTTAATTTGTTAGTTTGAAAGACGGGTGCAATGTAGAGTGTTAAAGAAACACTCTGATCTTTCCCATGCCCGTAGACATGAACTTAAGCCGCTAATTCGACCTGTTGTGCGCTCCCGATTTGCCAGAAAGTTCACACGTTCATTGCCGAAAATTCCGCTATTTCCCGGCACCTAGATGATGTTGAGTCTGCCGTGGTTGAAATAATCGTTAATTACCTTCTTGCAGTCAAGCACCGTTTCAGATTTGACAGTTTCCGATGATATTGCCCCAATTGCCATCTCATGTACAAGAGCCACTATCCATTGCACCACCAAAGGCAGCGGTGGTTAATCATTGTGAACGCGAATACCAACAATCAATTTCGCACGTGATTCAAATTTTGAATTAAGGGTACTCACGATCGTCCACGAAGCGTCCATGAAACCCATTTCGCGGTACCACTCACCAGGCTCTAGCATACATTTCTTTCACGATGTCCGTTAATTGTTTAATAGAGATTTTAACTAAATGCCGCTGTCTGTTGGATAACTTATCAAACCGCTATAATTTTGGTTGATTAATTAGCAAGTGGTTGTCGGAGACTCATTCCATTTCCCCAAGAATTTCCCCGAATGTGACATTTTAACGTTATTGTATTCTTAATTTTCCAACAAAAAATTCCTCTGTTTCCACAATTATAGAACAGAGAAAAAGCCACTAATAACATGACATAAATGTCATATAAAATGATAATTAATGTTCTCATTCACAAACGAATGAACGGCCTACATCCTTCGTTCATCCTACCAAGTGTGTTATCAAACGAGGACGAGTTTGTAATTAATCCCTGGGTTGGGGAGGTGGACAAAGTGGAAGGGGATCTCTAAGATAAGAACACACTCTTACACACACACACACAAATTGGCACATGTATAGATAAAGTTTTTGGAATATTAAAGTGATTAAAATTGTGAGAATGAGAGAGGCAATAGCGAAACTATTTCAAAATGAAAAACTTTAAAATTATATAACAAAAGCTACAGGACATAACCAAATACAGAAACACAATAAGGACTATTATGGGTGTGTATGTGCGTGTACACATGGACACAAGAATGTTTACTACTTACCCATACTTACATACACATGTTCATATACAGTAACACAGGAAAATTCAAATTCATAGTGTTCAAAGGCTTCAAAAGGATAAATTTTCATGTAGATTCCAACACATTCTGTATGGCAAAAAGTGTGCATGTGAGTGCGTGTGTGTTTGTGGGTGTCTGTCTGATTATGTCCTGTAAAGTGTCCTTAGATATACGTGTATACATATGTGTGTTTGTATTTGTGCTAAAGTAGTTTTAAACACAAACATGGTTTCTACATAACATCAGCAACATCAAGAGCAGCAGCAGTAGTAGTCAGTACATCGTCTATAAACAACCCTTTGTTACAGAAATTGTATACTAACAAACAATGGACCTTTGAACACAAATACGCAACCACCTCATCTTCCGCAGACCATCTCTAATAATCCACCACCCCAGCCAACTATCTCCCCCCCATTACCCCCTTTGCGCGATGTTCTTCCCTTCCCATTCTCTTTTCTTGATGTGATACGATACCAGGTTTTTGGTCAAATACGCAAAAGAGTTGAATATAAAAACAGCGGGAAACTTAGCACTCCATGTCATTTCCACCTCCTGGACCACCCACTCATCCACATACACATACATATATAAATATATGTACATATAAGTTCGCATAAGGTAATCAACAATGTTATCTAAACATTTACGTATGGATCAGTCCATGTCAAACCTGACAATAATAACAAACACTTCCTTGTCCTCAAAGAATTAAGAATCATTCAGAATCATTCACTTTAAACCTGTCTTAAGGTCCGTACTAAGTTCGACATTTCTCTCGAAATTTTACAATAAAATATATAAATGGTCTCCATTATATCCTACTAACTGGGATCTACACTTTTACACCGATTTAGAATGGCTTTTGAGAATATTTTTCAAGGCTAATTATTCGATAGTATCGCCGTTAATAAGTGAGATGAACGTCATCGAAAGAAATGTAAAGTTATCAGAGCAGGGATCGAACCCACGTTCTCATATACAAGAGCCGAGCAAACTTACCATTGCATCACGGTCTTTCATAACTTTACAAAACTCCAGACAAAAAAACCAAATGCAAAATGCAAATCCAGACAAAAAACAAGATATCGATAGTTTTTCTCGTAGACTAATACATACCTAGATAAACTTATTCTCTCATCTGACGTTTCATTTCACACTCTTCGTGATGCGGTCGGTGTGATAGAGAGATGTTTGACGAAAAGTGATATACACCAGGTGGAATTACAATAACTTCTTGCTTTAATTTTCCATGCCATTTTGGTGAAAAACTGTGAAATTTAATTGTGTTTTAAACTTTTTTATTGACTGTTATTGTTAGCATACATTTGTGTTGTATTTAACACATTAATTTTAACACACAAAACGAAATGCCGTTGTTGTTATTTTGTTCGTTGTTTTGAACCATTGCCTCTATCTGGTATTAGTAAAGCAATTCTTTTCAACATCAAACGTATACATCACACGAGGACAAATGTCAGAAATTTGGTGAGTGAAAGATTTTCTCTACGTATGTATTACTCTATGGTTTTTCTAGAGTCGGGAGTGGGTACGTTCAGCGCTAGTAATTGAGTAAGTTTATTTGAATGGGATTTTAGTACCTCTGGTATGTGTAGCTTTTTCTGTGTCTTGTTTGTATGATTTTTGTATGATTTGTATAATTTTTGTGTGTTCCGTTTTTGCAGTCGTTCCACTTGACACACAATTAAACTGTTTCATTACACTGGAAGAGTGCCTTCCATTAATTGACAAGTGATAAATCTGATTCTGTAAGATCTGATCAGGAGATACCCAAGTAGGCGTATAGATGTATTTATGTTGACGATCGGGTCGGAATATGACGTGCCGTGTGGTATTACAACTTTCCTCATTGGACTAAGTGTGTGAATAGTGACAGCCACTTTTACCTAATCTAACCTTGTCTTTATGTTGGAATCTTGCTCCACTGACAGCCGGGTATTTTGAAAAGACGAAATCTTTCAGCCTCATTCCGTTATCGGAACCATAAACTAATACATATATATATACTTTTATTGTCTCAATAAATTAAACGTCATAGGTACGGTGGAAAGTAAACATTGGATGGTGGAAAACATGGATTCAATAATACCAGATAGAGGCAATAGTAAACAACGTTCAACAAAGGAACAACAACCGAATTTCGTGTTTCTGTGGCAAAATAGTTGTGTTAAATACAACGATAAAAGTCAACAAAAAAAGTGCAAAATACATTTACATTTTTCAGTTCTACACCAAACGACATGAAAAAGTTAAGTGAACATATTTTGTAACTCCACCTGGTGTAAGTTAATTTTAAATTTAATTTCTCTCATTTCCACAAACCTACGACGAAGAGTGTGAAATGAAACGTCAGATGAGAGAATAAAAGTATCTATGTATGTATTAGTCTATGATCGGAACTACTGACATATGGACTAAATTTACCGACGTAGTAAACTATTTTCCAACAAATAGTTCTGTGAGTGGTTTAAATAAATAAATTTAAAAAATTTAATAAAACATAAATTTTGATGAATTTGATGAATATTGTAAATGTTGTAAATTTTTTCCTTAATCAGGTATGAAATTGTTTGGAAAGAATGAAGTTTCGGGAAGTTTTCAGAAAAGTCGGACCAAGGATGTTTAGTTTTTATCCGGTTTGGCATGGATTGACTCATATGTATGCTAGTTTTTAGTTGTCTTTGCGTAGGTTTAAGTGTTCCTGCATATCCCAGCATAAGTGTGTGTGTATATGTGCCGGTACGTCCTTCCGTCTGTTATTACTAATCCATACACATGGTTCGATCGCTGTAGCACAATCAATACGAATGCTGGCACAAGTTTTGAATGAAAATTTTGAAGGAACATTTTTTTTCTACTATAGGCTTTGGCGAAGACAAATATTTTAGTGGTTCTGTTCGAGACTGGCAAGAATTATTTCAAATACGATACTATATTAAATATTTCTGTTTTAAATATTTAATTAAGTTTACTGTCGGATGAACCTCATGGACACACAAATATGTATTAGCCATAATTTATTTTGAATTTTTACTTGCCTTTAACAATTTTAGGACTTTCCATTTTACCAATAAACCGAATTTAAATTGTGAATTTATAATTTAAATTCCCGACATCGAGAATGAAATTAAACTTCCTAAGTTGGACAAAATTTTTAAAATCTACTCTTCGAAAATGTAGTATTACAGTTTAATCCATAGAGTAATGACGTATAGAGCTGCCATTGTTCTCATCTGGCATTTCCTTTCACACTATTCGTGGTGCAGTTGGCGCGATAGAGAGTTATTTGACGTAAATTTGCTTACACCAGGTGGAATTATAAAAATTGTTGACTTAAAATTTTCATGACGTTTTGATGAAAAACTGTAAAATTTAAACTTATTTTGGACTTTTTTTGATATATTTTATTGTATTTTATTGTATTGTATATATTTGTAGTGTATTTGCACAAAAATTTTAACGCACAAATCGAAATGCCGTTGCTGATTTATTGTTGGATGGTTTGAGTCATTGCCTCTATCTGGTATTATTAAAGCAGTACTTTCCAACATCCAACCGCCCATCTGCAACACACCAAGTTACATCAAGAGAGTTGGCGTCTCTATACGTCGTTACTCTATGGTTTAATCGCTCAATGTTTGTACAGTTTCATACAATTACTTAACCAACTGTCTGGTTTCTTCGCGTACTTTAGATTACGAAAATACATCTAATACTACGAGGGTTGCCACTTTTTTTAGATATCACAATACCGGTTTGGATATGTCGAATCTGATATCAGCAAGTTTGCCGTTTTTAAGGGAAGACGTGGTCATGACATTTTTACGCTGGATAGCTATCTCCATTATATACAGAGACCTGAATAATTAATTTGGTCAAAACCTGGAATTAAAAACCCGTGTTCAGCAATTGCAAAATTTTCAGAAACAATTTTGTCATTTATCTCTAATACGGACATGTTCGTTGCACAGAGTTACCACCTATCTCTTATTTACATTAGAAATATTTCATGAATAATTCCTCTTCATCCTTCATTTTAATTTAAAAGGATATGCTGTTATTTTTGTTTGTCATAGTGAAGGAAATGTCAAAAGTTCGGTACCGAATATTTATTAAACAATTGTTTTCGTAAGAAATACCTTCTGCATAACAACCCTGTAATTGATTTTGTTTATGAAATTTTCGCAATGAACTGAAGTACCTAACAAAGGAAAAGTCATCGAAAGTTTTGATGCACGAAGTTTTGACTATTTGTGTATACACTTACTTCTTATGGGAATGAACATTTCGTTAGAGCTGAATACGAGGTTTAAATGGTGTTCATTTCTGTGCGATGATTTTTTATCGTATGATTTTCGACCTGGATTAACTCTACAAGATTGTGCCGATCAACTCGTTTAGGCATTTGTTGATGAAGCACCATCCCGTACCACAGTGTTTCGCTAGTTTTTCGTATTCTATCGTGATCGTTGTTCGCTTCAGGGCGAATTTCGTGAAGGTCATCCTAATCTGTTGCTGTGCCAACAAACATGGTTGCTGTGCTTTGGCTGCCGGCAGCCAATGCGAACGAACCCAGTTTACATTCCAATACATGACGACTACTGGTTTATGTAACCTTATAATATATATATAATATATTAATATATATATATATTTATTATTTAATATTTTTATCAAAAGTTTACATTAAACTAATTTGTTGCAGCAATGAAGAATTTAATTGTTGCATTTGATGTACGAAATGTTTAGTTGCAGCAATGAAACCACACTATTGAACATGCTCATCCCTGCGATGAAGTGGTTTTCTGTTAGTGTTGAAACATTTGAATAACCTTGTGCCCAGAAAAATCTGATATTTCAAGAAGATTTCATTGCCCTTGCTCTAGATATTAGTATTTCCGTTAGATTTTCTTTTAAAATCATTTATTGTTCCAATATATAACACCTTAATTTGCGAAATTGTTTCTGCAATTACCCCGTACCCTTGATACAAACGCCTCCATAAAATCCTACCCAATCAAAGACGCAGAAGATGAACAAAACAGCAAATCATGCCCAACACAATCAACCCCATCGTCATGTATTGGCATGTACCGTGACTTCCTTACACGGCTTTTATTGCTCGGAATGCCGGCGTTCAGTACGTTCGTTTATTGTGCTTCGAAAAAGGATTTCAATGAAGCCATAACAGAGTCAAATCATGAAGCACTCTGCTGGGTCTGGTGTGCGGCTTGGCAGACCCCTGCAATCAAGCGAAGGAACAATTTATGCGTAAATTACTTTTGACTCGACGAGCGACCAATCAAAAAATGTAACCCTTTAGTACGTTTTCTTCAGAATTTTTTTTTGTGGTGGGAGGGTATGGAAAATAAGAGGGAAAGCCGAAAAACAAACACAAACACGGAAAATTATGACTTCAGGTCATAAATGATACAATCAGTAGCATCGTACATATATGGAATTATATATGGAAGTGTGTGTGGCAGGACCTTAAAAGGACCTTTACACTTTGCATATATGTATGTGTGTGAATGGCTATTAAATCAATGAATATATGCACATACATGTAGTCTACAATTTAGAAAGTTATGCCTGTACGTAGGGAATAGGTTTTGTGGGGGTTGGGGTCTCCCTTTGTTATTGGTAATTTTCAAATGCGATTTATTCATGTTTTTCTTTAGCAAAAACTTTTCCTTTCTCTCTGTGCAAAATCCTCTCGTAATCCGCTTAAATTCAAAATGAATTTTATCAGATTCCGCAAGCAAGGAAATCGGCCTACATACTCGTGTGTACATAAACTTTAAACTAAATTACAATAATTTACATTTACATATCTAATACTATTATTTACACTGCACACATCCAACCATACTCCCACACACATGAAAATACGTGTGTGTCCGTTCGTATGTATGCAAACCACTCTAGGGTCCATTACCATCCAACATCTCCATACCCATTCCCATCCATCCTCTATAGTCGTACATTCGCTTTGGCATCGACATTAGCCAGCATTATACAACTTTCACTTTGGCTGTTATACACAAAAAGGACGAATTTTAAAAAGTCGCCTCAGGATCAGGTACGGAGTACCAATTTGAAAATAGTACTAAGTGTAACTTTAATGTTACCAATAAGAATTAAAAGAGTGGAGAGTAAGTGGGGGCCCTAAATCAAAGCATTAAAATGTACATGGATTAGGGTCTTTCGAATGAAGTTATCTTTGCTGTTTGAGAAATTTGCGTTTGTTTTGAAATATTTTGAAAATTCCTTCTTTTTTGTCTTAATTTTGGGATAGTACAAATGTATTTGCTGCAAAATATGGTGGAGCTGCTAAATCTGTTACTGCTAATCCACTCGTTTTCCCATTAAGTATATATATTTTTACAACGATCCGCAATATGCTAGTATTTTCCAGCAAGTTCTATTATAAGCGAAGTCTTTAACCTTTTCCTTTTATCGTGATATTCCAGGCAGCCTAACACTATGCTAAAATATACCTGCAGTACCTCGCAACTTTATCGGTTCCGAGAAATGTTCATAAAACAAACTGGACCAAGTACAAACAAAGTTTAAACTGTATAATTTAAACAATTCCTCTTTATCACATGAAACTTATCCGAAGATATATGGTCGGATCACAGACCAATAACGTCATCTCGCGAGTTATTACTATACTACACTGGGCAATATAAATACTACACTGGGCAATATAAAGTTTGAACCCCTGCAAATCACCTAGCCCTGACGGCATAGCACCAGTGGTGTTACAAAGTAGACTACACATTTGTACTCTCAGGCACCTGAACCTTTAAATGAACAGCATTACGCTATCCAAAAATCTTATTAGATGAAGGGATTCTAAGGTGGTATTCATTGCGAAAGCGGGAAAGACTTTTTGACCAACCAGTCTCTCATCTTTCCTTCTGACTCATATCAACACAAGGGCAAATCAATGGGCAAATCAATAGATCAATGAAAACCACTCGGCACGCTCTATTAAGATTCATACAGAAATCTATTTATCTAAAGGAAGATAAAGATAAAGTCTTACCGGAATCGATATAATCGGCACTTTTTGTTGACCAGGGGATCACTAATTTGATCTATGGGCAACTTACGCGAGGGCGAATAACCTTGTCACTGCTTTACACCACGTCAACTGGAAATGTGAATAGAGGAACACTTGATCTTATCGCCACTCCTCTGGAATTTTGCACTGGCTAGTGTGTTGCTTGAGCTGAAGGGATTGGTTGCATATTCGAAGCATATACCGACGACCTGACAGTTGCAGTACAGGAAAAATACCCTTCCACATGTAGAGATTTGTTCCTGGGCTTAATCAGAAGACTCTTTAAGTGGGTCTTAGGGAAAGGGGTGGTGATACATCCAGAGAAACCCGAGCTCGTACCCTTTACCATGAATCAGAATATTTTGCATTAGCGGCCACTATCTCTAGGTGATAGAAATATTTGTCAAGGGATAAACAAAATATCTAGGTTATCTAGTTTCATGCTAAACACTATGGATTGCATCAGTAGAGCCACAGTGGGCGTACAATTGTGTAAAAGGCCATCGGAGGACGATAGGAGCTATATCCGAAAATAGTTTACTATATATTTATACAGCTGTTGTCTGCCCGATATTGCTCCATACAATTGCCGCTTGGCTGCGCACGATGATAACTGAGGGTTTGTAGGTTATTCTTGACCTGTCACAACTTTATTTGCTGGGCAGTCAAGTGGCTGCAACATGCCAATTCGCCTAAGACATTCCTCGCAATGGATCACCACTCCGTATCGTCATGAGATGTGCGGCAATCCACAATATAAGTGGATTACATAACACCCACTTCTACTTTTGAGAGAAACGTCAAAGAGGCAAGATTGGAGGGGTCGTATACCAGGTGATATAAGATAGTTTGGCTTTTATACACTGATGGCTCCAAATAAGATGGCAAATCAGTTTATATTCCAAAGATGTGGGTCTAGACTGGGACGAAACGACATCACCGCCTGAGGTCCGAACATCTACTCTGATAGCTAGGCTGCTATAAAATCTCTGCAATCTGTATTCGTTACTTCAAGAACTGTTCACAACTGTCGCGCGTCTCTAAACGAGATGTCCACATTATATGGGTGCTGCGGCACAGAAACATTCCAGTGATTAGTGACTTTTAAAGATCTACGCAAGACGTCTTGAATCGTCATTCAAGAATTTTTTGTTCAAGACATGTACTGTAAAGAATTTGTGGCAACCAAATACTTCAGTGTTCTAAAAAAAAACATTCGTGTATGTGTTTGAAGCAGTAGAGCGCAAAAATACAATATTACTACTTCTACCTCGCTTCATACCAGTGTTGCCAGTTTAACCCTTTTAGGACATTTCTTGTTCTTTTTTTTAGGGGCTTGTTATCTCTTTTTTAAATTGTTGCCCCTTTTCCAGCTCTTTTTTTACGATAACAACTTGTGACTTAAATATACACTTTTTAATATAAAGCTCGTATTTTATTTTTATAATATATAATTTATTAATATTAATACTGTGTGTTCATTGAAAATATTTTGATCGTGGTAAATTGTGTTGAATTTACTCTGTGTGAAAAAGAAAATCAAAATAGTGGCATCTAAAAGGTTATGTGTGTAGTCATATGTATATCAAATGGAGAGTAGAAGATGTGATGTATGCTCTTATTGTTCGCGCGTTTTTACGCGGCATAAATGCAGCATAAACAACTAATTTCAAATTTTAGACTAGTGAAATTTTTGATAATAAATGCATAATTGTAGTCGATACAAAATATTTGGTTGAATTCACACACAGCATAAGTATTATTTGTGTAGTAATAAAACAATACATTATGTGGCAATTGGAAGGTTATTGTTTAGGGCCTCAGAAGGGCTCTTTTTCGTTTTTACTTCGATAAATCCTAAGCAGTTTGAAATTTTGATTTGCAATATTGTAGCTCTTCCTTCTTAACGTCTTTCAGAAAAAACATGATAATGAAACGTCGAAGCATAATTGAAATATTTTAACTTTTTTTGCCGTTTTCGGGGTCACTGTAGAGAAACTAACTCTCTACGAAGGAATTGTAGGCTACAAAATTATATTTATTTCCACTTAATGGATGTAGAAACAATCATTTTACCACTGTTATTTTTTCGCTTATAAGCTTAATTCGCTTATAAGCTTAAATTGAAGCAGTGGATATGGCTAAATCCTGCAAAGTTGTAGTACTTAAGACTCTTGAGAACATTGCCAAATATAGTATACAACAACTGTTACGTTGAGGTTTCCAAAATAATCGTAACAATTAAAAGACTTAAAATTTTTTAATTGTAAAATATAAAATTTTTCAAATTTACTTGAATTTTCGCCATTTTATGGATTATTTGTTCATTTTTTCTAAAAGACATATTAGAAAGAATTGCGAAATGAGGAAAGAGCTACGACATTGCGGAAAGTTGCAACGCATAATTTCGGAATGCTTAGGATTTATTGAAGTAAAATCAAACATAAAGCCCTACCCCTCAGCCGAAATCTTCTTTAACCTGTAAAGAAAGATTGTGGTGATCCGGGTCAAAACCGATTTTTGATTACACGTCCATGTACTTTCATAATTTTTTGGTTTGATTGAGACCCTAAATCTACTGCCTCACAGATATATCGATTGAATCGCCATTTCTGTTTTGCACCTTCCCCACATTCTCAATTGAAATCATTGAAAACTTTTACTATTTATTTGTTAAATGTGTGAAATATAATTATCTCTGGCAAATACTAGAAAATGTTAGAAATGTGACACTAAGCATTTTCATTCAAACTCTTAAATACTTCGTACACCTCGTATTCCTTATAAATACAAATTTCAAATTTGCATGAACAATTTTTGAAATTTGGTAAAAGCACAAGTTTTACGAGGTATTTGTGAGTTTGAATGGAAACCCATACTACATACGTATAGTACTAGACTACAATAAATGACAAAAAGAGTCCGAAAATGTATATTTTTGTTATATTATTTTCACAAATCATATGGGTTTTGATGTCGATATTTCTATCATAGTAAAAAGTTTAAATTTTTTTCCATAAATTGTGCCTTTGAAATTTTTTTTAACAGTTTTTGTTTGCAATTTCATTTATTTGTGTATATTGTTATTTAGTTCTTTTTTTTTTGGTGTTTTGTTACTATTTTAACATTTAGCCCTTTTGTGAAAGCTTGTGGCAACACTTCTAACAAGTACTATTCAGTTTCACCTCTCACTGTTAAACCAATTACGCCAAAATAAAAAACTGCAAGCCCACCCTACCACATGATTAACCCACCATTCCCACCTAAATCTACCATTACTTGAGTTGTAATTCTTTAGTTTGCGTGTTCTTTTCTTTCGTTTCGGACGTAATTCGTGATGGTCACACATTCGATAGATCAAATCTAGTAAATAAATTAATAGTTAATAAATAAAAAGAGTAAAAAATATTTGTGAAATTGTTAGTGTAAATTGACGAATAGAATGTGTTTAAAATTTATGCAAGTTTGTCGAGTAATTCGCACAAAAAGGGAATTAATGTGACACAAAATAATGACAAAATGTAAACAAATGATCAAGTGTGTGGGAAATAAAACAAAAACAAACGAAAGTGAAGAAGAAGTGCGCGTGTGTGAGTGATGTATGTATCTATTTAAATCGATCTTTGTCATGGGGGAGTTTGGGAGAGAAGAAGCGAGCCATTATGTTAAAGATGTGTCGTAGAGAAATTTGGGTCTTGCTATTTGATAACTGTTACAAAGGTGAGTTAAATTTATGTATGTATGTACTTTACAATGAGCGACAAAAAACGCTGCATGTAATAACCCCAAATGAAATAACCAGCAACAAATGTTACAAATATTTTGAAAAAGCGAAATTTAAATTGGTTATTTTGAGGGTTATTTAATTGATGCTATATTTTTTGTTTTTTATTGAAACTATTTTATTATGTTATTGGTTTGGGTATTATTTACTTGGTGACAATTTAATTTTAAGCATTCGGAGATATTTCATTATGTAATAAAGTCCACATTTTCTTTTATTTACATTAGAGGTCCTTTTTTATATATACATATTTTAACTTATGTACATACAGCCATGGACACTAAATTAGCACAATACTACTCTTAAGTTTAACGTAGAATTTTTTTTAAACTTTTTGACTATATAGACCAATTATTATGGATCATCAAGCTTCTGTCAAACAAAAATTGTTTAGATTTATTTCTATTCTTTTTTGTTCTGATTGATGGAATGCATCTTTTGGTTTTTGTATCCAACGGTACTTGTATCCAACGGTACTTTTTTACATTTTTGTGCAATTTCTCTAAACTTTTTTTAAAATTGGGACGGAGAAAAGTTTGTACGAAGGAAAAGCGCATTATATTTAATATGTATTATATTCAATATTTGAAATTGCAAAAATTCTTAACCGATCGAGAAAACTGGTCTATAATGTTACTTTTTCCATTAAAACTAATACACATTTTATAATGCAAAACAAATAATTAACCCACGTAGCAAATATATCGATTGAAACCCCATTTCCGTGTTTTGCACCGTCCCCACATTTTCATTTGAAATCATTGAAAACTTTTGCTATTTATTTGTTTTATATTTGTTAATTGCGTGAAATATAATTATATGTAGCAAATACTAGGAAATATTCGAAATATGACGTTTTGCGTTTTCATTCAATCTCTTAAATAATTCGTACACCTCGTATTACTCATAAATGCAAACTTTGAAAAATATTTGACATTTTGTAAAAATACAAGTTTTACGACGTATACGACACATTTATGAGTTTAAATGGAAACCCATACTACTATATTACTAAATTACACTGAATGGAAAAAAGAGTCCATAAATTTGGTGTTTATGTATTATAGTAGTTGGACAAAACAAATGGGTTTCGAAGTTGAACTCTCAATATGAGTAAAAATTTACCCTTTTTTTGATTCTCGTTTGCCCGACCAAAAAATTTCCACAAAATGTGTCTTTGAAAAAATTTTTTTAACCGATTTTGTTTGAAATTTGATTTATTTGTGTATTTTGTTATTTAGCACTTTTTTGATTTTTTTTTTACATTTAGCCGTTTATTTGAATGCTTCTGGCAACACTGCTTCATATTATATTTTTGTGTACACACACATACACGAATGCTTTGTCGACAGTATCCCGAAGTACTTAGTTGTCGCAACATTGCTACGGTACATGTCTTGAATAAAAACAAACGTCTTGCTTAAAAACAAATGTCTTGAATAAAAACAAATGTCTTGAATAAAAACAAATGTCTTTAATAAAAACAAATGTCTTGAATGACCATCATGTGCAGATGTCTAGTGACTACCTTACCCTTTACACTTGCATGCAAGCTCAAGCTTAAACCCGAAGCTCTCAGACATGCAAATAATAGATGTACTGGAGACACAAAATGCAGGATCATCAGGCAACAATGGTAAATTTTCGAACAGAACCGTACGCTATACTTGATAACCGATCCTAAATAGGTTATCTCCATGCTAGTGAATCTGATCACTGGATACTATTTAATAGGCAGACACACGTCTAGACTTGGAAAATCAGATCGTGATCGCTCCAGAAGCTGAGTCCATGAAGAGGAGAACGAGAGCGCTGAACCTTTCCTATGCTACTGTCCGTTCTTTTATGTGAATAGGAGACAATATCTAGGACACTGGTGACCAGCCTATACCGCAATTGCGGAGACCAACACATAAACAAAGTCACACTTATTCTTATGCTCTTCCATTCAGTCGTCGTTGAGAAAGCGACGTATAAACAAGTAAGCGGACGTATGCATCTTTTGCTGATATATCAGCAAACAATTCATATACCCGTGCTCATGTGCATACGTCGCTGTCTAAACGACGACTGAAGCAACATCGTTTTTCTCACCAATACTACACCATAACAATTTTTGGTCACCTCTGATCTAGGATATTACTTCATGTTGGATCGAACGAAGATTCAGGGAGTTGAGCTGAATGATCTTAAGACCTTTTGCAGAGCACTAATCGGTTCTCGTCTTTCCTTCAGTCACATCCGGGAATATGGGAATGGGATATCATATGGCTTGAACCCCCCTTAACCTTAACAGGTCAATTGACAGGTTCAACGCTTAAAATGGACTTTCTTAACTTAACCTAAGATATCAGTATTTAATTTACATTTTGAATACCATATTTTCCTTAGATTTGATCGTAGATATTGGTACTATTGTTAATAAAATTGTTCCAAATCGTACACAATTTTCAATGTTTTAAATCCGAAACTCTAATACACATATGCTAAAGGACTCTTACAAGTCAAACCAATATGTTTGTATGTACACTCTCCACAATATTGATGAACTTGTATGTGTTTGTGTGAGGAACTCGCTCCTGGTCTTGGTCTTTAAATAAATAAATCCAATTTTGCTGATGGCCATTGCCAGCATCATCGTCATTACGTTGGCAGTGAAGTGATGGGAATGTGGCAGGAAATGATGTTTTTGAGTTTTAGTCCTGTCAAAATACAACTACGCGAATTGATGAATGCGTGTGTGTAAATTCGTTAGAGCGTGTTGCTGCATATGTATTAGAGTGGGTGTCAAAATGACCTAAGGAGTAACGCACACAAATGAGGAGAAGGCAGGCGATTTTTCAGTTTTACTTTAAACAAGGATGCCAAAAAATATAACGTCTGTGTTCAATATAATTTTATTTGTAAATGTGGAAATTTTCTAAAACTAAACTTTAGCTTCGTAATATATTCAGCTCAGTGGTTAACGTGTCCAAGTTGTTGAAGACTTTTTCGTTATAGCAATTTTGGAGAACAAATTCTTTTTTTCTCAGAAAATACCTCTTTTTTGATTTCAGTCTAGTCTAATCTGTCCTGTCATCCTGTTCACCGTTTGATTGATTGCCTGTTGATAAATTCACTTGTTATTGTATTTTCTAAGAATATTAAAATTGTTATTCTTGTTAGCATTTTAACTTTATCATCCACTTGACGAAGTTTAAACTGCAAGGTTCAGTTTGATTGATTAACCCTTGCTGAACTTTCTCTTACGAGATTATTACTACGTATGTATAAGTATATCCTATCAATAAACACTTTGCGGCATAACTTAATCGATTTGGCGTGGAAAATAAAGTCAGCTGGTATTTGGCAGCCAAGGAAAAATATAACATCCAAAAAAGTATGTAATAATCACCTTTGCGAACCCGAAGTAGTTCCAAATTGGAATTGGAATGATTTGAGAGAATTAGGGGAAACTCGGACCGGATTTTGTACAGTGGTAGATAAAATCCAGGATATAGTTTTTGAGCTAGTTTCATTTTATATGGTAAGAGATGCCAATCCTCTTAACATCCACAGAAGGGTGAGGTTATAAAGTTGCAACTGTGAAGATCGTCTTCTCGTTTATATTTTCTCCAGGGTTTCTATGATGTTCTGTCTCACAAAGTCAATGGTTGCAAGGGATCTGCGTGTTCAAAGACTACTCGAACGTCTTGAACACCCAACAGTCCCAAAATGCAGATAACACTACCCACAAGCAACTAAATTGCTGGACCCCTTGGTGCAGTTTTTCACCATAAAATATCCTGTATGTACATTGAGTATTATTTAGTGAATAATTATTTTCAAAGAATTATATCTCAAGATTTGTCTGTGAAATTGAAAAAAGAAGATTAAATATTCCCAAACAAAGAAGTTATAAATTTGGTGCATCAAACAGTTATGTTTGCCGCACTCTGTAGAACTAGGCTCTTGATCAGGTTTAGAACGCCGGACCGAAAAAGTGATCTTCCACCAATACAGCTGTGCAGTAGCCAAAATTGGGCTACGTATTGCTACATCCTTCGTAATATTCTCCAGATTTAGCCCCCAGTGACTACTTTCCTATACCAAACCTTAAGAAATGGCTCGGCGGTAACGGATTTGGGTCGACTGAAGAGGTCATCACTGAAACAAATGCCTAGTTTGAGGACCTTGAGCAACTCTATTAGTTGGAAAAAATAACCAAGGTAGAAAGACGATGGACTAAATGTATCGACCTAAAAGGAATTAATGTTGAGAAATAAAATGTTTTTTGCGGAAAAAATATCTTTTATTCAAAAACTCACGGACTTGTCAAACTGTCCTCTGTCGTAGCCAAACAAATTGATGTTGCTCACAGCTTTCGTACCAACGAAGCTAGAACCAGCCTTAATACCTCGCTTTCAGCTCCTGTGAAATTATCGTAAGAAATGTTGTCAATTATCTTCACACGGACTGCTGTTTCTTCAAAAAAATCATGATCTACACCTATCTGAGATTATTCTTAGATCTCACGTAATCCCATAGTAGACATCCATCTCCTGGCTAGTACTGGGCACGTGGATTGGATTCTTGCTCTTCCTCATTGTTACAGATCCTCCACAAGTCATTTTCCCTGCCTTTAGTCTCGACGCATGTCTACCAATCGGACAGAGTCCAGTTAAAACTGAAACAAGGATTTATACCTGGCTAGAGACAGTTCATCTGCTCTACAGTTCCCCCGAATCTCGTTGTGCCTGGCCCATATAAGAGAGCCCCGGCAGTCCTGGGCAGATGTCGAGTTCCGGAATATTGATTGGGATTTGATTATTGCCTGACTGCTAGAGAAGACCGTTTAACATTACATAGAAGACATTGACTCCTAACGACTATTATCCATCAGCCGGTCGGTCATTTCCCTAATAGCCGAAATTTGCGCCTGATACCCGCTAGTGAGTGAAAACTGGAAAGCGCACAGCTCAGTGATTGTGAGAAGTTCTCCCCGGTCCTTTCATGGGATGTAATGGGAAACCATTTATTTTTTACACGCTACAATTATAAGGTAGCATACGAGAAAGACACAACCCTAGTTCCCTAGAGTAGACCACATACTCTATCAGATCACTCGTTTTATATCAGCACTGTTCCATGCTATCATGTACCATGCCCCATTCTGAGAGTTGCCATAAGAACAAACTGGCTGGCTATAGTGTCCGCCGGCAACAAATACAGCATTACATTCAGTGCATTAGTGGGAGTTGTGTGCAGAGCAACTTTGATGCACTTAATTGTCATGCTCTGGTGGGTTTCTGAAGCATCTGCCCCCACACGATAACCCTATAAATTATTATAGGTCTTACTTCCGCTATATAGATTCAGTGAACAATTGTCGGAAAAGGTTACGTCGCCTTTTTCGGCCTCCCACTAAGTTAGGTCTGAAACTAAGCTTCCTGTCCAATATAACACCCAAGTTCAAAATCGTTCAACGTGACAAATTTGACGATAGGCAGTTAATATATTCTAGTAAAAACACCGACTTGGTCGTTGCCGGGTTTACACCTAGTCCATTTTCACCCGCCCATCTGCCCAAAGTCCATAATTGTTCCGTAAGCAACCATACCGCATTTACGAGAGTATTTCAGTTAACGCAAGGTTCCATAGAATGAAGACAAGACCCATCCTTGAGGTGTGTCTCTGTTAATATATCTGGTAGAGGTCGAGGTCTCCAATTCGGCCGTAACGCGGCTTCTGGTGAATAACGCACCCTCATTCTCAAAAAAGGCTATCAATGTAGTCTCCTTGATGACCAACATTTTTTTTTTGGTTAATGTATTAGAAATTCATACTACAAGCTTACAAGTCATGAACATTTTTTTGAAAAATGGTTGGTTTTTGTTGGAAATAATAGACAGTTCAGTTCACCACACAATCACTGGCATGACTAGTTTCGAACTCCGTGACAAGTTCATCATCAGATGCCTAACTACAATGTCTGAATTGATACCATCTGTAGATCACCAATCGTATATATACAAACTCAATTCTGCAATTTACATGTGCGAATTAGTATAGATCGAAGATCCCTAAGTATCAATATACGCTGAAAGGCCTATAATTCCAACAACAAGAACAGACAGCTCTTTTCCACATGTTCTTCTTTTCCTCATGCTTTTCTTTTTACTCTACTAGTTCACACAGTGCAGCTGTCTCTGTTGATCTGCCCCTGCAGTACGCATGCTGCGCAACAGATAATACATAATTTTATATCAATATCTTAATCACTAAGATGTGTGCCAAGCCTTTTCTGCTTTGGGAATAGCCACCACTCTTGTATCCCTCCTCCTTCTGGGTATGTGTCTGAAGATTTTACACGGGATGTATAACTTTATCAGCCAGGGGTTCACTTGATCGGCCACTGCCCGAAGTTCCGTTGTTGAACCCATGTGGGGCCCATGAGGCCTTGTATTCCTGATTCTGTTTATAAATCTTCGGGTTATCTGGCCCTAAATCAAACGAGAACATCTTACTGGATTACTAAAAATAAATAAATGGTTTTCCATGACATTCCATGAAAGGATTGGTGCGAGCTCCTCACAACCAGTGAGCTGTGCCATTTCTTGTTTTGCACTCACTGATTGGGACCTACAGTTTTTACACCGGTTCCGATCGGTATTTTGTAAAGCTGTTTCATGGCTAAGTCCTCGATAGTTTCGCCATCACTAAGCGAGGTGACCGTCGTCTAAAGAAATGTAAAATGAATGACAGTTGATAGTATTGATCAGTGGTTCCTACAGTATGATTGGTCGTTACGTTTTCCTTAGAAACATTCAAATGTTGCTCTATACATGTTGCTGATATTTCGTGCGAACAATTTAATACTGCACTGCCAGAAATATTTCTTCGATTTTCCGCAAGCATTCTTTTTTTGTATGGAGTTTTGAAAAATTTCACGCGAAATGTTGAATTTAGTACGGTTGTTTAATAATAATGAAATACTTACTTACTTAACATTTTGATTACATTTTTATAAATCTCATTATTTTTTTTTGGTCAAATGGACGAAAATATTAATCGTTCATTCAAAACCTGAAGAAAATTGGGGCAGAAAAATTTTATAAAAATATTATTTTTGTTTGTTTACACATTTTATTAGATTTTTATTTTCGATTTATTTTTTGTTTTTCAAATTTCTTTATATATTATGTATGTATATAATTTTTCAAATTTCGTTTCGATTTACTTGACTAAAATACTTAAAATTTACTATTGTTTAATATAGAGTTTTGTGATAGCTCCTTTTTGGTTTTTTATTTCATTTGTTGTTTAGGGAATTTGTTTTTTTATTTTTCAATTACGTATAACTTTTTGCAAAATCTTATAATTCTGTTTATTGTTTTATTTATTTTTTAACTTTAACTTTAAATTTGAATTTTGAAATTAGTTTTTATTTTGTTTTGTTTTAATAATTTTATTTACTTTTAATTGTGGTTTGTTTAAAAACGAGGTAGTTTTTTATATTATTTTAATCTTTTTCGAGGTTTCCATTTATTTATTATAATTAATTATCAGCTGGTTTTGGTTTGTTTTCCTTTTTTTCATTTATTACGAATATACCTGACATTTTTGTGTTAAGTTCTTTTGTTCAGTGTTTTTATAAGATTTGGGTTTTCCGTGTGTGTTTTTTTTTATTACAATTTTACATTTACTTAGGAAATTAAGAAATTTTTAGTTTTACACAAATTGGTTTTATTTTTATTTTCATAATAACAACGTAAAAAACCATAATATTGCACAGTTTTACTTTTTTCAAACAAAAATAAGTTTTAAAAATAAATTTTAAAATTATATCTTGTTTTAATTTTTAAACAAAAAAAAAGTTAAAAACAAATTTTAAGTTTCTATATTGTTTTCAAATTTAAAAACACATTTAAAAAAACATTTAACGTTAGCTTAGATTTATGGGAAAACACTATATAGTTTTGGAATTTATTGCTATTTTCAAAACATCTTCTCGACTATTTTTAGTTTATTTAAAATTTTATTTTCGATTTTTCTTTTATATTTCAATAAAAATGATATGCTATGGAATTGATATATATTATTTATGTATATGTATGCATATTATTTAAGGGTTTTGCTTGGAATTTCTCGAGGGCGGGTTTTGGTTCAATCATCATACGAAATTAGTACTAACAAAATGCTCTGTTTGGATTTTAACAATTTGTAAAATATTTGTTTGTTTTTATTGTAAATTAAAATTTATAATGCAAAAAAATAAATAATTTTAATAATTTTCTATTATGTTAAAGCAAAATTTGTTATGAGTTAGGAATTTAGTTGGCAATACTTAGTTGGCAACTTTTAGCTTGTAGCACTTAGTTGGCAACACTTAGCTGGCAATTAATTTCACTAGGCAACAATTGTAGTAACCGAGAAATCAGAGTATTCATTTGTAAAGGTTTAAGTTGCGCTGAATTCGAATCTGATCTCAGAATTTCTTCATCACATCGAGATATCGTAATCCAAAGTAAACAGCAAACCGGGTTTTTCGTTATATTCGGATTTAGAGTTGTTATGCCCTCTTAAAATCCTACCTGTTGCGTTCAAAATTCAGGTTTAATCTGTCCAGATTCGGATTTAGCGTACATTAAACCTTTAGAAAAGTAAACCTTAGTCAAAGGATCTTGACTTTTTTTAAAATTTGGTTGCCTAAAAGAGAGCATCCAAAAATGTGCACAATTATCACTTTTGCGATTCCGAAATGTTTACAAATTCAATTGCAAGCTATGAAGAATGTATGTTTTAACTTAGGAATTTAGTTGGCAACGCGTAGTTGGCAATACTTAGTTGGTAACACTTAGTGGGCAGAACTTAATTGACAACACTTGGCTGACAATTAGTTAGTAACCCAGCGAAAGAGAGTCCCAATTAGTGTGTGTAGAACTAGTAAGCGTACAGCTCACTGATTGCGAGAAGCTCTCCCCTATCCCGCCATGGGATGTAATGGGAAACTATTTATTTATAATTAATTTAACAAACTACAACTTCGTTAAGAAGCAATGTGTGTTAGGAATTTAGTTGGCAACACTAAGCTGGTAACACTTAGTTGGCAACCCATAGTTGGTAATACTTAGTTGGCAATACTTAGCTGACAATTAATTATTAACCCAGTAAAGATAGAACATAAAACGCAGTACGAAATTATCACTTCTGCGATTATGAAGTTGTTCCAAATTTAAGACGAAGGAATAAATTTAATAAATTTAAACTTCTTTAAGAAGTAGTGCCAATGTAATTCCTTCAGAATGATTCAAATTACTTTCGGGATATTTTTTATTGAGTTTCTATATCGTTGCTGGGACTCCAAAATGTAGTAAGTGACAATTCTCTAAATTATCTTTTAATGCACCATAGTGGAGTCTTTTTAGTCAAATACCCAGGCATATGACCCAGGAAGCCGTTTCCCGATACCTGCATTAAATCGGTAGTTAGTGGTACTAGCAAGGTCTATGTGGAACAATAATTGAGTTTTTTTGCTGTCCTGATACGCTGAGAAGAAACACACCGTTTTTTTGAAAGCCCAGTGACGATTTGAAAACGATATCGTGATTAAATGAAAAATATAAAATCAGAGTTGTAATTTTTAAATACAGTTTAATGTTTTAGCAATTTACTTGAACAGAAAATAATTATATTTAATTTTTATCGAAATAATTTAAGAAAACTAAAAAGATATTTAGAAAATTTCAAAAACATTCAATTAAAAAAACGGGATTGCTGGAATTAAGCTTCGGTCGAATGTAAAAAATTGTTAAATTCAAAATCGAATTATTATTATTTGTATTACAATTCCTGTAATCAAAGACCCTTAATAACCATTTTATTGAAAACGTAAGCCAAGGCGAACTTGTTTATACATTACAGTTTCTTCATATCAATGCTATGGTAGACCTTTCAAACTTTTGATGAAGACATTTCCAGCTTTCTCAAAATTTGTATCAAATTTTAAGAAATTCTCAGAGTTTTCTAAGATTTTAAGACATTCTTTTCGGTGTTCACATTTTTTTATAAAGTTTCGTCAATGGTTTCATATTTGGTCATCTGCTGTCTATGTCATAAGACCAAATTTAATTTATTATTTAAATTCCCAGTTTCTCTTAACGTTTTTCTTATTTTCTTTCAAAAATTTCTATTACAGTTATTCAAAATTCGATATTTGTAGTATTTTCATTATAGGATTTCGAGTGATTCGTTTTCATTACAATTGTCTGAGTTTCATCATTAAATAATTTCACTGATACTCTTATTATCATTTCCCTTTCCACTTAATTAATCGATTCCAACGTATTCGTGTTTTAGTTTCTGACCATTTCAATACAAGTTATTAATTATAATTATTAGTTTCTTTTTTAAATATTTTTTTTTTCACTTTTAATCCAATTTTTATATCAATATATAAATATTTTAAAGATTCGAAGAGTCGTGTCGGCGGACTGCGTGCCATTAATGTAGGTTTCCAACACTGCAGTCCGCCGGATTAGAAGACTTCACAAAGTTGCGTGAGAAAATTGAAACTGAATTCTGTAAGAAAAAGGGAAATTTGTAATTATTAATATAATAATATAGATTTTAATACAAAAAAATCGGATAAAATATTTATAACAAACGAGATACATATTAATTACACAGGTACAAATAATTGTATAGAAATTTATATTTTAAAAAACAAGTCTACTTTTCAAAAGTTCAGGTACACTTTTCTTTACTGTACACAATTTCTTTTCCAATTAGCCTAAACAAAGTTTAAGGTTAGGGAAGCCAAGATTACAACATATTTTATGTAGAAACTATAGATGTTTAATAAAATATTTTCGATCACTTTGTATGGAGACCTAAGCGATTTTAACCTGCTCCTCGTACAAAGTGGTCTAAAAATTAGTTTATCGGGGAACAAAAACAGGCCTCTTGTCTCCTAAACACAAAAAGTGGCATAAGAGATTTTTGAAGTTCTCGTCCTCCTTTTCATCTCCACAGCTCTGCAGTACTCCTGAACTTAGATTCCGAGTCTAGAGGGGTGTCTGGCTGTTCAAAAGTATCCAGTGATCACATATTTTTAACCCTCATATTCAGTTCTTGCGAAATTTTAGTAAGAAATTTTGGCATTTATCTCTAAGCGGAAATTTTTGTTGCAGAGAGTCGCCACCACCTATCTCTAATTTACCTCGCAAATATTTTATGAATCTCTTCGAACATCATCTTTCTTTTCACGTGGATATGTGGTGGTACCTTACTTTGATAAAAATAATCGGAATATTAAACTTCCGGTCCCAAGCAATTACGAAACAATTGTTTTGTACGATATACGAAAATTTTGGCGTAACAACCCTGTAATTAATTTTGTTCACGATATTTTCGGATAGATCTGGCGTTCGAAACCCCGATATTTTCGGATTTATCGTTTTGCATGGAAAACAATATGTTTAAATTTTTGTACAAAAATTAGCACAAATCAGCACAACATAACATTTTCTAATTTGAATTGAATTGATTTGAACCGAATTGAATTGAATTGAATTGAATTGAATTGAATTGAATTGAATTGAATTGAATTGAATTGAATTGAATTGAATTGAATTGAATTGAATTGAATTGAATTGAATTGAATTGAATTGAATTGAATTGAATTGATTTCAATAGAAATGAATTGAATAGAATTGGATTGAATTGAACTGAACTGAATTGAATTGATTTCAATTGTATTGAATTGAAATGATTGGAATTGAATTGATTTTTGATTTGAATTGAATTGAATCGAATTGAACTGAACTGAACTCAACTGTATTGAATTGAATTGAATTGAATTTAATTCAAATTTATATTGAACTCAGTTAAATTAGAAATCATATTTGAAAGAAATTTCCATGTATGAAAATCTTATACTCTGTGAAAAATTATATTATATATAAATTTCAATTATTTAAATGATATTCAAATTATAGTATTATTTTTAAACTAAAAATAATAATAAAAATATTAAAATAATAAAAAATATTGAAGCTTAAAACTTGTACTTGAAAATAAATAGGGTGTTACTTAATTCAAAAAATGCATTACTATTTGTGCGCGGCTCTTGTGCAAGAGAACATGGGTTCGATCCCTGCCCTGAACACCTTAAATTCTTTCAACGGCGGTCACCTCGCTTAGTGATGGCGACACTATCGAGTATTTAGTCATAAAAACGCTTCTCAAAATACAGTTAGGAACCGGTGTAAAAGTGACTGGTTTGTGAGAAAACAAATGGTTTCCCATTACATCCCATGAAGGAATTGGGGAGAGCTTATCTCGTGAGAAGCTCTCCTTAATCCCTTCATGAACTGAATACGGGGCTCGAGTCCCGTATTAACAGATAGTGCAGTTATTTGTCTGCTACGTAAGACATTAAAGTATTAGAAATATTATTATCCTTAATCATTAAATCAATGTCGCACACTTGTTCCATGGATAGACTTCAATCTCTCTCTCTCTCTCTCTGCTTTAACCTTTCTTTTGTTTTCTTTTTTGGGCTTCATTATCATTATTACCATCATTGTATTCTTTAACGAATTGAAGGAAAAGGTCTGGACGATACGTTTTCTATTTCTAAAACCTTAATGACATTTAACATAAAAATTCAATCAAATTGTTGTTTTTATTTTTATCTTATCTGTCAGACATGTACTCTAATTATTTATGATATCGTTTTTGTGTTGTTTCATCTCATCTGCCCTCTCAAATATTATTGAGTTCTGCAAGGATTCTGAGAACAACCCCTTGTCAGTGACGATAATGAAAATCACACATTCTTGGGATATTCTAATAGCAATTTATTATAATATGTGTCATTTGTAATTAAGCGTTATATTGTAAAGCGCAAGAAAAGTTAAAAAAAAACTTTACAGGACATTAAAAAAATCTGATATGTGGAAATATTAAGAGTAATTTCAAATCCTAAATTGCATTCAATTTTGTTTTCCAAAACCACTGTGCAAAGAGTTTATTTTATTTACTGTCCCTTCGAAGTTTGTAAATACTAATTAGCAAAATCTTATAAAAAAAAGTCTACACGAATCTCAATTTATGCACGAAACATTAAATTTAGTTTTTTCCCCAAATTAATGTGTCACATAACTTGAATATGAAATGGGTACAATGACTTCTCCACCTCCAACATAAAAATCCAAATTGATGGCGAACAGTACAGAGGCACAACTGTTTTGTATATTCAAAGGATTTTTTTGCTTGAAATAAAAAATATCTAATGTTTTTTTTACGAAACTCATCCTCTTTTCCCAAAAATACATTAATAATTAGGTCTAATTGATTTTTCAAGTCCTTTCCTTTGTCCTAATGTAACAGATAATTAGGCCGAACATTTTCCACTTTCGCTAAAATCTCTTATATATTTTTTTTAACCAAAATCCCCAAGTTGACAAACATATCCTGCGATTTTCAAAACTGTTAATTTATGTTGTGGATTTTTACACATTGTTTTTGTTTAGCTGTCATTCTTCAATCATCTCTTCAAAGAAAAACAAATAAAGCAAATGAACCCTTCAAAAACAAAAAAAATCAGATATGAAAAACATAGAAAATGCCTTAACACTTCAGAATCACATCAAACCCAGTCCTTTCCCTAGCACTCACTCATACTAACACAACTTCTTCGAGGGATAATTGGTATGGTTTCGCCAGGACATTACTTTGTAAATTCTGCGCGAGTATAAATATATTCTTGCAATGCTAAGGATACAAAAGGATTTGAACCAAAAATCTACGATTGATTTAAATTAACCTTATTAAACTCAAAGACAATGACAACAAAAGGATGTTAAGGTTGACAGGAATTTGTTGAGAAGACCAATTCAATGTCGAAATCACACATGTCACACTGTAGACAGGACATTTTTTCATAAGAGAAGCGTACGATTAATATTCCATGTTTTTCAACTGAAACCTTTTATGGGAGATTATAGAAATACGGATCGGATGAGTAACGAAAATGGAGTAGGAGCAAAAAAGTACCAAAAGAGTACACAAAAGTACGTTAGTTCTAGGTCTTATTCACGACCAGTTTAAGATTAAATCACATCCCAGAAAGATGGAGAATGGTTAAAGTCATATTCATCTCCAAACCTGGGAAGAGCGGCCATGAATCTCTGAAGGATTTCAGACCATTAAGCCTCTTATCATTTATACTCAAGACTCTATTAAGAATGTAGGATGGACATATCAGATCGAAAGTCACTAAAAGCGGGAAAGACTAATGAAGGGAAAGTCGACGGTGCCAGCCCTAGATGAAGTAGTTAGCACGGCTGAAAGGGGGCTTTGCTATAAATAATGTACAGTGACAGCCTTTTGAAAGTTCTGTAACTGAAACTACCATACAAGCCCCAAAAGATCTGAATTTCAACAAAAGACTTATGAGTTGGATGGGCTAAATGCTGCGGCCCAGACAGATAAGATAAGCAGAGACCCACTACTTTGGGTGATATCATCACTACTATGGTTGATATCACCACTACTTTGGGTGATGTCACTACTATGGGTGATATCACCACTACCATTGATAGGTTGTGTCGCGATTGGTGTCGTGGTGATGGTAGCAGGTCCCTTTATCTCCTAGATAAGTTAAGTCATGGGGAATATCTTGGGACAGATCAGCACATGGGCCAGAGGACCGGATACAACTGATCTGCTACTATTCACAAGTAGGCGAACAATTCCACAATATCGTGTACCCTCAGTCAACTGTGAACATTCAGAGTTGTCGGATAGGGCGAAGTATCTGGGTGTAATTCTGGATCTGAAACTCAACTAGAAACTTAATATTGAGCACAGAGTTAAGAAGGCGCAAGGTGCCTTCTACGCTTGCAAGAAAACATTTGGGAGGACATGGGCCCTAAAAGATGGTATTGTGGATGTACAGGGCGGTGTTTATACCCGCTCTGGTCTATGGACTGTCGGTATGTTGGCCGGCACTGGAAGAACAAAAAAAAAACTGTCAACAGTGTAGAGATTAGCATGTTTTGGCGTGACAGGGGCATTACGGACGTGCCCCTCTGTTGTTCTCTATACGATGATGCATCTTCTTCCAATTGAAGAATTAGCTAAGAGTGTAAGGTCAAAGAGTGCTTTGTGGCTTAGACAGCTGAAATTTTGGTCCCAGCGAAGCTCTGGGCTTAGTAGGGTTGTGTGCAATTTGCCTAGTGGGGGCATACCTGAAAGAACGTACGGTGCTAGTCAAGAGTTGAATTTCCGGAAAAACTTCAGAATAACCATACCGCGTAGAGAAGAGTGGAAGAACAGCTCACCTTTGCAGGATGTTGACATAGACGTTTGTACGGTTGGATCTAAGACGGATAGTGGAGAGGGTATAACACTATCAATAGGTCTCCCTGTTTATCCTCCAAGCGGAAGTAGTGACAATATTTTGGCGTGTGGTCAGTTGCGAAATCACGCTATAGTAGGGAAGAGTACGAAAATATTCTCGGATAGCCAAGCGGAGGATAGATAGATACTGGTTCCTGAATACAAGAGTCTGCTAGATAAGACCGGTGCCAAACCAAGACTTAACCTAGTGTGGGTTCCGGATTATGCAAATATAGCCGGAAACGAATCCGCTGATGAACTATTCAGGAAAGGTTCAAGTGGAAATGTGGATGGACGAAACGTGATTGAAATCCCTCTAAGAATGGTGGGTAATGTGATTGATCGCCACTTCCACAACGAGGCAGACAGAAACTGGAGAAAACTCACTACCTGTCGCATACCACGTGGTATATGGCATAGATATGACAGTAAAAGACCCGAGATCCTGATGACTCTGAACAGGAATACAATAGCCAGAATCATAACATTAAACTGTCTAAGGTAAAGTTTATTAAATGTCGGGGAAGTTAAGCTTGACTGAAAGACAAATAGTTTGAATATACTTCATGTAAGCTTGTTAAGATGTCTAAGGTAAATATGCAAATCTACCTTACCTTGTTTAGCCTAAGGTTAAAGTTTAGAGGTAGGATTGAGGGGTTTTGCAGATGTTAAAAAATGCCCACCTATATAATCTCTTATATAGGACGAAATTTAATATCCTCGTTAAATATAACTTGGCTTAGGTAATTTTTTTTTGTATAAAAAATCTTTCCTACCTTAGGCAATATTTTCGTTGTAAAGGTTGTATCCTTAGCATTGCAAGGTTAATAAGTACTGTGCCAGGCAAACTGTTCTTAAATTGAGTTTATTTTATGTTAAAGTGTCTTGGGAAAACTTTTCGATATTGAATTCTTTCTTACCTTAGGAAATATTTTCAATACTAAGGCTGCTTAAGGTCAACGTTTTTGTGAGAAATCTCAAACTAGGCACATTGATCCTTAAGAAGAATAATTGTTTTATATTAGATTGTTAAAGGTACAGCTTTGTATATGAAAATCTGCTTTACCTTAGTGAAACTTTTCTATAGAAAGATTTTATAAAACCTCGTTTCTATATGAAATTTTAAATTAGGTAAAATGCTCTTTAAAGTTGAGTCCAATTGACAGCGAAATGAGAGAACAAATTCTAGTTTCGTATACAAATTATTGAGTAATTTCGTAAGAATTCTATCTCATCATTTCCTTTCAATGACATTCAAAAATCAGTCGGTCGGTCGGTCTATTGTTTTAGAAACTCCCACAATGATGCATGTAGATGAAGATGTACTCGTATCCGAATTCATTGTATTTCGTATTAATGATCAATGATTCATTACCACAATTCAAAAAATAAAATAAAATTATAAAAATGGACTGTGATGATTTTGTATACTATACAACTCGAGAAGATATTTAAAACTAAATTAGCAAATCATTAAATCAGTTATTCCCTCCCCTCGTCGCCACACCCCCATCGTAAACCATGAATTGAATGCATGTATTTAACAAGGAATTCAAATTAAGCGAACATATGGAACTCATATTTTATATTTCAAATAAAAATCCAAACAGATCATAAAATCACACACAGCTGAACTCAGACTTGAGTTTGTAAAAAAAATTCAAATCCCCTTTGAGAAATTACAAATTCAAAACACGTTTGAACTAATTTTCGTTTTCTATACAAATAACCTTAAATTATACTTAATTTCATAGACCACAACAGCCGTATTTCAGTATTTTTGTGTGTTTTGTTTCGAATTCACATGAAAATTATTATTTCAGATGCGGTATCTTAAAAAAAACACAACAACTTCTAAGATTCACAGAAATTAGGAGAGAGATTAACCGCTTACACACTCGAGATGAAAAATCAATAAAAAGGAAATATGATAAGGAAACTTTTATAAGAAACTTGCATGACAGCAACTTTTGTCTATAAGAAGTTGCTGACAACAACTTGTCTCTTTCTAAAAATTTGCCTGCCACAAATTTTCTATACACGAAAACTTGCCTTCCACAAATTTTCCATACACCAAAACTTGCCTTCCACAAATTTTCCATACACCAAAACTTGCCTGACACCAAATTTTCTATACGAAACCTTGCCTGACACCAAATTTTCTATACGAAAACTTGCCTGACACCAAATTTTCTATACGAAAACTTGCCTGACACCAAATTTTCTATACGAAAACTTGCCTGACACCAAATTTTCTATACGAAAACTTGCCTGACACCAAATTTTCTATACGAAAACTTGCCTGACACCAAATTTTCTATACGAAAACTTGCCTGACACCAAATTTTCTATACGAAAACTTGCCTGACACCAAATTTTCTATACGAAAACTTGCCTGACACCAAATTTTCTATACGAAAACTTGCCTGACACCAAATTTTCTATACGAAAACTTGCCTGACACCAAATTTTCTATACGAAAACTTGCCTGACACCAAATTTTCTATACGAAAACTTGCCTGACACCAAATTTTCTATACGAAAACTTGCCTGACACCAAATTTTCTATACGAAAACTTGCCTTACACTAAATTTTCTAAACGAAAACTTGCCTGACACCAAATTTTCTATACGAAAACTTGCCTGACACCAAATTTTCTATACGAAAACTTGCCTGACACCAAATTTTCTATACGAAAACTTGCCTGACATCAAATTTTCGAAACGAAAACTTGCCTGACACCAAATTTTCTATACGAAAACTTGCCTGACACCAAATTTTCTATACGAAAACTTGCCTGACACCAAATTTTCTATACGAAAACTTGCCTGACACCAAATTGTCTATACGAAAACTTGCCTGACACCAAATTGTCTATACGAAAACTTGCCTGACACCAAATTTTCTATACGAAAACTTGCCTGACACCAAATTTTCTATACGAAAACTTGCCTGACACCAAATTTTCTATACGAAAACTTGCCTGACACCAAATTTTCTATACGAAAACTTGCCTGACACCAAATTTTCTATACGAAAACTTGCCTGACACCAAATTTCTATACGAAAACTTGCCTGACACCAAATTTTCTATACGAAAACTTGCCTGACACCAAATTTTCTATACGAAAACTTGCCTGACACCAAATTTTCTATACGAAAACTTGCCTGACACCAAATTTTCTATACGAAAACTTGCCTGACACCAAATTTTCTATACGAAAACTTGCCTGACACCAAATTTTCTATACGAAAACTTGCCTGACACCAAATTTTCTATACGAAAACTTGCCTGACACCAAATTTTCTATACGAAAACTTGCCTGACACCAAATTTTCTATACGAAAACTTGCCTGACACCAAATTTTCTATACGAAAACTTGCCTGACACCAAATTTTCTATACGAAAACTTGCCTGACACCAAATTTTCTATACGAAAACTTGCCTGACACCAAATTTTCTATACGAAAACTTGCCTGACACCAAATTTTCTATACGAAAACTTGCCTGACACCAAATTTTCTATACGAAAACTTGCCTGACACCAAATTTTCTATACGAAAACTTGCCTGACACCAAATTTTCTATACGAAAACTTGCCTGACACCAAATTTTCTATACGAAAACTTGCCTGACACCAAATTTTCTATACGAAAACTTGCCTGACACCAAATTTTCTATACGAAAACTTGCCTGACACCAAATTTTCTATACGAAAACTTGCCTGACACCAAATTTTCTATACGAAAACTTGCCTGACACCAAATTGTCAATACGAAATCGTGGCTGTTAGTACATTTCCTATATGACAATTAGCCTGAATTCGATGAGAATATGGCGAAACCTATGGGAGAGATCAGTTTTCTCTTAACTCCATCACACCAGTGTGTACGCAGAGGTAGCACAGATAAGTGAACTACTACAATTAATTGTTTGAATAGTTGTTGCAGCAACCGTCAATTTGCCTGTTCCCACCGAATTGCGGCTGCCACAATCGAATTGAGTTAGTACCCACAACGGAAATTCGTTTCAAGCGACCTCAAATATGTTGTGACAACCTCTATTGCGGTTGTGACAACCTCCAAATTCGGTTAAGGTTAATTCGGTTATTTGTTCTGTTGGTGAACTTTGCCGAAGTTTTAACTGGGTACTAGTGATTTAAAAAATAGCATGCCTGGCCTGTGTGCATCAGGAGATAGGTCTCGAACACGGTGTGTTGAAATGAATCAGGAATATAATCGACCTGCCTCTGGATATAGGACAATGGTTGAACATATATTGGGTAGTCCAGATGGATGGAACTACGCCGAGAAGTTTGTCACAAGCGTCCCGATAGAACTTCGTAGAATGCACCCACCGAAAAATAACCGAATTACTTGTAACCGAATTTAAAGGTTGCCACAAGTACATTAGAGGTCATTACATCTAAACAAGAGCTTGTAACAACCGCATTAGAGGTTGTCACAACCAATTGGGTGGTAGCTTCAACCGAATTTCTGTTTTGGGGGACTCAATTCGGTTGTGGCAACTGCAATTCGGTAGCAGCAGCCGAATCTAAGTTTTCTACAACCTCTGTTCAAACACTTAGTTCTGCGAGTTAGGAGAGGAAATTGATGTTCCGAGGGAATTCTATGAGGTCATCGCATAAATTGATACTGATAGATTTTTTTAAAGAAAACTTGTCTTGGATCAATTGTCCTTTCTGGGATAATTTTCCAATTTTCTTTGAGAAAATTTGCCAAATTCTCTTTAGGAAAGTTTGAGTTATACCAAATTTTCTGTACATCACATTTTCTTTAAGAAATTTTGGCTGACAACAGATTTTCTCTAATAAAATTTGCTAGACCAGAATATTTCCTAAGATTACCCTTTTTAACCAATTTTTTCATCGAGTGTATTGATTGCCAGTGATTAAAATGACATAGAAGCAACATCAGACAAATAATAAACCAAGTAAACGAATCTTGAAAATAAATCTTATAATCCAATTAAAAACGCTTCAGTTTTTTGGACAAAAACAAAAACGAAATAGCAACAGCCAGCAGCCAACAGCAGCTCAGAGAACTATGACTTACGATCCGTACACTGTGACGGAGATGTTGTAGCAGCAGTATCATCTAATCGCTTGCATGTATCTCAAGCTCAACAACATACGGCTGATGGTCTTCCAAAACCTAGACCTAAGGTTTCCAATTGCCCTGCACAAGTATACCAACTGAATCCGAGAGTGTTATTTGGTGTTTCTTATAAAACTATTAGAATTATTAGCCTTTGAAAGCAAAATTCAACGAAATTTCAACAAAAACAAAAACAAAATACTATCATCCATCCATTCGTGTTGTATTCGTTAGATACTAAGTTGGTTTGGTTTTTGAAGTTTCTGTTTCAATTTTAATTATAAACTGTGGAGGGTTTTTATCCGCTTGCGATGAGTACGAGACACCCCAAAGATAGATTTCGAGATACACCTTCTTTTCTTCTTCTGTTGCTGCTGCCGCTGTTTCTTGTTGTTGTTGTTATTTTTTTGGGAAATTAAACAGTCATATCTATGATCGGCCAACAACAATAACGGCGAGGACGGTAATAGCCTAAGATCAGAGCCAACTGATCTTCTTCGACACACATGCGCACCCCAATAATACATGTCTATGAAATTTAGGAAATCTTAGGATTTGAATTGCGTCTACAAATGAAATGTTAACCCATATATGAGCAACGGAAAAATAGAAAAAAAATTTAGACTCACTGAAAAAAATTAGTGTGTCGTGGAGACACACGCGACAAAAGTGAAGCTCCGTGTGTGATGTTAAACTTATTTTCGCATTTCACTTTTTGGTCCGACGACTGTGAATATTCGTTCGTATGTACACAATAGATGTGTGCCTATAGATGTTTCAACATGTGTGTACGTTGGTTTTGACGTGTCTTCGTAAATGAAAGTTTATTATTGTGTCTGTCTCTTATTATCTTAGTTGATATCGTTGTAACGTCTTGTACACTGAGTGTTTACTGTATGGATGTTTAAACATGGTGTACGTTCGTTTTGATGTCTTCGTAAATGAGAGTTTATTTTTTCTAGCTGTTTTCTGTCTCTCTTTTTCTTCGTCGATATCGTAATGAAACCATTACCGTTCGTCTTGTACAGTGAGAATGTATCTACATTCGTTTTGCCGTCTTCGCAGATAAGGGGTTACTTTTATTGGTTATGTGCCCCGCCTTTCTTCGTTGATATTGTAAAGAAATAGTTGTCGTTTGTCTTGTACAGTGAGTGATTGCATGTGTGTGTAGGCTGCTATGTTGGAGGTTATTAGTGTACGTAGAGTTGGTGGTATTTGAGCGTGCTTGTTATTAAAGCCTCAATAGGCTTAGTATATTTTGCAATGAATTCTTTTTTCGGTCTATCCATTTTGTGTACTTTTCAATACACTTTTCTTTACCTTTGTGTATACTTTTGGTACTTTTGTATATACTTTTCGCACTTTTGGTTACACGTTTTTCACTATTATGTGCACTTTATATACATTTATGGACCCTATTCGGATTTCAATACCAACTCCAACAGAATGTTAGGTTAGTTTAGGTATTGACGGCTGTCTATTAATTATTCAAATAAACTTATTAGTCCATTGTGATACCATGGGCTAATTAAGAGCTATCTTCTTAGTTTGCTCCAAGAAGCTCAAGAACTTCTCTACGCCTATTTGATATAATTCTCGCAGGTCCCAAAATAGGTAGGACCCCATAATAGACATCCGCCTGTCAGCCAGTAGTGTCCCATCAAATCTGAAACAAGCATAGATATCTTGGGCCTTCATAGAGACAGAAGAAGCTACGGCCATGCCAACACGTTCCAATTCCCGTGGAACCTATAAGGGGCTATCTAGTCTGGCCTTACTGTGCCCTGACATCCATATGAGGTAAATATCGTACTGCTGGACTATCCCGTTAAAAAATCTGCGTCAGTCCTGGATTTTGAGTTCAGGACTACTGATTTTGATTAACGCCTGACTGTCAGCCGATCACTTCTCTAGTAGACAAAAATCCACGCTAGAATGATTAGGTAGTCCGCGATTCCCAATTCCTTAGAATATACCCCATGTATCACCTGATCATTCATTTTCGGTTAAAGTGTGGTATTTCCGATCGAATAGATGTTCCGCTTTCGAGTAGTCGGCAAATGCCGGAATGTTGGGACAGATTTCCATAATTGTTCCATGTTCCTCCGACCATGCCCTATTGTGAGAGTTGCCTTACTTTGATAGCAGACGTAGAAACAATCTCCCTGCCTATAATGTCCACCGGCAGCAAATATAACATTACGTTCAGTGCATCAGTGGGAGTGGTGCGCACAGCACCCGTGATGAACATTGTCGCCATTCTATGAATCCTAGTTAATAGCTACAATATTTGGGTTTCTCAAGCACCTGCCACTAACCCCATAACCCCATAAATCATTATCGGGCTCACCACCGCTGTATAGATCCAGTGAACAAACCGCGGCGCTAATCCAGTACTTAGACCAGCTTTAAGTCGACCGGGAAATAATGGACTGGAGCAGTCAGATGCTAAGGAGTGACTGTGGAGCGAGTAACTTATACATAAGGGACAAAGTGTGTCGTGGAAACCAACAAGCTGAGATTCAGACGCCACTTCTCCGGACCACTACTATTCACAACTTTTGGCTGTGGATTTGACCAACCATGGATTCCAGCCCGTCTGATATGCACACGCTGTGACTATACTTCCTTGGAGGAAGCTTCAAATATTCTTTGGAGGAGAACCCTAAGGTCACTTGAAATATCGTTAATAACCTAGAGGACTGAATGGAAATCAGGATAATGCGAAAAAAAATGTATTATAAAGGAAAACGAAGATATCCCAAGCTACCTTGGAAATATTATACATTTGTCCAACAGGGTCAAATACTCGGGAATAATACTGGATGGGTAATAAGATTGGAAAGACCACATTAAGTGTATACTTGCAGAAGAGCTATTGGCTAAAAATGCGGTCTCACACCTAAGAGGACCCACTGGATCCACACCAGCGAGATAATGGCAATTTCGACTGACGCATCTGTAGTCTGGTGGACGGCAATGAAGAAGAAGTGCTACATTGAGAAACCGCAAAAGGTTAAATGCACGTGCTGTCTGGGTATCAGCGGTGCTCCAAGTTCTAAGTCGACCGGATCAATGGAGACAATACATTCATTAAATCACATTAAGGTTGGGGACTACATACAATAGGATAATGGATCAGAGAGGACTACAAATCAAATCACCAGCACATAATGGAAAAGCTGAGGGGATTCTCTTCAACGGTAAAAAGATTCGATGGTATTTCAGAGAAAATGGCAACGGTACACAACTATCCCAGACCCACAGAATAAATAACCGAATTAGGCGTAACCGAATTAGAGGTTCTCACAACCACATTAGATGTCATCACATCCGCCTTAGAAGTTGTCACAACCTATTAGATGTGTGACAATATTTTCTTTTAGAAAATTTTGTTTAACCAAACTTTCCTATCGTAAGAAAATTCTCTTACTAAACCTTATTTTCATATTCAAAAATTTTGTATTTTCTGGTTCTCTCATTGTGGCCCATTTCAGTTCCCTCTTTCTCATCTAAGGGTTAAAATGAAATTGAATCTAAAGTCGTTACTTTATCACTCCTATTCTCTACTTCATTTCATCTCAGGGATTACTACAATATATTTGGGATTTTATGCGTTTATGTTCAAATAGCGTGTGAATTTCTTGAGAATTTTATTCTTTATTTCTATTTCAAATCCAACAACAAATTTCCAATAATATTTGTAAATCAATAGAGAAATAGGGTTAATCACACACGCAGTCGATTAAACGCCACTTGGATATTTTTGGGTTTCACTATTCTTTGTACGATTTTCGGTTTTGAATGTGACACTAAGAAGAGTTTTAGAAATTCCTATAGCTCTAGATATGAGATACTTTTTGCAAAACTACACGAGATGAAGGTGGTGGGAATGATCTTACCATGCCATAAACATGATGACGATCATGGTGATGAAGATGACGTTTCCAGTGCTGTGATGATTTAAGCCATATGTTATTGTTTGCCATAATTTTTATTATACAATAAATTGCGAAACATTAAAAAACTTTTAAAATTACGATAATTCGTAAAGATTTCAGTAAACCAAGATCAGAGCAGCTGATATTTATTTGCCGACAACAAAGTTGTGCATATGAAAAGGAGGGCGATGACGACGATGATGATGATGCTCGTCATTATCATCTTTGTGTTCATCTTCTTGGTAATATCATAAAATTAGCGGAACTATGAGTAAAACCAACAGTTTCTTTTATAAAAATCTGTTTAAATCTTTCTTCTACCAGTATCCAACTTTTTGCCTCGTTCTTCCTATTGATGCCGACTCGGCTTTTGTTGGCTGGCAACTGCATCCAACTTTGAAGGCTTTGTTTAGCCCAGTCCAATCACAGATTGGGGTTTGGACATTTTATAGCATTCCTTTTTGTGCATTTTTCCCGCTGTTCCATTGACTTTGCTGTTAACTTAATTTCATGTTGTTCCTATGTTGGTCTCGTTAGCGCTTGTCTGTCCTGTTAGCCGTTTGTTTGCCGTTTTTGCGAAATTCCTCAGAAATATTTAAGGAAATTAGGACAAATGTGTGTGTTGAGGTTTAATTCCTCATCCTAAGGTTTCTTGGGGTGCGATTCCAGGTTTTTTTTCTGATTGATAGATAAAGTCAATTACAATTACAAAACGGCCCAATAGTATATGTATCTCTGGAAGAACTAGGCCAAGTAGCCGGTCCTAGTGAAAGTTATATGTGTAAAATTTTGTCTAAACACATTTTCTTTGTCATGAGTATTATCAAAAATTTAAAATTACTTTTAAAACAATACATTTAAAACATTTTATCAAAAAATTACATCAAGGACATTTGCAAATTAAAGTCATAATATTCTCGCTTATTGTCCAAAATTTACCAATTTCATCATTTACTTTCATACGTTTTTAAAAAGGCTAAAAGTATACTTGAAAATTTAAGGATTTACGAAAGCAGTTTCACAGTTTTGAATAAATAATATTATTTCGGCAAAAAAAACTATATTTCTCAACATAGTCTCCTTTTGGCTTGATACAGTTAATAGGTTTTCTCGGGATCCTCAAAATAGGTGTTTCTTTCAGTAACAACCTCTTCATTCAACCCAAATCTCTCGCGCCCGAACCAATTATTTGGGTTTGGAAATATAAATAATTTATTGAGGTCTAATTCTAGAGAATATTTCGGATGAGGTAGCAATTCGTAGCCCAATTTATGGAGTTGTGCCATGGCGTCTATTCACCCGTACGCCTGTGTGTTGTCGTTTTTGCTTCAAATCAATGTCGAATCTGTCCAACAGCTGTGAATAACATTCGCCGGTGACCCTGTCACCCTCTTCAAGGTAATCGGTGTAAATGACATCGCATGCATCACAAAAAACTGTCGTCAATACTTTGTTGGCCGACAGACCCTTCTTTGGTCCACGTTCACACGGAAAAGCCAACTGCTTTAAGTGTTCCATGGTCTCTGGTATGTTGTGACAGATCCATGCTTCGTCCTTGGTTAGGAAACGACGCAAAAATTCATTCGAATTGCATTTGAACATCGCCAGACACTTTATCGGTCAAACGGTTGCGCTTATGATCGAGTGTGAGTAATCGCGGCACCCATCGCGTGGATAGCTTTTTCATCTCCAAATATTTATGTAAACTATGATTTACCCGCTCAGTTGAAATGCCTAAAGCCTCTGTAACCTCACGCACTTTTATTATCTTATTGCCCCATATCATTCCACAGATTTTATCGACGATTTCTAGCGTGAATATGGAGAAAGAATCAATCTGCTTCCCTATATTGGCTTCCCTATATACAGCCTCAGCCACCTCACACATTTTTATTCTCTTATTGCCCCATATCATTCCACAGATTTTATCGATGCTTTCTGACGTGAAATTGAAGAAAGAATCAATCTGCTTCCCTACATTGTCCACATCCAGCAAATGCATCATTACATTCAGTGCATCAGAGGGAGTGGTCATCATTATGAAGATCGCTGCAGGTTCGCAATAGGGCTTGAGAACCTGCCACCCCACGATAATCTTGCAGAGTATAGACCATTTTATAGATCCCGTGAACAATCCGCATGGAAGATCCCCGTTTGCAACATATATGTAGCTCTTCTACAAGTGAACAAGGCATTTTATACCTTCAGCATAAACTAGAACAGCTCGTTTGGCCGGGTTTACATTCCGACTATTTTTCTAACCTAACCTAAGGTTAGGTAGAAGTGCATATTTCTATCCTTAGTGATAACATGGGACACCGTATTCCGTCCCAATCATTGAACCTCTAAATTGGCTCGGTATGGTTAAGTGGAGTTTAAGTTATATGATACCTCTATGCCGATATTCCACGATGAGGCGGCGTAAATTCGTGCAATAGGAGATATTCGACGCTCTCGTCCTCCTTCGCATCCACACATCAAGTCTTGACGAGTACCTGTCTATTAAACAGTGCCCAGTGACCACAGCTACTAGCTTAGATATATCTCGTCGAGGACTTGATATCAAGTTTAGCGTCCCTGGTGATCCTGCATTTTGTGCCTCCAGATCATCTATCATACGCATGTCTTCGATTTCAAGCATGAGCTTGCATGGAGAAAGGGTCATTGTCGAGGTGATCCCTAATCTCATCCACTCAGGTGGGGGCATTTCTTGAAGTCAAGAATACAAATTACAGACTGTCAGAGTAGATGGTGATCAACAAGGTGGTGATGAGGTTTCGTCCCAGCCAAATGGACAATAGCCATGACATTTGTCTGAAAAACACTACAATAATCTGTTAGCCTTTGTGCAAGATCCCAACTGTTTAGAATATACTCCAAGACCTACTTCGCCAACTAGTTTGGAGCCATCAGTGTAGAAACCTAAATACCTTCTAAAAACCTTCTATTTCCGTTAGGAATATGCGTGGAGAAGTTTCTCTTAAGTATAGAAGTAAGTGTCATCCACTTCTATTGTCACAGATCGTTTAAAATCATTCCATGACCAAATGAGCTGTGTGAACTGCCTTAGGCGGATTGTGGGCGTTGCAGCCGTTTGACTTCTCATCACATCCAGTGGAAACAGATGGAGGATGCCCTCCAAACCCTAAGGGGTTGTCCGAAGAGCACCCATGATACACACTATTGCCGTTTTCTGGACGTTTGTCAACAGGCCGTCGGTGGTGCAATAGTACTGTGCGCGGCTCTTTTGCATGAGAACGTGGGATCTGATCTACTTCCATTTCTTTCGACGGCGGTCACCTCGCTTAGTGACGGCGACACTATCGCGTATTTAGCCATGAAAAGCTACTCGAAATACCGTTCGGAATCGGTGACAAACTGTAGGTCCCAATTAGTGATTATAGAACTAGAAGACGCACACTTCATTGGTTGTGAGAAGCTCTCCCCAACTCCTTCATGGGATGTAATGGGAAAATCATTTTACTTCATTTGTCTACAGCCTTAGTCAAATGGATTTTTCCACTACTGAACACCAAACGGTAATGTCGTAGAGGAAATTTCGGGCGTATATATCAAGTAAACTATTTTCGGGGTTAGGTTCCATCGACGTCCGATGCTCCTTTTACATGAATATATGTCCACTGTGGTTATCTTGATGTTATCCATAGTGTTTGGCTTGAAACTAAGCCTTCTGTCGAGAACCTCACCGAAGTATCTTGCATTATCCCTTAGGCAAATTTCTCTACCACAGATAATAACTGAATAAATGGATTCCTCGCCTTCCTGGTAAAGACAACTTTCTCGGGTTTCTCCTGACTTACATCCAGCTCATTCTCCGTAAACCACTTAGAGAGTCTCCTGATTTAGCTCTGGATCACGTCTCTGCATGGGTAATGGTATTTTCTCTGTGTAATGGTATTTCCTCTGTACTCCAATTGCCAGATCGTCGGTATATGCTACAACTATGCAACAAGCAAAACAGTGTCCCGTGCTAAATTCCCGACAAGTGTTGATACGAGTCCTCCTTGGGAGGTTCCTCTATTCAATTTTCTAGTTAAGGTCGTGTGTCCCAAGGACGAGATTATGCGCCTTCGTAGGAAATCCATAGACCAATTAATGATCCCCTGGTTAACTCAAAGTGCCGAATTTATCGATCCCGGTAAGATGTGTTAAAGACACCCTCTATATCGACAAATGCGACAAGAGTGTATTCCCTTTGTTAAAAAGATTCCTATATGAAGCTCATTAAAGCTGGTTCCTTAGATTTCCCTTGTTGTGAGCGTGATGCTCGTTCAGGAAAAATAACCAAATTAGCTGTAACCGAATTTATAGGTTGCTACAAACACATTAGATGTCATTACATCCGAATTAAAGGTCACAACCGGACTGAAGGTTGTCATAACTGCATTATTGGTTGGCACAACCTATTAGAGTTTGCCTCAAACAAATTTCAGTTGTGGAGACTAAATTCGGTCGCGGCAACCTCAATTCGGTTGTGACAACTGAAATTCGATGACAGCAGCCGAATTTACGGTTGCAATAACCTATTTTCAAACAATTAGTTCTATGAGTGTGATATGTGGGCAGCTGAGAAGTACCTATGGTCGTTCGCAGATGTGAGTCAATCATCCTCTGCTATGCCTTCAGAGGAAAATATTAAAGACTGATTGCTCTAAAGTCTTTTGAACTAAAATGTGATGATACCCCCGCTTTCGGAGGGAATATCATCTTAGATTCTTTCCACCTAACGTAAATATAGGAGAGTTTAATGCAGCTGGTATGAAGACTCAGGAGCCAGAGAGCCAAAATGTGTAGCCCATTTTGCTATGCCGTCAGGGTCAGGTACTCCACTAAATGCTATGTTTGTTTTATCAAGTTATTGGAATTTCTATTATCGGTTTTCAGGAAGAAGTAAAATAATTTCCTGTTAAATTTAGCCCTGTAACAGGCCTACCAATAAAATAAACGAGGCTTTTGCCATTCAAGCAACAAACTTTCAACATGGGGGAATTTGTAAGGCCTCCAAAATGTGTATAACGTAAAAAGGTGATTTTTTGCACTATCCAGACATATGGGGGAATAATCGAGGCCTTAAATATCTTAATAACGTAAAAGGGGAATTTTTCACTCTCTAGACATAAATATTGAGGCATTAGTTTTTTTATTATAAAAGGATTAAGGTGTTAAGTTAGGTATTTTTTTTTCTCATTTTGCCTCCTACCTGCTATAGGGAATCCTCAAGGAATTCCTTTAATTATCTTAATCTTTCTAATTTTCAAAATATTTGAGAAATGTTGTTATATCTCTAATACTTGAAGGGATCTTTATCGTATGCGCATTGAGAGAAAGAGGTGAACATGTGGAATACAACAATTCATCTAAAAGTTTCCATTTCAGTAAAAGAATAAAAAAAACTATTGAAAACAAAGTACAAAATCATGGCACATGGGGTTGGTTTGGGAGTAAGTTAGTCGCTTGTGAGACCGATGTACATACATTTCGATTATGCCAAGAAGACTGAGGAAAGGAAGAAATATATATGTTCTTCTATACACGCACACCAGATACCAATCAGTCCCACTCCCTCATGCTCCGCAACTATAGAACAGTGGGATCGACAGCTCGATCAAGCGAACATAATTTGAAAGCAAATGAAAAAACTTTTCCATTAGAAAAGTGTAATCAAAAATAAGCGAGAACAACTATTTCGGACAGTTGGTTTAGAAAAAATTATTAAAAGAGCATAAAATGAGTCTTGCGATGCGAAAAAATTAATAATCAATTTCTGTTCTACAGTAAAAGTACATGGTAAGAGTTTCGAATTACAATTTTCTATAATCAATGCGTAGTTTAGTATAAGTAGCTAGGTTGGAGAGAGTGCTCGCGAGTGCTCTCAGCTCGCGAGCCGTCTCAAATTTGAGAGCCGAGAACCACAAGTTGAAATCTGGTTGAATCAAATTTCAAACTTCATGTATTTTTTGATACACATTGTGTAGATTCTGGTACACTTTATATAGTTGTTGATACAATTTGTGTACTTTCTGGTACACCTTGTGTACTTTCTTGTACACTCTTTTTGTTAGTTTGTAAAATTTGTGCACTTGGCGGTAGACATTGTGCACTAATTGGTAGACATTTTGTACTTTCTAATTTACTTTGAGAATTATTTCCTCCGATTATTTCTGGCTCGGACCAGCGAGCCATTAGTCAAAGTTCAATATGCAAATTTGAGATCCGACTCTCGATCGAAAGTTTAACATGTCGCAGTTTGCCCGCGATCCGGTAGCCAAAGTTCAATATTTCGGTATATTTCGGGTTAGATGTAGAGGAGTTTTTTTTCTAAAGAACTGACAACACTATTTCCTCGAGTGCTTTAAAAAGGGTACATTACAAAGTTCCCGCCGATAAGAAAAAGTGAATCCAAATAATCATTATATTCATTTTTTATAGTAAATGTAACGCTCCATGCCGCGGAGAACTTTTCGAAAGTGTCTTAACTTTTGCTTAAATCTCGTATTCAGTTATTACGAAATTTTTGTTCCCATAAGAAGTACGTGTAAAAAAAATAGTGAACTATTTCGCGAATTGAATGGTTAGTGTGCAATGATTAGTGTGAGCGGCTATTGTATATAAGAACGGGGGATCAATTCCTTCACTGACCACCTTACATTTTTTCGACGACGGTCAACTCGCTTAGTGATAGCGACACTATCCAGTACTTAGCCATGAAAAAGCTTCTCCAAATGCCGTTCGGAACCGGTGAAAAACTGTAGGTCCCAATCAGTGGGTGTAAAACTAGAAAGCGCACAGCTCAGTGGCTCTCCCCAATCCCTCCATGGGTTGTAATGGGAAACCCTTTTTTTTTTTTCATTTGCTTGGTACTCAGCTCTTTGCGAAAATTCCGTAGACAAACTCAATTACAGGATTGCTAACCAAAGTTATTTTGTACGAAATCAGTTGTTTGACAATTTTTTTGGATCAGAATTTTATCATTTCGATTATTTTAACGAACAAATAAAATGGTGTGCGAAGATGAAATATTCTTGAAATGTTTGCAAGGTAAATCAATCAATCACTCTGCAATGAGTGACAAATGTCCGTTTCCGTATATACAGATAAATGTCAAAATTTCGCAGGAGCTGAATACGGCGCTGTAACGGAGCAGAATATTTTGTAAAAGTATAAAAACTTCCCCTCTGAAATCTGTAAGGAAATTTGATATTCCTTTCAAAATTGTTGCCGCACCAACCACTGTTCGTTAAAATGTTGCCCGAGAGACAGACAAATATCGCCAGTTATGATAAAAAGAACGACGAAATAAAAGCAGTAGCTGCAAGGAGAACTCAAAAAAGACAGTTGTTGCGCATGCTCAGTAGAATTTCTTTCAATCGCTGAGCAAACACACGCACACACAAACACACTGAACCAACACCAACTCATATTTATAGCCAAACATCATCGCAAATACACTGTGTAATGGCATTTTCAACACAAACGCACGTACGCGTTCGTATCCGACCTTCTACGTATCGTCGTTTTATACATGTTGAATGTTTTCTTTTGTCGTGCTACGTGTGTTGCTCGTACATTAATTTACGTGAAAAGGAATAATGGTAGATGGAAACTGGTTTTTGGTTCTGTGTGAGTGAGGTGAGTTTTGAGACATTTGCTGTTCTTGGCTGTTGCAGTTGTTATTGTTTTTGTGTGGTTGTTGTTTACACTCTGAAATTATTTTCGGCAATATTTATGGTATTGAGCCTTTTTGTTATTTCGATACGACCGTCATGAAAAGGCAAATATATAGGCAAACACTGCAGTGGAGGGCAAAAGTTTACGGAGACGATTGAACTATATTACAATTGGTCGTTAGTTTTCGGGTTTTGTAGCTTCACCTATTTTACGGATCGTCTGGGCATTTGCAACCTTCCTACGCGAAGTGAAAACACCCGTTCGGTATGAAAGTTTGCTCTTAGAGAAGCAAGCGTCGATTTTCTTTACTTCGAGCCCCGCAACAACCTTTCTGACACCACTACTTCATAAAAAATATATCACAGGCATTAAACTAGATACGTTTCCGTTCACGGGATGTGGATGATTGTTTTCCGGCAGAGTAGGGTTATTAGCAAAGATGCCAGTCAACAGGTTAGCTTTGTCAACTGGGATCGTAATAGAGATGGACACTTGAGTAGGTGTTGGGTAACGCTCACGCACGATCACGAAAGAACGACGGTCGATCACGCACGTAGATTGCAATTTTAAAAAACCTAAACCTTTTGATACATTAACAACATTGTATCACGTTTATCTCAAAGACGCCTGATTCTTATTTCCACTAGTATTCTTCTCATTCGTTTGTAGCTGAAGTCCTTGGAATACAGAAGATGGAAATACAGGGAAATGATATTAGACGTCTTCAAAAAATACTTTGTTTAACAAAGTAGTATGAAAATCGAAATTAAATGCAATTTAAAATTCGGAAATATGCGTGACTCACGCGAATATACTGCCCACTCACGCAAAGATTGAACTCATGCACGAATATTTGTTCACTACTCACAGTCACGCACGCTCACGTGGTTAAATTTTGATCCCACTCTCCTCACGCGTGAATCACGGCAATCACGTTCATTTCTATTTCGTAAGTATATGGTAATTCTTGGTAAGAGTTGATATAGATGAGGAAAAAATTATACTGTACTTTTTTAATACATAACCAAAATTTTTTGTCACACATAATTTATGCACTAAAACCCTGTTTGTATGAAATTTCATTAAGTCATAATAATTTGGCACATTTAGTTCGCAACCCTCTTACCCAGCCCATCCGTAATTGAATTTATTTTCAAATTCCAATGCATGATTAATCCAACATTAGGCTGAAGATTGATTCGAACAAGTTTTGGAAAGAATTATTTGTCAGAGAACTTATTATGTCTAATGAGACTGTTTTATGTATGCAGCCAATTGAGATCTGGGTCAAATACGAAGGCTGCGATTGTGAGAAAATTGGTGAATGGATCACAGGTCGAAACACCAACGAATAATGGAGGCCTTGGCCGGTTACACGAAAGATGCGATTTAATCCGAACGAATATCCAAACTAAGCATAAGGGACGCTTGGCAGGATGGGATGCACCACCAATTGGAACCCTCTCTTATGCGGATGGCACAAAGCTACGGGGAGAGAACAGGTCTAGGATTTTTCAATGGATCACTATACGAACTTTCAAGTGGAAGTTCGGGCGACTACGAAATGCATTAATTTAAAAATTTTCACTTTTACAAATTGTCACTAATAAAAATTTTCACTTTCTAAACATGTATGCTCACTTTTGTACCCCATTGTAGAGAGATAAATTCATGTACCATGCATGAGTGAATAGTGTTGTAGTTGTTGTTTACCTTTTCAACAAAGGTGGTTGTTTGTAGTGGTGTTTGATTACTTATCATGCTGTTGTTGTTGTTGTATCGTTATGGTTGTATTATTGCTGTTCAAATATCCAGGTAAAAACTTTATACGACGAACGATCTTTTCTCTAGATGAAAAATGGTTGTGGTTGTCTTCGCTGCTGTTGCTGTTCCTACTCACGACGTCTGTATGTACATACATATGTTGTTGGTCGTTATGCTACCTCGTACGTTCGTTCGTTTATTTACATCTTTCCTTTCAACTCCTTTTGACTCTATTGTTGTTTTCTTGTGTATTAACATTTCTCTCACTTTCGTAAACGGCTGTTACTGTTGTATTCAGAGCCACAAAGATCTGAGAGGAAGATTTTGTATGTGACGACGTTGTGGATGATGTCTCAGCATCTGCGGCACGAAAGACAGTTAAAATGATTGTGTGTGTGGCTGCATGTGTATGAATGTATAAGTGAAAGTGTAGAAATGCCAGTGTTTTCTGTGTGTTTGTGTATGTTACAGTGCCTTAAAATGTTGTTTCCTGTATGTATTGTTGTGACTAGTGTGCCTGTTCATGTGTTGGTATTGTTTTCTCATCCTTTTTGCTTATGCTGTTGATCTTTCATTTAAATTGTTGCTGCGTTTTTTGTACTTATACTTCTTTCGTATTTATTGTCTTGTCATGTATGTATGTATGCTGCTCTTCTTTTGTTTTCTTTTAGCTCTACGTTGTTTCGTTTAAACTAACAGTGATTCATAGTTTTATGCGATGTTTTCATACAGATTTCAAAATTCTCGAGAAATTTCAATGGATTTGTGCATTGAGTAGAAGGATACCCTACACAAAGCAAAAAGACTAATCGTGGCAAAAGATATTGGAACCATTTGTAACTAAGGCATTGTGCTCTATAAGAAACGAATGCAACTTTTACATTGTCTTCTCTTAAAGAAACGTTTACCTAGCCAACATTTACACAATCGCATAAAGCCTAGACAATAAGAATTGAACACCTAGGTACATATACAAACTTTATAAAAAAAACCCGACTAGGTAAACTTCTCTTAAAGAAAAGTATACCTAGCTAACTTTTACATAGTCAAATAATAATGTCTAGGTAAACTATTCAATAAGAAATTAATACCTAGGTATACAAGTTTTGTAAAAATCCGCCTAGGTATACTTCCCATAAAGAAATGTATACCTATGCAACTTTTACACAATCAAATAATGTCTAGGTAAACTATTCAATAAGAAATTTTTACCTAGGTATACAAATTTTGTAAAAATCCGGCTAGGTATACTTCCCTTAAAGAAATGTATACCTATCCAACTTTTACACAATCAAATAATGTCTAGGCGAACTATACTTCCCATAAAGAAATGTATACCTATCCAACTTTTACATTATCATACATATAACGTCTAGGCGAACTATTCAATAATAGGTTACTACCTAGGTACACATATTTTCTTAAAACTCCAGCTAGGTTAACTTATCCAAAAGAAGAGTATACCTAGCCAACTTTTACGCAATCAAATAATGACTAGGCTAACGAGTCAATAAGAAATCAATACCTAGGCATACATATTTTCTTAAAAAATAGACTACGTATACTGTATACCCAGCCTACGGCAAGTATACCCAGCCTAATTTTACAGAATCAAATATGTCTAGGCAAACTATTCAACAAGAAATTAATACATAAGTACACAAATTTTATAAAAAAAACAGCTAGATATACTTCTCTTAACGAATGTCTAGGAGAAAAGAATAAATAGTTATAGTTCTTTTCAATGAAAATGTAAACTGACATATATTTTTAAAAGTGTAACTAGGCAGGGTTTTGTAAAAACCTTATACCTAGACAAACTTTTCTTTGAAGACTTTTAGCTATATTAGTTTTTCTCCATGCACCTAAAACCTACGCATATTTTCCAATATGAAAAGTGTGTACAGGCATACAAATGTTTATAATAGTGGAGATAAGTACAGCTCTTTCAAGGAAAATTTGAGTAGGTAAAAAACCTCTTGTATAAGTAACCTTGAAAAGCCTGTTTTGACAGATCTGACTGACGACTTTGTCTAAAGGAAATGAATGTCAATGTCAGCTTTTCCACAAACAAATAATGTAGAAATAAGTAACTAGGTATTGTTCCTAATAAGAAAACATGTAACTAGGTAAACTTTTCTAGAAATAACTAACTAGCTATAGTTCTTATTAAGAAAATATTTAACTAGACATATACTATTCTTGGAACGAGTGACTAGACAGGGATTTGTTAAAACCTTGGACCTAGACAAACTTCACTATGAAAACATTGTAACTAGATAATGTGTTGTACATGTAAATAATGCTTGGGAACAATTTAAAATAAGAAAAGTGTACCCAGGCATACCATTGTTTTGGAATAGTGCAGCTAAGTACTCGTATACCTCTGTTGTGGCTAGGCAAACCTCCGCTCTATGAGAAACGAATGAAACTTTCACACAATCAAATGAATGCTAGGCAAACTGTTGAACAAAAGAAATAAAACGTTGGTATTTTTGTTTCTAGACATTTTTTCTATCACATTTGTTCTAGAAAAAGTTAATGGGAATACTTATCTTAAAAAGCAATATACCTAGCAATGCATTTCTCCCTTAACAATGTGCCTAGGCTGGTTTTTGTAAAAACTTTTCTTTAACAGAAAATTACCAGTAGGTTGTTATGCACACACAAGCATCTAATGTCAAGGCAAACTGTTGTAGAAAAGGTTAGCAAGGTATAGTAATCTTTAAGAAAAGTGTAAAAGTTGGCTAGGTATAATTTTCTTTAAGAGAAGTACATCTAATCTGTTTTTTAGAAAATATGCCTACCTAGGTATTAATTTCATATTAAATATTTTGCCTAGACATTATTTGATTCTGTAAAATTTGGTCAGGTATACTATAGCCTTTAAGATTATATGTACCTAGTTTGGTTTTTAAGAAAATGTGTATTCCTAGGTATAAATTTCTTATTAAATAGTGTGCCTACTCTTTAAAAGTGTGACTAGGTAAGATTTTTGTAAAAAATCTTATACCTGGACAACCATTTCTTTGAAAGATATATAACTAAACAATGTTTTCTCCACGAAAATAATACACAGGCATACATTCTAATAAGAAATGTGTGCCTAGGCATACCATTCGTTGGGAATAGTGAACCTATATATACGTCTTTCCCAGAAAGGTGTGACTAGGTAAACCTCTTGTGCAAGAAAGTTAGAACAACTTTTGTACAAGTCGAACTAGGCAAAATTAACTATTTCAAAACGAAACTTCATAAACATTTTCATCGGAATAACGAAATATTATGTGTCTTGAAACAAAGTTTAGGTAATTGTTTTTATAAGAGAAACATATTCTACTAATTTTTTTAATAATAAAAACATGTTGAAGAACAATATAATTGAAAATAGTGTAACTAAGCACAGATTTCCATAACAAAGAATTTGCTAGGTAAACATCAACAATTTTTTGTTTTTTAACAAACTCTAGGTAAGTGATTTTATTCTAGATATTTTTCTTAAATAATAACACTTAACACCTCTTGTGTAAGAAACTTATACCTGTGCAAACATTTCTTTGAAAAATGGTAACTAGGCAAAGTTAGCTACAACAAACAAATGCCTAGGTAAACATTTCCACCGGAATATAGGAATTTTTGTAATCAAAGTTTAGGTAACTGTTTATACAGGGTGTTTCAAAAGTGACCACCATATTAGAAGATGCTCTTGTTTCTGCAAATGGCCGCCAATGTCAAATCTGTTTTAACATTTGTGGACTAGACAGTTGTAGAATGCAAGTAAACAAGCCATGGAGCAATACACTCCCCAAGAACGCGGAATAATCGTGTCTATTTTTTTGCGTAACAATTCGTCTGTGGTGTTGGCGTGGCCGTCCGACACCGATTGCGCAAACACTGCGCCGTTTGGCCACTAACCTTGAAGAGTATTGAACCACACGAGACGTTGCCAGGTGTGGCCGGCCCCGGAGCGCCCGTTCTGCCGAGAATATCGCCGCTGTTGCCGAGGATGTCGAGCTGTCGCCTGAAATATCGACCAGACGCCGTGCCTCGCAATTAGCCATCAGCAAGTCGTCCCTATGGCGAATTTTGGTCAAAGACCTGCGCATGTTCCAATACAAAGTCCAGTCCGTGCATCAGCTGCTGCCTGTCGACCGCCAAACGCGTGTAACCTACTCTCAAGCCATCCTCAATCTCGTGGACGAAGTGGACGATTTTTCCACCAAAATCATAATGAGCGATGAGCCTCATTTCCACCTCATCGGGTACATGAAGAAGCAAAACTATCTCTTCTGGGGCACCGAAAATCCACGAGTGATGCACTAGGAGCCATTACACCTGCTCAAAGTGACTGCATGGTGCGCTGTTCACGCTGGAGGAGTCATCGGGCCATTTTTTTCGAGAACGCCGCTGGTAAAACGACAACAGTGGACGTTGCGCGCTATAGGGCCATGTTAACCGAGTTTTTTCTGCCGCAATTCGACGAATTAGGACTGGAGGACATGTGGTTCCAACAGGACGGAGGAACGGCACACACTGCGCGAGCCACAACCGATATTCATCTCTCGTTTTGGCAATTTGCACTGGCCCGCAAGATCGTCCGATTTAACCGTTCCAGATTTTTTTGTGGGGTTTTTTGAAGTCCCGTGTTTACGTGAACAAGCCCGAGACCCTGGAAGCCCTCAAGGTCAACATTCGACACGAGTGCGAGAATCTGTCGCCCGAAGTTCTCGCCCAAGTGATGAAAAATGCCATAAAACGAGCCCGTATGATAATCAATTGTGACGGCGCCCATTTAACCGATATCATCTTCTCAGCTTAACCAATAAAATTCTAAAGGTTCTAATAAACATAATCAAAAAACAGAATCGAAGTTTTTCATTTAGAAAAAAAATGAGAGCCAAACAACATCGGATGACTTAATAAATAAAAATAAATGGTTTCCCATTACATCCCATGAAGGGACTGGGGAGAAACTTCTCACAATCACTGAGGATGACTTCTTTTGAAACAAATTTGACTAGACAACCCTCTTGTGAACGAATCTTATACCTAGACAAACCCTTCTTTGGAAAAAGTGTAACTAGGACAAGTTAGCTAAAATAAACCAATGTCCATTCGAATATACAATTTTCAGGTTTTTTCAACAAATTCAGGTAATTGTTTTCATAAGTCAATCACATGGGCTACGCAAACCATTTGTGTATGAAACTTTACCTAAAAGCGCTTCCCATTACATCCCATGAAGGAATTGGGGAGGGAGAGCTTCTCACAACCAGTGAGCTGTGCGCTTTCTAATTTTTCACTCACTGAAACTTTACCTATACAACAATTTTTTGTAAAGGGTATCTAGGCAAAGTTAGCAGCTATAACAAACTAAAAGCCTAGGTGAACATTTCTATCGGAATAGAGGAATTTTGTGTTTTGTAATCAAAGTTTAGGTAATTATTTCGATTAGACAAGCATATAAAAGGTTGTTTTTTGCTTAGAAAGAACTTACGAAAGGTTTAGCTGTCAAACGAATTGTTATACTGCGCTCACTTTTTGACATTTATGATCAGTATATTCTGGCAAATCATCGTGAATAGATTCACACTTGAACAACGCTACCAAATTATACAAACTTGCTTTGAAAGTCAGTTATACATTCGCACAACTTATAGATAACTTCTTGATTTTTACGGGGCACATAATCGTCCATCTGAGCAAGCCATCCGTCGAACTGTGGATAGATTTCATACCACATACTCTCTAAATGATGCAATAACACCTACACGTCGAAGGAATGTGAGTACACAAGAGAATATCGCCCCTGCAAACTAATGTGTGGAAGATGATCCAAATTTATCGATGCGTCTTCGGTCCCAGGAATTGTCCGTCCATCTTTGCCTGCACCCGTATAAGATCCAGCTGGTGCAGGACTAAACGCCACTATACCATCAAATACATCGTTCTTTAGACGATTGGACTCTAGAGCAGTTGGAAACTGACCCGATGTGTTATCGTAAAATTGTGGTCAGTTCATTAGGTCCATTTTTCGATTAACGGGGTTGTTCATAAACATGTGGAGTGACATCAAACCACAACAGACCCTACAGACCAGTACAGTACATCCAGAAAAACTCACCTTTTGGTGCGGTTTATACACTGGTGACATCATCGGACCCTATTTCTTCAAAAATGAAGCCGGAGCTCGCGTTACGGTCAATGGAGATCGTTGCAGCACCATGATCAATGCTTTTTTGTTTGAAAATATGGATGACTTCGACGCGGGCGAGATGTGGTTTCAATAGGATGGTGCTACATGCCATACGGCGACCGCAACCATCGATTTATTCAAATCAAAATTTGGCGATAAGTTGATTTCGACAAATGATCCTGTAAATAGGATTCCAAGGTCGTGCGATTCGACATCTTTCGATTATTTCTTGTGGGGCTACGTGAAGTCACTGGTTTATGCTGACAAACCATAAACAATTGACGCCTTGCAGGCCAAAATTGTTCGTGTTATTCGTATATCAGCATTGCCAAAAGTGGATGTCCCGAATGCGCTTCGTCATGAACAGCCGCGGTGGTCGCATGCCCGAAATCATTTTCAAATGTTAATGCCATATATTTATATTTAGAATAAAACAATTTTTTTTTTGATTAAAATTTAACTGTTTGTATTATATTCTACTATTTCAATTTCTATCGGCCTTAAAAAACACCCTTTATAAGCAGGCCTACCTACTAGCGGAAGAGCAAATGGAGTTCTGGAAATATGCTGCCCTTATGAGTTAAAAAGGATACTATAGACATGTAAACTTTTAATTTCTAAGCAGGCCACTGCATACTACACTTCTGTATGCAGGCCTGTTGGGAGGCCTACTAGCGGAATGAGGGATAGACGCTCATAGACAATTACACTTCCTATCTTTAAGCAGACCTATGGAAGCTCTACTACGGGATGGCAGAATGGATGCAGAATGGATGCAAACGTGCCTACTAGTGCAAGGCAAAATATATGCTCATCTATTATCAGACCTGTTTTCAGGCCTACTAGCGGAAGGTAGAATGGGTGCTCATTGGCTCACTTCAGTTCTTTAAGCAGGTCTGTTTGCAGGCCTACTAGTGGTGGGTAGAATGGATGCTCATAATCGTGCACACTTCCCTTCTATAAGCAGGCCTGTGGGCAAAACTACTAGTGGAAGGAGGAATATGTGTTCATTGGCATCCAGAATTTCCTTCTTTAAGAAGGCCTGTTTGCAGGGCCAAGTATCCATTCCATTTCATTTCCAATCCATTCATGAAGACCTGTCTTTCCACATGTTTGCAGTCCGAAAGTCTAGAATATGTTCCCTTAAGGTGTCGACAGACTGTCCTATCAAATCCAATGATTTGCGTTGTATCTATCAAAATCAGAATATGTTGACAGCAATAGTATTGACTGATCCAAAGACTAAATCTGATGGTAAGTCAGGGACCTTACAAAGTGCAGGAAACCCATCAGCTACGGCCTGCGGACCGTCAATCATTTGTAAACTACGCTCAGCCTCTCCTGAACCTATATAACGCATTGTACGACTTTCGGTTTAAATTTATAATGACCGACGAGGCCCATTCTCATCTGAACGGAAATGAAAACAACCAAAATTTGGGCTCTATATCACTGAGACACTATGACACAAGAAGAATTATTGCATCCACTCAAATTCCTTGAATTGTAGGTCATTTACGCTGAGGCGTCATGGGGCCTCATTACGTATCAAGGGGCCTCATTAGTTTAAGGGTGCCGTGGGAAACATGGTTTCTGTAACTGGTGGGCGATACAGAACCTTGATCAACAAGTTTTTATTATCGAAAATTGATGAATTTGGACTGGAGGACATGTAGTTCCATCAGGATGGCAGCAGTGCTATATGGACATTTTGAAGGATATGTTTCCGGGTGGGCAAATGTCTCGTTTTGGCTATTTGAAGTGACCGACAAGATCACCCGATTTGGCCGCTGTAAACTTTATTCCTTGGGGGTTTTTGACGTCACGTGTCTGTGTAAACAAGACACAGTCAGTGGAAGATCTTAAAGAGAATTTTCAACAAGAGTTGGAGAACTTTTTAGCTGAAATTCTCGCCAGAAAGATTGAAAATGCGGTAGAAAGAGATAAAATGATCATCGACCGTATTGGATAAATGGTCACCCGTTGACCGATACCATCTTGGTAAAGTTATGGTAAAATCACAAAGGTCCATATAAATATGTAAAAAAAAATATGAAATTATGTAGTTTAATTTTAAAACCACTTAGAGTGAGTGTTTTTCACCTACTCCGTATAAAAAATTAGCGATGTGCGATTAATCGAATAGTTAAAATGTTGATTAATCGATATCGTGATTAAGCAGTTTATCGAATAATCCAAAATTCTGATTAATCAATGCTATGATTAATCAATTAATTTGAATATTGATTAATCAATTAATTTGAATATTGATTAATTATATTTGAATAGGTTTATTCATTATTGAAATATGTAATTTTTGGAAGTCATACAAATATAAACTATGCAAATAAATGGAAAAATTGAATAAACCCATGGCAAAATAAGTTAAGGTAGAAGCAGTAGGAATTATGGATCGAAATTGTCAAGATATATTTCAGGTTATATCAGGAGGAATTGTTGTAATTTTCGGCAACAACCACAAGGAGAAGAAAAAATTTCGTCTGCTATTTTAACGCTACCACCTGAACTGATACATCTTGGAATTAGTATAAACAACATTTGACAAGGTTGGACCACAACGACAGGAAAAAATTGAAATCAGCTGTTCTAACGCTTCCATCAGCAATAGATACATCTTGAATAAACCTAAAAACATGAATTACTCAATTATTAAAAATTTTGATTATTCAATTTTTAGATTAACAGTGTTAATCATGAATATTCATTATTCAAAATGGAGATTGCAACTTTAAAAATAACTCGGATCGAGGACAATTGAAATTGGGTAAATATGATTAATCAATTAATTTATTAATCAAGGTATCGATTAATCAGGTAGCCCGATTAATCAATTAATCCCTAAAACATAAAAAATTCTCATATATTTTTGAGTTTTTCTTACGTCCGTCTTAGTTATGCTCTTTTGCAGGCCTCTTGCAGGCCTCTTGCAGGTCTTCCTTTGCACTTCTCTTAGACGACATTCTATTGGTAGGCCTACCAGAAGACCTTCTAAAAGCTTTTTTGTCCATCTAGAATCCCTGTCAAACGGTGGAAGAAGTGCAGGTCTTCTGTTCCCATGGCGCTTTGTATTAATTTCAAATGAAGATTGCATTTGTAGGGTGGACTTTCTGACTGCCTTTGCAGGCCTTCCGGAGGGCATTCAAATACTCTGTTTTTACAGCTCGCTTGTATAAGTATGCATGTATATGTGCAAGTGTGTTACTGAATTTGTGATATTTTAACCAAATCATTGTTCGTCTAATGGCAAATGGCCATGATTTTTTTTGTCGATGCATAATCATGGAAGAGTGTATCTGTCCGTGCTTCATCCAGCCATAGATCTATCTATGTTGGCCTTTGTATCTGTATTTCTAAGCCATTTGGCAAACATATTTTGTGTGGTTCTTCTATTCCGTTTTCATGTCAATACTTTTTGATTTCAGATACTGGTGAACTACAATATACAAATATACTTATCCATGCATACATACATATGTATACCCATTTGAATTTCTATATTGTTTTTAAAATATGTAAAGAAACACACACATACGTCAGGACATTTATAGTACATACAAACATTTGTATACGTTCGAATATATTTTAAAGAATTCTTGTTCTTTTCAAATCCATAGTGTTTTTTTTTTTTGGTGAATAGTTTCTTTTTCATCTCCTTCGTTTAGATATTTCTTTTTTTCATCTTTAGTTCTATTGTTTATCATCTTCTCATCTATTGTAAAAAATGGGGTTTTTGTATCCGCAACTGTTCCTATTGTTTTGCCAGGATTGTCTTGCATGTACTCTGTTATTTTCTAAGGATTGAATTTTTTAAAGATGTTTTTTCAAAGGATATTGATTTTTTTCTTATTTTCAGTAAAAACCATTTTGTTTTTATTAAACAATTGATATAACTGTAGTTGTTTGTTGGAACAAGTGATGAGTTCAAAATTTTGAAAATTGTCCTTTAAGAAACCTAAACCTAAAACCTGGATACATGTAAGTAAAGCGAAAAGTTGTCTAACGATTAGCATTCATATAGGTGATTGATTAGCCCTAGGCTTTATCAGACAATATTTTCATGTAAGAGACTTACATCTGTCAAAAGAAGACATTGATAAAACAAACCATCATATAAAACTTTTTAAAGAACCTTGACTTTAAAAATATTTACTATCAAGTTCTTGATTTTATTACACTCGAACTTAATTCCCGAATTCAGTACTTATGAAATTTTAGATTCCATAAGAAAGTACGTGTATAAAAAATAACGAAAATTCCGTGATCCGAAAATTTCGCTCATTTTTCATGTGCTTGGTGGTACTCAGCTCTACGAAAATTTCGTGAGCAAAATCAATTACAGGGTTGTTACGCCAAAGGTAATTCTTACGACAACAATTTTTTGATAATTGTAATTTCGATAAATTTAACAAACCAAAAGTATTATTTTATTATTTATTATTTATTAAGTTCAGCATAAGGACAATAAGAATACGTATAATTCTTTTATAGTCCACAGATACATTAATACAAGTCGATAGTAAAACTAGAAAGCCCACAGTGAGAAGCTCTCCGCAGTCCCTTCATGGGATGTTATGAGAAACTATTTAATTATTTATTTAGTTGAGGGGCGTTCAAGCCAAATGTTACCCCGTCTCGGCGGTAAAGAAGAGAGTTTTATTAGCAGAGTTCGTATCTCGAGCCAGGAGCCAAAGTTCAATATGTCAGCTCACAAATTTGCGAGCTCGGTGTTGAGGAAGAAAGGTTTATGAGCAGAGTTCGTACTGGACCGCGAGAGAGCCGCTCCTTAATCACAAACTGACTCGCCAGCCGATAGCCAAACTTGAATCTGGCGGCTCTCGGCTTGCAACCCAGCTCCCAAATTTCAATATGTCGGCTCGCAGGCTGAACTTTGGATCCCGGCTTGCAAGCCGAGGGCCGTCAGATTCAAATTAGACTACCAGATCGCCAGCGGCGACACATATTTTAAGTAGGGATCCATTGGCTCGCGACTTAATGCGAACTCTGCTAATTAACCTTCTCCGGCTGCCCATTTTGCGGGGCCGACATTTTGAACTTTGGCTTTATTAATAGCTGACGTACCTATTTGTGCTCATCGAAAAGATCCCAAGACCATTCAGCATAACTCCCTGACTGACTGTTAGATATTGTGTTCTCTGCTGCTTACGCAAAAGATCTAGCAAGAGTATGGATATTCGACGCTCTCGTCCTCCTCTGCGCTCTCACAGCTTCCACAGTAATCATGAGCTGAGAGTCCAAGTCAAGACGTGTATCTCCCTATTACACACTGCTCGGTATTAATCGGTATTAAGTTTTATGAACATTTCAAGTCAAGCTAGGGTACAGGAAATAGCAACAAGACTTCGTGGAATCGAAAGAGAGACCTCAATAAGACGGGGATAGTATAAATGGGATAACTCGCAAAAGGAAACATGTATCAAAAGGAAGTCACGCGGAAGTGGACTACCACCCCAGTTTTTAATAGGCTATGGAGGATTTTGTGGCCGTCGGTGGTGCAATGGGTAGTGTGCGCGCCTCTTGTACATGAGATCCTGGGTTCGATCCCTGCTCTGACTACCTTAAAAAAAAATTCTTTCGGCGGCGGTCACCTCGCATAGTGACGGCGACACTATCGAGAATTTAGCCATGAAAAAGCTTCTCAAAATACCGTTCGGAACCGATATAAAACTGTAGGTCCCAATCAGTGAGTGAAAACTGGAAAGCGCGCAGCTCAATTATTGTGAGAAGCTCCCCCTGTCCCTTCATGAGATGTAATGTAAAATTTATTTATTTATTTATGGAGGATTTAGCAAGTACCTATTTAAGTATGGATACGATACCTCACCTTATATGGAAAAAGATGCAGAGCATGTTATCTTTAGGTGTCCAAGATTTGAAGAAAGTCGGAACAACACAATCACCGAGCTAAGACGTAACTTTACCCCAGTGAATGTTATAGCAATAATGTTGAGCTCAAAGGAGAACTGGAAGTTGCTCCACAACTATATAACCTGTTATGAAGAAAATAGGAGAGCGGAAGCGCTAAATGAAGTTGCCTAAATGGCATACCAGCCCTGCGAAGCAATACCCTCGGAGGAAGATTGGCGCAACAGAAGGGGAAATAATTAATTTAATCATTCATACCTGCCTAGTGATCCTAAATTTTGTGCCACAAGGCCATCTGTCATTCGCAAGTCTGTGAGCTTCGGTCATAAGCATGAGATTCGAGTGGAAAGGACTATGCACTCACAGAAAAATTCGGTTCAGGCAGCCGAATTAGCCGTAACCGAATCTAGGTTTGTTACCACCGCCTTAGGGGTTATCACAACCGCATTGGAGGTTATCACAACCGCATTGGAGGTTATCGCAGCCGAATTAGATGTTGTCACAGCCGAATTACATGTTGTAACAACGGAATTAGAGCTTGTCACAACCGAATTAGAGGTTGCCACAATAAGCAATTCTGTGGCAAAGATCGTGTTTACCGTTTCTACAACCTCTTTGTGCAATGGTATTGTGCGCGGCTCTTGTGCATGAGGACCTGGGTTCGATCCCTACTCTGACCACCTAAAAAACAATTTCTTTCGACGCCGGTCACCTCGCTTAGTGACGGCGACACTATCGAGTATTTAGCCATGAAAATGCTTCTCAAAATACCGTTCGAAACCGGTATAAAACTGTAGGTCCCAATCAGTGAGTATAAAAACTGGAACGCGCACAGCTCACTGATTGTGAGAAGCTCTCCCTAATCCCTTCATGGGATGTAACGGGAAACCATTTATTTTTTGTTTACAACCTCTTTCCAAACTATTAGTTTTCTGAGTGTGCCCATATCCAGTGGATCAGATAGACATTTGATTCTGTGCCCGACAATCATAGGTTATCTGTGCCCGACAATCATAGGTTATTAAACTATTTGTCCATCCCAGTTAGAGACTCGCGTCAACTTTTGGAGTGGGTTAACTATGGAAATTTTTTAAAATCAAGAATACAGATTGCACACACTGTATAGCAGCCGGACTATCAGAGTAGATGTTGATCACTGGCTGGGGTGATGATGTTACAACGTCAACGATTGTCGCGACTTCTGCCTGAACAACAGTAATATGGTCTGGTAGCCGTGTGTAAGGAATAGACTCGCCTTTTTAGGACTTAGTCTAAACCAACTATTTCATTGAGTTTGGAACCATGAATGTAGAAGCATAAATACCTTCTGTTACCTGCTATCCACCCCTTCCAATCCAGTCTCCCATGTTCCATCACCAACAGAGACATATTGTTTTTTATATAAATAAATATTTATTGTTCTATAATAGAGCGCAGCCGCCCGTGGTATAATGGCTAATGTGAGTTTTTATTGTACATGAGAACGTGGATTTGATCCCCGCTCTGACCACCTTACATTTCTTTAGACGAGGGTCACCTCGCTTAGAGATGCCGGCAGTATCGAGTAATAATCCATAGAAAAAAATTGTCAAAAATCCCGTTCGGAACCGGTGTAAGACTGCAGGTCTTAAAAGCAGGGAAAATGGCGAAATATTGTCGACATCACTGATATGTTGCTGGACCATTTTGCAGCAAAACAATGTTTCTGCATATTTTTTACTCAGCTTAAAGGAAATTTATTGTGTTTAGTCGAGTACCGAGATCGTTCGCGTGAAAAATATTGAGCAACATGAATTTGTTTCGCCGCGAAAAGGACCAGCAACATATCAGTGATGACGACTGTACTTTTCTGTTTTTAAGTTTTTTTTATTCCAAAATTCTATTGATTTTTGAGAAGTTAGCTGAGAGTTTACAGTATTGATCATATCTTTCTTAAATTTAAATGGTCGTCACATTCTTTTTAGCAACATTAAAATATTACTCGATACATTTTGCTGATATTTTGAGTAAACAGCTTGGTACTATACGTCCGGAAATAGTTCGTCGATAGTTTGCAGGCACTTTTTTTGTTATGCCGAATACTGCGATCATTCGCATGAAAAATATTGAGTAACATTAATTTGTTTTGCTGCGAAATGGGTCAGCAACATATCAGTGGCGAGGACAATATCTTTCTTTTAAAGATATTTTATACTAAAAATCAATTTTTTTAGAAAATGAGCGACAGTTAACAACATTGATCATTTCTTCCTTCAATTTGATTGGTCGTTCGTTGCACTTTTCTTTCGGTACATGTTGCTGATATTTTGAGTAATCAACTTGGTACTACACGTCCGGAAATATTTCGTCGATAGTTTGCAGGCACTTTTTTTGTTATGCCGAATACTGCGATCATTCGCATGAAAAATATTGAGCAACATCAATTTGTTTCGCTGCGATATGGGTCAGCAACATATCAGTGGCGACGACAATATCTTTCTTTTAAAAATATTTTACACTAAAAATCAATTTTTTCAGAAATTGAGCGACAGTTAACAACATTGATTTTTGATTGGTTTGATTGGTCGTTGCACTTTTTTTAGCAACATTAAAATGTTGCCTTGTACATGTTGCTGATATTTTGAGTAAACATCTCAATACTACTCGTCTGGAATTAGTTTGCGGACACTTTTTTTGTTATGCCGAATACTGAGATCATTCGCATGAAAAATATTAAGTAACATTAATTTGTTTTGCTGCGAAATGGGTCAGCAACATATCAGTGGCGGCGACAATATCTTTCTTTTAAAGATATTTTATACTAAAAATATCATTGATTTTTGATTGGTTTGATTTGTCGTTGCACTTTTCTTAGCAACATTAAAATGTTGTTCGATACATGTTGAGGATAATTCGGGTGAACAACTTACATTTTGTCAATATTTTACAATAATTTGTTTTTTTTTTTTAGTTTTATAAAGTTTCACTTGTTTAGCTTACTTTATTTTTCCTGCCGAACAAAATATTTCGAGAAGAATTTTATTCATAATGGTGGTGATGATTGAAACGAGATTCGACAACATTGATCATTTCTTCCTATAATTGTATTGATCTTTGCATTTGTCTTAGCAACATTAAAATGTTGCACGATATATGTAGCTGATATTTTGCGTAAACCACTTAGTACCACCACACGTGTGGAAATATTTCGTCGATATTTAGCAGGCAGTTTTTTGTATAGAGTTTTGTTTCACGTGAAAAGTCCTCGTGAATATTTAAATTCCATTTCACTATTTGCAACTCTATTGATTCCGAAAAAATGTTGCCTTCTACCTTTTCTGAATGAGCTACAAACGTATTCGAACTCTGTGATATGTCCCAACCCTTTCAGTGTCAAAATCTGTTTAATAAAAATTGTATCTTCAAATTATTACAAATGTCAAATGTTTACCAACCAAATTAAAATAGTTATAATCTAAAAAAAATATAAAATAAAAGAAAACAAAATGCAATTGTTTTAAAACAAAATAATAATTTATTTTTTTGGTAGTATATTTTTAAATTTTTTTCTAATAGTACGCGTACTTAAAAAAGTTAATAAGACACTACAAGAACTTAAACACTAATGAAATAAAAATTGAAATAAAAATAATATATTTATTTATACACGGAAATGAAAAAAGTGTTTTTTTCCTTGTTTGTTCTCAAGCAAATAAACACGTACACGTTACAAATTAGAAATAAAAATAAAATCGTAAACAAAGTTCATAGAACTTTTGTGGTTATAATTCAAGGAATTTAATTAAGTTTTGTTAATTATTTTGCATTAATAACACTAACAACAATTTAATGTTTTACTGTAAATGAGGTAAATTTGAAAGAGTATTGGATTATGGTGAGAGTATTTTGTTATTTCTTTTTGTTTTGAAAAATAATTAATAAAATTAATTAAGTCTAGTGGAATTTTTTAAGTTTTGCTTTGTAATTTATATAAAAATAATAACAATTAATTTTTTTTTGTTTAAAATCGGCCAGAAATTAAGCAAAATTTTACAAAAAAAAATTTAAAAAAATTATATGACACATAACTTGTGAAACAAATTGAAAATAAAAGGAAACTATACGAAATTGATATCGAGAAGAATGAAAAATTGTTAAAAATTTTAAATTATAATTATTACAAATTAAATTAAAATATATGTATGTATGTATATATGTGTGTATAATATGTATGTATGCATTAATAATAATCCCTGATATTGTTTTTATATTAAACATGATTTGGTGTCACTATTTAGTTTAATCCGGTTTTCTACAAAATCTTATCTTTGTATTTCTATAAATAAATGGCATTCTAGGCATTGTCCTTTATGTAATTTTTATACAGAGGAAATATAATAATATGGTTTGAAAATAGAGAGTTGATATAAAAGGGATTAATGGAAAAAGTATTTAAAATTTCCCAAGAAAAGTTAAGGAAATATTTAATTCTTTATAAAACTTTATAACATGAGTTTAAATACCCCCCAAAATAAAACCCCAAGAAAATCGCTAAACGATTAACGATAGTAATCATTAAGTTCATAAAGTTTTTATGTATTTTTTTATAGGAACTTTTAAGAAAAATTTATTGACACAGTTTTCCAAAGATAAAGACAGAAAATGTCATCAAACTAAGAACATTTTCCTGCTAACTAGAAAAAATCTGAATATATTATTGCAAAATTTGTAATACTTAAAACTTGTCCAACAATTAGTCAGTTTTAAATATAAGAATTTTGCATTAAAAAGAAATTTGTAGCCAAAAAATGTACAATATGGTACCAAACTAATCCCCCTGGTACTTTCACAAGACTTTGCAAACTTGTCTTCACTAGTGGAGACTTGAAAACAATTTACCTCAGTTTTGCAAACTCTTTCACATGTAGCCACCTAAGTTTAGCCAATCTTTTTTCAACTCTCTATATCACTCTCTCTATTGCTCTCCGCTAATCTGCTAAACTACCCTATAAAATTCCCTGAAAAAAAGAGTTTCCATTTCAAATATTTATAGATTTTCCGCGACCATGGATGAAGAATGAACAGTGACCGGAATTTCTCTGGAGTTCTCATTTATTTAGAACTTTTACACAATGAAATAACGCTCGACGTCTATGTTTAGGTACAGGCCTTAGAGTTTAAAGACTTCCAGTAGTTTCTGTGAGTAGAAGAGAACAAATGTGGGAGAAATGTGAATATTAGAATATTCTTGATGAAAAAACGCACAAAAATACATTTTCCCAAATTTAATTTTAATATTACTTTTTAGAAAATTTCGTTAGTTTGACAACAATTCAAAAACCTAAATTTATTCTACCCTTTATCTCTGACGTGTCATTAATGAGCTTTTTCTTTTAATATTGAAATTTGTTCTTTAAATATTCCAAACAGGATATTCCATTAGTTTTTAGCTGATACCTAAATTATGTCCCTAACTTCTCCAGTAATCCCTTCAAATCAATTTTTTCTTTACCCTCAACAGTTACCCCGTGTGTCCATCATATTTCTTCCAAGTTTCCTTTATTCCCTACTCTTCCACACCCTTTCCTTCACGACATTCTGCAACTAAAGCAATCAGCGACGGCGTTTATTGCAATGCCTTTTCTAATGATTTTACAATCCCCCATTGCTTGACGCCGTCGTTGAGTGCTTTAATTGTAAGAAAGCCTCTATCACTTCAATACAATGGTATTTCCTGCTCTATGATCTCATAACTTTGGTTTTCACCGCCGCCATATTGTTCCTCGTCCACTATTTGCAACCGATTATGCTCCTGATGGTGATGATGTTGCTGGTTTTGGATCATCATTTTCTGTTCAAACTGTTGGATGGTGATGTATTCCTCTTCAACCAACTGATGGGGAGCATAGCTCTCTAGTTCCTCATCCAGCAACTCATCATCATCATCTCCAACTTCAAGTATTTGCCTCAGAAGTTGGGTCGGAGTGGATTTCGAGGATGTACCACTTTTGGTATCGGTCATTTGGGTAGTCTGATATTGAATTTCGGACAATTGATTAAGTACAGGTAGTGATGGTGGTGTCGAGGACGACATGGAACTTTCTATAGCCGGGGTGGAGGCTTTGTTTTGTAGTTTTCCGACGGCTGTTGTTGTCTTGCGTTTGGCAGTGGCTTTGGGTTTAGATTTCAATTTTTTGGATACCACACGAGGCCTATTGTGCGTTTCGACATGTTTGCGCAGATGGTCTTTGCGACAGAAACTTTTCTCGCAAATGTCGCAGGAATGCTGCTTGTTGCCAGTGTGAATGGCCTCGATGTGGCGCCGCAGATCGGTTTTATGGTGGAATTGTTTGGGACATTGATTACATTTGTGGGCTTTGTCGGTGGTTTTATGTTTGCCCAAATGGGTGATATAGACATCTTCGGACTGAAAGCGTTTGCCGCATTTCTGACAGCGGAATGGATACTCACCGGAATGGAAGCTATTGTTGTGCTGTGTCAGATAACAGGTTTTGGAGAAATCCTTGCCGCAGGGCAAGCATTTCATACGGCCACTTGGCAGCATGGTGCTGTTGCCGCTTATAGAACTGGATGAACTTGGGTTTCGCTTGCGCTTGGTAGCTGGGGTAGTTTTCGGTTTTGTCTTCGGTGCCGTTTGAGGAGGTTGAGGTTCTGGATCCAGGCTAGTTTGTTGAATTACAACGTCTTGGTGGGTCAGATTGAAATTGTTGTTGATGTAATTTTCGGTCAACAATGCTCTTAGTTCTCTCGTTTCCGTTGCGTTGGAGTTGTCCGAAGAGGATGTATTGTTATGCGAATATGACGTAGATGGCCCCATGGTCTGCTCAGGGTGGTAATCCAGCGTAATCGGGGGTAAATCGCCCTCTTGAGGGGAGCGTTGATTGATATACGTGTTGTATGACTGGGTATAGACAGTTGTGTTACCCGATGAGGATGTTGTTGCTATCAGTTGCACTAATTGGCCGTCGGAAGTTTGCATGAGCCGATTTTGTGAGCCTGGTATTAGGTGCCCAAAGACGTCCAAGGCTAGATAATCAGAGTCCGACTCTGCGTTATTTGATGGCGGTGGACTGGCGTTTGTGTTACCAATAATAGTGTGAGGATAGGTCAGCGTGTGGTCCAGCGGTTGCAGTACCGAGACCTGCTGCTGCAGTTGGTGGTACGATGGAATGCTGGTGATGTTGCTGGTGGTGATGTGCGACTGCAGCATGTGCTGGGTACTGGTACTGATTGTGCCCAGCGGCTGCTGCTGCTGCAGCTGAGTATTGACTAGCGGCTGCAGCTCCGTAAGCGGCAGCTGCTGCTGCATGAGGTGGTTGGGCTGCAGCATACTGACCATACTGGTGATGGGGATGGTAGTATCCGGCAGCGGCTGCTGCTGCCCCATGGTGATGAGCTGCTGCTGCAGCTGCAGCATATTGTTGTGCTGCTGCGTGTTGATAGCCAAAGGCATGTTGATGTAATGCTGAGGTTCCATTATACTGTGATGAAGCTGCTGCTGCTGCTGCAGCGGCGGCGGGGTTGGCGTGAGGGTATAGGTGACTTGACCCCGCATTTGCTGCTGCTCCAGCTGTAGGTGCTCCTGGTATTGTTGGTGGGAGATAATAAGGGGCGAGTGCACTCGCATGTTGCTGAGGGTGTTGCTGGGCGTGATGTTGTGATTGAGCTGCTCCATGTCCACCTGGTGCTGTTCCAGCTGATAGTGCAGCTGATGTTGCATGTGGTGGAGTGCCGCATTGTGATCCGGCGCTTCCCGGTCCCCCATTTCCACCGGCTCCTCGTCCGTTGAGTACAAGTTGTGCTCCAACTCCTCCTTCACATATACCACCTTCGCTAGCTGATGCTGCTGATCCAGCTGCAACTCCCGCTCCATTTGTTGCTCCTCTTCTAGATCCAGAACCTGTTGATCCGGATCTTCCATTGCCGCCTCCATGTGATTGTTCTTTAGTATAAGCGTTGTTGTTGTTGTTGTGTTCAGCAGGCCCCTCATTTGGGAGGACGGCATTGGCATTTGTTGTCGAGTTGTGGGGACGGAGGGGCCTGCTAACGCGTTTGGGTGACCGTTCATAATGGTTTGTTGATGGTGAGAGCTGGAGTGTTGAGCGCCAGTCATTGTGGAAGCGTGCTGTGGAGAAGCATTTGTCGTTGATTGAACTTGCGGCATGTATTGATTATGGGCATACTGCTGTTGTTGGTACATGCTGTTGGGGGAGGGAGTGGCAGCATAGTGGGACATTGGCGTCAGACCACCAGCTGCCGTCTGGGACCCGCCATAGTCCTGAGGACTGTTCGGAGGTTCCGGTGGATGTACTGGATTCGGAGGCTGCTGTTGTTGCTGAGCTGCGGCATTAGCTGCTGCTGTTGCGGCTGCTGCAGCACCACGTCTACTTGTCTTACCAGTAGAACCCTCTCTAGCTGGATGATGATGCACCGAAATCGGCAAAGTGGCTGGGTCAGGCTGACCACTCGACTTAACGGCATTTTTATGAAGGGTTGTATTGTAATGCCGTTTTAGGTGACCCGAACTGGTAAACCATTTGTTGCAAGCTGTACAATTGTAGGTTTTTGGTCTACGAGCTTCATTCGATTTCCAATTAGCGGCTTTGGTACCTTGGTTGGTTGTTAGCGCGGAACTCGATGTGGGCGGTTCAAAGTTTGCGCCACGGAATTGTTGGTTGCCGGTCTGCTGTGAGTCCTGAGGTCCTCCGGTTGTGGTGGATGGAAACTCCGCCGGACTAGAGGAAACGGCAGGAGGCATCATTTGCTGTGAAACCGGAGCCGTTGGATCAAATGACTTGTCCCCCATATATTGCTGGGTATCACTTGGATATTCGCTTTTAATTATTGGATACTCCGATTTTATAACATTTGTGCTGTTGGAAACATGATAGGGGGACAGTTTCGGTGATTGGTAGTATGGCGAGTGATTGGGCATATTTTTGGTATCATTCGCATTTTGCATGTACGGCGCCAAACCTTCCGACGGTTGTTGGTCCCACGTAGCTATGCCTGCTCGTTGTTGCATGCTGTGCATCGATTGCAGGGGATCGGTAACACCGCCCACCGATGAATGCATCATGCCGGGCATAACACCCTGACCGGGAGGATACAACATTTTCTGTGAATCCAAGTCTAAAATTTCACCCGGATTACCACCGGTTCCCGGTGGCTGTTGCGACGGTTGTTGTTGCTGCTGTTGAGTTTGTGAGGGAGGTGTCTGTTGCTGCAATTCTTCTTTGACATACGGCGAGCTGGCATATCCGCTGCTGCCATAAGGGGAAGCTCCATGCACATTGGCTATATGCTCCTGCAACTCTGCGTCATTGGTACACATGATGCCACATTTCTTGCACTGTGGTGCGCCACCACTGGCCGGTGAACTGGGATTCCCGGCGCTCATGCTGCCTATACTGCTTGCTCTGCCACTCATTTGTATATGATTGCTGGATGACGTAGGACTAGTTGAGCTGACAACACGAGGACTCATGACACTAGAGCTGGCTGAGGAAACAACCGGCGCTGATTGTGAATTGACAGCGTCCAGCGCATTATTGGAATTTTGGTCAGCCGATGAGGGCAAACCAGAGGTGGGCGTATGCAGATATGGATGGTAACGTACGCCCGCATGCTGTTTGTAATCCGCCGGCGAGGGGTACATGCTAGGATTCGAATTGGAATTGATGTAATCCATTTGGGGGTTTTGCGAAGGATGTTGTTGCTGCTGCTGTTGTTGGTAAAATTGTTCGTAGGAATTGAGGTAGGAAGGGTATGAGGAATGTTGCGTAGGAGTTTGAGGCTGTTGTTGTTGCTGATGTTGTTGCTGCATATCCAAATTAGTGGACGATGAGTAAATGTTGTTAGGATACATTTGACCCATGTTGGACGATGAGGCTGACGTTGTTGTCGGCTGTTGGGCCGCATATATATGATGATTAGCGTATGGATGATGAGCATGAGGTGTAGTTGGCGGTTGTTGTGAATCGCCACCGTTGGTTAAGTGGGGTTGTGGTGTTGATGGCTGATTATCACTAGAATCGGCTGCTGCAGAGATAGTGTTATTGGAGGTCCCTGATGAGCTTTGGCTTTGTGTAGGACCCGTATCGGCATCCGATGTCTGAGAGGAGTCAATAACTCCACCACTACCGCTTGTAGAGCCGCCAACACCTCCAGACCCCGAACCATTTTGCGGCGGTGGTTGCGAGGAAGAGTTGGCCGTTTGCTGAACCCCGGCCAAGGCTTCCGCCGTATGTAACGGCGGCATTTCGGTGGCTAAAGCTGCCATATGCTGCTACATAGATGATGTATTTAATCGATCAAACGACATTCGTTTGATGACGGTTGTGCTACAACTGACTTCACTTTAGGGGAATGTAGTTTGAGTAAAGTGCTGGCAATGGATGTATCGGAATGGTCGAGCGAGCAGCGATCACGATTCGTTTGAGCGTTCGAGTGATCGAGCGTTTGTTTGCGTGTATAACAGAGAGTTTCGTTTTAGGGTAGATCTTGTTGGGTATTTGTTGCTACGTTCGTATCTAAAGATGAGGATGAAGAAAAAAACTGGTTTTAGAGGCCTTTTTTTGTGGGACTAAAGGAGTTTTAAATTTCAGCATTTGCAAAGTTTTGGTGAATAATTTCCACATAGATAACAACACATACACGTACATTTTCACAGATTATAAATATACAAGCAAAACTAATTTTTTTATTGTATTACGGAGTTACGATTTTGTTATTCCAAAATAAAAAGATTAAATACTTTTGTCAGTGTTTAAATTTGCTTTTGATGCTGTCACACATGGTTACTTTGGTTTAGAGGGACATGCACCCCTTTTTATCCACTGGTAAAGTTTAGTTTACATTTAATTTAATTGAAGTGTTGAAATTTTTGTCAGTGTAAATGTTGGTACTATATTCTGCTAGTAAATTTGCTTTGTATTTTCTCTAGTCTCTCACTCACTTTTTCATTAGCAAATATCACTATGTTTTCGATTGATCTTGAGATCTGCTCTTTCTCTCTCTCTGTGTGAGAGTTAGGGATTGGCTGAGATATCACTGTTTGATTGTGCGTGATTTCATGCTCGGTCAACTGCGAATTTTGTAGTTTTTGTTTATAAAAATCACTTGATATGAAATTCTGTTAAAATTACCATTTATTTTTCTAAATTGTCACATTTTTCACACACGATTTAACGTTTTTAAACGGGCGCGCGATTTGTTTAGCGTTTGTATTATTTTGATGTTTGTTCTGGCTTTTGTTTTTAAATTAAAAGTTAAATTAAAATTGTATAAATGAATGTAACTTAAAAATTTAACAAATTTTGAATTTTGAAGTTGTTTGGTGTTGCACTTTTTTGCTTTAAACTAAAAATTAAACTTAAAATTGTTTTGCGTTTTGTGCGGTTTTTTTTGTTTGAAATTAAAATAAGTAATTTTTCAAATTAAGATTTTTTCGTTGAACGTCCAAAATTGTGGGTTTAGTTTTCTTTATTTTAGCCAAAAATTTTATGCCGAAAGTGTGATTTTTTGGTTTTTAAAGGAAAAAACTAAAAAAGTTGTAAAAAAGAAGAGGGCGCCTTAAAGCTTCGTCAAATGCCAACCGCTCTGTAACACGCGCTGTCTAATTCTAAATCGTATGTCCTGTTCAATTGACCGGCCAACCAGCCAAAATATAAAACCAGCATAGACTCACCACACAAACCCACACACACACATTTAAACGTAAACATGAGACACGAACAGAGGTAACATAAGAAACACGACGAGAATAACGACAGCGATGGCAATGGCGACGACGAAGCCAACGATAGCGATGCCAGTGACGATGACGACGAAAGCGTTGCCGATGTCGTTGGAGATGATGACGATGATGTGCGAATCGTTACAATAGATGCGCGCCAATATACACAAAACACTCGGTGAATACTAGCCAAAGCAGACGTAGTGAGAACACACGAAGCACCAGAGAAAAGTAAACAAACGACAAGAACACACAAACATGAAGATATAAATAAGGAAGGCATCGCAAGCAACATCACACAATGCACACCAACCCACACTCATACACAAAACAATCACACCTCGTGCACACACACACCGTAGTAGTTAGTGACTTTTAATGCATTGATAATACTACGTACGCTCTTTAAGTTCATCACTCACATTGATGTTACGCTCTCACTGCTTGTATTCCCTCACACACAGAGAGGGAGAGGGAATATCACTCAAAACAAGGTATGAAAACAGAATAAGCAATAAATAATACAGCAACAGCAATGAAGCGAGCATCACCAACCAACTTCATTATGAGGATTGGTGGTGTTGTTGATAATAATCGTGAACGAAGTATATAATGACTACTTTCGTACCTACATACATTTATAAACACAGAGCAGCAAATGAGTTCTTCAAACTGAATTTCACTCTCTGTCGCTCTTTGTATCTTAGGGTTTAATTACTCTACTACTACTACTACTACAACTACTATTGCCATTACTGTCATTATAAGTTTGTTGTTTTTGTTATTGTGATACCATCATCAACATCGAAATTTTGTTGTTAGTAACGCGCGCATTACTATGCATTCCTTTCCCGTAGTAATTAGTCGAGCAAAGTTGATTCCATCGCAGAGAGAGCGTCGTTGTATGTAATCACTGTTCAGAGGAAGAGAGCCGCATCACTGCCGTTGTTGTTTCTGTTCTGTTGCCATCTCAGTTAGTTATTAATTTGAGTTTGAGAATAGATTTTTAATTGAAGCGATTGTTATTAATGCTCGAGTACAGAAAAAAAAGTTGCCTAAATTTATATATTTTTACACCATTTCCCTATGCAGACCATTTCCAACAGCCATAGATATGAAATTTGCGTTTGTTGTTATTACACATGAAAAATGTTGCGATCGTATCTTAAGTCAATGTTACATTATCAGATCAAGTGGAATGAATTGCGTGCAAAAAATGAAATGAAACTCCTTTGCATTTAGAAGAAATCGTGCGGTCAGTCTGCTTTCGATTTACACTATCAGCATTGGAGAATGCTGTCAAGTGCAAACCCAAATAGTTCAAATCCAATTCTGATCGTCCTTTAATCGTCATTATTTAAATTTATGTTCCAATTATTACCTGGCGTTTACACGATACAGTTTTGCGGAGACAATAGCAACTCATTCGCACTTTTTTACTAATTCACTCACACTCCTCTGATTTCTTTCCTAACTGTCTCTGATTTTGCGAAGACAGTGAATTTGGCAAATGATTTGATGTAAGCGGCCAATTCGGTGAAGTTTCGATGTAATTTGTAAAAAAAACGAATCATAATCGAAAAAGATCGTACAATTTGGAAAAATTGATTTTTATTTGGAGATTTTGGTAAATTATATTGAATTCACACGAAACGACACTGACGATGGTTGCTGAAGAGTGCATTGTCGTTGTAATTGTCTGGATGCCTACATTACACAAACATTCTTCTATTCTTTGGCACCGAATACATACATATTCTTAATTGTCTTGTCTCGTTTAAACACACGGTTGCCTAATATAGGATCAAATTATATCTGGCAGGGCAACAATTGAGATCAAACTAGATATTTAAAGATAGAATCAGATCTAATTTGATCGTATTAGAATAATTAATCATTATTCGTATATAACGAGATCTAATTAGGTCTGCTAATATAAATTTTTCGGATCTAATGAGCTCTAATTAGGTCTGTAAAGATTTGAGCATACGCGGTAAAACGGCATGTAACGCCAGGTTAGCTAGAAGTGGCTGTCTAAATTGACACACTTCGTACAATGAGGGTCGTTGTTATATGACGGGAGGTCATATTCCTTCCCCATCGTTGAGCCTGTGAATTTATACAGTATGGTTAACAGGCGTTCAGGCTATATGATACCTCTATTCCAGAATGTGGTTGAAGGAGAGATATATTATAACATGAAGCAAGATCCTATATATTGTATCTTACTCATACAAAAGGGCAGTAGCAAATGATATGTTCTCGTCCTCTTCTTGATCCCTACAGCTTCATGAACTGAGACTTATATTTCTGTCTAGGAGTTGATATCAGATTTAGTGTACTATTCAGGTCGTACTTTGGCCATTCCTGCCTAGGGATCCTACATTTTGTGCCTCCAGACCATGTATCATACGCATGTCTAAAAGCTTCTGTTTTCAGCATGGACCTTTCGTGAGATATACACAGTTAGATCTAGCACGATATAAGGCTATATCTAGGTACAGCTATAACATATCTCGATAGATATAATCAGATGTAACATCGCAGTAGACCATAGTCACTACAATGAGAAGCCAGAAGCCGGCCTTATTAAGTTGCAGTAGTGATTGAGTCCTACCCGAATCCATTGCCGGCAATATATCCCTTGCAAGTCTACAGTTCGTTCTGGCCACCCATGTGGTGTTGAACCTGTCAAGCACCCATCGATCAACTAAGCCATACAGTTACCAAATCGGTGCATCAATACAATCGTACAAACTCTGACTAGTCGAAGTACAACCCATTCTAGCAAGGCAATCAAGTGCTCCGTTCCCTGCAATATTACTGAGACCTGGCACCCAGCAGAGTCTCAGCCTGTTGGGTATGATACTATTCGAAATCCGTTTGCATTCCATAATCACTTTGGACTTACAGGTGTTCGACCTGATTACATCCAGGGCCGACTTACTTACATATGGGTACATGCTCGAGTTCATCATATCCTCTACCGCCCTTATAAACACCAGTATTTAAGCTTGGAATATACTGGAATTGTCATCTAACCTCTGTGATAAACTGAGTTGAAGGTCCTCCCTAAAGATCCCGGCTGCCGTAACTGCTATCATTTGGAGTCATCCGTGAAGATAAGTTTACCAGGGAGGAATAGCATCCACCGAAACGGTCCTATCCAGTATTATTATCTCCGTACATAGACCAAAGTTCATCGTAGGAAACATGTAGTCCGTGGCCCGACTCAAGTACATATCCTGGTCATCGTCGATTATGTCCTGGAGAATACTGCTTCCAGAAACCTAATTATTTTAAATAAAGAGGACATCTAGCATCACGCTATATCGCCTAAGCATCAAGAGTAGTGAGATCGAGAGTGATATCTATCCCGCCAAAGGAATACTCCTCCTGGCCCCACTGATGCACATCGCAGTCTGTTGAACATTGCTAATCAATTCACCGTGAAAATGGAGCGGAATGGGACGATTAATTACCTGAACACCAGACTACGGCACATAAGAATATTCGATTGGTAAACCAGGGAATATCTTCGGGTCGGATGCTAAATTGTAACTCCACTCGACCAAAATCACGGATGGTCGACACTGCTAAGGGTTTGATATACCGAGTATTACTACTTGCGACGTCCAATTTCACTACGAGAGTACGAAGATGATAACGGGGATATTGGAGGGTAGTCGTTTTCCAGAGAAAATGGTCGGACAGCTAATAGAGGGCGCAAATGGAAGGTTGCAACGCGGGAGGACTGGGTACTTAACGGATGGCACGTCACCGACGAGCAACATTGAAGATGGGGGGATTATTAACAGTGTCGGATACATGTCTGGGCTAGTGAACGACGAGAATCTTAAAACGACAATGCCAACTGAGAACATATGTATGTATGATTTGCATACAAGCCCCATAGAATTTTAGGTGAAGTATTTACCGATGTGGCCGTCGGTGGTGCAATGGTAGTGTGCGCGGCTCTTGTGCATGAGAACATGGGCTCCAACTCTGCGCTGACCATCTTAAATTTCTTTCGACGGTGGTCACCTCGCTTAGTGACGGCGACACTATCGAGTATTTAGCAATGAAAAAGCTTCTCAAAATACCGTTCGGAGTGTAAATTTAGATCGCGCACAGCTAACTGGTTGTGAGAAGCTCTCCCTAATTCCTACATGGAATCTAACGGGAAACCATTTATTATTATTTTTTATTTACCGACACTAGAACACCGACAACAGGACAACGTAGTTTTTAAAATCTCCTTACCATGGGGATTGGACTAAGTTGTAATCGGGTCTACATTAGAACGACACGGAAAGCGCTACAAACGAGAATGGGAGAACATGAGAATGACATGGGGAATAGAAACCGAGCTACTGCATTAGCACAGCATACAATTGGAGCCGACCACACAGCTGATTTTGACAAGATTGAGATTGTGTACAAAGAGGACAAAGAGGGAAGGAGATTGAAAATGGAAAGCTTAAGGATACAACAACACATAAATTGGATGATGAACCACAGAGCGGCTATTGATCATTTAAGTGTTACCAATGCAGTGGCAATAATTTAAAACCCTGTGCTATTAATTAGAAGTTGGTGTTTATGTTGTTTTGCATGTTTTACTTATGTTAATCAATGTATCGCACATTAATCACCGAAGCCCAAATTTTATTTATTAATTTTTAAATTTTTATTAAACGATTTCTATTTAAATTTTTTAAATTAAAGAAATCCAATTCATAGGATTAGTTTATAAAATCCGAAACCGGTGGTTCATCAATAGAAAACCGAATTTTTAAAAATTTCCATTCTTTGTAACAACTGAAAAATAGATTTTTGTATGGACCGAGTTGGGGGTTTCAGTAATAGAAAACCGGGGTTTTTAAAATTTTCCATTTTTCGTAACAACTGAAAAATCGATTTTTGTCTCGGCCGAGTTTTCGAACATCTGTCGAATTAACCTCATATTTTTTCTGCGGATCTTTTCGAAGGAGATCATCGTGTTACCCCAAAATTCCGGAAATATGGATCGACTTAAACCCATATTCTTACTGGTCACCCTTTCAAAAGAGATCGTCATGGTACTCCTAACTTAATTTTGGCCTTAGAAATGATAAATCGACATTCCTCGTTGGTACAGATACACATCCACATGCCAACAATACCTAAAAATTACATTTTTATTGTCAACAAATAAAAACTGTCAAAGAGTTAACTTTTCTTTAGAAAAAAAATAATTGTCTGTTATAGAAAACGTGACACACACAACGAACGATTTGACTTTGACTTCTCTTTCGAAAACGAGTGCTATTAAATTAAGAAATGAATTACAAAACAAGCAATAAAACCATTAAAATCTAATGCCAACAAAATTGCGAATTTTTTTTTTATTGCTCGACTTGTACTTGATGTTGTTCTGGCTAATGCCGGTTGTTTGACAACTCACGAGACAATTCCCCAAACATTTCGTCGGGTGGCTCATATGTACATAGATATGTATATAGATACATATGTACATACATACATATGTATGTTGGAGAGAGCAGCTCGGTTACTGAATAAAACAATAGCCACCACGACCGAATACAACAACAACAACATTCACAACAATTGATAGCGACAATGAACAAAAAAAAACAAAGATTGACAATAAAACAATAAAAAACACCAATGAACGCAAAATTAAAAAAAAACAACACAGAACAGAATTTCCAAAATAAAAACAAAAAAACACAGAGACACCACCCAACATACCAAACATGCAGAAATCTTGTCGAAAAACGGCAAAAAGTTCCGAGTACGACAATAGAACCGAAGTTTGATTTAGATTGTACTAAAAAACATTTGAAGGGGTTTACACGAACTATGAACGACATGTTTGAGGAAGTTCTGATGTATAGTCGTAATTTCGTACCGATTTCTGGTCTGTAATCGTGGGAAATTCTGAATAGATATATAGATGTGTCGTAAATAAAAATATAGATGTGTCGTACCATAGAGAAATAGACAAGAGCCGCTATCCCTCTCTTCACTTTATCTTGATCACGATGAGGTTACTCTTTGGTTGGACATTGTAAGGACAGAAATAAAAGGAAATGCGTATTTTCTATCGATGCAAACAACATAAAACATAATTTAGCTGTATTTACTATTTAAGCTTAGTTTGCTGCATGGTCTATAATCTCTGTCTTCTTTGGTTTCTCATTCTATGTACATCATTTCCCTGGTACCTTTTCGATCAGCTGTGCCATAGAAACCCCCTGGTCGTACCGAATTCTGACGTTATATACATACTTATTCCCATCATATCCTATGAAGGGATAGGGGGAGAGCTGCTTATAATAAATGAGTCGGCCGCTTTCTGGTTTTGCACTAACTTATTGGGACCTACAGTTTTACACAGGTTCCGAACGGTATTTTGAGAAGTTGTTTAATGGCATTATTGTCACCAGTGCTAAGTGAGGTGACCGTCAACGAAAGATAAGTAGCACCTGCCACCATTACATTTACTGGGCATGCAAAATGCTGCATTGACGGAATGGATTCAATACATTTCTTATATGTTCATAATAATAACCCCGGATGGTCATAGGTCGATTCTCTCCTCATATTCCGGACAGAAAGAATTCCATACCTGTTAATATAAGGTATCTAAGCTTCTACACTGATGTATCCGAACTAGATGTCAAAGTAATATTAAGAGTCTTATAGTAAAGTCTAGGCAAGGCACAAACATACCACATCATTGTAGTGTCAGAAGACATGGCAATTGTAGAAATTGCCCTCTGGTTGGGCGAAACTTCGTCACCGCCTGGGGTATCACTCTGAATGTCTCAATTTCAGGCAATGTCATTCCTGACTTCAATAACTATCAACAATTGCCGCGAATCTGTAAATGCTCAAACATCTTGATATACCTTATATGGACATCATAGAGTGGATAAGCTGGTGAGATTGGGAACTGCCTTGCCTGATCCACTAGATATGGAGCATATGGGAAAATTACCCTTTCTACCTCCAAATTCATGCTTTCCACCGAAGATGCCAGATTTGCGAATGATGGTGCACATCACCTGACAGGTAGAACCAAGTTATGACGTAAATCGTTCCAAAAACTTGGTATGCAGTCCCAGGTCTGGTATCTCCACGTTAGTAGCTATGATCACTGGCACTACATAATAGGCAGACACGCGTATAGACTTGGAATCGCAGCACTTGATTACTGCAGAAGCTGTTGACATGAAGATGAGGACGAGACAGAGAGCACCGGGCTAATATGCCCGACCTTTTGTGTGAGTAGGATACAACAACATCTTAATTCATGTTCATGTTGAATCTAACAGGCATTCTGGAAGTTAACCTGAATGGACGATTTTCAGAGTATTAATTGGTTTGCCAGGCACTAATGTGCGTCTCTTCTTTCAGCCATATATTGGGATATCGTGATAGAGTATAATATGGCTCCAACGTCCCTTAACCATACCAGGTAAATTTACAGGCTCAACGATGGGGACGGAATATGACGTCCCGTGGTATCCCAACGGTCGTGATTGGACTAAAGTCCTTCTACGTAGAGCTCAGAATTCGTTGAAAAATCCTTCAGGCGAAAAGTTTAGAAATTGTTCCGTATTCGTTCAGGCATGTCAGGACAAAAGATAATAACTTTGAAGAGCCTACGGCAAAGACGGTGGCAATTGTCTAACAGTACTTGCGCTGTGATAGTTGAAGAGGAGATATATTCCCAAACGGGTTCCAAAGTTTTAAAGAGGTGTCAATTAGAGTGAACTGTAGTTGATACGTCTGAATAAAAACAAAAAATTAGAGAAAAGCCAAATGGATCGAATCCATGGGGTCTACTGGATGAACCATTTCTAAAGGTTCAAGACATGACACAAAGTGTAGTATAAGTGTTAACTCACACTTCAGACGACAACTCCATACAAAATTTACCAGTTCCCCCCATAGGAAATGTAAAACCTAATGCCAAACATTTGGAAATCAAAAACTATCTCAGACACAGTCAAAATTCATTCAGATATGTCTAAACAAAATAAATAGAATTCTTTCAGAAAAATCTGACAGAAATCTGGACGAATTTGGTTACAAATGTAAGCGCAAAATACAACAACTTTAAAAATTTCGGATTAAAATAAATAAAATGCTTTACGAAAAGTCGGAAGTATCGGAGCAAAAGACAATAAGTGTAAAAAATTGACAAATACAAAATTTCTCCATCATTGAGTTCGGTAGTCGTTTCAAATTCGTTATAAAAATCTTTCAGAAAGAGAGTTGAGGAATCGTTCTGTATAACCTAACCCCAACCATTTGGAAAACAATAATCTAAGTTCAGAAGTTGTCCCGAATATGTCGAAACCAAACAAATAAAATGCTTTCACAAAAAACTAACAAAATTCGATACGGATTATGGCAGAAATGTCGGAGCTAAAGACAATACAGCAAAAATTTTACAAATACAAAATTTCTCCAATACAGATTTCAGACGCCGTTCCGACTTCGTTGAGATAAGTATATCGGCACACAATACCTAAAAATCCCTCGGACAAGTTAAACAAACCAATTCAATAAGAAATTGCTCTACAATGTCTGACATCAGGAAATTCTAAATATTGTCTGAACTCTACATTATTTCCTACAGTGTCTGATATCAGATAATTCAAACAAATTATTAAGAATTTAGAATTTTCTGATATCAGACATTATCGGAACATTTTGCTTTGCTGGGCTACCACATGTGATATATGGACACATGTGTGCCATGCGAACCATGCTTTTATATGTGTGTGCATTGAGAGTCGGTGTTTAGAGTTGGACACCAACAACATTCACCATCATTCGCCAACGTACCAACACTTGAGGAGAGTTAGTCAGTCAGTTGCTTTTAGCATCCGTTTTAGAAGATGTAAATTTTTGAGCAGCTCCGCTCTGCGTATTTTTCTTTCCTACAGATGGGAACACAACAAATGAGACCCAAAATCTACGCGAGTGGTCGTCGTCTGTTTCAAGAAGAGTGCGTTTGTGTGGGTTTGCTTTTTTTAAAGTGCATATGTGTGCGTCATTTGCACACCATATGATGAGAACGAAATGAATGAATTAAGATTGAGTAAACAAACGAGCATATTGATTGCGCTACAGGAGAACAATGCTTACTTAAGCACTTCAAAGAAAATGACAAGCCGAGAACATTCATGGGAGAAAGTACATATTTTTGAATTTTACTCATGGTAGAATGAGACGGTAAACTCAGTAGAATAGATGATTTCAATTTGTTGTTGTTGTTTAGTTGGTCTCTTCTGTCAAATTCAAAGGTGTTGTTTTTGTAATTTTTTGTTTACATTACATTTATTGTTGGTTTAAATATGTCTTGATTTTGGCATGAGGAGAGCCTAAACAAAAATAAAATACTTTATGTTGTTGTCCACAATTGTTGTTGTATCTACTGCGACTACTTGTTAATTCTCCTATTGAAGAGTCACCTACGTAGTTTGCGCAAGGGTGTATTAAGCCCAAACCAGCTGTTTGAGTTAAACCTGCGTTTACCCGAGACAAGACAATTGAGAATATGCATTAGTGTCGTCAAAGAAAAGAAAAATATTTGTGTAACTTTGGCGTCCAAATAGTTATGTATAACGACAATATACTTTTATGAAACAGCCGTCATTGTAGTTTCGTGTGAATTCAATATCATTTACCAAAATCTTTTAATGAAAATACGTTTTTCCCAATTGTGAGGTCGTTTTAGATTATATTTGGTGTTTTTCCACAAATTATAACGAAACTTCACTACATTGGCCGCTTACAACAAATAATCATTAAAAATCAGAGCCAGTGACGAAGATAATGAGAGAAGTGTCAGTTTATTAGTAAAAATATTCTTATTGTCTCCGCAAAACTGTCTCGTGTAAACGCCAAGTAAGCTAGGTGTTCGCATATTGTAACGTTGTCTTTTATATTGCAAACCCGGGTGGTGTAGATTATTCAAACAAAAAAACCGTCAATCCAAGAAATCTGGGTTTCAGTTTGTTCAAAAATTTCAATAACTGAGCAAATCATGTTTAAGTTTTATTTATTTAATTATTTTCTTTTTGTTTGTTTAGTACGAATTTTGTATGTGTTCCAAAAATTATTTGAATTACGAATAAAAAATTTTCAAATATGATTAATCAATATTGAAATTATTTGATTCATAACACAGTGCAACAAAATGGAGGTAACTGCCTGGGGCGTGAATGATTCCTTTCCGGAATGAAAGCCTTTGGTGAGTATATTAAAATACCGGAAAGGCAAACCCCTCTTAGGTCTCCCCATTTTTGATGAAATTTTTATTTTGAGCTGAAGTGGTGTTTGAAAAATGTTAAAACAAACTATGTTTGTCAATAGCGTATCGCATTTTCGAGATATGGTGTCTTCAGTGAAATTGAATTAAACCTTCTATCGTATAATAGATCAATCGTCTATCTCGATTCCTTTCGTGTCCTTATTTCGAGGAATGTCATAAAGTAGCTTAAAACGGGGTTTTTGGGCATTCAAATGTTCCATGAAACTGATGCAATTTTAGTAGGAGTTCTCAAGAAAAGAAAGAAATCGATATCTTTAACTGTTGCCGGTTCTGTTCGCCCTTTTTCAAAGCAGTGTTTAGATAGCGACCTAGAATAGCCAGTTTGAGGGGTTAAATATTATATAGAATGGTTACCAGTTGATTTTAGAATAGTTAGTGGAAAATAAAAGTGGAATATTTATATATGTATATTACGGGTCCTTTTCGTCCTTTTTTAAATAGTTTAGAATTTTAACTTTAATGAAAAATGTGTCCAACATTTGATTATTTTTAAACGAAAATTATATATTTTTAGTTTTTCCTCCATCTGAAATTTCAGATTATGGAAAATTATCTGTACAAAACATCGTTTAAATATTAGTCATTTTCCTCAGCCTGGAATACTCGTATGTGTCTACTCCACCAATGAAATTTGGCAGGAATTGCCGCGGAAGGTCGCCTTCCTCTGTACCTGCATGCAGTTGCGTAGGAGAAAATCGGGACACATATCTTCAAATCAAAACTAATTTATTGTATATAAAGTTATTTTAAGAGTCGTAAATGCCAATAAAATCAAATTTAAACTCAGTGTTTTCCAATTCGCCTATCGCTCATTTTCTTTAACATTGTATCCTGTATCAAATTGGTGGTCGATTAGCTGTATCATCGAAACCCCCTACAAAAAGTCGTAAAGGATATTTATGTTAAATGTTTCTCCTGAAAGTTTAATTGACGCTTTGACTTTGACGCACAATCTTTAGGTCTGTATGCGAACCCAATATTACGTTTAATGTGATTAAAAAATTTAAAAGTGATGTGGTGCGTCTTATGTGGTAAGACCCTTAAAACCTAAAATTTGGAAATTTTCGACTTGTGTTGTAAATTGATCTGATTCTAAAACATATTTTAGAAAAACAGATTCAATTTCAAGGTTCAAAACTTTCCAGCAAATATAATATGACAATTCTGAAATACGCCTCATTATGCACAGCGTAGGGTCGGTCGCTATGTTGTGATTGCAAATTGAAAATTCTTGCTCTCTCTCACAAGAGATTTTGTTGTTGTTTAACCAGAATCAAATATAAAACAACATTTTTTGATGGTTTTTTGGCTGCTCGCTGTCGACGACAAGGGAGATACTTTTATGACTAATTCTTGCGGGACGGAACACAAAGGACCTCTTGAGGCCGACGCTGTGCGAGCCAGCCAGAGTTGGTGGCGGCGGTGTGAGTCACATTCCAAGATGGATTGCACTCTCACAAAGATTTGCATAGAATCTTTCAAAGCATAAACCTCGGTCAAGAGTACATACCAAGGTATTTGGCAAATGATTTAATTACTTGTGTCCCACATGAGATGTGTTCCGGACAGTTTTCACTTAATGACCCACATAAAGTTTAGTTACTTTCAGCTGGGGTTAGGTAGAAAACCCAACGGATCGCCGTAATATCCTTTGGCTTAATCCGCACAGCGAAAGCAAGAGTAAAAGGGTCATAAAATGTCTTGGACACGGGATAGTTTAATTGTTTTTGAAACACCATTTGTCCGAGGTGCCGGTCAGGTAGAAAACTTATATACAAATATGAAAATTTGTGAAAATCTTACTTTGTATATGTGTAGAATTTCATGCCTAAGATCATAAAATGAAATTTTACAATCCCTGTTGTAGTTTTTGTAAACGATTGCAAGACACACACGCACACACACTCCCGTAGGGTCATAAATCTTGGATAGAATTTCAAGTGGATTTCAAGTGGTGTTTTCAACGTAGTTGAGAACTAATTGATTTTTAATTATGAAAGTCATAAAACGAGCAGCCAAGTTTGGAAACACCCTATTTACCAGGTGGCCGCTATTTCTAGAAACAAAAATTAACAAGTAAATCGCTTATATTTTCGTGGGTGTCATCTTTAATGGTACCGAAGAAAATTGGAAAAATTATGAAAAAGTTAACAACCTATTCCTGTAACGCAAACGGACGCTTTTTTTTGCTTGCTAAGTGACAAACAGCTGATTTGGCTTCCGTTAACACGCATTATAACGACAAAGCGAATGCGGCAAACAAATCAGCTTTTGGCAAGTGAAAAAAAAACGTTCTTTTGAGTTAGAGGAACTAACTGTTTAAGACTATAAACCAGGCATTGTAAACGCACAGACACGAGCCGTAAAACGAAGTAAGTGTATAAAAACGAACCTACTTGTTAGGCGTGAGATGTACCAACAAAACCACAATATACGATTCGAAAGGAAGAGCGACAAATTAAACAAAAACAATTGCTTTTGTTTATATCCATTTCCATTATGTACCTTTTTGGTACCCTCTATGTACCTTTTAGTATAATCTATGTGATCTTTGGTGCATCCTACACTTTTTTAGTACAATTTATGTTATTTTCGGTATAATTTTTTGTAATTTTTCGTACACTTTGTGTGCTTTTTGGTACGTTTTGGTACATTTTAAAAAATTTTAGTCAGACAACTTTGAGAAAATTTCTCATTACATAAAGTTTCTGTGAGAAAATTTGTCGTCAGACAAGTTTTCTTTTAGAAAATTTGTCATCAGACAAGTTTTCTTTTAGAAAATTTGTCATCAGACAAGTTTTCTTTTAGAAAATTTGTCATCAGACAAGTTTTCTTTTAGAAAATTTGTCATCAGACAAGTTTTCTTTTAGAAAATTTGTCATCAGACAAGTTTTCTTTTAGAAAATTTGTCATCAGACAAGTTTTCTTTTAGAAAATTTGTCATCAGACAAGTTTTCTTTTAGAAAATTTGTCATCAGACAAATTTTCTTTTAGAAAATTGGTCGTCAGACAAATTTTCTTTTAGAAAATTTATCGTCAGACAAGTTTTCTTTTAGAAATTTTGTCGTCAGACAAGATGTCTTAGAAATTTTGTCACCAGACAAGTTTTATTTTAGAAAATTTATCCCAGACAAGATTTCTTTTAGAAAATTTGTGGTCAGGAATGTTTTCATTTAGAAAATTTATGGTCATACGTGTTTTCTGTTGGAAAGTTTGTCAGCAGACAGCTTTTGTTTTAGAAAATTCCTCTTAAGAAATTTTTTCTTTTAGAAAATTCGTACCAGACAACTTTTCTTTAAGAAAATGTATCAACATTCTTGCCATTATCTTTTTATTTTTATTAGCATGGTGACCACAATAATTTACTCTCCTCTCTTTCCTCCCACTCCTCATGAGTTCATGGTTCCACAAACTACTCTTTCCTGCACATGTATATACTTCTATACATACAATCACGTGTAAAAGTGGAGTCATGGTTTTGAATACTGGAGCGAATGCGATCCCTCCCGCACAGGGGGATAACGACAACGTCAACGTTGAAGTTTTATCGCTGTTGTTAACCTTTACACTGTCGGTTTATTTGTTTGTTTTGTTTTATGATTATTCTCATTTGTTTTTTGTTTTGTCGGTTTCATTTTGGATTTCGCAATTTTGTGGTTATTGTTGTTGTTGTTGGTATGATTGTTAGTTATTGTAGACGTTATGATGATATTTTTTTTAATAAACCGGCGTCACATTGAACTACCCGGATAGGACGGCCGGCCGTATGTGTTTTTTTTGTGTGCGGACAGACGCGCCAACGTAATTAATTGTTTTAAAAATTCATATAAAAAATATTCTGGCTTTTTTGGAAAAAAAACTCAAAAAAGAGGGGAGGGGCAGCAAGTAATTCCACCAAGAGTAATGCTTGGAATCAACACAAATGGACCTAAAAACCAGACATTAAACACCATGACACATGACAAAAATTACACACATTTTGCCTTGATTTGAAGTAAGAATTTACAAAATTACCTTATTACAAATTACAACTTTAAAAACCCGCCATGAATTCGAGAAGTTTATTTGAAAATTATTTAAAAAAAAGTATAATTTTCTGTACGTTAAAATTATTTGCTTTAATTGGTTTGTTTTTAAATTGACTCCTATTGCTGATCTCTCTGTACTTATTGTTCACTAACTACTCTTCACATTCCTCTTTTGACACTAGTTTCTTCAACTCTCTTCAGAAATCTGCCAAATAAAATCCAAACACTGGCAAGTGTCAAAAAAGTTTATGTAAATCTGACTTTTCTTTTTTGCTGTTATCCGTCTGCCAATCACTCTCTGTAAACGACCGTCGTTGACATTGTTGAAATACTTATTTCCATAATTAAACACTTGACTGCGTCAGTCACACTACAGTGACGTGTGATCTGTCAAATAAAGTGCTCAGTATTTCTACTCGTAATTGTCAACAACAGCAATAACAACAAATACAATAACAAATACATACCAATGTATTTATTTACCTTAACCCAAAGAGATCATTCAACTTGTTCCAGAGTTGTAAACGTTCGTTATATTTCTTTAAAATCTATCAAAGATCAGTACCTGATTTACATTATCTCAAAGCGTGACTAATTGAAGAGAATGCGTCATCATATTGTGGTGAAGTTTCAAAAGGAACCTTTTTGAGATGTTTAATCATCAGCAAGTTTTGCTACTTTAGTTACGAAAAGTTGACTGACAATTCATTTTCTATATGAAAATTTTATATTAGAAAAAATTACTGCATAAGGTATTCTATAAGAAAAGTTAACTGGCCGAAGCTTTTCTACACCCAAAGTTAACTGGCAACAAACTTTCAAAACGAAATTTAACTGGCAACATATTTTCGACATTAAAATTTTTCTGGGTTCATATTCTCTGTACGAAAAACCTTATGTGTGTCAAATTTTGTATACAAAAACTTGACCGACTCCAAATTTTCTAAACAAAAACTAACCGGTGTCAAATGTTCTATACGAAAAGTTGACTGATATCTACTGCCCTATACGAAACGTAAACTGACATCAACGTTTCTATAGCAAAAGTTGGCGGCCATCATCGTTTTTATATGAAACGTTGGCAGGCGCCATATTTTCTATACGAAAAGAAGGCTATCATCAACTTTTCTATATGAAATGTTTACTAGCACCATATTCTTCATACACAAAGTTTACTAACATCATTTCTTCTTTCCTATACGAAAAGATGATTGTCATAATATTTTCTATGCGAAAATTTTACTGGAATTATATTGTATGTACGAAAAATTGAAAAGCATCAAAGGCTCTTTTCATAAAGTTGACCGGCAGCATTTTTTCTATACGAGAAGTTAACTGGCATCAAATATTCCATACAAGAAGTTGACTGGCATCTAATATTCTGTACTAAAAGTTGACTGGTACCATATTCTCTATACGAAAAAGTGCCTGGCAACATCTATTCTATACCAAAAATTGTCTGGCAACATATTTATGTACAAAAAATTGTCTGGCAACAACTTTTCTATCCAAAAAAGTTTACCCGCTTCATCTTCTCTATACGTAAAGGCAACCTTTTTGTTCGAAACATAGACTGGCATCAAATTTTCTATACGAAAATTTTCCTGGCATCATCTTTTCTATACGTAAAGGCGACAGGCATCATCTTTTCTATATGGAAAGTTGAGTGACGTCAGTTATTACATACGGAAAGTTAACTGGAATCATCTTCTAAAAAACTGTTGACTGACGTCATATTTTCTATACAAAAATGTCTATACAAAAATGTGACGACATCATATTTTCTATACAAAAATGTGACGGCATCATATTTTCTGGACAGGTACCATGTTTTCGATACGAAATGTGGACAGGCATTATATTGTCTACACGAAACGTTGGCTGGTCTCGTCTTTTCTATACCAAAAAATTACTGACATATACTTTTCTATATAAAAAGGTGGCTGACATCAATTTTTCACGAAAATCTGACTGGCGTTATATTTTCTACTGGAAAGTAGACAGGCATTATATTTTCTTTGGGACACGTTGACTGGCATCAAATTGACTGGCCTGGTAAAAGTTGACTGGTACCATATGCTCTATATGACAAGTGGACGTCTTTTCTATACGAAAACCTATCTGGAAACATATTTCCTTTACGACAAGTTGTCGGGCAACATATTTTCTATACGGAAAGTTATCTGGTAATAAACTCTCTATACGAAAAGTTGTCTAGCAACATATCTTTTATATCTAACGTTGAGTGACATCAACTTTTCGATAAGAAAATATAACTGACATTAACTATTCTATGCGAAAAGTTGGCTGGCGTCGTCTTTTCTATACGAAAAAATTGCCGGCCTCATCTTTTCTTTACGAAAACTTTACTGACATAATCTCTTCTAAACAAAAATGTGACAGGCGTCATCTTTTCTTTATGGAAAGTCAGCGACATCATATTTTCTATACAAAAATGTAACTGGTACCATATTTTCTTTTTTTTCATACGAAATGTTGACAGACATTATTTTTTCTATACGAAACGTTGACGGGCTTCATCTTCTCTCTACTAAAAAATAACTACCATTTACTTTTCTGTATAAACAGGTAGCTGACATCAATTTGAATGACATCAAATTTTCTATACGACAAGTTGACCGACATCATTTATTCCTATCGAGAAACCAGGTAAAGAAATCTACGGGGCAAGATCTTCTATAGAAAGACGTACATTTCTGTGTGGAATGCCGCTATAGTCCTTAAGCCCATGTTAGACTATTAGAGAAATCGTTGGATATGTCAAAATTGGCATTTGATGAGAGTGGATGGAATAGTGTAAACTTGAGGAGAACGATTTGTAGAAAAAATCTTGCCAGATCTATTAGATTTCTCTATTTTTTTGATTTCCTTAAACCACTGACGCGATAATGGTTGCATTTGGTAAAAAACAAGGAAGACGGGAATAAAAACTTTTATTCAATCTTCGTTTACAAGTTAATTCTATTTTTATTTTATAACGGTTGTATTTTCTTTGTCGCTTTACAGTCCAAAAACTTGCAAGACAACAACATTGTCCAAAACTTCTAGTGTAAATCTAAACACAATAATCGTGCGAGTTCTTTCACATGGGAGAGAGTTGCATTCCATTTCTCTCTCCGCAAATTGTTCTATTTGCACTGATAGGCTAACATGGCCTTAAGTATTTTTCTATTTTAAACCCGGTATACAGTTATCATGACATTTTCGTTCCCCTAAAAAGTACGTATATAAAAAATAACGAAAAGTTCTTGAACCGATAATTACTCTCATTTTCCACTTGCTTGGTACTCAACTCTTTGCGAAAATTTCGTACGCAATTTCAATTACAGGGTTGTTATACCAAAGTTATTTCGTACGAAACCAACTGTTTAATAATTGTTTGGCACTACAATTTTGACATTTTGATTATTTTAACAAACAGAAGTAACAGCACATACGTTAAAAATAAAATAAAGTACGAAGAGGAGTTATAAATGAAGTATTTGCAAGGAAAATGACAGATATGTGGTAACTTTCAGCAATCAAAATTTCCACATGCAGATTAATGACAAAATTTCTTACGAAAACTTCGCTAGAACTGAATACGGGGCTTAAAATGTTGCCTAAACTCAACTTACTTTCTCTTTTATCAAACAGAAAATATTTTATTGTTGAGGTGCAACAATAAAATGTTGATATTTATTATAATTTCGTCCTTAATTTAACTTAGAGTTTGACCTACTTCCTCAAACAGTAGTCAAAGTCACGGGGACTACCCTTTTTGTCCCATTCGGAAGTTAATTAAAAAAAGAAAGTGAACCCTTGGTAGATCCTTTTTTGTTCCTGCTGTGTTTTTTCTTCCAAAAACTCCAGCAAATAAGAAAAGTTCATATTTATTGATAACATACCGAGATTGATGAATGCATTTGTCCTTTCTCATATCAAAAACGGGATGTGAAGGATTAGAATACTCTTTCGCCGAAGAATGAAGAAATATAGACAAAACAAACCGCAACTCGAACAAAAGAGATTTGTCTTACTATTAAAATTGGTCAGAAAAAAGGACGACCGACTACGTTCTACCCAAAAAAAAGGCGCAAAAATTAAAGAAAATTCTAACGCAATGGAAAATAGGATAATAAGAAGTTATGAAAATATGAGGATGAAGGCAGAAACGAAATTAGAGCAACAACATGTTGTACTCGATTGCAATAAATTGCACATGTCCTGAAAAGGGATGGAAACAAAATCATGAGTACTCACAAAAAGGACAGTAGAAAAACGCTCTTCCTGTTGCCCTAGAAATACACGCAAATAATTACAATTTCTCTCTCATCGTGTACAATTATGAACAGTTCTTTTATCCTCCTCTGTGTTTCATTTTATCATGGAAAACGCATCTGCAGAATTCCGGACATAGCAACACAAGGATACATAGCAGATATTCCTACAGACATAGGCCACCATTTTTCTGCAGATCAATAGATTCCTCAGCATGTGGCTGCACTCGATTGCAATTGCATGCCGGGAAATGTATCTAATACTGCGTCTATCTATCAGCCCTTAGCTGTATGTGTCCTGTCTGTTGTGTTGCCGCTTCTGCTCACCACAGGGGTTGTTTTTTGCATTTTGTTTGTTTCAGGATATCGAGTGTAGGAAAATTGTTGTGATGTGGATTTTTTTTATTTATTTTTGCCAACTTATGTTGTTGTTGCCAGTCATTCCTTTGCATCCATCAATATGATGTTGCTAGGCAGTCTAGACAAGTAAATGGAATATAAACTAGTGATACTATGCGACTTTTAGATACCCTGTAGCAATCTTCTGTCAACAAATCTAGGCTACAACGAGGCATCACAAACGCACGCGAGCGTTAATAGAAGTAATAAATGTACCAAAGAGTATAACAAATTTACCAAAGATTACTGAAAATCGAACAAACTGCTCACAAAAGGTACAAAAATACCACAAATAATATCAAAGAAGCATATAAACTGTACCAAAAAGTACATATAAGTACAATGTACCCATTAGCAAATAAAGTTTACCAAAAAAAGTACATACAGTCTACCAAAAAGATACAGAATGTGTACCAAAAATGTCTTTAATGTGTGTACTTTAAACTGTACCAAAAACTAGGGAACAAGAATGTACCGAAATATATGAAAGGTTCCAACAATTATACCAAAGAAGCACATAACATTCCATAACAGCCTATTAAGGGATTGGGCAAGCTTATCACAACCAGTGAGCCGTGAGCTTTATAGTTTTACGGCCTTCTTAAAAAAAAGTTGTGAGAGGGCTGAGAGACAGTCTCTCAAACCTCTCACAACTTTTTAAGAATAAGACAGTTACACTCACTGATTGGTACCCACAGTCTTACATCGGTTCCGAACGGTATTTTGAGAAGCTTTTTCATGGTCGATAATGCAGCCCTCACTAAGCGAGCTGACCGCCGTCGAAAGAAATGGAAGGTGGTCAGAGCAGGGATCGTGAGCCGCGTAAACTGACACTGACACTACCGACGGCCACAAGAAGCACAGATGTTTTATTAAAAAGTACATAAAATGTACCAAAGAGTACATAAAGTTTTCCAAAGTGTACATAAAATGTACCAAATAGTGCATAATTTGTACTAAAAAATTCATAGTATTCCAAAAGGCATATACTGTGTACCAAAAAGTACTGAATGTGTACCAAACATGAAAGAAAGCTTACCAAAAATGTAAAACAATCTACATATAGTGTATATAAAAGTATATAAAGTGTACCAAAAGGTATTTTTTTACATGAACATGTTTGATACACTTGTGGATTTATGTGTTTGGTGGTTTTACGGCACGTTGGTAATTGTTTGTGTACTTTTTGAAGATTTTACGGAAATTTTTGATGCAATTTATGTGCATAGACAATACGAATACCAATACATATGAATATATGAAATATATGAATATGAAAAACGTACACAAAATGTACCAAACATTCGACACGGGTACTGAAATTCATAAAATGTACCAAAAAGTACATAAAGTCCACCAAAAGGTTCATAAAACGTACCAACATGTACAAAGTTGTACTAAAAATCTACATGTATTTTACTCATACACTGCATGTACTTTTTGGTAGATTATATGTACTTTTTCGTACACTTTATGTACTTTTTGTGGCAATTATGTACGTTTGGTACATTTTGTGTACGTTTTGTAAATTCTATATACATTTTTGATACAATTTATATACTTTCTGTTAGGAACATTGTATATACTTTTTGGTAAATTGTATGTACTTTAAGATACAAGTTTTGGTAAATAACTGAGTTGTGTACTTTTGGGTATATATTAAGGTAAATAAATGCCTAATTCTTTATACTTTCTTGTACAATTTATATACCTTGTGGTAAATTGTATGTACTTTTTTTGGTACAAATTATGGTGCATAAATGAGAACACCGAGCCACATTCATTATTTTGAATCAGTATCTCTTACTCTCTAAATAATAGCTATTTACATTTCTAGTGCGGTACACGAGCAGCTCGTTATGCTCGTTTATGAAAACAACAGCGCTCGTTTCGCTTTTCGTATGGAAAAGTTGGAGCTAGCACTTAATGTACATTGATGCACTTAATGTACTTTTTGGTACACTTGTTGAGCCTTTTGGTATATTATATGTACTTTTTCGTACACTTTATATACTTTTGGAACCCATTATATACGTTTCATATATATTGTGTACTTTTGGAAAATTTCATGTACATTTGTGATGCAATTTATAAACTTTAGTGTACAGTTTATGCAGTTTGTGGAAAATGTTATACACTTTGTGGTAAATTTTATGTACTTACAGATACAAATTATGGAAAATAAATTATTTGTGAACTTTTAGGTACATATTATGGTAACTAAATGCTTTATGAAGTTACTGCTACAATTTATGTACTTTGTGATAAACTTTATGTACTTTTATGGGTATTCGATTCGTTGAGGTCATACGAATAAAAACTATTTCTTTTTATTACGATTTTATTAATATTTTCCAATATTTCGACCAACTTCGTTCATCATTTTCAAAGATATTTTGAGATAACACAGAGCGCGTCACTATAACGATAACGCCAACCAATGTCAATGTACTTTTTGTACTTGCCAGAGAAAGTTTCTGATTTTTTTCTCTCAACACTAACGAGTAGTTGCGTTCTTCAACTCTTCGTTATCCGGCTAGTGGCGAGCAAGAGATGTCAGCGTGCGTTGCCGATGTCTGGTCACAAACAAATGTTCGTATTCAAAACTTTGTTTCAGTTAAATCTTTGAATAGAAAACTTTTCGTATAGAATAGATGGCGTCAGGCAACTATTCGTATAGAATAGATGGCGTCAGGCAACTATTCGTATAGAATAGATGGCGTCAGGCAACTATTCGTATAGAATAGATGGCGTCAGGCAACTATTCGTATAGAATAGATGGCGTCAGGCAACTATTCGTATAGAATAGATGGCGTCAGGCAACTATTCGTATAGAATAGATGGCGTCAGGCAACTATTCGTATAGAATAGATGGCGTCAGGCAACTATTCGTATAGAATAGATGGCGTCAGGCAACTATTCGTATAGAATAGATGGCGTCAGGCAACTATTCGTATAGAATAGATGGCGTCAGGCAACTATTCGTATAGAATAGATGGCGTCAGGCAACTATTCGTATAGAATAGATGGCGTCAGGCAACTATTCGTATAGAATAGACTACTATTCTAGACAGGCAACTATTCGTATAGAATAGAATAGACTATTCGTATAGAATAGTCAGGCAACTATTCGTATAGAATAGATGGCGTCAGGCAACTATTCGTATAGAATAGATGGCGTCAGGCAACTATTCGTATAGAATAGATGGCGTCAGGCAACTATTCGTATAGAATAGATGGCGTCAGGCAACTATTCGTATAGAATTAATGGCGTCAGGCAACTATTCGTATAGAATTGATGGCGTCAGGAAAGTAGTTGGTGTCAGAGCTTTTCATGTAGGCAAGTGGGTTCTAGCGTATATTTTCGTATACCAAAGTTATTGCTTGCCAAGTTTTTTAATAGAAAAGTTGGTGCTAGCCAAAGTTTAGAAAATAAAAATTGTTACTAGCTAACTTTTTGTAAAGAAATGTTGTTGAAACTCAGAATTCTAATGACGTTTCTTTATGAAATAAAGTCGCTATTAGAATGAAGGTAAACCTTTATTCCTCCATGCACAAATCAAACCTGTAAGGATTTACATTAAGTCTTATCCGTCCGTTATTATGGCCATCCATCATAAACAATGAGAGAAAAAGAAACATATGGTTATAAAACCCAAATGTCCTGTCATAATCCCGTATACAAAATCAACACAGGGATCATTTTCGGAAAAATTAAAAGTCTTTGAGAGTTAAAATAACAACAATAACGAGGAGTTTTGGAAAAAACACACAACAAAAAATTTCCCGCAGGAAACCGGCAGATGTTCAACATTCTGTCTGTGAGTGAGTGAGTAAGTGTCATCAATACATTCCTTTGGATGAGAAAATGCAACTAACCAGCTTTCCACCCTATAATGGAAAAACAACAATACTGTACTGAGTAAGACAACAATGGTAAAATGTCCTTGGAGCAGCAGCAGCGATGACAACGATGCAATTGAATTTGCTCGGTTGCATATGCCGTCGAATGCTGCTGCCGAATGTGTCATGCAACACTATCAGCTGTGGATAATTAGGCACTTAAGAAATTGTAATGTGTGAATTTTATGATAATTGTAGAAATTCTATGAAGTTCTCAGTTGTCTTAAGATGAAATTAGACGCGAGTCTGGACATTTTGCATACACAGAAGACCGTTACTTAAGATTTCCTTTTAAATCATAATTTTCAAGAAATGGTTGAGGTAACGTTTTTCAAAAGTACAATTTGTATGTGTAAACGTTTACTAAAGAAATTGTGTCTACTGGCCATACATTCAATGGAAATTGCCTTCGACTCATTTTTCTCCATAATAGAGATGGGCAATTAATTGATTAATCGACGCTCTGATAAAACGATTTATTGATTATTCATACATCTTGGTTGATCATATTTACCGCATATAATCATCGTATCTGCATTCTGATTCATGATCGTGATTAATCTAAAATTTGAATTATTGAGCAATTCCTGTTTCTACCTTCTTTACTCAAAATATTGTAATGTATCCTTTTGTTTTCCAAAAATTGTTTGAATGATAAATAAAATTATTCAAGCCCGATTACTCAATATTCAAATTAATTGATTAATCATTATTTTGATGAACCAGAATGTTTGATTATTCGATTAATCACGATATCTATTAATCAAAATTATAATTAATCGATTAATCGCACATCCATACTCTTTAAATTTTCTGGAAAGTATTACAGCAATAGCCACAAAATTTGGTCAGAACATTGTACAATCATATGGACATATTTCTCTGTGGCCTTGACGAAGAGATGCTAACATTGTGGAAGGATGAGTGATGCTAAACGTGAGAGGTTACGTCGATCGTGGGGATTCCTGATATATATTTCGGGAGTCTAGGCATCCAATTATATCAACACTTTTCAGATTCGATTTTTGAGAGGGCGTATCTACAAAAGAAAAATCTAGATCTCGTATGGAAAATTCTTGATAGGAATTAGTGGGCATATGTGGAAAACAGTAGGGTTGACATCGACCATGGGGATATCATACTTAGTTTGAGATCCTAGATACGATATCCAACCCGTAACATATGGAAAATTCTGGCGAGCATTACTGGATATATCTGGAAAATGGGAGGGTTTGATTTCAGATTCATTTCCTTGATGGGGCGGATACGAAGTGAACAAACTTAGTTTTCGTATCTAAAAATCTGGAAAGGAGTAATTGACATATCTGGATACCATGAGGGGTAGCATCAATCACGGGGATACCACAAGTAAGGAGAGTACGGAATGCTAGGTCTCAAATCATTTCCCCACTCTTTTCAGATTCAATTTCCTAGTGTGCGTATCCATATTGGATAAATGTAGTTCTCAAATGGAAAATTGTGGAAGGGATTAGTGGGCATATCTGCAAAAAGGGGAAGGTGCCATCAATCATGGGGATACCATAGGTAATCCGAAAGCCTAGGTATCCAACCCTTTTCCCACTTTTTAAAGATTCGATGTCAGTGGGTGTATCCGCAGTGGACAAATGTATATCTCATGTGGAAAACTCTTGAGGGGATTAGTGGTCTTATCTGGAAATCGGGAGTGGTGCCATCAAACATGGGGATACCATATGTAGTCTGGGAGCCTAGGTATCTCACCCTTTACCCACTTTTTCCAAATTCGATATTTCAGTGGACTATCCGTAGTGAACAACTGTAGTTGTCGTATGAAAATTCTGGCTATGATTAGTTGGCATATCTGGAAAACAGGAAGGTTGGCATTGATGATGGTGATTTTTTAATTAGTTCAAGTGACTAGAAATCCACCCCTTTCCTTACCTTCTTCAGATTCGATTTCCAAGTAGGCATCTCCCTAGTGGAGAAATGTAGTTTACTTCTGGAAAATTCTAAAGAGGATGTGTAGACATACCTGGGAAATGAAAAGGGTGACTTCAATTACGGGGATACCACAAGTAGTACGTCGGCCTAGGTCTCTAACCATTTCCACATTTTTTTCAGATTCGATTTCTGAGTGGGCGTCTCCGTATTAAAAATTTTAGATCTAATATGGAAAATTCTGGATAGGATTAATAGGCATATCTGGAAAACTGTAGGGTTGATATCAATCATGGGAATACTATATATTGACCGGGAACCTAGTTATAAATCCCTTTCCCCACTTTTTTCAAACATGGAATATCCGAATTTCATTAGAATTATTTTGGTGTTCATCCCGTTTCCTTTGATTTTTGATAACCCAAAAGTATTTTGATATACGTACGTATGTATGTTGGCTTACCGCCATCCATTGATTAACGAACCTTATCCTCATGCTTGCCCCTTTCTTATTGATGTTTAACATCAAACAGAAATTTTCCTTAGACAATTTACAAATGCCAAATAACATATCAGAGACCATTCCAACCCCTCTCCCAAATCCTCTTCACACTTTTAAGTTAAATTAGGAAATATCCTTGTTACGCTTTGACAACTTTTGTTACCAACTGTACATGAGGAAAACGTTCGAAATTTCAAATTCGAATACAAATTCGCCTTTCACTTTTATGTTGTCTATTAATCAGCAATTCCACCAACAATTAGACATGTGGACGCATAAGATATTACAACCTATCCTTTGCCAACACGTCCACAACTTTGCGTTACATACCCAGTCATATCAGCATGAGTACTCTCATTGCCAAATGTTAAGTTATCAACCATCACACGTCGTCATTCCAGGCGCTGCTGAAGCCATCACATCTCCACAACATTATTAGTATTAATATTTAAATAATATTTCACGTTTTGGTCCAACAACTAACCGAGTATGGCTACGATTGCTGCGAGGCTTCAATCATTAAAAGTACACCACTACCACCACCGCCACCACCACCATGGAGGACACTACTCCCACTCTGTCCACTACTTTGTTTTTGGTTGGGCTTGAATAGAACGGACCTCTTTCCATACACATCTCCTTCCTAAACAATAGATCCCCATGCAGGATTTGTTATATGTAAATTTCCACACATGTAATCAAGAGTAACCATTTTCAAATTTCAAGATACAAAGTCTACAATGATTACAAACACATGCAACTATGAATGTGTGTACACATGTACATATCCTTATGTGTACGTGTATGCGGCTATAATGAAATACATCTTCGCACACACACACACACATGCACAGACGCATTTATTGCTGAAACGTCAAAAATTTTTAATTTAATATGAATTTTGTAAAAGGCCAAACTGTGGTGGCATTGACTTGGGGGCAAATATCGCCAACATAAACTCTACCCACAAATTAAGAGAATTCGAATAATTTGAATAATGGTCAGCACCGACTGCAACAAGACCTATACCGGTTGTTGTCATACAAAGGAAAAGTGGCCTAGGACCACACGTTTCTATAAGAAAACTTATTAATTTGAAAACGAAATTGTGGATGACACCATCATCCGAAAACTGGTTTACAAAGGATTCTAAAGAAAAAGTTGCACAGCACCGACATTCCAATACAAAAAGTTTCCCAATATCAAATTTCTAGACAAATTTTGTCCCAAAAACTGTTTCCCGAACAAATTGTATCCTAGCGATCACCAACATTTGTAAACAAAAGGTTCCCAATACCAGCTTTTGTAGACAATTTAGGACAAGCATTACCAGGATAAAATGTATCCTTGCGATCACTTTGATAGTAACTGTATTAGTTAACTAATTTTTTTAGAAATAAATTTTTTTAGAATAAAAATTACAGTTGAGTTGAGTTAGTTAGACAGTTAACCAAAGAAGACGAATCAAACCTCCATACCAACACACCTACCACATCCGGTATATCAGTGAAGACTAAACACGACATACGCACGTTCCAACTAACCACATTTGTACTAAATGCAAAACGTGGTTAGGAATCTTGTTCATTTCAGTTGTGGAGAGAAAGCAGTTGTTCAGAAGGACATGGAGTTTTGGATATTCGTCCGTAATGGTTAGTTTAAAATTACTCTGTTACTCATTGTCTTCTTCCCCTTCTCAGCAAAATAATGTATTCTCATCTATGTAAAATTACACTTAACATTTAAATGAAGGTCCTTTGGATAATCATTCGAAATTGAATTTTGCTCAAGGTCTAATTTCATTTAGGAAAAGGCAGCCATGGGATATTGCTCATGTGCCAATATTTTCGTATAGAAAACTCGGTGTTCAGCAACTTTTCATATAGAAAACTCGGTGTTCAGCAACTTTTCATATAGAACAGATGATGTCCAGCAACTCTTCGTATAGAAAACATGATGTTTGGAAACTTTTCATCAGGCATCGACAGTTGTTCAGAGTCAAATTTCCATAGGCCAAAATTCAATATCTTTCTATAGAGTAAACATTTTTCAGTTCTGTAAAAAACCAAATATTGGACTATTTGGAGATACTAAAATTAAAAATGGGATAATCGGATATATTTTGGAAAATATTCCAAAGTTGACTACTGTTTTTATTTTTCGATTGTAAACAAAATAAAAAATCTGTTATTATTTTTCTAGTTTTTCGAACGTATTTTGACGTATTCTCAAATTTCCATCAATAAAAAGAGAACTTTCTTGGATATGACTTTTGTTTATATGGAGTATTGTTTAGTTGTACTAAATATTTAAAAAGTAAAATTTTTGAAAAATATTTTGACTTTGAATCAATTGGAAAGGTTTATATGTCCCAATTTCCTGGGATAACTTTTGCCAGCACCAACTTGAACCTTCAGAAGGTAGCGTCAATTTAACGAAAAAGTGAAAATTGTTTGTCCCAAAACGTGATTAACCATTTTGTATCTCACCAACTTTAAAAAAGTAAGTAAGCAGCTAAAAACTTGATAAAATCCGCTTTCTCATTCTGGTACTTTTTATACCAATCGGAGTTCATTTGTCGGAATTATGTCCCAAACATATTTTACAATTGAGCATATAAATCGAATTACTGCGGGTGAATTACATACAGGTGGTACTGAAAATCATTAAAGAGCAAACATTACCATTATTATGTTTTTATACTTACTTACTTACTTGTCCGGTCTCGGACAACCCCGGGGGGTCAGGGACCTTACAAAACGAAGATAACATATTTCGCCAACCAGTTCGATATTTTGCTTTATCTCTCCAGTTGGCAATACCAAGTGTACGCAGGGATTCGTCAACCTGATCCCTCCAGCGGAGTCTTGGTCTTCCTATTTTTCGTTTTATACATGAATACCAATAAAATTCAACTCAGAAGAGGGTGTGGATCACATACAGGACGATGGCGTCGATTGGCCCCTCCTAGCCAAAGCGAAGTTCGAACTGTAATTTCCCGGCTTGAGAACAACAATGCCGCTGGTGCTGATGGACTACCTGCTGAGCTGTTCAAGGATAGCAGATATGTATTGGAAGCTCGATTGTAGCCTTAGCATACTGTGTCCTGTTATCGAAAAAGGCGACCCGAGTACATGTACAAACTATTGTGAAATAAGCCTTTTATCCATCGCATACAGGGTCCTGTCGAGAGTAATGTGTGAAAGCCGGTTGTTGCAGACCTGACCGGACTTTATCTGTGTGACAATAGGCCTGGAGGGTCAACTATAAACCAGATATTCAGATTACGACAAATCCAGGAGAAACCCCACGAAAAATAAATCGACACCTACCAGCTCTTTGTAGCTTATAAGACTTACTTCGATAGACCAATACGGGGGAAACTGTACCAAGTTATCGTATGTCGGAGGTTGGTACTCCTGTTTATCTGATACGCCTTTGTAGTATGACACTGGCCGACGGGAAATCCTCAGTAAATAACGGGGTTTTCAATAAGACCGCTACAAAAGTTGTTTTAAATAAAACAAAACCGGTTTTAGATACCAATGAAATTCTTTATTCCTGCGAAAGTACGTTCGATGCCATTATGTATGGAACACGATTTCTTTTACATGGCCACCACGGGCACGCTTGCAGAAGTCCAGACGCTGAACCCAATTTTCGACGGTTTTCAAGCATAAATCGGCCGATACTGCTGCAATTTCACGTTCGATATTCGTACGAAGTTCATCAATCGTCGCTGGCTTATTGGCATAGACCATAGACTTGACGTAGACCCACAGGAAATAATCTAACGGCGTCAAATCGCACGACCTAGGCGGCCAATCGACTGGGCCATTTCGTGAGATAACACGTTCACCAAACTGGGTTTCCAATAAATTGATTGTGGCATTCGCTGTGTGGCTTGTGGCGCCGTCCTGTTGGAACCACATGTCCTCCAAGTCCAGATTATCCAATTGGGGCCAAAAATATTCGGTTATCATTGAACGGTAGCGATTCGCATTCACAGTAATGTGCCGGTCTTGATCATCACGGAAGAAGTACGGCCCAATGACGCCGCCGGCCCATAAACCGCACCAAACCGTAATTTTTTCGGTATGCAATGATGACTCATGGATTACGTGTGGATTGCTGTCTGACCAATAACGCATATTTTGCTTATTGACGAAGCCATTCAACCAGAAATGGGCCTCATCGCTGAAGACCATAAATTGGACGTAGCGCTCTTAAAGTTGAGGCCACTGACTCCAAATTTCGGTAGTAAATTTTAATAATTTCGACTCGTTGTTGGCTCGTATATCTTTCCATGATGAAATGGCAAACCTTACTGAAGAGAAATGTCAAAAGAGCGGGAAAAAATATGGCGTCGTTTGCTGTCCCTATCGATTTACTTTTGTAGCGTCTCTGTTGAAAAACCCTATATTATCTCACCGAACCATTTAGTACAAGACGAGGGCTCAGGCAGGGTGACACCCTATCATGCGATCTCTTCAACATATTAACTGAGATCATTGTTAGAACAGCTGCAGTCAACACGAATAAAACTATCAGCAACAAAGTCATACGCTGCTCGTGTATGCTGATGATTTAGACATCATTGTGCGAAATCTGCGAGAAGTTACTGCAATACTTTCGAGAATTGAGAAGGAATCAGCCAAAGTGGGTTTGGCAGTAAACGAAGACAGGGCAAAATTAGTGGTTTGGACAAGCAGAACATCTACCAGATTGGATGAAAGGTGATAACCATTATAATTTCGAATTTATTTACCTCGCATCTGCCGTGAACAGAAGCAATAACGTCAGCCTAGAAATCAAACGGAGGCTGATGCTTGCAAGCATGTGCTATTTCGAGCTAAGCAAGCACTTAAGAGATAAGACCCTCTCTCGAAAAACGAAGATTCAACTATATCAGACTCTCCTACAACCTGTCTTGGTTTATGGCGCAGAATCCTGTGTCATATCGCATGCTGGCGAAACAACACTGGGAGTCTTCGAGAGAAAAACGCTCCGAAAAATATATAGTCCTATAATAGAAAACTGCGAGTATCGAAGACGGATGAACCACGATCTGCATAATCTGTATCCTGACATCGACGTAGTTATACATATCAAAATAGCGCGTTTACGCTGGCTTGGGGCCATGTCAGTAGAATGGATCAGAATGAACCAGTGCGAAAGTATTCGAAGACGTACTTAAAGGATATCAAAAAATAGAACGACCAAGAATTCGCTGGAAAGATCAGGTGGAATATTGCCTGCGAGACCTAGGTGTTACCAACTGGAGGAGAAAAGCTTTCTTACAATTTTGAAATACTTGACCAGCTCTCTTTCATTTTGTACGTATATCTCTGTATGTCCTCTCTTCTTACAAGAGATTCCTTTTTTTACTTTCAAAATGTTATTTAGTCACATGGGTAGACAAACCATTGTCATTGGGGAGTTACGTGAACGCATTGGGACGTCGTGTTCTTGCAGTCACGGCTATTGAAACCTGTCTGCATGGATATTACTTCTGTTTGATCTGTTCTTGGTGGATTTTGGTAAATGAAAAGTTTAAAATTGCTTCCTTTCCTGATGTGTAATATTAAACCTACCCCCCGCCCCGCCCCATCTGTAGAATTCATCATCCTTCACTTACACATTACTCACTCAGTTGAAATTTAAATAAATTAATTTCTGCTACAGCTTATACAGGCCCAGCATACCCAGATGTGTCCAAATCCTTATATGTGATGGTGATGTCCCCTTCCTTATACTTCTCGTATTTCACGGTCTTAGCTAACTAACCAGAAATGGACCGGGGAGTATGTGTAGTTTTTGCCTACTCATTGTTAGACGAAGCCTCCTTTGGCTGTTTGCGTGGATGGGGCAGATACTCACGTCCACTTGCTACCCTGCTTGTCATATTACTTGCTCCTGTTCCGCCTACTACTGATACTGCTGTGTTTGGTTTTAACTTCCTTCCCCCCGGTCCTTCCTGTTTTTGACCCTTAGCATTATAAGTTGCTTTGCTGGAGCTTCTTTACATATTTTAAATACGAAAAGGGCTTAAAAATTTGAATCTTAATGTGTTTGTATGTGTGCGAAGTGCGCATGTAACATAAATAACTCACACACACACACACACTGGCACACATACGTACATAAGCTCACATGGCCAAATATCCTGACGTTATGGCCATTACCAATTCAGCAGGCTTTGTCTATGACGGCTGCTGTTCGTTGCGGCCCTCGTTCTTAAGTTGTTGAGGCGCTGCAAGAAGGCCTTGTGCTTGTGGCAGTCCTTATTGAATGAAATGCTTGACCATTCAATTCCTTTTTTGAACATACAAGTGTATGTGAGCCTGGGTGTGTGTGTGTGTGTGTGGTCCTTTGAACCATCTTTTTAAAGTTCTCGTTGCTTTACGTTACGTTCGTTTATATTTAGCCATGTTGCCAAATTTCCCGGTATTCATTAGAAGGGAAATTTTCATAAAATTGTAAAATTTGCAAAGTGTACGTGTGTGTCCACTTACTCGCACACACACACACACACGCAACCACACACACGAGTGCGCTTGATTTTAAGGACCTTTCAATATAGTTACACACGGACATGGACATTTATACACATAAACAAGTTCACCGGCTTTCTGTGCCAGACATTGTGTGGCCATACAATCCTTGTAAGTCCGACGTGTACTCGTTTGCCGTATGTGGTTTCCTTTTGTTCCACGTTTGGGAAATTACTATGGTAACATTGAATATTTGAAGGTGGTAGTTTCCGGTTTACAAAATGTAAAGAAGATGCCCCCCACACTAACTCACACACACACACATGCTCATGGACACTACTACAAACATACTTACACACACACTTTTAAATCGTCTTACATACAAACATCCTTACAGCATGTCCTTCGCTTATGCATATGTGTAAATGTTCGTTGTAATTTCGCTGACTTGTTATCCCCTCCAAATAGCTGCCAACCAAAGTCCTTCTGCTGTGTCCTTACAGTCAGTTACTGTCGTTTCCATTACCATTGTTGTCCTTGATTTACACGTCTCTTCTCCTTGGTAAGTGGATTCGTTTGCTGTTGCGAATGCTGTTTCTGTTTATCGTCTCTGCCTCCAGTCCATCCCTCGGGGGACCTCATTTTAAAGTTTTAGTTATAGGTAAACTATCTGCACACAATCCGATTAAATGTGCGGGGGGGAGGTTACCATGTCCCACGGATTACTCCATTATCCTTGGAGATGTGTTATGTCCAATTATGGAGTTATGGAGATTTGTGATGTTAGGCAGAAAATCTCCTTAATGGTCTAAAGGCTCTAAATTCTTTGGAGAAAATAATCAATAATTATACAAAGAATTTTACAGGAATGAAGACATAAATATTGAAATATTTTAGTATTCATCAAAATTTGTACTAAATTCGAGTTGTATATGAGTTAGAGATGGTATTTACTTTCCAGAAATATATAGAATTATTGATTATTCTTCTGAATACCATTGCTAACATCGTCTGGCAGGTTTGGTACACTTTCTCTAATAAATAGAACGAAGAAGAAGAAATTAGCTGATATTGATCCTTAAGTAAGATTGATCCATTTTGGGTACTCCTCTGCGATTTGCAATCAACATACATTTAAGATTTACAAAATCTTTAGATTTCCCTAAAATTATGCTACAAATTCCAGAAATTTCAACATTTTAAATAACTTTAGTCCTGCGGGCCTAACTTGTATAAATTAAAATCGAAACTAATTATTCATGCATGGACATTTGTGTCCCATATACGGAACTTGACAATAATGGGCACACACCAGATAAGGTAGTTAATTTACCGATTTAGATGAAATTTGGTGTGATTGATCTGTTGGATGAGTTGATTCCAGATCTGAACCATTTTCGCAATAAAATGAAAAACAACAATTTACTATTTCCAAAAAATAAAAACTGTTGGTTTCCAAAAACGAAATTCCATAAGCAAAAGTCAACGGTAAACACGATAATGAAGTTGTAGATATGTGAAGGCCATATTAGCATTTAAAGGTGCAAATAGGTAGTGACGCGAATCAATATGAGCACCTAGAGTCAAACGTACAAACGAAGAGTTCCTTCTATCCATTACTAAGTGATCAATTTGGTTCTTTGTTAGTAATCAAGACATACCCAAGTAGCTTTCCGGATGTCTTTGTTTTGGAATCTTGTACCACAGAAACCACGTTTTTATCCGCACTGGAATCAAATAGTCTCATTCCGCTGCCGGAAATGTTACCTTGTACACTCAATATATCAATGTTTTGTTGAAAAACATGTTCTCTGGAAATTTTCACATTAAAATCACCCAGAAAAATCATAATACCATGGCCAAGGCAGCGATCATAGGTCTCTTCTTGGCGCACCTAGTACGTGTCTTTGGTATCTTCGTCTTTGTCTTCCACCGGGGAATGTGCACAAATTAACAGAATGTTGAAACATTTTGAAAAATTCCGTTGAGACAACTGAATTGACCGTTACCAAATTTAGAATCTGTCACAACAGACTTTATAGGTTGTTATAATCGGCTTTAGAGGTTGTCACAAACTACTTTAGAGTTTATCACAACTCACTCTAGAGGTTGTCACAACTCACTCTAGAGGTTGTCACAACCCACTCTAGAGTTTGTCACAACCGACTTTAGTTGTCGCAACCGACATTAGTGGTTGTCGCAATCGACATTAGTGGTTTTAGCAACCAACTTTAGTGGTTGTCACAACTGAGTTTAGCGTTTGTCACAACCGAGTTTAGAGGTGGAACTCGCTAGTAGAGCTGCTTAAGGCTAGCAGCGATGAGCTTACAAGGTGTATTCACCAGCTTATATTCAAAATTCGTTTAGACATACTTATATATGCAAACTATCGTCTAATCAGCCTTAATCCATTGTGTAAAATGTCCTTTCAAGCGAAATATGCGAAAATCTTAAATCAATTGCTGTAGACCTGATCGAACCTTATGTGTGTATATTTAGACCTGGAAACTCCACAACGAATCAGATTTTACGTCAACTCCTGGAATACCCCCGCGAAATGCAAATCGACAATTATCAACTGATTGTTGACTATAAGGCTGTCTTCGATAGCCCAATGCATAGGAAAATTTGCGAAACCATATCTAAACATGGTGTCCCTGCTAAACTTTTACACCTTTGCAGAATGTCACTGATTGACAACGATGGATGGATAGAATTAGGTCGTCGTAATTCTGCTACGACAGAGAAATTCGGTTGCACAAAAGAAAATGCAGTTGTTGGAACCGAATAAATGGCTAATTCGTTTGTTCGAATCAAAATAATGGAAAATATTGGGAATTCGGTTGTCGCAACCGAATCAATTACGTAATGAGTTTATTGCAAACAAATTCAAGTTGTAGCGACTGAATTCAGCTGAGTCAACCTTATTGCAGTTGTGACAAACGCAATTCGGTTGCAATAACGTCATTACAAACAAATACTCCAGTGAATGTATACCTTCACCCACAGGGTTGGACCTACAGGCTATATAGAGCATAACCCTTTGCCAACTATGAATCTGCAACTAAATTCATGGTATTTTCATTGACAGGTGTAGTTAATAAAATGGGTTATTTCAAACAAACTCTTGTTGTAGCGACTGAATTCAGGTAGGACAACATAAATTCGGTTGTGGCAAACGTAATTCAGTTGCAATATCCTCTTTACGTTCTATGCACGAAGGAAATGCCCAAATAACGGGTGCCCCAACAATTTATGTGGACCTTGAAGACTTTTTCCAGTACTTCGTAAAGATGATGTCGGTCTAGTGAGAGCCATCATTGTTGATGACCAGTTGGGCTCGTTTTACCATAGTTTTACGAGAACTTCGAACTCTTGTCGCATTTTCTCTTTAAGAGCTTCCAGAGTCTGTGACTTGTTAAGGTCGACTCGTGACTTCATAAATCCCCAAACATATAAGTGTAGATCGGCCAAATCAGGCGATGTTGCTGGTCGCTGCAGATGGCCAAAACGAGAGTTTAGGTGATCCAGAAACGCATCTTTACAAAGGTTCATTGTAGCGTGAGCTGTATGTGCAGTTACACTGACCTATTGGAACCACATGTCCTCAAGTCACAATTTATCAATATGCGACAATAAATACTAGTTGACCATGGTTGGTCTTCTGGTCGACATTGACGGCTCATCCGTCAGCTTCAGACACAGTGGCATCTTCAGCCACAGCAGCGATATTGTCATTGTAACGAGTAATACGGAGCCTACGACAGCCCTCTTGTCACATGTTATTCCAGTCCCTTCGAGGCTAAACAGAACTATTGCTTGTTATTATTTCGTAAAAAGAAGCAGTTTCCGCCATTTGCCAAAGTTGTAGCATCTTCCGATGAGGTAATACATTTTGAGCTAGTATATAGTTAGATGAGCTTGAGTGGCTGTTGCCACCAGATAACCTGAGAGTATTCCGCCCCGGTGTTATCACGCCAATTATCTCAGATAGGCGTAGACAAAATCTTGAGCATCTTGGAGGAAGCCAAATGGTTCTGCGATGAGGTTAAGGCTATATCTCTCTCCCTGCTCTGACCACCTGACATTTCTTTCGACGGCGGTCACCTCGCTTAGTGACGGCGATACTATCGAGCACTTAGCCACGAAAACAGCTTGTCAAAATACCGTTCAGAACCGGAGTAAATCGCGTACAGCTCACTGGTTGGGAGTTGCTCTCCGCAATCCGTTCATGGAATGTTTTTTGGTTTATAAATATTTTGGGGACCCCCGAACCAATGTCCTGAGTTCGTTCCTGTCGGAAGTCTTGAGTCCTTTGGGTAATTTTATAAAGGAATTGTCACTGGTTACTCCTGTAATGTATAAAAAACAGAGAATGTTGGACACAATAATAAAGGCCACGCCCCCCAATTTGGTCTTTATTTTATTGAATTAAATATATTAAATTTGTAGCATATTTTTGGGATGAAAAAGCGACAAATAAAATTCTATTTTAAAACTGAATTCTGAAGGATTACAGATTAATTTAGTGTCCATTGGCTAGCAAAGTTTTAGATAGAATTTTTGCACACAATAGTGTTGGATCCTTTCTCTGAAAACTTTATTTCCCCTAGAAAACGAATGAGCTTCATGTGTTTTGTGGAACATTTTTCGTCGCCTAACTTTCAATAATGGGCAACCCTTTTCGATTTGTAAAGTATTTTGCATAACTAATGTCAATAGACACACACATACTCACGCACACACAGACAATAACTTGTGAGGACACTCACACATAAACTATATAACACACACACATCCATACACTTGCATATACCGACAAACAAACAACAAAGAACAAACATAAACAACAATACAGTTAGTTAAGGACTTTAGTCGCACATATACACATATACACACACATCCATACACACACATACCCATTTCAATACAAAGTTGAAAAGTAAGAGTCCAGCTAAAGGCAACGAAAGCAACACACCGACATACATATTTCAAAACACAAGGATTCAAGTTTACACTTACGTACTCTGTGTTAGAATTGTGTGTGTGTGTATGTGTATGTTCCAAACACACATATGCTAACTCATGACCATTAATGTGCCGTTGGACCAAAATAAACCACCCAAAATATCATTGGTCCACATCCTCCCCTCTCATTCAAAATCGAAACTTTCTCCTTTGAATGGTGAGAATGATGGTCTTAACGAAAATTTGCATATGTGTGCGTGGTATATTGGACGATTGTAACACTCATTCCTCCACTCCTTCCCCAACCCCCTCCAACACTTTAACATCACCATCAACATCAATACATACAAAACAACGCCATTAGTGTCCTTTCTGTTAAATATATTGTACTGAATTTTTGGTAGATAGATGAACATTTAGATAGAAAATATGCGTTTGTTCGTGTGTGTGTGTGTGTGTAAGGAAAATGCTGGTGGTAAAGGGGATAGTATGTAGATATGGCACAGAAGACAAACAACGCTTACAACACATCATCATCCTAAACCTCATCATGATGATGACGAGGAGATGCGAATCATCATCAGTTATCTTGCATATATAGACAATATTTATACTCCACAAAGAAATTAGAAAGTGTCCTTATATTCCTCACACGTTCAATGGACAAATGAAACTGAAAACATTTCAAAACAGCCAACACAGCGCCTGAAAATATGCAAACATATAGTGGCGATGATACTAATGCTTTCCTCCTCCCATCACCCTTTTTCGCATCGAGACAAACAAACGTGGTCGTACATAAGTTTTATTTGCTAAATAGAAACTGATTGTACAGGACTTTTTGGAAATTTTGCATAAACCATTGAGAGTGGTGGGAGACAAGACAAGTTAGCTGTTCTCTCAAGCGCAAAACATTTTACAGATCCATTTAAATGTGGTCTTTGTCGTCATTATCCTTAACAGTTTTGTCAAATGTCCTCCAAACTATATATATATTTCTGATTAGTCTTGCATGGCGCATAAGAGTGTGAGTGCCCAAAACTATGCTATAACTTTGTTTAATTTGAAACGTAAGTCATAAATACAAATGGTAATGAAATGTGGACATTTTAGGAGTTTAACGATCTAAGATATCCCAGTAAACATTAATTGCAGGCATTGTAAACATAGGCGAGCGGGCATAGAAAATTCCTACATTGCTCAAAAATACACTACTCGAGCTTCGAGGCGAATATTTGCGCACGCAAAATTAGAAAGCGCACAGCTCACTTGTTGTGAAAGGCTCTCCCCAATCTCTTCATGGGATGTAATAGGAATCCGTTAGAAAACGTACATAAGTAAAATGTACATAAAGTGCACCAAAAAGTACATAATTTTTACCAACGAAAATAGGTACATAAAGAGTACCAAAGATTACATATAGTGTACCAAAAAGTACATATAGCGTATCAAAAAGATATATAATGTGTACCAACAATGTCTATAAAGTGTACCGCAATTATACTAAGAAGTACATACAGTGTGACCAAAGTGTACCAAAAGAGTTCCATACAGTACATAAAGTGGAGCAAACAGTACACAATGTGTATCAAAAACATAACGTATAACGAAATTTACATAAAGTGTACCATAATGTACGTAAAGAGTACATATAGAGTAGATAAAGAGTACCAACGTGCACAAAGTGTCCCAAAAAGTACATAAAGTCTACCAACAACATTCCAAACAGAACATATAGGGTTCCAAACAAAAACACATAAAGCGTACACAAAATATACCAAAATGTACATTAGTGCACCAAAAAAATTACAAAAGTGTACCACAAAATATTTTTTCACACATTTTAGTACATTTTTGATACACTTTATGTACATTCTGATACACTTCTTGGTACACATTTTGTACCTTTTTGATGCACTTGATTCTTGCTACACTATCTACCAAAATATGATTTTAATTCGTTTATTTATTGTTTCTTTTTATTCCCACAGTGTTCGCTGGGTAAGTTATCTATTAACAAAACGACTGCTGTCGTGCATTGATACATTTTATTCATTTCCTCTTTTTGGAGAAAACTTTACAGGACTCATCAAACAATCACGAATTATATTGTTGCAGCAATTAAATTTGCAACATCTTCTTCATTGACATGAGGAGGAAACAAAGAAAAGGGATAATTGTCAGAAGTAGTAGTTTTGACAAACAAAGCTTTTCACATAAAACTTAATTGTTTCAAATCATTGTGCGAAATGAGTAAATGATATCGTTTAATGATTTGGGTCTTAAGAAAAAGGATTGACAGGACGAGACATGTAAAATTTTACTTAATCTTCTAATAAAACTTTGTTAATGCGATGTTTTATGGTCGAATTTGAAAAAATTATTATCACTAGATTATTACAAAATTTACAGCTAAAATGGAGAGCAAGATTTTCGAGTAAATTAAAGTATTTTCCCATAGCATTCTAATAACCCAATAATAGCACGCAACCAAAATGTTCGTTCCCCACAAACACAATGTTGGACAACGAAACTTCGTTGGTGACAAACGAAGTTTTATGTCTATGCAAAACGAAGCACGTAACGTGGCCCGAGCAGGGATCGCATCCATGTTCTCATATACAACAACCGCACATACTAGCCATTGTACCACCTACGGCCAGTTTACCCTATAATACAATTTTTTTTAAATTTAATTTAGTACTTACTCTTTTGCTTGAAATAGATGTGGACCCAGACACCATGATTGCAAGTCCGCGCGTCCTTCTACCGAGCATTAGCAGGCATTGCGCGAAATGATAAATACCGTAACGTTAGGATTTGCTTCTTCGTTTTTAGTTGAAAGAGAAGAAAATATATTCAATAGAGAGATCACTTTTGAGTGTATGCGTCTGTGTGTATACATTTGTTCATATTGTATATGTTAACAAACGATGTCTATATTTGCCGTAAAAGTATATTATAGTATAACAACATTTTTGGAGCAAATCGTTTACAACAATACAAATAACTTTATAAACGTTTGCCATTTGCCGGAAACGTTTCAGTTCTTCCGGCCAACGTAGAGTATACGCAGGAAAAAATTATAATTTTGCGACAAAAGAAATATTTTTGCCGCAAACTACCACCAAACGTTATTTTCTTTGAGTGTAGTAGCTGCGAATGCAATACAATTTGCAGTAGTTTTCCAAATATGAAAGAAGAGGACTTGCTGCTACATTTGCTGCATCCGTGTCATATATAAATGTTGAGGAGCCCTATAGGATAAAACACCCTTGAACCAGCATATTATGGTAAAGATGGAAGAGCTGGAATAGGAGAACTTTATGATTCCAGAGTATAACATTGTTTCAAAGCAGGGATTATGACAATCACGGAATGTTGAAGATGGCTAAGCCACGATAATGGACACAAGACAGTGCAGATCTTTCCAAGCGGCGATATTGTCACAAAGTGTCAGGTCGCTCATGCGCAATAAGGAGATAAACAAGTTCCCCGCCATTAACAGTCCGAGCATTATTTGGGCTCCTGGTCACATGAAAGGTAGACGAGCTACCTGGGAAGTTGATTACTTAGGCTGTGATGACTCTTCGTCCTAGTCACAAGAAAACTTCTCCGATTGCCCTGACTTCTGCCTAAAAAATATTATAATGGTCTGGAAGTTGTGTGCAGCGTATAGACCCACCTCTTTAGAATTGATTCCAGAAGCTACTTCAAAATTTAGTTTGGAGCCATCAGTGTAGAAGCGTAATTATCATATATTTTATTACATGACATGCATCCCTTCCATTAATCTGGACAACGTAAAGCCTTTCGAAAGAAGAAGAGTTTAATAATGGGCAAGTATAACCCACAATAGACTATGGAACGCTTAGAACAGCGAAGCTCTATTGCGAACACTGGACCATCTTATTTAGAAATGTGTGGCAGTTGCTGGGAGTTCTTGAAGTCAGAAATATAGATTGCAGAGAGTTTAAAGCAGACTGATCGCCAGAGTAGGTGTTGATACCACAGGCTGTGATGATGTTTCATCCGAGCTAGAAGGATGTAACATATGTAACATCTGTAACATATTCTCTCAAACACATTCTGTGAGAACTATATATATGTTCGAAACACACTCCAAATATTCATATATTTGCAAGTCCTAAGCTGACTTATATTCAAATGCAAACATTAGTACGTTTACTTGCAAATATGCAAACTTTTACGTGGAGTCATATGTGTGTTTCATTCCAAACATCCATATACTTACGTCGAAGCATTCGTGTGATTCCTCTTAAATGACCGATTGACGACTGAATTTATGAAACTAAAACGCAATAGATCAGTCAACTTAAGAAACACTCAATTCATTTACACACGCATTCAGAAATATTTAGCAATCACTGCCTGAGAGAATAATGCAAAAATACAGTCATACACTTGAAATAACTTTAACTTAGGCTTAGAACAACATCTCTTTGTCCCTTTTTCATAATTTTGCTCTCGACAGTGGCCGTCGGTTCTGCAATGGTAGTATGCGCGGCTCTTGTGCAAGAGAACGAGGGTTCGATCCCTGCTCTGACCACCTTAAAATCAATTTCTTTCGACTGCGGTCACCTCGCATAGTGACGGGGACACTATCGAGTACTTAGCCATGAAAAGGCTTCTCAAAATACCGTTCGGAATCGGTGTAAAACTGTAGGTCCCTATCAGTGAGTGTAAAACTAGAATGCGCGCAGCTCACTGATTGTGAGAAGCTCTCCCTAGTCCCTTCATGGGATGTAACGGGAAACCATTTATTTATTTAGAGCCTAGTGGAAAAAATAAGTAAACGTTGCACCAAATACATCTGTATTTGTATCACAAACAAAGCTGTATTTGCATCACAAATAAAGCTGCATTTGAATCACAGTTCCATATATTATAACATGTGTCTCCAACATGCTTGAATAACAAACACATTGTGTTTGGAGACAAGTATACAATAATTGCGACAAGCTACAACCACGATATGTTTGTATTCAAACAACAAAAACGGCAGATTTTTCAGCGTGTACAAGCTTTTTTCAAAAAGTAGTTCTACGAGTGCATTAACCGCACCAAACTGTTGTGTTGCATGAATATTTTTGCACCTCAGGAACCTATTCCGCTTGTGCTTCAGCCCAAATAACACAATTTTGCTTATTGATATTAATCCACCAATTGGTATCATCGCTGAACAAAATTCTGGCCGAAAGCAGAGGATCTTCTTCAAGCTTTTCAAAAATCTAAGAACTGCGACGGTGATTATTGGGAAGTTTCCTTCATGAAATGTCCAACAACACCGTCGCAAAATCCTAGAAAATCCCTACCTCCAAATGAATCAACCGATATATAAGTATATTCGACCTTTCTAGCCATAATCAAAACTTAGCAAATCAAAGTTTCAAGCTAAAGTTCTGGTCTCTCCTTGCCTTACTTTCTAATGGGCACAACCAGGACCCACAACGTTTTTGTTTTGTTTAGTTTAACATCTAATTAAAATCGAAACTTTGTGCAAGGATTGCACAAGGGTTGTGTGCGGGTGGAATTTGGCAGGAGAGTACCTAACATATCAATTAGTAATTTTTAGGGGATTTCATTGTTTGTTTGTTTGATTGTTAAACATAAATTTGTTTTTAAAATGTGTCCCTTTTTATGTCTGTCCATACTTCTGTCCGTCCAAGAGTTGAACAGCAACAACAACAAAAAACATTTTCAATAAAAAATTCAATTAAAAATACAACTTTTTCGTCGTAACACACAGAATGTTAAAAACAGAGAATTGTCAAAAGAAATACAATATAAATTAAATATTATACAAAAGACAGCAACAACTACAGTAGCACCAATAACATTAGCAGACGGACGGACAACATTTGCCATTGTCACTCATCACAGGACAATGAACACACTTGCCAGCCAACAACAACATAAAAAGTATAATATTAAGCAACAACAATCAAGCAACACCGCCAAACAACAACCCAACGGTGCGCGTCCGTCCGATCGTCCTTCCAATATCAACCACCCTTCTCATCCCTTTCACAGGACTAAATACTCTCACTTGCATTCCGGCTTTCACTTTTAATTCGCTTCGTTTTTTTTTTGTCTCATCTTCTTCTTTTAGCAGTGAAAGTGGTAGCTGGCGAACAAAAAAAAACATGTACAACTTTGAATTGAACCCTTTTTTGGGGGGAAAATTCGTTTAAATTGTACTGTTTCCTTTAACCAACACCAACAAATGAAAGTGGACAGCAACACAAAATGTTACTTTGTGCGTGCATGTGTGTGTTTGTGTGTGTGTGCAACATCAGTTGTTAACACACACAGAACAAGTGAACGTTTTTTGGGTGGGGGTCGGCGGTGGGTGTAGTGCTTGAGTTACGCACACACAATTTTTGCGTAACAAAGTAAATCAAACACATGAATAAGGACAACATGGAAGGGGTGGTGCAAAATCAAGGATCTCCACAACGAAAGGGTTGTGGAGTGGGTTGATGATGATGGCACTCTCTAATACATTCGCACCCACCCACAGGCAGAGGGAGAGAGGGTAAAGCGTAGGACAACAACGACGACCATCAGTAACAAAACGAAGCCAATTTAAAAGTCTGCTGCCATCAGAACAAATATGCACACCCACACACGCACACACACACCAATGGACGCACTTTCTCACACACAAACACCGCATGGCTTGGTGTGTCGCATTCACACACACGACCACCCGCAGCACACACAGCCACGCACACACTTAACAGCTTAAGGTATGCCATAAGAAAGCATTAGAAAACGAGGGGTGGGCAACAATTTGATAATAGTTAAAACATGTATGATTTTTATATTATTTTCAGGTATACTGTTTCACAGACTCGAAGTTCATCGTGGTTCATATTTCGTGAAGCAACGTGGCTGTAGGTTGCAGTGATTCAAAATAGAGTTTGCGATCTGTAAAAATCTGTACCCGGTAGGTTAGGTTTGTTCTTGGTGGCAGTCGATAACTTAGATTTATTAATTCACTGTGATACCACATGCATGTTTCCCACCACCGGAGACCCATTTAGTTTGCTCCAACAAGCTCAAGATCTTGTCTACGCCTATTTGAGATATTTCTACCAGGCCCCTAAATGAGTAGGATTCTATAGTAGACATCCTTCCGCCGGCAAGGGCTGGACACATGCAAATATGAGGTTCGCTGGATTCTTCCACTTCCTCATCATTGCAAATTCTATAGAAGTCATTTGCCCCGACCTTTAGCCTCGCCGCATGTCTACCAATCAGACTTTGTCCCATCAAAACTGAAACAAGCGTTGATACTTTGGGCCTGGCTAGTGACAGAAGGTCCTTGGACCTCCTCCTATCCATTGTCGGCCAGATTTGACTTGAGCGTACACAAACTGTGACATGGTCCATCTCTCCTATATCACCATATAGAAGCGTCCTTGCAGGATATTCTTACAAGTCGTTAGAAGCATGCCAACACGTTCCAACTCAGGTGGAACCTGTAAGATAGTCCTTAGTTTGGATAGCTCATATGATCTGCAGTTCTCCGGAATGTACCTGTAACCAGGCACTCATGTGAGGTTAATATAATACTGCTGAGCCATCTCGTTAAGAGATCTGGAGCAGTTCTGAGCAGAACACTGATGCACTGATGAGCAGGAACACTGATTCAAGGACTTGATTACCGCCTGATTGTTCGAGATGACTTTGACCACTATAACTACTAGACTATTACTCTTCAGCCAGTCGGCTACTTCTCCAATAGCCAAAATTTCCGCCTGATACACAGTACAATGAAAGAGAGAAAGGGACAACCCTAGTTCCTTCGAGTAGACCCCGTAGCCTACCTGATCATTAATTTTCGGCCCATCCATGTAGAAATTGACATATCCCTATATAACAGAAACTCCTTTATTCCAGGAATTCCTTTCTCGTATGAGAGAGCGGTATTTTCGATCGAGTACTGCTCCCGCTTTCGAGTAGTCGCCAAATACATGAATGTCGCGTGTACCTCCCAGCACTGTTCCACAACCCTCTCCGCCCATGAACCATTGTGAGTGTTGCCTTAATATCATGGGAAAGAAAGCTACGTATACTTGTTTTAAATCACAATATGCGTCTCACTACACGCATGGAAACTGTTAACGTTCAGAAACTCAAAATCTAACAAAATTGACTTGAGTGGAGTTTACGAAGACAATACCACTGTACAATATAGAACAATATAGAAATGATATCTGTTCTTATTCCCGAAGTTAGAATATCCTTTACAACATTTCGAGCCGAATTTAAAACTTCTAGTACTGAATGCTTAAAATCCCTTTCAGAATTTAGTAAAATGTGTACAAAAAGTACACAATTATGGCGTGTCAAAGTACTATAACTCTTTCAACAAAAACAACGTATACTTAATATTAATTTCATGTTCCGAAATTAGGGCATCTTAGAAAAGGTGCAGTGAGTTAAGCTGAATGGAATGCAAAGTACATATACATTCACAAAGCGTTTAATCATAGATTAATACTTATAGTAGATCTACTAGTTCTCCCACCAAATTTATGACATTTGGCCTGGTGTGATATTTACGTTTGATGTTGAAAAGTATTGCTTTACTAATACCAGATAGAGGCAATTGTTCAAAACAACGAACAAAATAACAACAACGGCATTTCGTTTTGTGTGTTAAAAATATTGTGTTAAATACAACACAAATGTATGCTAACAATAACAGTCAATAAAAAAGTGTAAAACACATTTAAATTTCACAGTTTTTCACCAAAATGGCATGAAAAATTAAAGCAAGAAGTTATTGTAATTCCACCTGGTGTATATCACTTTTCGTCAAACATCTCTCTATCACACCGACCGCATCATGAAGAGTGTGAAAGGAAACGTCAGATGAGACAAATGGCGGCTCTACTATAAATTTACTCTATGCGTTTAATACAGAATTCTTAGAATGCCTTTCAGGCGTTATTAAATGTAAGACAAATTGCGAATACTTAATATTAATTGCAATGCAGTTACATGATATCAATATGTAAATATTACTTATACGCATATAAACTGTTACGGACGAGAAGGTCGAAAAATTATCAAAAGAAACCTGAGAATCAAAATAAACCTGTGAAAATTAGTCAAACTATACAATATAAGAACGAAATTGCGAATACTTAATATTAATTGCAATACGGTTACTTTATATCAATATGTACCTATTACTTATACGCATGCAAACTGTTGAAGACGAGAAGCTAGAAAAACAAGCAAAAGAAACCTGAATAGACTAGTCCAACAATGTAGGTCCTTTCCTCTTTTCGGGAATGTGGTCAGTTCTCTGTTCTGGAATTAGGACATCGTAGGAAATATTTTGAACCGAATGTAAAACTTCTAGTACAGAAAGTTGAAAATCCATATCAGAATTTATTAAAATATTTAAAGTGAACAGCTATGGTTTTTCAAGGTACTGTAACTGGTTTGGTAAACATGTGCTATACTTAATATTAATTACAATGCGTTTACTTGATATCAAAGTTCAAATATCACGTATAGTGTATATGCGTATAAATGATATAGTATTCACATTGATATCAAGTAAACGTATTGCTGTCGTTATTACGTATACGTAATTTTACTGAACAATTTAAGACTCAGACATTTTCAATAGTAAACTTCAACAATACTTTACAACTATAATCCAACTATATAATAAAGGACTTTATTGTGAAAATAGAAATAAAATAAAGATTATGGCTTCTATTGTTGGCAGTGGTTTTGATTTCAAGGCTGCCTTGTACCTATTGTAGTTTCGTGAAAGTATTTGACTCTATTGGCCTTGTCAAAATGATTAAATTACAACTAAGCTTTATTTTTCCTTTGCCCGCCTTATCATACCTCCTCCCTTCAATATAAGCATCATCAACAACAATAGCCACACTTTGCGTGAGAGTGGGTGTGTGTGCGTTGATGAGTGTGTTGGTATGTTCGTTTGTGAGCTGGTGTGTGTGTATATGTGTTGGCGAATTAATGATGCTGCTTTTCTTTGGTCCATTTGAAAAATGTAAACTTGTGTTGATGATGTTTTTTGTTTTGCTTTCGTCCTTGCAACCCTTTTTCGTTTTTTATTTCACATTTTTTCCAACTTTTTCCAATTCTTCTTCAGGGTTTTCTTCTTTTATTGTGCAAAACATGACCATGTTAAGGAAAAAAATTGCAAAAAAAACGCAGAGAATCGAAACCAAATAACAAAAAACGGAAAATTCTATAAAAAGTTGTTAAGATTACCAAAGGCAACAGAAGAAACGAAGGGCAAAGGAGTAAGGATTGAGTAGCAATGGGTGCTGGTTTATGCCCGAGTGTAGGAAGATGTGGACAAGAGGCAGTACAATGTTCTGTTGTCCAAGCGAGTGGGGGTGCATACGCATTTGTTTTTGCCAACTTAAGCCTTTCACTTTCTTTTCCTGTAATAGTAGAAAAGTGTGTATGTGTGAGCACATCCTGTGGAACATTGAGGTGTGTGTGTGTGATTTCCTGTTGTGTAAGCAAGTATGTGTGTGTGTGAGTATCTGCTGGTCAGTTTCGCTACAACTTTGAGGCAAATTGAACTTTCTATGTAAAATTCAAGGGTGTTTCTTTGAATTTCATATTGTTGTTTTCTCAATGAACAAAGAGGTGTTTTTTTATAGATGTTTTTTTTTTATTTCAACGCCAGCATCCCCTGGCAGGAGAAAAAAAGGGTTACATCTTCCTTACATGACTTCTCCCTTTTGTGTCTGTTTTATCACTTTTCTCCTTTTTGGTGTTTTTTCGTTATTTTTCAATTTAAAATTAAATAAATATTTCCCCAAAAAATTTCAAATTCTTCAAGATTTAAGTGCACGAAAAACACTTGAATGGGTTGTGTGTTGTTGAAGCCGATAATAATAATGATGACCATCAGATGTATAGCAAGGATACTCGTAGTTGAGGCAGGATGATTTAAAATTTAAATTGAATAAAAAACAAAATAACGGGCAGTACATGAAATGTTATAAAAATATGTATGCAATCGTTTGTAAATATACAAAATGTTGAGCAACTATGAGAGAGCTTAGGGATATCTTAAAGGACGATGTGTTTTAGTTGCGTTGAAATTGAAATTTTTGAAATGAAAATTTATTTACTACACAATATTGGTTTTATTCTCCATAAAAAAGGGAGTTATTTAATAATCGGTTGGTTCTTTTAATTGGATATAACTTCTAAACGATACTTAAAATTCTCAAATAATGAACGATTCGAATTTTAGCAATTCACTTTAAGAAAATTATTGATTTACTTCATTCCGTTTAGGCACAATTAGCAAATCACTTAAAGGGTTTCGAATTATTATAATTTCAAGGTAGTGGACGAATTCATTTACCTCGTATCTGCGGTAATCAAGCACTTCAGAGATAAGGCCCTCTCTCTCGAGAAACAAATGTCCAACTCCATCAGACCCTCATAAAACCTGTCTTGCTTTATGGCGCAGAATCCTGGGTCATAGCGCATGAAACATCACTGGGAGTTTTCGAGAGAAAAATGCTCCGAAAAATATATATATATATAGTTATGCGAATCAAAATATCGCGTTTACGCTGGCTAGGCCATCTCAGTAAAATGGATCAGAACGAACCCGTGAGATATTCGAAGACGTACTCGAAGGACATCGGAAAATATGACAACCAAAACTTAGCTGAAAAGACCAGGTGGAATATTGCCTGCCAAATCTTGGTGTTACAAACTGGAAGAGAAACGCTGAGGATCGAGTCGTTTAGAGAAATATAATATCCTCATATTGTAGAGCTTCTGACCTCTCTGTGTTGTTTTAGGAAACCTAAGCAAGCAAGCCAGTACGCATGCTATGAGTCGGTACATCCGAATAGCTATAATTTGAATGTGATTGCCAGTAAGGGGGACAGCGTTAGCAGCAACAAATTCTAACGACCCGAAAGAATAGTTTAGCTGCAATTTGGGTTAATGTCTTCTCTTGCAGTCAGTCGGTAATCAAGCCCCTGGAATCAGTATTTCTGAACTCAACAATTTTACAGGATTCTTAACGAGATGGACCAGCATTCTCCTCTTGCGTACATGCGCAAGTACACAGGGGCATTCCGGGGAACTGCTAGGCGGATGAGACTAGGGATTATCTTAGGAACCAATTTATTATCAGAAAGAGTACCTGGTCATTCACGTCCTCGGCACTACTACCAACCATCTTGACCGGACAAGTGTCTTCCAGCCATCCCTAATATAGGGAATAGACGCTGACCAAATTGCCGAACATCTTGACCGGACAAGTGTCTCTCAGCCATCCCTAATATAGGGAACAGACGCTGACAAAATTGCCGCCCACTATAGGCGGACATTTCTGGGTTATATGGGGAATCTAGGAGGCATCCGTCTCATAATTATACCTGCGAGTTCGGCGTTGTTAAGTTCGGCATACCACAGACAATTTTTCGGGCGTCTGTATCGTTTTATAGTACGACCTCGGACTCTGCCTCGGGCATGTTTGCAGGCCGTCCAGCTATCCACCGCCGTCATTGGTGCCTGTCAACATGTATGTAGGCAGGTGGTAGGTACCAACCTGGTCGGTGCGTTTCAACCTCTTCGGTAGGTACCAATCTGGCCGGTAGGTAATAACTTAGTATCATGTAAATATCTTTAGAGTAACAAAAACGTCTAATTTGTATAGGAAAAATATTATTGCCGAAGTAGAGTTGGGTAGTTCAAGAACTTCATAAGGTAATTTTTTGGGACGAACAGCCAAGAGTGACATGATTGTTATGTTCGGGTGCCATAATTGAACGTGTACGAGAACTAGTGAACGAGTTCGACCCAAGTATTGTATTGTATTCAGTATTGTAGATTCTTTCATTTGTCCCTAACAGATTTCTAACATTTATCGATTGTTCACAGCAGCCGTATGTCTGTAGCTTCTGACAATGATATATTTTTTTCCAATCCCATATTTCTTTCATATAACTTCATTATAGATGTAATTGATTATTTAACTTTAAACTCCATTTCCTTTTCCTATTGAAGGTAATTTGATCTCTTCTTTTTCCCCGTCTTCGCTGTCATCCTTATCTTACAACACACGTCAATCATGTAACAAGGCGAACCAATTTTTTTGCCGGCTTTCCGTCCTAATACTTTTTTTTGCCTGACCCAGTGGTCTATTTAGTTGAAATGTCTCTAGAGGACAACTTCAAACTCTAAGTGCTTTGTGTTATTAAAACTTCAAAAGCAGTTAGATGGACGGACGCGTACATTGAGTTAAGGTTTAAAGAAAATAACCCAAACAAATATACAGAAAACAAAACGAACAATATTGGATCAACATCTTCTTTTGTGCAGGAGTTTCTTTACTTTTACAAGAAGGAAAAAAACAAAAGAAATTTCAAAAGACAAATTTTTAACCCTTTTCTTTTCCGATGAGTTAAAAATTTTTTACAAAACAAACAACCTTTTAAATTGACATACTATGTACTTTACAAGCATTTTATATATTATATATAAATAAAATTGCATACATATACATACAAAAAATAATGTATATAAGATTCATATGTACCATAATATTGTAGATATGAACATTACACTTGACCATAGTCTCTACAATATACTATGGTCATACAAAATACGCTCAAAAAAATATCTGTATATTTGACAAAACAATCAATCATTATGTGTACAGTGTCCTCACAGAAAACGGATAATAACTGTTTGAACTAACACTAATCTTATCCCTAATTTGACTATTTTGGCTTTCCCCATTGCGACTTCTGCTACCTAATCCACCATAGCAGCTTGTACTGACTATTCTACCATATCAGCAGTCTATGCCACCATGGCTCCTTTTTCTGACTATTCACCAATGCGGCTTCTGCTGACTATTCTCTTGGATTTCCTTAGATCTGAAGTATTCATACAGATTCTGGACTGTTGCTATCGAATCCGGGTTGATTATCAAATCAAAACGAATCAAATCATATTCACTACACCAAATGTTCCCCTGGTGACATCTAGCATTTAAATTGTTTCATTTTCAAATCTCTGCTGCGATTTAAGTCCTAGATGAACTTAATTATAATGCGTGTTGCCTAAAGATATGATCATCTATCATTCTCACGTTTGACACCTTCAGTTTTACGTATCAGCTTGCAAGTAGAAGGGGTCATACCCACATGTTCCATAGTCCCTAATCTCGCCAGATTATCCGGCAATCATATAAGTTAGATATTCAACTGCATAGCCCTCCCCATTAGAGATGCGAGGTAGTTAGGGACAGTTTTTCAAGTCAAGAATGCAGACTGCTGAGATTTTATAGCAGCCTAACTGTCAGACTAGACGTTGATATCCAAAACCTTGATGAGAATTCGTCACAGCTAGAATACAACTTTCTAAATTGTCATGACTTCTCCCTGGAAATGATGCGAGGTAGTTCTGGGTAGGTTTTGAAGGCAGGAATACAGACTGCAGAGGTGATTTTCTAGCAGTCGAACTATCAGAACAGATTTTGATATCCAAGACGGTTCCGTCACAGCTAGAGTGGAAAATTCATAATTGTCATGAATTGCCATGGTTTGATAGCCTTGTACAACAGCTAAATCCAACTGTTTAGAATAGACTCCTAAACCTAATTTGCCTTCTAGTTTGGAGCCATTAGTGTTGAAGCCTAAATATTTTATAATACCTGGTATGTATGCCTTTCAGTCCTGACTCTATGCTATTTTGGGCTCAGCAAGCAGTTTAGGAACAAACCCCTCTCTCGACGGACAAAAGCCCAGCTATATCAGACTCTCATTTTACCTGTCAAGGCTCCGAAACTTGGGTCATATCGCAAGCGGATGAAAAACACCTGGGAGTACACGAGAGAAAAATTCTCCGAGAGAAAAATTCTCTCAAAGGTAAAAGTTTTCTTCGAAAAAGTAAGGCTCGACCATGTTGATTGATTTTGTTTGTTTACAAAACCATTTAGATCAAACTGGGCCTCGTCAGACATAAGAATGCAGTTCACTATCTTCTCGTCCTCAATCACCATTTGTTATTTAAATTTTATAAAAAAAAATTACTGCTTGTGCACAATTGTCTGTACTGACTGTCTCCTGATACCCAGTTGAGAAGATAATCTCCTTGTCGAAACTCTAGGATTGAGTTGTAAGGCAGCAGCAACAGCGTCCTGCTTCCGATCTGAGGGGCCTCGTTGATTAGCATGAGCTTTATTATATTATAGTTGAGCTTTATTACATTTCATCTGCTCGGAGGACTGCCGCCAAACGTGCGCCTATACTCTATGGGAGGGAAATGACAGAATCCAATAAGTGATAGCAGCGCAAAATCCAAATTTTTGTCCCCTCATCACAATCGTCCACTTGTTTTAAATTACAAGAACAATCACGGAAATAAAAATAATGGAAAGGATTAATTACATATAGACGTCAGTGTCATGTAATTTCCATTTAACGTGAGTTACTGCAGATTCCTTAACTTCGTCCTGTGATCATAGGGACTGTTGATCCAACCCCAAGGACGCCTTAGTTAGATTACCGATGTTGTCGTTGCTTGCCTTTCCAGCAAATATTGTGGAAATAGCTGAAGCAAAACACTCAAACACAATTTCCATTCTCTGGACCTTTGTCAACGGACTTTGGTAAGTAGAGTTTTCTAATACCGGCCGCCAAAAGACAATGCCACCAACAATTATCGAGCTGCCGACATCTGTCTAAACTATTTACTCGCTTTAGCTCTCTTAAGGTAGCCAAAGACCCCGTCAACTAATTAGTGATGCTCATGAATGAATTATTAAGATTCCTACAGTCCCTCTCTATTACCTAACGAAACCATGGAAATGGGATTGGAATATGAAAATTATCCTGTTGAGTTTGGCCTTTGTACATGGCCTCTGTGTCATTACTGAACCTAGCCATACTCATGCTGAGTTTTTGTCGAGTAGCACTTCAAGATATCTTGTATTTTAAAATGTAATTAATATATAATTTGACTAGATAATTTGAAAATTATTGAAAATTAAGGACGCACCTATAGACTTCAGTTAAATCTTTTTAAAAGTCGAATAAAGTAAATTCAAAATATCTTTAAGAATAAATTTTTGTAAAGTACTTCGTAGTGTAAAATAACGTATACTTAATATTAATTACAATACGGATAATTGATATCAATATGGAAATATCACTTATACGCATACAAACTGTTAATGGTCAGAAAGTTGAAAAGTTAACTTCAAGAAAGCTGTGGACACAGTCCTTGTACGTAAAATGGGTTTTTACTGTAAAAATAGTAGTGAAATGATGATTAAGGCTGGTGAAAAGATAAGTCGGATACTCTCGTATATATTATCCTATTGTCAGCAAAAGTTTCAATTACAAATCAGCGTTGTAGTTATTATGTACCCCAATGGGATTTAGTAAAGTTTTTGTCACTAATCACCATTTAGAAGTGGTTCTATTACAGCTACATTTTATTGGTCCCAACCTTTTGTTATTGATTATTAATTAATTCACTCAGGTGATGAATTTTTCCGTTAAAACAATATAGACATTTTTGAGTTCCAACGTTTTTAAATTTCAAAATATCCTTCAAGGATCAGTTTATAACATTCCTTAGAAAGTCTATTAGCAGTATTTTTAGAGTCCTCTCAAAAACCTAATACAGGAAAACACCTAAAATTTTTCCATCAATCCATTAGACGCAACACTGGACTTCTTCTCCACCACTCTGCGCTAAAATGAAATGTTCTAGTTTTGTGCACTCGTAATGAAACTGTCAAAGTCAATGAAAATAGTACAGTGAAAACGTTTTCAGGGGGAAAACAACAAAATCACCCTTCTTTTCCCACATATTTTTTGCAAAAAAAAACAACACACACACACAACCGAATGATTGAAGCGACTGGGAACTTAAAAATTCAAGACACGCTGGTCATATGCCTCAGGTTCTAATTTAAAAAGTACCAACAACAACTACATCACAAATTGAGGAAAAATCCTGCAGAAAAAACGAATTGGGAACATTAAACAAACCAACTCACACATAAAAGGGGTGGTTTCACTCAATACCAGGAAAATTGAAAGGAAAAATTGTGAGAAAAAAAATGTTGTGCGTGTGATAAAAAAAATGCTAAGCACTGGACGATCAAGGTTGGATGGATGGCTCGATAGACGTATGAATGGATTGGACCCATAAACGTCAATGTAAGTTTTATTCAAACGAGACATACACCAATACGCACGCATACCAATTGCCATGTAATCAGCATCCCTTGTCTTAGGTTTGCCTGCAATTATGAGAGTATACTTTCAGGCTGATGTGATAAAAAAAATAAAAACACACACACAACTAAAAAAGTGTGCGTGTGCAATTGTCTTTGATGCTGATGGTGTTGGACTCATGTCCAATATTCAATTCATTCCATTATTACAATCATTTATTGGCGTTGTTGTAAATGTTATCTACCCATTCATTTTTCCTTTAGCTGCTTAGGACTTCTTTGTATTGTATGTACTCCTTCTCCCCGAAATTGTTTTCTTATTTTTTCTTGGTTTCCAGCACAATTTTTTCATACTTTTTGTTTTGCATATCTTCCTTTTTCTTGTCATGTCCTTTACATTATATACCGATTTTCTTTATCATTTTTAATTTATATAAATGTCAATTTTCATTTAACATTAATACCCCGTTTCCCAACCCTTTTACTCTCTCATATTCTGTACATTATTTTCTTACCCCTTCCATTAAATACGAAATTTTTTTTTAATATTTCCTTAGATTTTTTATACTTTTTCCCTTATTTTTCTATCAATTTCCCGTAACAGCTTTCTGTGCTATTGTCTCATTATATTTTCGAAAAGTATAGCGTACATTTAGGCTGAGGGTCAGGGGGTCACGGATTCTTTTCATTTCTTAAGCCAAATTTCAGCCCACACTCTTTCTTTGTTGTTCTCATAGATTTCATTTTGTATAATTAAAAATTCTTTATTTTGTCGCTACTTCTCCAACTCCCTGGGTCAGTTTTTTAAAAGTTTGTTGAGGTGGCGGCGGAATGGTAGTAATACCGATAAGGTACTATAATTAAAGTACAAGTACTTTCCTTGGGCTTTAATGCACTTCAAATTGTAATTGAAAGCCATTCATTAGCCGTTGTCATTTGGCGATTAGAAATAAGGCAGAGTTGTATTCTTCCAAACTGTCTTTTATAGTTTTAGGTGAAATTTGAAATAGATTTCTCTTTTTATTCCTTGATGTTATCCGGCCGTCGGTGGTGCAATGGTTAGTGTGCGCGGCTCTTGTACATGAGATCCTGGGTTCGAACCCTGCTCTGACCACCTTCAAAAAAAAAATTTCTTTCGGCGGCGGTCAGCTCGCACAGTGACGGCGACACTATCGAGTATATAGCCATGATAAAGCTTCTCAAAATACCGTTCGGAATCGGAATAAAACTGTAGGTCCCAGTCAGTGAGTGAAAACTGGAAAGCGCACAGCTCAGTGATTGTGAGAAGTTCTCCCCGGTCCCTTCATGGGATGTAATGGGAAACTATTTATTTATTTATTGATTTATCCGGAGTTAGACCCAGATGTTTACGATTTAAACCCACCTCAGTATAACGATTGATCAATAAACAATTTCACAATCATTTCATCTATTTATATATATTATATATATACCTATATATCCTTTTGATCATCTTTCTCTATAAGTTTTCCTTCAGTCCCTCAGATTCAGTTAATTGCTCCTGCCGCCCCCTCCCCCCTCGAATACTTAGGGTCATATCCCCAAAGTCAAGATATTTGACACCTGGGCGAAAACATCGCCGATTTAGAGCATTGAGTCTCTAGATTTAGAGCATCGAATCAGGATACCAAACTGAAGTCAAGGTCTCGTCCTTTGACCCCTGACTTAAGGTTGTTGATTCCCATGCCAAGTTAGTTTGCCGCTGATTCAACGTCATTGCCATTGGCCTCAATCGACAGATGCTCAAGTCAAGACATTGTTCCGAATTTCCTAATTTTCCTTTTCAGCCCTGTTTTATTTCCGTTAATAAAACAAGGTTCTTTTTAAATTACTCGTACGGTACAACTTAACACTTTCCATTACTTCCCACTATGCGTACCGTCTAAACTGGGACGGATTCCAATTTTATCACACATCAGCTATTTATACATGTTCGACTTCCAATCCCCGATATCAGCAGATTCGTGAACCAACTCTTGGTAACACTGTCTCTTCCCGATTGTTCTGGAACCATCGACATTGATTTAATCTGTTCTCGTTTGGCCCAGAGTATTCCCATTCGTGGTGAGTTGGTATGAAGTACCTTGTCATTTTGTAACGTAGCATACTTTTAGGTGCGCTAAGTCAAGTTTTGTCGACATATGGTATTTTGACATACATATTAATTAAACCACACATGTAAAGTATTTATCGTAAAAATATTTTACGCCTGTGGCGAAACCTTTCAACCCTATCTTAACGTTATTGAAGTTAATTTACGCCCAAATAAGAAACATCATTGCCGGTCTGAATAATCATTGGTCCTCATCAAATAGTTATTAGGTTAGGTTAGTTCAGGTTAGGTTGAAAAAAAGGATTCGAAGCATTTTGTCCCGATTCATGACCCATTTCTGGTCATACATCTAAGCCGGTGGTACACCTGCTTTACGCTCTTCGCGTTTTCGTTCCCCTTAAATCCTCAGACTAGGTATTGTATCAGCTTAGAGTTGTTTAAATCCTAACCCAGAAAAAAAACCGAGCTATGGGAGAGAAAGTATTCTATCGTTTCGATGTCCTTCTCACACCCCCTACATTCATTTGCACTGCTATTCGGTGAAAAGAACCAAAACTTTATTTCAAATAACTAGTTCTGTGAGTGCCCCTTCAGAAAATATAACCGCATTAGCCATACCCGAATTTAGAGGTTGTCCCAACCACATAAGATGTCATCACATCTGAGCTAGAGGTTATCGCAACCCCACTAGAGTTTGTCGCAACCGTATTAGAGGTTGTCTCAAATGCATTAGAGGTTGTTACAACGGTATTAGAGGTTGTCTCACCCGTATTAGAGTTTGTCGCAACCGTATTAGAGCTTGTCACAACCATATTAGAGGTTGCTTCAGCCGAATTGCAGTTGTGGGGACTACATTTACTCATGACAATCTCAATTCGGTAGTGGCAACTGCAATTTGGTGGCCACAGCTGAATTTACGGTTGAAACAACATCTTTTCGAAGAATTAGTTCTGTGAGTACACGAGTCGGCTCAGTTCGAGTTGTCTTGTTCCCATCCGGGTCACCCGCAGGATCTTTGAAGTTCTGCTCCCGTCTGATGACTTCCATAGTATTATTTGAGCTATTCTTAGCAATTGTTGAACTTCGGCCTTTTTGCGCGGGAAAGTTAAACAGTTAGAACTCGTCCGGTGCCCTGGAGTCCATATTGTCGCAAGGCTGCAAGTGGTGGTGAATTTGTTTATCCCCTCCTTGCATTCGATGCGTTCCATTTTTGCTCATTGTTGAAGTTAGGTCTTTTTGGCCTGGAAATATTTCGCGGTTTCCATATGCACAGTTGGCTGCTTGGAGCCCATTCAAGCCAGTTCATCTGCCCTTTTATTTCCCAAGATTGTAATGTGTTTATCTCATTCTTTCACTCGAGTACCATAATCGATCTAACACTTTACATCGATGTCGCTTTATCTGTATATATATTCACATTTGTGTGACCACCCCATCGTTCAGCCCCATCTTACGCATTCCGTGATCTCCTTAACCTCTGCCTCCAACACAGTGTTGTGAAATTGCCGTTCAATATTTAGGCCCTCGATGAAGTCATATTCCCATTCTTCTATCCGTTCAGGGTTTATATCGCGTCTCACACGCCAGATTTACCTCGCGAGTCGGGAATCGACAAATTAAACTTAGGCTCCAAAGTCACGAGTCGCGAGCGAGTTCCAAAACTGATGCACATGAAATAGAAATAAAAAAATTCAATATTTCGGAAAAGGTGCGTTTGATTGCAAAAAATTTTCTATTTTAGAGGGTTTTTAAGAGATTTGGGTAAAGTGGTGCCTCTAACATGGTGGCAAATTAATTTTTGAAAAAATCGACAAAATAAAAAGACCAGATTTTTGAGCCAGCTACACTCACAGAAAAGAGGTTGTCACAAACGTAAAATCGGTTGTTGCTACCGAATTGCAGTTGCCATAACCGAATTGAGGTTGTCACGAACGAATTTAAACCACACACCTGAAATTCGGTCGAAGCAACAGTTAGTGCGATTGTGGCAACCTCTACTGCGGTAGAGACAGCCTCTAATATGAATGTGATGACATCTAATATGGTTGTGATAACCAATAAATTCGGTTACGGCTAATTCGATTATTTTCTGCTGGTGAGTGTACTAAGATATGTTTTCAGCAAATTTTTAAATGACGTAGATATTAATATGGTAATAATTCTGGAACGATCCTTAATTTGAGAGCCGGTTAGCGGCCCGAAGCCACCAGATTCTGGCTAGGAAGCAGCTCTCTTGCGTGCTAATACTAACTTTGGAATATTGTTAGTTATTCTAGCATTTTGAAGATTTTGCACTCTTTGAAGCGCTTGTTTTTCAGAAAAGTTTTATCTACGGAAAACCCGAATATTTGAAGTTATTAAAAACAAAGAGGGTTGTACCCATTACTAATAGTTCTTAAATAAATTTAAAAAAAACAAGAAAAACTGTTTTTCATTAAAATTAGTTAAAGTGCCTTTATTCAAGTGGACAAAAAAATAGCACATTTTTTGGGCTTTTTTTTTATAAATTGCTCAAAAAAAGTTATTTAGTTAAGAAATCACTATTGTCATGATTTTTTTCATATCTCAAGATGTCTAGCTTCCGTTTCCATTTTAAAAATCTGCAATCGGTTACAAATTGCAAAAGATACAGGCTGCTGAATATGGAATTTTGAGTGCCTTTAAATAAGTGAACCGGAGTGTATCTTCGGCGCAGTAAAATTTAAATTTAAAAATTTTGGAAGTATGACCAAAAATATAAAATTCTGGTTCTTTTTCTTACGTTGTCCATTAAATTTATGTACGAAATTCTCAAAGGAACCACCAGAATTTCATCAGTAATACTCACACTAATCAATTCTAACTTTTGCGGAACAGTGTAAATTTTTACGATGCCTTACGTGCTGCTGTCGTCCCTTAATGAATCGATTATATTTTGTCCCAACATTCTCCAACGCAAAATTCGTGTAATTTCTCCCCAAAAAGCAACCCTTTTTTCATGTGATTTCTACCACTTTCGATATGTAATCAAAAAAATTTGAATCACATTTTTGTTATTTTCGTTATTCGTTTTTGCAAAAGGACGATAAAAATCGCATCTTTATGAGGACGAGAAGTGTCAAAAAATAAATGGGGTTGAAACCAAAATTAAAAGGAAGAGTTTCTAAATTATGGTAAATTATATGGTATTTTCTCGCTGTTGTCATGGTAAGAAATACGATGTAGTTGGAAAATTTTGAAAATAATTAAAGATGAAAATTAATAGAGACAAATGTAAAATAAATGAAATTTGTAGCATACTTCTAGGTTATATGAGGGTGCACACATAGTAAAGCATAATACCAGGATTGTGGTATTATTACAGGAAAAATTTTGATTTCCTTTTGCAGAAAACATACAAAAAATTAGTTTTTTTTATATTAAAATAGTTGTAAATGTTGTTTATTTATGTTTCTTGTTTTTGTAAGAAACGTATTCTCTGGGGAAAAATTTCCAAGAATAATACCGTCTCTGTTTACGAGTGTTCTGATATTCCATTTGACCAACTTTTTCTTTCACCATTGTTTCCAAGACCTTTAAGCAAGTTGTCGGTTAGAATTTCTCTTGAAAGGCCCTTGCTCTAAAAATTGTATATTAATCCCAAAATTTTGAATAAAACTTACTCCCATTATCTCTGGTAATCCTGCAGTAAGAGCTAATCAACCGCTATGGCTGTCAGTTTGTGTTGAATTTTAAATATATGTAACTTCAAACACGTTATATGTATTTGCAGCCAATCAATAAAAAATACAGATTTTTCAGAATGTAGGAATACTTTTTATTTCATTCGACAACGGTTAGCTCGCTTAGTGACGGCGACACTATCAAGTATTTAGCCATGCAAAAGCTTCTCAAAATACTGTTCGGAACCGATGTAAAACTGTAGGTGCCAATCAGTGAGTGTAAAACTAGAAGGCGCACATCTCACTGATTTTTTTTTGTATTCTATCCCTTCATGGGATGTGATGGGAATATATAATATATATAACAGCTGGTGTTAGCCCTAACCAAACATGACGATTATACAAATAATACAAATTATTCACTTTATTGTATTAAAAAATATTTCCAATTTTTTGTAGGTTTGTAGTATAGTCTTGCATATTTTTCTCTTTAATTAAGCCCATTTCTATGACAACTAGAATATAGGCAATACTTTTTTCTTTTATATCTCAGCCTTAAAGTATACATCAAATTTTGTGTTTTTTTTTCATCTGCTATATTTTCAATTTTTGCATTCAATTTTGTGTTGATTTTTCTGCAGGACATAAACAAATAAGAAAATAGTCCTACACAACATTTTTGTCGATACATCCATGAAAATCTCATTTGATTACATACACAAAGATACGAGGATAAACCAATTTGGATTTTTATCGTGTCTACATACAGTCATAGTGCTTTTGTTTTGTTTTTTGTAAGAACTGTTATGACATATCTCCTCAAGTATTTGACAAAACTGACCAGAAGTGGAACAAGAAAATATGTGGGTTACAAAAATTAACTCAAATTGCTCTTATGCATATATGAATATTTAAATTATGACTGTTAATCATTAATGATCTAAATATAATTATAAAACTAAAATTGAAAATTGTGTCTCCTTTAAGCTCGCCCTAAACCAATGCGGCTATCATGCGAAAATCGTGTCTTATTCAAAGCATAATGTATGTTAATACTCGTATAGGAATAGCAACAAAATGCATTACGTTTTGAGACGAAAAAGGTCATAACCCCAGTCGCAGGGTCACATTTGGCACCTTCCATAAAGAAATTGCGCGATCGTCCTCAAGCTCTTAGGAGTAGGAAGAAATAGATAATGTCGACCAGGATACACTCACAGCTACACAGAGAGACACCTACTCGTAATGTTACTGAAAATCTGGATCTTACAGCGGCCTCCACTTCGGAACAAGCGGAGAAATGGCTTCGCTCACACGATGAGCACAAACAACCTAAGAGGCCTAAGGTGTTCATTTGGAACTCTGGTTAAAGGTCGTTCAGTACGGCATAAACAGCCAACTTGGTAATGACGGTTTTTGACAAATGGGAAGAAGGTGGAATAATTATACTCAATATTCATTCACAGCCGAATGAATATGCTGGATCCTCCTCCATGATGTCGCAACTGAAGCTGTTCCCAAGGCCGAGCTAATCTAGGGAATTTGAAGATCAGTAGTCTGTACATTAATACCGAGAAGCTCTACAAAAAAGTGGGTGAGTTACGGCCAGGGGAAGCCCTTTCACCCTGGCCCAGGCCACATGCGCGGACAGCCAATCCACCCGACATGGCAACCATTGAGTCAGCAAAGCCACAGTGGTTCTTTATTCGTGCAAAAGAGGTATAGGAGATCGATGGGGCCTATTACCGAAAACGGTTTATTTTATACGAGTACACATTTATAGCTGTCGTCCGCCCGATATTTCTCCACGTCATTGTCGTTTGGTGACCGGAAAATTGACTTACCCAAGTGAATAGACAAAAATCCAATCGTGTGTATCACGGGTGTCCTTCGCCAATCCCTATCGAGTGTTTCGCGATTATGCTGTTACCATTAAATTTTCCAGGTACGGAAATGGCCGCAACGCCAGCAATGCTTATATGGCTGCCTCACCTTTTTGCAAATATAGTATACTTGTGTCTAAACACATTGTGTTTGCTATTTAATATTACATGTTTGAGACACAATGATTAATAGGTTATAATATGTGTTTTTGTGACCCGAATGTAGCTGTGCTGAAAACAAAAACGTGACAGACAACATAGAAACAAAAAAGCAGTTGATCTTCAATTCATGAAAGCGGGTTTTCAGCCTGTATGGGCACAGTAGGATTTTACGGGATCTGCGGTAATCCACGTTAGAAATGGATTCCATGACACCAGTGTCTAACTTTGAGAGAACTTCTCCACTTAAATCCCCGACAGACAGGACTCGTATATTTATGCTTTTAGACTGATGGCTCCAAACTAGGCGGTAAAGTAGATCTAGGAGTCTTCTAAAGAAGTGGTAGCAGACCTTGATCGGCATACAAAAGGTGTTGAGTCGAGAGTTTGGGAAACTCTGTGATCGCTGTTATTTTATTATACATACATTTTATACAAAATATATCGTACATGAATGCATGTACAAAACTTCAATTTTGTTACAAACACAATATGTTTTTTTTTCAAAAGATTTCATTCATAATTTTGAAATTTCTCCAACTCCAGCAGTCTTTGTTTTTCAAAAAGAAAACAACAAACTTTGTATAGATGTGAGTGTTTTGGTGGAAGGACTATGTGCATATGCTTGTATTGGTAAATCCATATACTTATACATACGTACATGTGGGTGAGTGCGTAAGTTTTTTTGTTGTGTTTACATTTTTTATGATATTTTCATTATTATGCGTAGAGACGTCCTAACAAACAACAAAAGCAGCAATAACAGCAAAATAACAATAATTTTGCAGGACGTTCTCGTTCTAAATTCATGGCCAACACAACAAACAGCCAAAAAAATGATGCGAATAACCAACCAAATCGCCATCGTAGTCGTTGTCGTCCTGGCCTTTATTCGCTCATCCTTATAAGCCTTGCAAACGTGTGCCTAAGATAAAGTATGCTTATCATCCTGGCCATCCCACAGCTCAGCATACAAGCGCACACACACACACCCGTATACACACATACTATAACGCAAAAGGATATGCGGCCAAGGGGTTACCAACGGTAAAGAGTGAAAGTTGTTTCGATTTTTTTCATTTTCGTTATAATTTCGTAACCCTTTTTTTGGCAAAAAAAACAGAACTCCTTCCGTCTTCTTGCTTTTCCGACGAAAGAAGCTTCCTTTAGCACTGTTGTTGTTGTAGATGCTGACATTATCCTGTTTTTGATTGTTGTTGTTTTTGTTATATATGCTGATGATGGTCAACACAGAAAGAGAAAAAAAAATTAAATAAAATACAACACTGGAATGTCTGCAAACACAGTTGTGTCCATTCACATTAAACCCTTTGGAAAGGGAGGGGTGGTCGAATGATGGTTGTCACTGGGAGTGGGAGTAAACTTTTAAGCCTCCCTTGATTCTTATGTAATACCTGCAGATGATGTTGAAGCAACATCTCTTCTTGCTTCTTCCTTTTTTTACTAAGGAATATAAAACACGCGCATAGAATTCTTATATTTTTTGGGAAAATGTAGTCTTGGGTTTTTTCACCAAAAAATACATTACATTAGACGAGGTTCGTTTTAAAAGGGGTTTTGAAGGAAAAACAATCAAAAATATTGGTATATCTTCTTAAAGAGCTGTTGGTCTACTTGTGCTCAGTTTCACAGTTAGCCATTCTCCATTTAAATGGAATTTAAATGCCCCATGATTGTCATTTAATATGAACATTTTCTGGCAGCTTTTAAACTGAGCTTTTAAATGACAAGTGTACAACTCGCCCTTAGTCTAGTTAAAAGCTCTAATTGGCCTATACAATTTACTGGAATCTCTGATATTTTGTAAAACTTCCAAAGCATTTGCAACCGTTTTCCTTCACTCCTGTTGTTTTGCTGTGGGAAATAAGCAAAATAGCACCCACCCACCTTCATTTAAGTGCTTGGAATACGGACATATGGCCAGAAATTGCAAGAGAGAATCGGACCGTTCAAATACATGATGACGATGCGGAGGCATAACAAACACATTAGATGCCATTACATTCAAACTAGAGTTTGTCACAACCGCTTTAGAGATTCTCACATCCTATTCGAGGTTGGTTCAACCGAATTTCAGTTGTGAGGAATTCAGTCGTGACACCCTCAGGTTGACAACTGTGACAACTGTAATTCGGTGGCAACAACCAAATTTACGGTTGCTGCAACCTCTTTTCAATAAATTAGTTTTGTGAGTGTAAAAACTGTGCAGGTTCTGTGGAGGAGATGGTTCCGGAAAGGCGGATCATGTGGCTGGCGGCGGCTGGTCTCTATGATTTAGGAGAGCACTGAATGCCCAAGGAAGAACATTAAGGTACTGCAGATCAACTTAACTTGTGTGAGACTGCCCAATATTTACTTTCGGTATGGGAGAGATGGTTGGGTTGTAGTTGATTAACAAGCAGTAAAGAAATCTCCAAGATGGTAATTGGGTGAGGCTGAAGTTTCCTGGGTGATTTACCGACGATGAACGTGCCACTGCTCAATGACGGGCGAAAGAAAATATATTCGTTGCACGTAAAGGCTCTGTAATAGATATAACCTTTGACAGTGATAGCTTATCGATAAAAACTAAATGGTAGGTCTGTGAATACTATACTATTACATTTCTGACAACCAGGCTATTACATTTGAAACCAAAGCCCAACGAGCAAGCGGAAACATACGACCAAAACTTACTGGCGCGAAATGCTAGTACTCAGCATTGGAAGACATGAACTAAGAAAGACTCTGCAAAGGAACTGGTTCAGAGATACTAATAGAAGCATGTGATGCGGCCATGCCAAGAAGGGCGGTTTAAAAAAGGGATGTTTGATACTACTGGTGGAACGAAGTTATATCAAACTGACTCAAAGCTGGGCGGCCAGACCAGCGGTCTAGGGGAGATCCGATTTTTTGAACTATTATCACAAGTCAGATATCTGTGAGGAAAATTGAGGAATGCTATAAAAATTAGCAAAAGGGAACCCTGGGGTATTGCACATAGATGAGGATAAAGCGCCAGAAGTCGCCGCCGTTAATGCTCCTAAGAATCATATGACTTCCATTCTCCTACGTTGTTGGCAGCACACACACAGATCAAGAGCGAAAATCTGTGCTGCAATAATAGAGGAACTAATGGCAGCTTGTGAAGTGTCGGCAAACTAATTATATATCAAGAGAACATAACTAATTGTCTAAAAACAGAGGTTGTGCTAACTACTCTCCCTAAGTAATTCCTAAAGAAAGTTCCACGGGGGACAATGGCAGACATGTGTAGTAGATCTTGAATAGTAGACCATGAAGATTCGAGAACACTGGTTCGCAAAAAGATGAAGAAAGTTGATTTGTTTTTTATTTTAATTTTTCTACCCTGCCTCGTTATTTGTCCACATCTAGTACTCTTTGTCCACTTGCTATATCTTATAACGACATACAAACGGATATTTGTGGGGGGTGGGGAAGAGGCAAATGTAAAGCATCTCGTTGGCCGAGATACTTTTTGTTATCTGTTATTGTATTATTGTTACCCCTTTCTTACTTTATAGGATACGTTTTTTTTCACTGGACTCGTTCATCCTTCCGTCCTGCTATTTCATTGATAACAACGGGGGAGGTTTAGTATGTTTTTTTCACTTTTTTCTCCCCAATTTTTCGCATTTTTTTTCAAGAAGATGATAAAAAAATACAAGAAGTTCTCTTAGTTGAAAGCGCACAGAGAATATAATCTAAATTAAGTTAGAATCTCATTATAAGCAACCCCTTTTATTTTATGTATGTCCCTGACAAAAAAGAAGCCCAAAATAAGAAAAAATCCTTTAAGGATTTTATTCTCTGTCCTTCGGACTTTGGTGTATTAATGACTGAGGTATATAAGTTTAAATCAATATTTATTAAAAGAAATGATGTTCGGAATAAAGGAAATAATTAAACCAACAACTGCAAAATCATCTTCGTGAAGAGCAATTTGGGGTTCGTCAATAGTCTTAACGGAATCCATTTCCGTCAAGCAAGATGTGTTTTTCATTCAAAGGATTCAGAAGGATGTTAATGGTAGTTTTTGACTAGTCAAATTTTAAGTCAATGATAAATGGGAATTTGCTATCCACTGAAAGGTACATGGTAGTTTTCTAAACTAAGTACGGACACACATATCAGTGAGGTAATTATCAGAGAATTTCGATGAAACAGCTGTTCGACTTTGCACTTGGAGTACTAGCAGAGAATGCAAGCAACAGAATACAGAATGCAAGCAACAGATTACGCGAAACCATATCCTATCCACCGCATTTCCTGGATACACGCAGAAAAAAAACGACCCCAGCAACATATTGCAGGAACCATATACATATTTGCTAGCATTGTTTTCATGAATTGAAGATCAGCTGTTTTTTGTTTCTTTGTTGTCTGACACGTTTTTGTTATCAGCAGTTGTCAACAAATGTGCTTTGTAAAACAGCTCTCGTAACTATAGTTAATAGTCTTAAAACTACTCTTTCACTTATTTCAGATAAATTTTGTTTCTTAATTCTGCAACTCATTTTCTATCTATAAAATAATATTAAATGCCACAAATTTCCGTTACACAGACTTTATTTATTTACCTATTTTAGTTGTTCTTTAAAACTTTTCCCATATTATTAACCTAATTTCCCTTAACAGTTTTCTGGAGCAAAACTTAGAAAAAATAGTTATTCTACTTTTCAATTTGGAGTAAAAGGATACCCCGAAAAAAAACACAGACAAAAAAAGGATATAACGATGAACTCCATAAATTTCATATGAGTCTACAATTTCTGATTATGAAATAGAATATTACACAGACACGACAAAACTTTATCTTGTGGTGCAGCGGATCAGGGGGGGATTAGAGTAGTGTAGCACATCTAAAATAATTTAACAAACTACCGAACTTAATTAGTTGCCAGACACAAACACAAACACCCACGAGTGCAGTACATAGGACCGAAATCATTCCCAAAATAAAGATGGACCTTATAAACCGTTGGAGGACATGTGTGGTACATAAAATTTATTAGTATGCAAACAAACACCCATACACATGCTCACACACATTTTGTACGTTCTACATGCCAAAATGTAGCCTAATAAGTGAAAAGGATATGTCGGTTTACACTTACACTCAGTTCTACTCACACACAGGTAAAATTTTTCATTTTCAACATTTACATAAGAAGAGAGCGAGCGCCTTTTGGCACATAAAACTATTTTGACTTTTTCAAAAATGTTCAGTGTACATACATACATACTGGTTTATGTGGGTGAATTAGGGTGTCCCTGTATTTCCTACCTTTACTTTTAATGCTTAATCATAATCGGTACTTCAGTTTTTCCCCCAAGGATATTTTGACCATCTCAAATTAGATGACACCCTACCTAGAGTATGTGTTTACATGTCATCATATTTCATATACACCTCTTTATACATACTTATATGTATTAGTGATTATATTTTCATGCTTGACTTTGCGTATGTGTTTGTGCGTTTAGGGACTTTTTAACAGATTTACCTTCATAGTGACGTCGTCCAGAGCTCTGTCAGAGCTGCGGATGCTGCTCTCCACTCCACCGTTGTTGTTGCGTAGTTTATACAACAACCCTAGCGTACAATAAAGTAAATTGTAGCATACTTTAGAGCGCATTTAATACAATACATGAGATGAGAATTTGTGAGTGTGTTATAGATACACCCGACGAAATATCTACAGTTTAAACTATAGTTTCGTAAAATAAATATTTCCTTGCTGCAATGTCTATTGACATCAGTGTTGGGATTTTTTAAATTTAATTTTCACATCTTGATCTAATGCAAATATAAAAAATCCCACTGTTCGCAATGGCAATTAAAAAGTTTTGAAATGCAAATTCAGGTTGTGGAATCGGATGACAATTGTAATGAAATATGGCAATGCTTTTAATTTTTTGAATTTGTTTGATTGCTGGCAATTCTGTTTTTAAAGAATTTTATACGATTGGATAGGAGTTTCCTCATAGTACTTCAAATTAAAAAACCTGTACATATAAAATATTGGAAAACCAAAACTATCAGATATGAAGAAATTGCTAATGGTATTTTCATTATTTTTTGAATTTGCATTTGCAGGGGTAATTCAAATTAAACTACAAATTAAAATTTTAATTTAATTAATTTGCCTCATATATGAGTGGTATGATGCCTACCATGTGTACCCTATATGTATTTTGAAGTTAAGTCAGTCACAAAACATCACACCTAGGTAGTTTATGAATTTCACAGAGTTAATTTCGGATCTTAAAACTCTAATTTTAATGAATCCCTATTTTAGCTTACTCCTTGTAAGAACTGCCTCCGTTTTATGTTCTACTCGTTGCAGGTTCAGCGATTCTAACCATATTATTATCGCTGGGATTGTCTCATTCGCGTAAAGTTCCACCTCTTTCCTTTCACGAGCTTGTAGTAGAAGTGCAACGTCATCTGCGTATCCAACAATCGTCGACTTTATAAGAAACTAGTCCGTTGTCGTTCTCGTGCGCTAGAGTCCTGTTAGAAAAGTAATCTCCGGTAAATCATATCAGGTTCCATCCCGCTGAATTAATTGCGTTCTTTATGTCCAGTCTGATTATGGCTCACAATTTCCTTGCCGCACCTTTCCCCTGAATGGGGTTTCTTGCTGTATTTACTTCGTAACTTATTGCATCGATATCCGAAAGCCGTACTGCCTCTGAGCCAAGCCTTAACTTCCTCGACAACGGTCAGTAATCTGTCGTATATTATCCTCTCTAGATATTTGTCTATTACATCCAGTAGGCATATCGGTTTGTATGATTACGGTTCTCCCAGGAGTTTTCCCAGATTTGGAAAAATGTTAAACTTTGCAAAGAGTTGTTTCCTCGACATTTTATCGGGTCTGAGGGCTTGTCATCTCCAGTAACTTCGTTCTGAGTAACTTCCGGGTAGTAAAAGTAATCCTGCTGTAAAAGGTTATCCTATCCGATATGGTGTGTAGACATCATTTCCGGGTACATTTCCGGTATACAATTTAGATTGATTTCTTGTCCATTAGTCGTGTCACTACTATGCGGTATGCATTACCCCTTGGACACACAGTTTCCATTCAGCTTACTCTGGTTAATAGTTTTTTCAGATCCTTTCTGGGCTGTTGATATACATGTATCCTTGTTAGGAAGTTTATAATAATAAATAATGGTGTCCCTTAACATCCCATGGAGGGATTGGGGAGAGCTTCTCACAATCAGTGAGATGTGCGCTTTCTAGTTTTACACTCACTGATTGGGACCTACAGTTTTACACCGATTCCGAACGGTATTTTGAGAAGCATTTTCATGGCTAAGTACTCGATAGTGTCGCCGTCACTAAGCGAGGTGACCGTCGTCGAAAGAAATTTTAAGTTGGTCGGAGCAGGAATCTAATCCAGGATCTCCCGTACAAGAGGCGCGCATACTAACCATTGCACCACCGACGGCCACAAAGTTTCGGTTTTTTGTCTGGTTTTCACCATGTCAAGAGAAATGGGTCGATATGGGCCTTGCACCTTTGAAAATAAGTAGGGAAATGCAATGACTGTAAACGGCATTCGTTACAGGAACATGATAACGGACTACTTACTGGTGACCTCAACTCTGGACGGAATAGATTTTGGGGACAAGTGGTATCATGTCTTGCAGACATGTCTCACTTTTTGTAAGATCGCTTTATCAACGACTTTACTAAATACAACGAACATTTTTCTTTGGCTGTGCTAGGCTACTGTCCTATTCACTGTAGTGTTACCTTTGCATACTACAGTACATACCCATAGGTTTCAACTAAACATAATGTTTCGTACGCACTTTTATATATCCTTATACGTATGTATTCATAAGTAGTATATCCTTATACTCACACATACACATACAATTCACTTTAAATAGAGGCTTATAAAGGCAGCAATTCATACATGTGTGCGAGTATAAGAGTCCTTTTTGGCAAACATTTTGGATTGCCCACACAATGTCCTAACTAAAATTTACCCCCACCCTGGAATATCCCCCATATTCACAGGACATCCGTTGCCGTACAAATAACGAACTTCTTGGGCTCACATGCGTGTGTACGCACATGCTTTACGAGTATTATGCATGGACAGCATTTGCCTTTTACCCGTAGACGCAGACGAGCACAATGGCTTGATGGTGATCAGGACGCTGTTTCGCAGGGATGGGGAATTTTAAAATCAATAGATTTTTAGCTTTAGCATAGTGGCAGAGTAAACTACAAAAGATACGTGTGGAGGAGGGGAGTGATTTTTAAATATTATCAAATCACATTTAAAACATGCCTTAGATGGTTGATTGGACTCCACCGGCTGAGGTCTAAAGGAAATGGGAAATGAAGGGAATTGTTATCCTCGAGAAAAGGGAAGCAGAAGAAAGCATAAGTTAAAAGCAACAACTTATAAGAATATGACATTGTTAGCACAATATAATACAGACACCATACATGCCACATACTCATTCACATATTTGTGTATTTGGGTCTATAAAAACCCCCTTATCCGCTGCCTTTCCTTACCACTATTCCCCTTCACGGAGCTTTGCTTAAGCGCAAATGTTTGATAAGGTGATTTACATTTTTAAAATCCACTTTTACTTAGGTATCCGTTGTGAAAGATTCAGATTCAAAAAGCATAGCATACCTTTAAGGGATTTAAGTGGGGACACCAAGAATTCAATAAACTATAAAGCATATTTTGAGGAGTACATAAATTACAGGTTATGTAATATACTTTTAGGAGACGAATTCATTAAAAGCTTGTGAGTGAAAGATTTATATAGATTTTTAGCAAAATATCAAAAATTAAGGATATTGATTTTGGAGGATAATATATAGATACAAACTTAAATCAAATAAAACGATATTTTTTAAACTTGTAAGAAAACGCTGAGTGTGCTAATAATATATAAGTAGAAATATCGCTTTACAAATATGAGATCTGAGTAGTAATATGAGCGATCTCTTTAAAATCTTCAGGGAAATGTAACGCTGTGATACCGTGTAAATATTGCAATGATCTTATTAAGTGAAATTTATGAAAGAGCAGTGTATTTTACCAGCTAAGATGAAGGACTGAGCCAAAGCTGATCCTTTGATCTTTATGATCAAAGTAACCTCTCAAAATATGCACAAATCTAGCCATATAATTGAAAGAGTCCCTGGAGTTTTTCACATGAGAAAGATTCCGATTCAAAAATCATTGCATACCTTTAAGAGATTGAGATAGGTACATCAACAGATTACGATTTTTATGGTCAAAGGTCTAAGGGTGTCCCTAGGGTTTTCTACAGGTGAAAGATTCCGATTCCGCAATCAATCATAGCGTACGTTTAAGGGACTGAAATGGGTACATCAACAATTCAATAAACTATAAAGCCTATTTTGTGGAAACCAAAAATTACACGTTATGTAGTAGGTAAGCTCGTCAGTGGTACAATGGTTAGTGGCCGTGGCTCTTGTACATCAGAACGTGTGTTCGATCCCTGCTCTAACCAGCGTACACTTCCTTAATTAGCCATAAAAAAGGTTGTAGAAAAAACCCGTTCGCAACCGGTATAAAACTGTAGATTCTTAACAGTAAGTGTAAAACCAGAGAGCTCATAGCTCACTTATTATGAGGATAACCCTATTCCTTCGTGGGATGTAATGGGAAAAATTTTATTTATAGTATGTTAGGTTATGTAGAGGTGGCTGACCCTATTAACACACTAAGGACCGTTGTGATGCCGCAGGATATCATATTTCGTACTAATCTTTGAGCCTGTCAATTGATCTGGCTTGTTAAGAGGCGTTCAAGCTACATGATACTTCATCCCAGTTTTCTAAGATGAGGCTGATTCTAAGATCATTCAGCTTAAATCCATGAATGTCTGTTAGATGCAAAAAATTATTCTTCTGCAAATTGTGTCTGTAATTTGTCTCTGTAATTTCGTCCAAATTTTATCAATGTTCTCCTACCCGTTACTCTTAGTTCTTCCAATCTCGGTATTGTATCGCCTGAATGGTGTCCTGCAAAAAAGCAATGTCTGAGAAAATGTTTCATCGTTTCGATGTCCTACTGGCATACCCTACATTAATTTGCATCGTCCTGCTAATTTGTATTCTGATGTGCCCGCAGACAGTAGTGTCCAATTAGTACACCCATGAGTCAGCTCAGTTCGAGTTTGGCCGGCGTCATCAGTCCTCTGGACTTTATTACATCTGGGTAGCCCCACAGGATCTTTGATAACGTCTGTTGCATTTCATAATCTTATTCTTTCCCGTTATTAAAGTTTGGCTTTAATGGCCTAGAAAGGTTTCACGGTTTCCATATTTTTAGTTCGCCGGTTGAAGCCCAGTCGAGCCAAGTCGACTGATCTTTCATTTCCCAAAATGACCCGATACCCTGGAATTCATGTCTAGAATTTGTTACAGCTTAAAACTAAACTACTTATACCTAAGTGCACCGTCTGCAACAGACTAGTAACTTAGTTATAGCAAATTCAATAACCAACAACTTATTAGCAAAGTCTTCAACCTTTCCGTGATATTCAAGACGTCCTAAAACTACTAGCAGAAAAGGCAGCTAAAAACGGGAAAGCAAACATGTTTGCTATTTCAGCAACCATATACTTATAAATATAGTTAAATCACCAAATTCGGAAAGGGCCATGACGGTTTTTTCGAAAAGAGCTCATCTCGGAAATCTGTGGCAGCGTTTTTTCAGCTCTGTTATATTAAAAAAACATTTCAGTATTTTAAGAAGCAGTTCAATACTTAGCTCGTTCAAAAATGTTTGAGCTCTCAAATTCTGGCGCCATTTGCCTGTCCAACAAATCTACTAGTAATACGTGGAAGATAACACATACACAAATAAATAAAAAATAAATGGTTTCCCATTACATCCCATGAAGGGACTGGGGAGAACTTCTCACAATCACTGAGCTGTGCGCTTTCCAGTTTTCACTCACTGATTGGGACCTACAGTTTTACACCGATTCCGAACGGTAATTTGAGAAGCTTTTTCATGGCTAGATACTCGATAGTGTCGCCGTCACTATGCGAGGTGACCGCCGCCGAAAGAAAATTTGAAGGTGGTCAGAGCCGGGTTCGAACCCAGGATCTCATGTACAAGAGCCGCGCACACTAACCATTGCACCACCGACGGCCATACACACCATTGTCATTATTCAGACCTTTATCAGCAGACTTAGATAAGAAGAGTTTTCCAGCACCATCCACCAAACGACAGTGCCGTAAAGCAGTATCGGGCGGACAACTGCTGAATATATGTATATCCAGTAAACTATGTTCTGGGATACATCGCACTCCGATGGTAATTTTTCTGGAAGCTAGTGCTACTGTGTCTTGAATAATCCTATCCATTCTGTTAGATTGGAAGCTGATCTTTATGTGGAATATCACAATAAGATATCTTCCTTTTTATTGAAATTGAAAAAAATAGGTTTTGAGGCAAATATTATTATACATATTAATATTTAGTTCGGGAAATATTGAAATATTGTCGACTAAGTCAAGTCAAGATTTTATGTAAAGTCCTTCCTTGTGTTATTTATTTAAAAATCTAAAATATTTGCCTACTTACAGGCGTCAGAGACTTTTTCAATTAATTAAAACCTATTTTAAGGAGTTCATTATCTAAATTTCGCAAAACAGCGCTTAAAAACTTTTGAAACACTTTTGGACGACCTTTTCTTGTCTAGAAAAAGTGGTGGAGGCCAAGGGTTCAACCAACACAGGCCGCAATTTACGTTCACTAATTCTCTGTAATTTAACCTTAAGCTTTTTAGAGAAATAAACTGTCACAATTAATGATAAATCTGTTTACTCAATTGTAAAGATAATAATTATGCTGCCAAGCATCATGACGGCGGCCCACGGACACCACCAAACAAAAAAAGGGACAAGTGCCAACAAAAACACCCCCTCATTTTTGAATAGAAATCATCTAAAATTCTCTGGACTTTTTAATGAATTCCTCCTGCTACTCCCTTACCCGCCATCCTCCACCTTAGAAGGACAACTGCAAAACACCCGCCCGCACTTTCAATATTCAATTCTATGCACGAAATATTTTAAAATTTAGATTTTTACCCTTTTTCTTGAGTTTTTGAAAGAAAAAAAAACACCAAACTTATTACGAGATTTCTAACCCTTTTTCTTTTTCAGAGAAAACGCCGAAAAGCAGGCAACGCGAAATGAAGGACCATTGTCTAATTAATGGAAATATTCAAAAAAGGACTTTTGGTATTAACAAAAACGCAAAAAAAACAACAACAACAACAACAACTCTGAAGAAAACAAATCCAAGCTATAAAGTACTTTTCAATATGCGTCAATCGAATTTGTGATGGAGAAAGAGGAAAAGTTGAAGGAGATGGAGGAGGGTTGGTGGAGAACGCGAAAAATCCCTAGCCAAAAGTAAAAAAGGAAATTACACAAAATACAAATAAAACCCATTAAAAATTCTAATGAAATAAGTAGAAAAATCAAGGGGTTTTCGTGTCAAAGAAAAATATTTATGAATTTTATTTGACGAGGGAGTGGGGAACACGAGCAAGTGTTAAAAAGTTTTGACTTTGCTTTTTAATGAGACGCATTATTTTTAAGGAGGCAGATGGAGGAGGGCAAGGATCTAAAGTTTTGCCGTTTTTAATTAGTTCGAATGAAAATGTACTCTAGAAGCTTCCTAAAACAAACAACCACTAAAAGTAGATCTTAATTCTCGAAAAATATGTAAATCTTTAAACTAGGCTTTACATTTGTATGCATGAAATGGAGAGTCAATAGGCGGTCACCACAAAAGCAATTTTACGCGCGTAAGCACCATATTTTTATAACAAAGTGAATGCGTTAATATTTGACAGATATTCTTAATCAAATACCTCTCTGATTCCTTTAGCTTGTGACACAAAAACGCCTTAAAATATCTGTCATAACGTTGATCACAGATAGGTTAAAACATGAGAACGTCACATTGTCATGAATTGAATTTTACTCATTGTTTTATTAAATGTAATAAACGCATGTTCTTTTTATAATTAAAGATTATGATAATTAAATCGTCTTCAGTTAGACGTTATATTACACTTAAAACTTCACAATTAGTCGATATTCAACACTGAATTTAAAAAATAAAATTTAAATTAACAGGGTCAACTTAGTTAGTTGGGAATATTTAAATCAAATAAATAAGTTTATCAAATGTTATATCCAAAAACGTAAGCCAAGTCTTCAACCATTTTCTGATATTCCTGCCAGCCTAAAACTATGCGATTTAGATTACTGCACACTACTAATATATATCTAAATGCATCAGCTTCTCGATTCAAAGTCAAGAATAACCTAGTAATTTCTATCAAATCCTGCAACCAAGTATTTATTAGCATAGACTTCAATCTTTTCCTGATACTTGTATGGTTGAACCAGGCACGCTTCAGACGGCGACGGAAAAAATCTCTAGCGTCTAAACGAAACGAGAGAGAGAGCGTCTGGCGACTTCGGTTGATTTTTTTCTCTCTGCGTCGTATATATTTTCGTCTATTTTCTGGAATTTGTTTGAAAGTTTAGAAAAATAATGTTATAGTTGTATAGGAATTAAAGTGTTTTTACTGCTTTTAAAAATGTATTCACTTTTATGGTATTGTGTTTAACAATAAATTATTTTTAATAAATTATTAATTATGTGGTTGAAGAAGACAAAAGCTCACTCTCCTGCTAGGACATAATACCCCCTTCCTGAGGACCAAGATGTGCCGTGGAAGCACATCTCCCATTCTTTGGAAACCGTCGCAAGGACTGAACTTGGCTATCAAAACCCGCAGAAGGATAAGCCATGGTACGACGAAGAATATCGCATTGCAACGGAAAAATGGCAGTGGGAGCAGAGGGAGATGAATGAATAATTAATCCCGACAATTTTTCCAGAGGGTAAGAAGATCGAATAACGGTCCGAATAATGGGCTGCCCTCCTGCAAGGATGAGAATGGGAATCTGGTGACTGATAAGCAGTGTGTGCTTAAAATGTGGAGAGACCACTTTTCAGCACTACTCCGCTCAGATTCTTCCACTAAAGATCAGGAGGTAATGATTGTGGAAGATAGTGTAGATTATTTAATTGGCACCAAGAAACCCAAGGCCTTACAAAACAAAGATAAAATATTTATCAAATCTCGACACGATCTTTTACCTTTTCTCTCCAGCTGGTGACACCAACCTTCCCAGGGATACGCATTGTTGAGTTCAGGCAGACAGATAACTTTTTAACCGACTGGCAACGCTACAATAATCAGAATATCGAAGAGCATGAGGCAACCCCGGTTCCCTGGAATAGATTCCATATTCAACCTGGTTATTCAGTTTCAAATCAGCCATTTTGAGGGATATGGACCCACTACACCAGAAACTGCGTCGCTCCAGGAGTTCTCTTTACAGATAAAGTAGAATAATTTTCAAAATTGATAGAATATTGTAGCGCCTAAAAGTGTGTAATATTTATCATTAAATGTTACCATTTATTTGCTCCACAGAATAGGCTTTACATTTGATTAAAAAGCCTAACACCTTAAGAAATTCAATAAATTGAAAAAATTTGAATTTTTGAGAAATCTGGAGGAACAGTTTAGAGGAGGAGTTTCCTTTTCAGACATTTAATAAATTACTAATTTAATAGAAATTACGAGCTCCTAAAAGTTTGTAATACTTATCATATAATTATAAAAGTTATTTGTTCCACAAAATAGGCTTTACATTTCATAACAAAACTAAGACCTTAAAACATGCATTAAATGTTAAAAGCGAGATTTTAGAGTGTTTGAGAGATCTGGATTAGTTCCTTTTGAGGCCGAGTTCCTCTTCAGATATTTCACAAATTTCTAAATTACTAGCGCATTTTAGCGCCTAAAAGTGCGTAATATTTATCATAAAATGTTACTATTTATTTGTTCCACAAAATATTCTTAACATTTGATTTAAAAAACTAACACCTTAAAATATGCATTAAATTTTAGAATGTATAGAATCTGGATTTTCTCAAAATTCACCATTAGAGAATTACATTTGATTTCCTTAATGTTTATTTCTTTTGATTTATTTTCACAAAATATCGATTTATAGCCTAAATTCGTTGGGTATAGAAAACGTTCAAAAATCTCTATAATTAATTAAAGATATTTTGTAAGCAACTGTACTTTATTTTCTTGTTTTTCCTATCTTTTCATGTTTAATTACCACTTTTTCGCCATCCATTCATTTTCTACTTGTTTTTTAACACTCATCTCTTTTGTTTTCATTCCAGGACTTTTTTCTACTTTTTTTTTTGGCTGAGAGGACAAGTGCGTTTGTGTATTTCTTAACGCCGAATGACCAAAAAAGGAGTAAAATCTAAAAACCATTAAAAATTATGTTAAAAAGAAATATAATACCGCCAACGTGGGTATTGAAGCCTCGGAGAAGAACAACACCCACAACAATGGAGCAACCACATCATCGAGTGAATGGGTGGTAGCGAGAAAAAAGGGATAGTCGCCATCAGTTCTACTCGCGGTGAGGAAAGTACATACTTTTGTTGTTATTTCACTTGATTTTAATGAAAAATCCAACATCTTTACCAGCCAGCATTGGCAAGAAATTTTGCATCCCCAAAAAATCGACTGGTTTTTTCACTTGTTTTGCTTTTTTCCTTTTTGAATATTTGTAGTTAACGCACAAACGAACAGCGGTTTGGTTAAAACTCTTCCTCCTCATCAGGAAACCATTTTTCCTTAGCCTGGAACGCGATTGTTGTGTTTTAAGGCACAAGTGATTCATACATATTCATTGACCATTATTAACATCAAATGAAATGTTTGTTTTTGAACATTTTGTTATTTTTTACTTTCCACTTTGGAATTTTTTCTCCGATTTCTGCTTCCATTTTTGTCCTTGAAATCCTTTTTTTTAGCAATTTCTGCCATAATGGTTGAAGTAAAATTGTGAGTGATTTTTGAAAGGATTTTGTAGCCGCTTTTCCTTCAGGCTCAATATTAGCAGTTAATGGACAGTTTCGTGGGAGTATACTCTCATACAATAGTCTAAAAATGAAAATGTTTTGGCTTTCATTCGAGAAACATTTCATATTTGTTAAAAACAGAATTAATTATCAAAATTGTTTTTGTCATTTTACCAGCATTTAAAACTTTAATCAATTTACTAAACATAGCTTATAAATTAAAATTTTCTCATGCCCCTCAATGTATGCTTAATTTTGTCCATCCTAACTGTATACCTTGATTTAAATTCTAAATAGCCTCAAAGTATGCAAAAATTTTTCTATTGTGATGTTGATCGTTGAACTTTATTCTAGACTGTGCTGCTTTCGCTCGGCTTGGGGTACGAATTAAAACAACCCGTTGTAGTGACAAGTGTGTGAAGCTATATATTTTTCTAACTAGCACAGACTCCAACCATTTTACTTATTGTGAATGGTTAGGAACAAATAAATTTGTGTCCTGTTGAGAAAATATAATTTTTCCGAAAAAGTATTGAGATATTTGTATTAAACTTTGCCCAGGACCGGGATATGGACTTGATTTATCCAAAAATGACACAAGCTTGTGGATATATTTTTCTAGGACATTGCAGAAAGGATGTGCATCTTGGAGAGGATGAGTTCCGCATAAAAGCGAAATATTTTTATAGAGAAGAGAAAGATGATAATGTAAAAGACATATTCTATGAACGCCTAAAGGAAACGTATGACCGTTACCCTGGCCATGACATTAAGATTGTACTAGGAGATTTTAATGCTAAATTAGGCAGGGAAAATGCGTTTCATCCAACTATTGACAATTTCAGTCTACATGCTGACAGTTTCGACAACGGTATGAGACTGATGGCCTTTGCCGCGGCAAAAAAAACATGGTCGTTAGTGGTACAGGATTCCAGCATAAAGCCATCCACAAGGCAACTTGGGCATCCCTTGATCAAAGATCAAATTGATCACATGGTAATTGATGGAAGACACTAATCCAGTGTAATGTACGTACGAGTGATTAGAGGAGCTATCATCGATTCTGATCATCATTCTGACACAAGATTCAGTAGAGCGAAAATTGCACGAAACCCGAAGGAGAAAAACTAGACATCGGAAAGCTGCAATTACCAGAGGTAGCCACAGACTACTCAAGGAAGCTTTCGCAACTTTTAGTACAAAACCCACTCCCTCCCGATGAGGATCCTGAAGCGAAGTGGAAACCCATTTCCGACTCCATACAAACTGCCGCCACAATCGTACTTGGTTTTGAAAAACCGCTTCGCAACAAAACATGGTACGATAGCAACTGATGAGAAGAACGCTGAACGTATAGAAATGCTTCAGTCAATTGTAACGGGAGCTGTGACTGAGCGGTATAGGGGAAAAAGAAAGGAGGTAAACTTTAGCCGAAGAACTAAAGCCAAAAATTTTACCAAAAAGTTAAAAACAGAACTAATGGACGGCCTTCGATAGCCCGATTCGGAAGAACTTTACGAAGCAATGTCTGACCTTTGTATTCCTGCAAACCTTTCGAAACTAAGCGAGGCCTCTAGCAAGGCTTTATGGTTTCAACGAGCACGGCCTCCACGCGATTACACCAAATCGTGTACGTTGATAATCGTTATAATATCGGGGTGGACGAATTTATATACCTCGGATCTGCCGTAAACGAGAAGAGAATTGTGCTTGCGAATAGATGTTATTTATGGCTAAGCAAGCACTTTAGAGATAAAGAATACGAAAATCCAGACTCTCATTCAACCTGTCTTGCTTTATGGCGCAGAATCCTGGGTCTTATCGCAAGCAGACGAAACATCTGTAGGAGTCTTCGAGAGAAAAATACTCCGAAAATGTATGGCCATATAGTGCCAACGGCGAGTATCGGCGACGCATGAACCATGAGCTGTATAAGCTACATCCCGACGTTGACATAGTTAAGCGGATCAAAAAAACGCGATTGCGCTGGCTAGGCCATGTCAGTAAAATGGGTGAAGACGAATCAGCACGAAGGAGTTTCGAAACCGAACTCGAAGGAAGACGAAATATAGTAAGACCAGGACTCCATTGGAGAGATCAGGTTGACGAATCTCTTTGTAGACTTGGTATTATCAACTGGAGAGATAAGGCAAAAGATCGAACTGATTGGAGAAATATGTTATCTTCGTTGTATGAGGTGCGGGGGGTCCCTAATCAAGACCGGACAATTAAGTAAGGTAGAAATACTCACCTTTCATTTTCAATACTTTTAACTTTGCATATGTTTATATTTTTATTCAAAACTGTTGTTTTTTTTATTATTATTTTCCTTTTTATATGGTATCAAAAAATTACAAAAACGGAATACGAAAATTGTACAAATTACAAATATAAAAAAATCTGACCATTTCCATTTATTGTTTTTACTTAACTATTTTATATATTTAGGATTATTAGCGGAATAAAGTAGAAATTCAAGTGGAATATAAAAACAAACATAGTATTTCTCTCAATGAGTACACAATTGGTTTCTCTCTATTTCAATAGCAGGATTATTAGGGTAGCTCAGTTTGCACTTTTTTGCACTAAATATTCTACAACATTTAATGGTATTTTGTTCTTGGTTTGTGAGTGTTTGTGTAATGTGGCAACTGGTTTTTAGATTCGATTTCGAATTGTTTTATGGTAAGTATGTTATTATATTTAATATTTGATTTTTATGTTCACTCTATTTTTAGGTTGTCATTGTTTTAATTAATACTTATGTAATTTCCTCGTGTAAATTGTAAAAATCTGACGTCAAAAAGTTGTATGTTCACTTGGTTTTCCCATTTCTGTTTGTATGTAAAGTATTTTTAGTTTTTCGATTAATGTCCCTTTTTAAATTTGGATTGATTAGTAGTGGCCTTTGTTTGGTATTTACCCAGGCTGAGTTGCCCGGTTTTAAGTCTTTTAAGTGTGTGTTTTGTATATTGGTATTGGTATTGGTTTTAGCATTAGGTAATTATCAAATATTTATTGCATAAGTTATAGGATATAGACCTGTTTTAAAAAACACCACGAAGATAGAAATAAAATTTGTAATACAAAATTCTTCTTTCATATAAATTCATAAATTCTATTTTTATATGTATATATGTTTAGCATTTTAAATCCAACAATTTGTAACCTTTTTCCATTATTCCTTATTTGGCTGTAATATACTGAAGTTAAATCTTTATTTTCTTTCTTGTTTCCAGACTACTTTTAGGCGTTTTCATTTCACTTTTATTTTTGATCTCATTTATTGATACAATAAAGAGTTTGTTAGTTGAATAAATTTCTTATCGTTAAAGCATAATTATGTTAATATTTATTTTATAATTTAAACATTTTACAATAGACATTTATCAAATATCAAATACATTCATTCAAAAATCTGTATATATAAACTCTAGACTAATGTATGGCTGAAATTGGTTTATATTTTATCTTTAGCAGACTTTAAGGCGTTATGAGAATAATTTGTTTTATTTATTGAAAAAGTTGAAATGGTTAAAGTTTATTACAACAAAATTGTATTTAAAAAAAATTCTTTAAAAAATACGAAACTTCTTAATACAAAAAAAAATATTTAATTTTTAAATTTTAATAAACGAATTCCGAACGTAGAAATTATATCAGTCCACAAAAAATTAACCACAAATTTTAACAAAATAAAAATTCAAAATTAAATACCAAAAAATTTAGCTTTTTTAATTGAAAAATTTAGCGTGGGCTACACAGTCGAACTAAGGGCTCACGTAAGAAGTTTTCTTGATAAACTCTTATAAAATAGAGTATAAGTATAAAGAGTGTTTAACTAGAATGTCTTTTAGGCTTAGTCACGCGTTGATAAAAGACTTTCCTACCTACTGTGTAACTATAAAAAGAACATGTCTGTTTTATGCAAATGCATGATACTCATGCAAAATAAGTATCAGGTCATGATAAAAGAGAATGAATACAGGTAGAAAAGAAAAAAATTCGCGACCCTCGTAGAGAGACCAAAAATTCGACGCGATTCACTCAAACGCATTCCTCTCTCGCGGCATTTCTTGATTATTTCACACTTTTTACATACTTTATGTAAATTTATTTGAACATGGTTGGGATTTTTTTAGGGAGATACTATAACATCATCAAAAAACTGATCGTGTATTGAAATATTCAACGAAGAGAGTAAGAGAGATCAGTGAAACGAGGCGCTTCTCTCGTTTTCTTTGTTAGTATTCCACTCCGTGTGTAAATTTTCGTCTCTACCTTTCTTCATCCTCTTTGTCATGGTCGTTGTTACACAGAAAATAATTGAAACAAACTCAATTTCTTGTATTTTTGAATTTTAGCTAATGCGGAACTAAAGTACACAAAATGTAGATGTGTAATTGAACATATTTCAACTCAGCTTAAGTAAAAGGATAAACAATCTTTAATAATATATTCAAAAAAATGTGTACTTGTGTTGAGTTCAAAGTTCTACACCGTACTCAGTTCTTATGAAACTTTCTTTCCCATAAGAAGTAAATGTATAAAAAATAACGAACATTTCGTGATCCGAAAATTGCAGTTCCTTTGCTTTTGCTTAATAGCATTTGCGAAATTTTCGTAAGAAAAATCAATTACAGGGTTACTATGTCAAAGTTATTTCGTACGTAAAAATTGTTTGATAATTGTATCACACAGAACTGGTGACATTCCCGTATAGAGAAGAAAATTTACTCATGGAGCAGGAATGATATTTGTAGTGGATAAGGACTTTTTTACTTCCTTTCGATTTCAAAAAGTCCCCAACTCCTTTTGGTCTAATAATAGTACTTTCGGATTTGACTCAACGAATTTTATGTGAGAGGTTTTTAAATACAACACATGGCAAAATAAGTAAGGTAGAAAAAGTAGGAATTGGAGAAATTTTGGTTTTTATATCAAGGGCTGACCTAGTCAAACACAGCTGATCGAAATGGCTAAGAATTATTTTTTATTTTTTGTGTAATAAGACTAAAAGCTTTCACTGTATTTAAACCGAAACCGTACGCAGAATAAATACATTTCTTTATATATTCTACATACAGCCCGTTAATCTTTCGGTGTAAATAGAGATCTATTTAATGATTTTATAAAAAGTACTCTTACGTTGAAAAAAGTAATTTTGGAAGAATCCAAAAGTCCCCTCGAAAATTGTCAAATATCATCACTGTCATGGAGTGGAATGCCAACAAACAAAACGAGTGAAGCGCGTGGTTTCTCTGTTCTCTCTCCTACTCTCTTCGTTGAATATTTCAATACACGAGCAGTTTTCTGATGATGTTATTATATCTAACTATAGAAATTCCAACCATATTATTTATAGATAAATGACAAAAATTTCTTACGAAAATTTCGCAAGAACTGAACACGGGGCGTTAGCCACTCATTAGTCAACGAGTTTCCTATCTACTGTCAAAATCTAACATGAACATGTCTGTTTTAGCCAAATGCAATACTGATAGTCATGATTATTTTTACACAGAAAAAATTAATACACAAATCAAACAACTCAATTACTTGTATATTTGGATTTGAACTAAAAACGGAAATTGTCAACTCAAGTACACAAATTGTAGGTAATTGAATATATCTCAATTAAAATTAAAATCAAAAGTATCATCAAAAATTAAAATAAAAAGTTAATCCTTCGAATATGCTTTCTGACAATACAACATCCTTTGTCGAAGCTATTAGCGTTCTTGGTAAGAACAATCCTGATTACTCCAGAAACTCACATTTGAGTGGTACATCGGAAGCCGGAGTCAAAAGTTTTAAGACTCATCTCAATAAGGCCTCTCAAGCGCAGAGATTTACGCTTGAGAAGTTTAATACTATGTTAGCCAGAATAGAAACTTGCTTGAACTTTGGAACCCTACGACCCTTCAGATGGCAAAGACTGAAAGCCATTCATCATTCCTTTGCCAAACGATGGAAGGACGAATATTTGGTTGAACTCCACAAACGAAATAAGTAGAAGCACCCCAGAAGGATTTCAAAGTCAAAGACATGGATATTATTTGAAGCGACGATCTTACTCGTGGAAGATAGGCAGAGTAGACAAAGTGTATCAAAGTGTATGTATGAAAAAGTACGATATGTCGATGTACGAACTACCAATGGCGTTCTTGTACTCGTATTGCTCCCTAAACCCGAGTAGCGCTAATTTGTTTGTTTTTCATTTCTATGTTGTATTCATCCTCCCTTCCCCATAGAACATGTCTGCACCCTTAACCAGTAGCACAGCAACCGCAAGTCTCGTGGCCGCAACACCTACAGAAACCCCAACATCACCAGACATCGCAATCGCCATCGTCACGGCAACCGCAACAGCCATCAAGGCATCATAGATTGAATCACAAACAGTGGAACTCGCAACCAGTGTACTTGGCAGCACCAGTCTTTATATTGCACTCCTTGTAAGTGGGGCGGGATTTCTATCTTACACTCTTATAGTTTTAAGTATGTACTTGAATTGCTCCCTTTTTATACAACTATTATTTTAACGAAAGATGAATAGAAAGTTATGAATTGCAACTCACTTCAGTCGTAGACAAGACTTTAACTTAGCTACCCGATATAATACTCCGGGGCAATTTATACTCCCTTAAACCCCACGATATTGATAAATAAATATTTGTGATTTCATTTCACCCGGTATTTGGGCATTTAATTCACACCAACCCTTTGAATTATCAATTAAATGTGTACTTGTATTAATTTGAAGTTAATCAGGAATTAATTTATTTTTTCAATTACATGTGAAATTAGTTAACATTTCATTTTATTTCAATTACATGCGTAATCAACTTGAGTACGAAATCAATCAATATGTTATATATATTTCCAATTTCGATCACCATTTAGTAAAATATTTGATATTGTGGTAGATGGTTGGGTAGTTAGCTATTTCCATGCCCCAAAAATCATCTCATCAGCTTTCATCTCAACTAGCGTTTTGAAATGTCATTACACCTTATAGACATAAATAAAACTCAACATAACGAGAATTATTTTGTAAAAATTTCCCCAGAAAAGGATTATTGCAGTGCCTGCTATTTCTGAGGCATGGGAGGTACCAGAATGGGCGTGGCAACCTGTTGCTGATTTTCTATACCAGTCTGGCTTTTGACAAATTATTGCATAACTTCAAAGTTCATTAAAGTCGACTTAAAAATTCCTAAAACGAAGTATAGGATCTAATACATATCATTCTATATATTAAATTTGTCTCCAAAGTTCACACTCGTGAGTGAACTATTATTTTAACGAAAGAACCAAACTCTGGATTGCGAATGTCGTGTCTGGAGCAAAAGTTTAATAGGCGGTTCTCTAAGTTGCGAAAATAATGTAACTATTGAAAATTTTGTAATTAAATTATATACTATTTATTATATATTATTTATTATATATTATTTATTATATATTAGAAACATAGTTGTATTTTCAGGATAACGATTTGGTATTGTGTTGAAGAAATGAAGAGGTCAACAATTAAGTTGTTGAACTGTCTCAGAACCGCTCCCGAGCCAAAATCAGAATCGCAAGTAGCGACCACAAGTTCAATCTACTGGCTCTCAAATTTGGGAGTAGTATCGCAAATTTTAACGCAGATTACCGACATGTTGAACTTCCAGCTCACGAATGAGCCAATGCGAACCCTGCCTTTTCTAAATAATATGATATGTAGATATTTTTGTGGCCGTCGGTGGTGCAATGGCTAGTGTGCGCGGCTCTTGTACATGAGAACGTGGGTTCGATCCCTGCTCAGACCACCTTATATTTCTTTCTACGACGGTCACCTCGCTTAGTGATGGCGACACTATCGAGTACTTAGCCATGAAAATGCTTCTCAAAAATACCGTTCGGAACTGGTGTAAAACTGTAGGTCCCAATCAGTGAGTGTAAAACTAGAAAGCGCACATCTCACTGATTGTGAGAAGCTCTCCCCAATCCCTTCATGGGATGTTAAGGGACACCATTTTTTTTTATGTAGATATTTTAGGAAATTTCCGTTCCCGTAAGAAGTACGTGTATAAAAAATAACGAAAATTTCGTTCACTTTTCCTTTGCTTGGTACTCAGCTCTTTGCGAAAATTGCGTAAGCAAACTCAAGTACAGGGTTATTCCACCAAAGTTATTGCGTACGAAAACAATTGTTTGATAACACTGTGTGTGACCAAAAATCTGAATTGACTGAAACAACACGCTCAGCATAATTTTGATGCGCTGAAACTAATGGCATTTACAGTTTTTCTCTATCACGTCAAAATGTTGAGATACTTGGTCACAAAGTTTGGTGGGATGTCAAAAATGCTAAGATCTTTGAGACTACATTAGAGACAGAAAGACAAAGGTTTGACCTCTGAGTAAGAAGTGTATAGTACCTTTAAAAGATTACTAACTTCAAGTTGCTACCACCTCCCCTCACCCCTTGCCCTTAATAATTCGACAAAAACAAATTGTATCCATCAAAAGAAAGGGAAAGTTTGAGAAAAATGTTCCTAGTAAAAAAATACTATAGGCCCAGAAAATAAATTTGTATGGAAAACTTCCAGTTTAAAAGTTATATCAAGTTTTGGTACCTAGTTAGTTATCGTTATTTGCAATGTAAATGCATTGAAATATTCAATGAAGAGAGAGATAGATCGAGAGAAATGTAACGCTTGCATCCGTATACATTCTATTCACTCTTAAGGGGCCCTTAGACCTGTGGATAAGTTGCAGCGACTTCAAGTTGACATCAACTTATCCATGGTGTAAGGTGAAGTTGGTGGTTTGTACAAACTAGTTGATGTAAAATCAAAGCCATTTTGATTTTTTGAAGTTGATATCAACTTATCCACCAGTGTAAGGGGAAGTTGCATCAACTTTCATACGCATTTCGGTGAGAAACGTTCATGAGGCAACATTATCGGCAAAATGTAAATAAATGAACCAAAAAATAAATAAATTAAACATTATCGGAAAAATATAAACTAAATAAATATGATTTGTAGTGTTATTTATAAATATTTAAAGAAAATAAAAATGGCGTTTTTTCGTAAAATTTGTGATATTTTCGCAGTGCGCTCACCACTTTTCATTTCGACATCTGACAAGAAAATGAAGTTGCCTCAACTAGTTTGAGAGTGTAAGGGCAAAATCGAAGTTGATGTCTAGTTATCGAAGTTGATGTCAACTTGTAGTCGAGCAACTTATCCACAGGTCTAAGGGCCCCTTTAAGCAACCGCCGTCAGTGTCGCTTCGTGTGAATTCCATACCATTTACAAATAAAAGTACATTTTTCCAAATTGTGCGGTCTTTTGCGATTATGTTTTGCTTGTTTTCCTCAAATTACAGCAAAACTTCACCGAATTGGCCGCTTACATCAAATCATTTGCTGAATTTACTGTCCTTGAAAAGTTAGAGACAGTGACGAACGCAATTAGAGAATTGTGAGTGTATTAGAAAAAAAGTTTGAATGTACTGCTACTTTCTCCGTAAAACTGTCTCGTGTAAACACCAAGTACAAGTACCCAAAAAAGTACAAAGACAAAATACATGATAATTTGATGTAAGAGAAACACAGAAGCAAGAAAAAATCGAAAATCAGCTGTCCTAATGATATTACGGTTCTTATTCTTCCATGGACTGAATGTGAATTGCGTTTTCTTTGGGAATTATCAATAAAAATCAAATGGATACATGCTGATTTAGCAGCTGTTTCAGCAGATTTAGACATACTATTTATTTTAGACGAGAGTTCTTGTTACATTCAACCCACCCCCAACATCGTCGCGTGGTTGAAAGGCTAAAGGGGCTAGGTTGTAAGGAAATAGCATTCTGGAAAAGGAAATATCATTCTGGAAAAGGAAACCCAGTGATAGTCAGGGCAAATATTTCTGAATGTGTTGACGTGGTCCGAGGATGGATCCTTTGTGGCCGAATGCCTAATATGAGTCTATGCCGATGACTTGCTTTTTATGGTTGAGGGCTGATCTCGTACCGATTTGCAATAGATATCCTCGATGGTAATGATTCCTGTTAACCGGTTGAACGATCATGCAGGAGTGAGTATTTCAGTGGACAGAACAGTGTCAATAAACTAAATTGTTGATCACTTTGTATGTGGAGTTAAACCAGTTTAAGCGACTCCTCATACAAATTGGCCGACAAATTGGGGAAGCAAAAAAAAACCCAATGTTGCTGAAGGGTAGTCTAAAGTCTAATTTTCCAAATGAATTTATCGGGGAATCCAAAACCAACATAATGTTACTGAAGGATAGTCTAAAGTCCCAATTGCCAAATTCATTTATCGGGGAATCAAAACAAGCCTAATGTTGTTGAAGGGTAGTCTAAGGTTGCATTTTCCAACCATTCGTTTTGATGGAGTACTGCACTGAGGTGAAGTATTTAGGGGTCACCATGTTAGAAAGGATGAAATTATATATACGGAGGCTTCGCCATAATCGGAGAGCGTTAGAGAAAGTTAGGTGCGTTTTGAGAAGTGAGAGGCCTGAGCCATCAAGCAGTCAGGAGCGTTTACATGGGTATTTTGTTGGTATTGCGACATTTTGATATCGTGTATTCAGGAAGCATCGATTATTCTACAGACAACTTACTGGTGGTGATGGCAGCATTTCCAGGTCTAGAGGGAGTATGCACGTTATATTGGTTCATTGATGGAGCAGAGCTCATAAGGAACTGAGAGCGACGGCCTCGGTTAGGTGCGTTTGTCACATCTAAGTAGCAGGTCCATTGGGGTTCCAGTAGCAACGGGCGGGTAACCCATAAGTTTATGCCGGACGTAAGATACGTCGGAAACTACCCCTGGTTTTAGTTTTAATCTAAGGCTTGTTTTCATACTGGCAGGTCACGCGTTACAATGAAGTTTTGCACAGAACAAGACTTGGGTGATCGGGAATCATGTGATTGTAATGCACCAGGTGAAGACTGGCTTTATGTTTTGTGCGAATACTGGGATTTTAGGTATTTAGATATTTTCTTCCGTCACTGGATGTGTTGTCTGCCTTTTGAGTTTTCGCGAACCGCTGTTCTAGGGTGGTTGAATGTTTTTCAGTGCCGCTGGTATGCGTCATCATGTTCCCTAACATAGTGGTTCAATGCTTAGTGGGTTCGGGTTTCTTCGAGCAATACATTCAGTCCGGTAATTTGTTGTCTCTGCTGCATAAAGAGACAACCAATTCCCAGATTCCGTCGTAGTAGAATATGGAAGTGGATTAGCAGCAAGGTCTGGCCAGAGGTATTTTTTCTGGTACCGTCTGTTGGTAGGGAGTAGTAGAACGTTGAATATCTCGAACTCGCATTTTATGACCCACTGGGGTATAATCAGGCGCAGTCTTAAAATTGGTTGCCGTTCATAATGCTTGAGCGGAAGAGGTCGAAATACTCCTCGCTGCCACCGGTGAGAACTCTACAGCCGGTAATCTGTAGTTATTAGACTGTGTTTCTGCACTTGACATTTAAATAACATTGTTGCTATTTTTGGATGTGGGTGTCCAGTTCTAAAATTGGTGTGAAGTAAAAACTGGGAGCGGTCTCACTGCGACGCTCGAACCTGAGAGTATGGTAGTACGGTTGGGTTAGCCTCCTTGTGATTGCACCAAAATCGGTGGTATAGGATATGTGCCGACCTGGTTTAAGAGTTATAATAGTCGTGTTTTGGTTACAAGCAAGCGATTATCGCTTGCTAAGATAAGTAATTTTATTTAAAAATATGAAAAAGCGTTGAAAACGGTAAAATATGGCAAACAAAATTTGTTTAATATGGCAAACAAAATTTGTTTACCTTTTGCAAATGGCGTCAACTCTGTTAGGTTTGTTTTGATATTAGTGAAGTAACCAGATACATAACACACGTCGATAAGCCATGGAACGCTATACACAAGAACACAGAATACACACAACTATTTGTTAGCGGAACAATTCGTCTGTGATCCGTCCTACGCCAACTGCTGAGCCTAGTTACCACGATAATATTGCCGCTGTGATTGTAAATTTAGCGGATGAACAGTCAACTTCAACCACACGATTTCCACGGAATTGACTCGGTCGAAATTTATCAAGACCCACATTTTCATCTGAACGGATACGTAAACAAACAAAAGTCAGTGTTTCAGGGGCACTCAAAATCTACGTACTAGGAGCCATAATATCCACTCAGTCCACGCCGGAGGTGTCATGGGATAACAGTGCTACAATAGCTGGTGAGTAATACATAACCATGATCTACGAGTTGTTGTTGCCGCAAATTGATAAAGTGGGACTGGCGGCATTTTGAAAAGTGCGCTTTCGGGTCGCCTAATATCTCGTTTTGGCGATTTGTAGTGGCCGGCAAGATCGCCGGATTGGACCGCTTTAGACTTCCTGTGAACAATTTTCAGACTCTGGAAGCTCTTTAAGAGAATATCCGACAACAATGTGATAGTTCTCGCCAGAATTATTTAAAATGCGTTAGGAAGAGCCCAATCAACAATGGCAGTACCCTCCTGACCGATATCATCTTCAAAAAGTAATGGAAAAAACTTAAAAGGTCCAAATTAACATATTAAAATAAAGTTATGAAATTATGTCCTCTAATTGTGAGGATATAGCACAACAACATAGGATGAGGTTGACGGTGAGTGTTTTTGGACTACTCAGTACATTGACTAGGCAGTGGTAGCTTCAATTTTTACATGCGCCTCTTCTGCTGGCTTTCAGACCTGAAAGTGATTCATTTCCACTTTACTCTCAAATCTGTCGAAGAATTGGCGGGTAACGAAACGTTCTGTTCATATCCTTAAACAAGCCCGAATTTTCCATGATGAATTTACTGGAATTACTTTTTGCTCTTCGTTTCGTCATTCCTTTCACAAAATATGCAGCTGTTGGACCCATAAAGGTTGCATGTTTCTCACTCGAGGGGTCGTGACAATTTATCGCTTCAATGCGCCTCTACTGGTAGCAGATGGCGTCTAGAGTCAATAATTTTCATGTTGGGCCCGATATTTTTGCAAAAATTAACTAATATTCAGAAATTTTAATAACTCGCACCGAATTAAGTAAAATAGTTGAAGTATAGTGTCCCAATAAGAGTGTACGACTGTGAATGGCATTCGTCTTGTGTAAAATAGTTGAAGTATAGTGTCCCAATAAAAGTGTACGACTGTGAATGGCATTCGTCTTGTGACCTAAACTGGAGGATATGTAACGCCGCGCATGCAACAATCGATTTATTGGAGCAACGATTTCCAGACCGAATCATCTCCCGAAAAACCGATGTCGACTGCCTCCAAGATCATGGGATTTATTTCTTTTGGGTTTTGTGAAATATCTGTCCTATGCGAATAAACCACAAGCAATTCCTAAGCTCATGGCCGAGATCCAATTACACTAGGTCACAAATAACAAAATTTTCTCTGTTATTTGTTTCTAGCATACTTTTTCTCATTGATTTTGACCTACTAAACACGAAAATGAGTTTTGAAAATTTTTCTGTTGATTGGTTTTCGAGATACAAATTTTTTAACTTTTTTTTTATAATTTTTGGAGGTACACTAACAATTTTGAGCATATCTTTCGTCTTCTTTGACGTATTTGATCCTACTACTACTCAAATTAAAGCAAATTGAGCCGTCTACAACTCATTCTCAGAAAATTTTCAAATCGGGTGAGTAGTTTTGATGTTGGCGGCTTAAAAAGGTTAAAAAACTGCGTTTTTTTAGTAAAAATGTGGCAGAAAAATTCATATAAAAATTCATATAAAAATTCATATAAAATATAAAACGCGATGCTAACAGCGATTTTGGTTTTTTTACGTATAGCTGGCATTTTTCCAAAGAAAATAAGCACTTACTTAACAAAATCTGACAACAAATGGCGGACTTTTTTTGGTAAAACACCGAAATTCCGCTATTTCACGATATTTTGATTTTCATTATTTGCACAGCTAACCTACTAGGAGGGATCGAAAAAGCAAGTTTTTTATAATCCTTTTGGAATAGAACGGAACAGTTGCTCCTATACATAAGTTACTTCTGTTCAAAATTTCACCACCCTGGGTTAATGTCTTCTGTTCTGGCAAGGGACGTGAAATTTCAAAAATTTAGTGAAATCAGCAATTTACGCTTCTGAATGTGCGTGGACGCTCTTCGTGTTCCTTTATGACTGCTAATCCGTTCACAGTCAATTAAAGGGAATTACACTTTTTTATTGATGTGTGTTTTCCCGATGGCTACCTGTATCGGATTTTTTTACAGAAATTCCCCCCACATTTGTGAGTGGTCATTATTTGGAAACTTTTCCACAATTTGAAACGCACACTTGCTGAATCAGGTATATAGCCAGGTATAGTATTTATAGGTGTTCATTTATCGTTTTTTGTCATTCAACAAGTGTCTACGAACGCGAGTAGTACGAGTAAAAAGTGAAACAAATTGAATTTAAGTGCATATAATACCTACCCAACAAGTAAGACAATGAGTAAAAGACTACGTGTGTTCGAGTGTTTGAACAATCCAGACAATTTCTGCAATGTTTGTGGCGAGTTTATAAAGAATAATCACGCACACACGTTTACTCCAGCAGTGCAATTGCACTATTTGAATTATTTTGGTATTTCACCAAATATCACAGAATCATGGACACCTAAGTCGCTATGTGATCTTTGCTATATAATCCTAACCAACTGGGCAGCTGGCGGAAGGTAAGAATTTTTATTTAAACACATTAAGCAAAGCAAATATAGTAATTTATTTTAATTTTAGGCGCCATATGAAATTCGATACACCAATGATGTGGAAAAAGCCGCTATGCCATTCCACAGACTGTTATTTTTGCCTCACCACAAACAGTGGGGTAGGGAGATTTTTAAAATGGAACTACGCTCAAGTGGGATCGTTTGCACTTCCAGTACCACATTCGAATGATGTACCATATCCAGTGTGCCCTGGTGCATCTCTTCAAAAAGCAGAATCGTCAGATCAAGAGTCCGAGTCAAGTGCAAGCGAATTTGGGGCGTGCAGAAAGCGAAAATTACTGTCACAGGCCGAACTAAACGATTGGGTGCGCGATTTTGGTCTCACTAAGGAGAAATCCGAACTTTTTGCGTCTCGGATGGTACAGTGTGGATTTGCGGATTCAGAAGTGAAAGTAACAGCGTACAGGAAGCGTCACCAGCAGTATGCAAAATTTTATACAAAGAAAGACCAAATATGTTTTTGCAGCGACATTTCCGGCTTGTTCCAAGAGCTTCACCAAATTCACAACCCCAATGAATGTTGGTTGTTTATTGACAGCAACAAAGAGAGCTTGAAGGCAGTTCTCTTACATAATGGGAATGAAAAGCCATCTCTTCCTATTGCTCATGCGGTTCATTCAAAGGAGAACTATGAAACTATGAACATTTTGCTGAAATGCATAGAGTATAGCAAATATAATTGGAAAATATGCGCCGACCTCAAAGTTGTGGCCATTCTGTGTGGACTCCAAGGAGGCTATACGCGACATTGCTGTTTTCTGTGCCTTTGGAATAGCCGCGCTGATGATCAGCATTATATTCAAAAAAAATGGCCGGAACGAACGAAACCTGTAGTTGGAGAAGCGAATGTTCAGCGCAAACCACTAATAGAGAACCGTGAAAATATAATACTTCCGCCGCTGCACATAAAATTGGGTTTGATAAAAAATTTTGCCAAAAAATTGGACAAAGAAGGTGAAGCTTTTGCCTATTTACGGTCAATTTTCCCTTACCTTTCGCTGGCAAAAATTAAAGAAGGAGTCTTCGCAGGACCCGATATAAAAAAAATGTTGAAAGATGAAACATTCCCGAAGCTGTTATCACCCATCGAAGCCGCAGCATGGAATTCCTTCAGGCTTGTTGTGGAAAACTTTTTAGGAAACAATAAAAGCCATAATTATAAGGACATAGTTGAGGATCTGGTAAAGAACTATGAAGCAATGGGTAGGTTTTTTTTTGAAACAAATGTTAATTTAAATAGCGTTTTAATTCTCGTTTTTTTTTCATTTTTGGGTAGGAGTGCACATGTCACTTAAAATACACTTTCTGCATTCTCATTTTTTCCCTGAGAATTTAGGAGACGTGAGCGACGAACACGGCGACCGCTTTCATCAGGAATTGAAGGCTATGGAACGACGCTATCAGGGCATCTATGACACGGCTATGATGGGTGACTACATTTGGACCCTAATACGTGAGACCAATTGCAGCGAATACAAAAAACAAAGAAGAAGTCAGCTGTTTTTCCACATGGCATAAAATGTACAGTTATATCTTTGTTTCTACTCATTTTTTATGGGCGTTGATTTGGTTAATTTCGTTAGTTTAGCTAACCTGGCACATCCATTTCTAATTGTGCCATACATTGAGTATGTAGTGCTCTAAATAAATTAAAAAATAATATACTAAGACTAATTTCTTTATTTTAAATTAAGTTCAAATGTATTTATTCGTTTGCGTTGGGTAGGTAAGCTGTGCAAATAATGAAAATCAAAATATCGTGAAATAGCGGAATTTCGGTGTTTTACCAAAAAAATTATAAGTCCACCATTTGTTGTCAGATTTTGTTAAGTAAGTGCTTATTTTCTTTGGAAAAATGCCAGCTATACGTAAAAAAACCAAAATCGCTGTTAGCATCGCGTTTTATATTTTATATGAATTTTTATATGAATTTTTGTGCCACATTTTTACTAAAAAAACGCAGTTTTTTAACCTTTTTAAGCCGCCAACATCAAAACTACTCACCCGATTTGAAAATTTTCTGAGAATGAGTTGTAGACGGCTCAATTTGCTTTAATTTGAGTAGTAGTAGGATCAAATACGTCAAAGAAGACGAAAGATATGCTCAAAATTGTAAGTGTACCTCCAAAAATTTAAAAAAAAAGTTCAAAAATTTGTATCTCGAAAACCAATCGACAGAAAAATTTTTAAAACTCATTTTCGTGTTCACTAGGTCAAAATCAATGAGAAAAACTATGCTAGAACCAAATAACAAAACGACTGTTGGCTAGTGTTATCTGTGAGATAAAGCCACATTTTTGTCAAATGAAATGAAATGAAAATGTTACCGAAAATTTCATGAAAAGGGAAAGGGCCTGTGATCAGATCCACAGGACTATATGTCAGATATTTTATTGCATAATAAAAATATCACAACTTGGTCATTAATTATGATACCCTTTACAAATCGAAACTCTTCTTCTTCCTGCTGTCATTCAATAAGAATGACAAATGTTGTTTAAGTTTTTGATAAGTTATCGAGAAACACAGTTGGAAAATATCAAATTAACACGACGACAGCAGAAATAGGGCCCGTTTAAAGTTAATTTATATGGAGAATAGCATATAGTAACAACTGTAAAACTGAACCTTAAAGCCATGGTAATCCATAACATATGTTGTCAGCAATATCTATACTGTGTTACAAATTAACAAAACTTTCACCTACTTCATGAAACGTCAATATAGGAATTATACAAATGACAATGTGAAATGTATAGCATATTTTTAGGAAGGGTGCTTAATTTAAAAACATTGCATTATCTTAGGTGTTTGAAATTTTGAAGAAAGAAACAAAAAAGATTCTCAAAATGTTGTGCCTTAATGGATATCGGTGCCAAGGGGATTGTGAAATCATGTGTCTCTCATTTGCAAGCCAATTGTAAATTAATGAATCAACCAATTTTTTGTTTTGTTGTTTAAGGGTATTTTTATTTTAAATAAAAATATTTTTTTGTGTGGATTTTTTGTAATATAATTTTAAAATTATAATAGAAATGATTTAAAGTTTTATGATTTTGGTTTTTATTTACTTTTTTTAATTTATAAAGACGATTTGTTTTGTATATATAAATACTAAGCATAAGTATGTATATAATGTGGGGGGTTTTCTCATTTGATTAAAGGTTAAGGGTTAAAACAAAATCTAAATTAACATTTTCCGAAAATAGTTGTAAATGGGGATGTAGAGAGTGATAAAGGAGATAATGAGAAGATATTTTTCTTAAATTTTAAAAGATTTTTCTTTAGATTTCAAGAAAATGGGTTTTTGTTAGATTTAAAAAGGAATTTTAATTATCTTAGTTGTTAAAATTATTAAGTTTTAGGTTTTAAGGTATTTTGTTTTATAATTTGTGGAATTTATTTTATTTTTGTTTCCTTATCATTTGGGTTGGAGGGGGCCTATGGCACTTAAAAGTAAATTACAATCAATTACCTTTTTGCTCGGGATTTTGATCATTTCTTTGACTTAAATTTTTAATGTAAAAGAAATTCCGGTTTTTTTTTAAATTTTTACAATATTTTACATAACTTTTAGAACTTTATAAAAAAAACCATTAAAGTAACTCATTTTATAAAGTCTATGTTAAGGGGTTTTACGTTAAATAGTAAAGTATAGCATATATTTAGGAGTTAAGTAATATTGTAGTGTATTAGTGATTAAACTTAAACTGTTGAGAAATTATTTTGATTTATAGGAACACCTCATTGTTAAGAAATAGAAAACTTATTATGTTTCACATTATACTTGGACCAAATCATAAACTAAAACGGCTCTGAAGTAAAGTTAATCATCGTGTTAGTACAAAACTTTAAGAATAATGGCTTTTAAGGGCGGGCTTTTTTGATATATAGCAAATAGTTGTCAATATTGTGATAATTTCTACAAGCTAAGTAAAAAAACATGCTTTTAGATAGAGGCCAATTTTAAATTTAAAATAAATTTTATATTAAAACCAAAGAAAGCTTACGTTTTTAGCCATACTTTAAAGCAAAATTTTGTTTATGTTTTAAAATATATGTAGTTTTTTTTCGTCATTTCCCTTTAGTTTTTATTATTTTGTTTGTTTTTCATCTAAATAATATCCATTATTCTTTAAGATTTGTATTTCAATTTTATATATAAAATATTTTGTTTAGTTTATAAATTTGCATTATTCGTTTTGCTATTTCTATAGAATTATATTTTATAAATTTATCATTAATATTTTCTTTATTTTCTTAGTTTTGTTTTATGTTTATGTAAAAAGCATTGTATGCCTACTAAAGTGTTTTTCTTTTTGTATGTTTTGAAATTTACTTCACCACTTTCTTTATCATCTTAAAAAATACAAAATACAAAAAAAAATACTCCTACTCGTACTCTATAAACTTTATGGCTCTATTTTGGAACAATACCTTTTGTAGTAACCACACCAACTGTTATACAAAATATAACACTTAAGCTTAGACTTTTGTTTGAACTGTGCAAAAGAAAAAGTCTTTAATTAGTTTGAAATTCATTGGCAGGTTTTTTCTTTTAAGATTCCATTTAATTTATTTATGTTCTGATCTAAAACTATAAGTTTTTAATTATAATTTCTATCTTTGTTCTCCTGTAAAATTTTCGTACTTTCCGCAAACCAAACCATTTTTTTTTAAATAGAAAATAAAGGTAAAAGCTAAAATTTTGTTTAAAAAAATATATTGCATTTCAATCATTAAATGTATAGAAGAAAAAAGTGCTCAAAAGTTTAAAATTATTAAAACATTTGTTGTTTTAAAAATTATAAATATTATAAAACTACATTTCGGATTACAAAAATGAGTTATCCCATTTCACAGGTGTCATAGCTCGTATGCTAGTGCTGCCTCGAAATTATGCTTACAAATATTGAGATCGTCAATTAAATAACAATTGTTTTCCAAATTTTCTTTATACTATGCCTTCGCAAAATCGTCTCCTTAAATCACCAGCATAATCAATATTTGACTTAAATACAAATAATTTCAATATTCTAAGTCTTTACATGTTTAAGCAATTTTGTCTACTTCTGGGCTAGACTGGTAATCAAAAGCATTGCATACTTCTGGGAGGTTTGCAAGGTTAAAATATCTGTCTGTCTACCTTACGAACCTTGTATCGTGAAGAGGCATTATACAAATTCTGATCGAATCCAGAATCTTCCCTAAGGAGATCATTAAGAAATAATTATTTTTTTTCTTCCAAAACAGCAGACGAGAAATTTAACAGTAGCAAATCCCTTCGGAGGAGTCTCTTTGGTGAACTCTTTGGAAAATATTGTCATCTATTTGGTATCCTTAGAAAATATTGCACTCCAGTTGGTTTTGTGACTATTTTCTGGACAGACACTACAATATTAAAAGATCTTAGAAAACACATTTTCGGATAAGAATTTAATCTCATAAATAATAGTATACTTTTAGGCTTAATACATGAATTATACACACAATTTTGATGACTAAATTTTGTGTATTTTAGTAAAATAAAATGTCTGATTTAATAAACGCTTTCGTTCGTATTCTAGTCGAAAGAAATGCGACTGGCTTTCACGTTCGAGATCGGGGAACAGGGCATTAGGCAGCAAGGATCTTTATATTTATATACAGGTAACATTTTTATTTTCGAATATTTAATCTTCTTTTTTTCTTTTTACAGATAAAACTTGGAAGATGCAATTACGCGAAAAACTCAGATTGTTTCTCTATGCTTTGAAAATAAACGTCTAATTATACAGACCAACAATTTGTTTTAACTCGTTAACGAGAGTAAACATTCCTAATGGTTAGAGTTGCGCTAAATCCTAATTTGAGGTCTGAATTTCACATCGTAGCTAGTTTTCGAAATACCTTAGCCTAAATGTAGAATAAAACCCCGCCCGATGAATACATAATATGACCTAAATCATAAATTTCATTGCAGTGAATATCATAAACAATAGCATTTTATTTTCCTTTTCCCTTCCCTTCCAAAGGTTAAAAAGCTGTGCGTATATGATACTTCCAGAATGACTCCACATTTACGCCCGTATTAAGAAGGAAACGGTAATCACTGGGTGTACGCTACGTACAACCAGTGTCTAATTGGAATGTGTTTTAGGCTTAGTCACTCGCTAGTCAAGAGTTGATACATAAAAGATGCCTATCACCTGTCTAACTCTAATATTCAGCCTTATTACGAATGTCGTTCTCGTATTACGACTACGACAGTTTTGTAAAAGATTAAAGAAAAAGTTGGCGTGTTATCTTTAATCTTTTACAAAACTGTCGTAGTCGAAATACGACAACGACACTCGTAATAAGGCTGATTAACAAGTCTGTTATATCCAAATGCTACTCTGATATTTATCATTGTTGTTAGAAAAACGACAGCTGTTCGTCAAAAGTTAACATCTATACATAACGAAAAATTCTCACTGGCTGAACGCTCCACACAGCGAATGTCTAACTACAATGTTTTTTAGGTCAATCCCTCGTTAGCCAAGAGTTGATTCATAACAGTTTCCTATCTACTAACTCTAATATGAACATGTCTGTTGTAGCCATTTGCTACCCTGATATTCATGATCGTTGTTAGAAAAAGGTCAAATCTTTAGTTGAAGTGTTATGAATTGAAAATCATTAGTCAGACTATAGCTGGTGGCTAAATTTACGTTATGAATACGGAGGTTAGTTTACTGTAGAATGAATCTGAAGTTTAAAATTTGTTCCTGCCATGGCAGTATCTTAATAGTCCAAATTTTGGGGATTGCAACGGACGATACCTCAGAGAATAACCAAGATATCTAAAAAACTTCAAAACGTACATTTCATGGAAAACATAGTACTTTTATGATTCCAATGAATTCGCAGAAAAATAAAGGCAAAATGCATCGAAAACAGATTTTTTTGCATTAATAGTGGAATATCATAAAAATCCAAAATACCATAAACCTTCATTTTGAACGCAACAGGCAGGAGTTTCAGATGACATAAATAAAGCTAAATGCGTTATTTATAACATCGTTCCGAATAGAGCGTTAAACAACATCAACAACCTGATGTGATGTTAAATTTTGAGTTCAGATTTGGGTTCAGCGCTTCTCAACCTTTTACAAAATATGTTAATTGGAAAATAAAAATTAGTTTTGGAATATGCAATATTTATACATGAGTAACATGCAAAAACTTCTATAAAACTGATCGCACCCGTGTAAAACTATAGACCTTAGGCCCAATTTTTGACTGGTTATTTAAATTTGTAATCAGTTGATTTTGATTTATGTTTGATCTGACTTTAAATACGAAAAGAGTTTTTCAGTACTTTGTCAAATAATCTTACTACCATGTGGCTACAGTGGCAAATGCTACGAAAAATAACCGGTATTGATACATTTATCGGCTAATCGTTACAATGCGTCAAACTGACGACATTTGCAAAAAAAAAAAAGTGAAGCGATAAAATACAAAATATTTAATGAAATTGGAGAATATTTGAGCAGAAATAGAGTTCTAACTGCACTACGAGTTAAACGATACGTTTTTATTGTTATTTCAACTAGGATGGTGATTATAATTGTTCACATTAACAATTAAAGAACCTTTGTATTTGTTCTTCTTGTTGTTTTCTGTCAAAATCATATGGTCACTTGATCTTAGTTTAAATGCCCAACTTTGGCTGTTTAAACATCAATTAACTATTAACCTAAAAAGTGAATTCAGAGTTTAAATTATGTTTGATCGTTGATCAAAGATTATTTTCCACTCAAAAATTAGGCCTTAATCAGTGAGTGTAAATCTAGAATGCATACACCTCCATTTTTTCAGATTTCAATCTCAGTACCAAACTTTAAGGCAGAGCCGAATTATCTATTTTTGTGAAATTTCAAGAACGACCTATTCCCCATTCTGTATCCTATTAAAATGTAAATAAAACTTTTAAAATGCTCTCAACTTTTCACCAAGTTTTAATCTGAATCTGCTCTTCTTTAAACAGCATCAATTGCATACTTTAGGGCTGTACAATCTAAATGAAACACTGCATGTTTTTGTGAATCAAAAATACGATTAAATTAATATTTTGATTTGTTACGAACCCATTAGGAATTTGTACGTTAAATTATATTTCAAATACTCAGAGAAAATTAGTTAACTCTTCATTAAATTATCGACATATATTCGTACTTCAAGGCTGGCTGCATGTACAATTTATTTGAGAAGGCGACAAAAAGTTATGCGTGACGATTTTTAAAAACCGATACCTTTTTTCTCTGATATAACTTTTTCTTGATTAAAGAAATGTTTCAAACTAGATTGACTCCAATGAAATCATTCGTTCCCTAATGAGTTCTCGTTTAAACAAATTCAACTCCTTGAACGCCACATTTCTTTCAATATTAATGGTGATTTATCATATGACCTATGAACTATCAATATCAAATAACACATTTTACAGATGTGTAGACTAATTTCACCATATTCTTTAAACAATTGTTTATTGCATATTTCGAGGCATTACTTATAAAACGAAATTCAATGTATACATACATAGTATTGTTAAATATAATATAACATAAAAAGTTACGATTTTCGAGATTATTTTCTTTAGATTTATAATTCAACATTTTGAAAAGGAACTTAACATATTCGATATTTGTGTATAGTATTAAAATGTATGATAATTTATTTAAAAAGCATTTTACTTTAAATCAATAATTGCAAACTTTTGCAGCACTTTTTCTAAAATACTTTTGAATGAAAACTTTTACTATAAAAAAATGTATTCGAAATTTGTAGATTTTCAAGATATTCCAGTTGCATTTGCCAAAAAAAACTCATTCAATGGAGTTGCTTTAAATTTTGAATTTTTTCTCTTCCGGTTTACTTATTTTTGCCAAAATCCTCCTCGTGCTCGAAAGCACGTCACAAGAAAACACTAAACACGATGGGTCAGATGTGTGGAATCACTTCGTTTAGGAGGCGGTGGTGGTGGTCGCTTGTTGCGTTTAGCCGCCGCCGCATTGTTGGCTAAATTCGATGGTGCATTATGTGGATTTATGGGCGCTTGTTGAGGTGGCGGTGGGACGAACTGTTGCGGCTCCACCATTATGGCATTGTTGGAGTTTGTGTGGATATTCTCGTACAAAGCGTACTCATTCAATGGTGGCGGTTCGCAGGGAACACCAGCTCCATAGTGTTCTTGCACCCAATTGCTAACATTGGCCGTTTCGCGATAAAAGTGTGAATTCGAGTTCAGATTATGGGCCAGTAGCTCTTCTGATGAAAAGTCACGGAATCCCAAGACTTCATGAGGTGTTGTGGCCGGTTCCTGTTTACATTTTTGGGCCACCTGCCATTTTTTGCGCATCACCCTTTGGAGATCTTTAAGGAAATCACGTGGAGGATTAGAGGTGGACTCATGCAGCCGTTTCGGGGAACCATAATCTTGCTGGGACACCGATGAAATGGTAGATGAACAATTCGACAGCCTGGTGAGATCATTTCTTGGTGGTGGCAGTGGTCCTGGAGCGTAGAATGGCTCTTGGAGTCTCGGTTCGGGTGAGTGCATTTTTCTTCTTAATAACACTGGAGAATCGGCAAAAGAAACCTTCTTTTGGGTGGGTGGTGGAGGATGAGAATTGCTGATTTGAATGCTGGCCGGCGCATTGCCTTTATAATCTGGAGGATTTTTATAAGGTGGTGCTACTTTGACCGCTGGTTTTATGGGCTTAGCTGGCACGGCTGGTGGTAGAGATTTCAGTGCTGGTGGATAACAGTTGGTGGGTGTCGATGGAGACGGTGGTGCCACCTCTTCTGGCGGTGGCGGTGGTGGCAACGATACCAACGACAATTGTGATCCATAGACATCCTGTTCTACCTCGTTTAAGGCTGTCGGAGGAGGTGGTGGTGGCAGAGAGTCCAGTGACAACGTTGACGAGCTCATGGCTTCCGCTCCGACATTGTTTAACACCGAGGGAGGTGGCGGAGGCAATTGATTGTCATATGCCAAGCTCACCAATGGTTTCGCACATATGCTGGGTGTAGGTGTTGGTGTCGAATTTGAGGATCCCGACGAATTGTTGGCATTCATGCTCTCCGCCGAGCCACGTTTTGTTAAGCCAGTCATAATTACAGCGGCTGCTGCCACCCCTGCGGGCCGCCTCTTCAGAGTCCCACTACCATTCGATTCTTGAGATTTGCGCCTGCTGTGACGTCTGGTTAGTGTACCACTGTGTTCCGGTGACGTGGTCAGATCCTCATTACCAGCCTGTGTGATTTCACCTACCTCCTTCAGTTGTCGCGTCATTGTTGTCAAGGGTAAATTCGGTTTCATCGAGGGTTTACGTTTTATGGTGCCTGTAGTAAATTCCGAATCAAAACCATTATTATCATCTGATAAACAACCACTTGAGGATGAGGAAGATGCCCTCGATACACGACCACCGCTTGAGGATGTCGACATACTCGAAATGGCCGATGAAACACTGCCACATTGAGAAGGTACTGCCGAGGAAATGCTACTTATCGACTCACTACGCATGGAAACGGCAAAACTACTCTGTGATATGCCATCAGCTCCCATCATCAATTCCTCCATTAAACCCTTGTGGTTGTCCCACAATTGCTTGCCATATTTCGCCACCCGAATGGCGGTCAACCACTTTTCCATTGTTTCCAAATCTTCAGCACATAACATTTTCAAAGTACGACATGATTTGCCCAAACTTGAATCTACAGCTGACTTGAACCCAAAGGTGTAGTCGGAAGGAGCCTTCCATTTTTTGCGCCAGCCTAAGCCGCGATAAACATTGTACCCACTGAACAGAGTGAGGCACAGCAAATCCCGAGCATTTTTAGTTTTCTCCTTGGGGAAATAGTACAGACCCGAAGCACGCAAAACGAAGTGATAACGTTTCCAGCCTTTCTTAGAGTCCGCCTTCATGTACAAAGGACCGTCCACTTGAATTTCTGTGTTTGTTTCGAAAAACTCCTCCAGCAACATAGATCTGGTGTGTTCATCGTGTTGACTGCCTGGTGCCATTTGTGGTCCTGGCAAATATAGCTCTGGACGTATGAATAAGGATATCTTGTCAGAGCGTTGTTGAAATAGGACACGATTGCCAGCATCTGAATTCCAGGTCATTAGATTATCCACCAGAAGTTCATGATCTTCGAATAGACGTTCTGGAAGAAAGGGCATAAAAAATAATAAAAAATATTCGTAATAACAATAGGAGGAAACCCGAGAATAGGAGGAAAGAAAGTATGAAAAAATTCAGTGCTACATTTTTATAATGAGTATTTCAATTAGGTTCTGATTAGAAATTTGAAATAAGAACTATCTCGGAGCCGATTGCAATTGTATTCTTATTCTAATTGGATGATTGAAAATAAGGAAGTTACTGTTATACAGTATTTGTACTGTATAAAACGGGGTACGTATCTTTGCTATTCTATGAGAGATATAAATGGTAATTGAAACAATTTTTGTATTTACCATGTAAAAGGAAATGGGTAGAATTCCCAAGAGATTTCACGTTGTCGATTACGCTGATCTCTCCAAATTGTTAAGAAGTGTTAATTGTTTAGAAGGCCAACAATTTAACTTAAAAATAAAATAATGTTCTAAGGAATATTTGGTTTAGAAAACAGTGTTCTCACATCTTTTTCTGTACTAAAAGTCAACTCAGACAACTATCGATAAAAACTTTAAATTCTTCGTAGACCTTTCATTAAGAATATAATTACTGTGGTAGATAATAATTACTGTGAAGAAAATTATTCTCGACTATTCTTGTCAAAGAAAATAGTCTTCTCAGATAAATATTTCTAAGAAGAATGCACATGTTTTATATGAATAGTTCACAATCTCTACTAGGGTCCATAGTTAGATAGCGTTAACTTTTTTAGCTCTTTCTTACATCCATTCCCCTAATTTACTCCATTTTCAAATTCCATTGGTACTCACCCATTTGTAAATCGCCTAAATTTTCTACCAAAGCCCAATTCGGTTGCATTTGTACATGGTTTTTATCGGCCAACAAACGTGTCACATGCCCGCACGTCATACGTTCATCAACCAACAATGACTTCGAGGCGCCATCCGCTGTAAAGGCCTTTACAAACAATCGCCTGACCGGAGCCGTTTCCAATTTATGCAGTGCCAATTGTATTTTGGCCGCCTTCGTCGTATTGCCCGACAGTGGAAGATTGGGCTGCTGATGGATGAGTCTTTTGTGGTGTAAAGCTGAACTCATGCCGGATGAAGCCGATGATTCGCTGGACAACAGTGAAACCGTATCACTGAAGGCCGAATCATTGTCGGGCGATTCGGTGCGTGGTTCTCGTAGTTGTGTTGTTGTAGGACCATTGTTTGTTGATTGCAAGGAAGGATTGTGGCTAGCATGGCTACCGTTCTCCGATATACCCGATGAGGAACAAAGTGAATGCGAAGTACTGCTACTGCCCGTCTCCGACGATCCCGATATCGAGGTGGCACCTGATATTGTAGAATTTGTGCGTGAATGTGTGCGTGTTGATGAGGGTGTACACATACCTCCTGGAGCTCCAGCGGCTGGCAGAAAATCCCCGGCAGCTATTTGGGCCTCCAGCAGACTCAGTTCCCCCAAAATTACATCAAGTTCGGACTCTTGTGTTTCCTCTAGATTCGCCATTGAGATGCGATATGAATGCGAACGAGCACCACCTTCACCACCGGAAGATGTCGTCAGACAGCGATCAGAGAATTTACGTAGCTTCACCCCAGCTACCCCGGGTGATGAAGACAACAAAGCCTGCTGCTGCTGTTGTTGCTGCGGAGAGTTGTGGTAGTAATTGTAGTCACTTGCAGCCGTGGTACCACTTAATTTGGAGGGACTGGAATAGCAACTGCTGCTGTTGCTACCGGCGGCAGTGGCGATGGTGTCACTTTTGCCAATACTCTGGCAAGTATCGGCTAAATTTGTAAGATTTTTAATCTGTAACGAGAAACCGCCAAAGAAAACAGCATTAAATATTAATTAATCTGAAATAGCGGCTGAGTGACTTCCTCTGGATCAAGGTTTCGAACACAAAACAACAACAATAAACATATAAACATAAATAAAAACAAATTCAAGATCATTTGCGGCGACAACCTTCAAGGGTTTTCAAGTCTTACAAAGGTCATCCTCCATCATCAAGTGCTTGAACGTGAAGTAGCACAAGACGATAGAGACCATGGCCGGCACGACTAAGACCGCGACTACGATGATGATGACGACCATCAACAACACATCGTTACCACCAACTCACCCCAGATTTTTCGCATGGCTGATTTTAACCGTGAGAAGTCAATAACCTCCATCACAGCTCCAATTGCTGACGATGGTGGTGGGGAAGTAAGTGTTGATTCTCCCTTCTCCCTATTTGTGCATTAAGGGAGAACGAGTTTCAGTTTCCTGCATAGTTCTGGAATATTTTGTTTGTTGTTGAGCAGTTCTCCCCCTCGGCTGTTTTAACTTTCTATTCATTTATTCAAAACTCTCTATTTGCCTTCATCTCCTCCTCACAGACGTGGAGTAATTTCTCTTCTGTGGTTTGTGTGTTATAAAATAGGAATAGTTTGGTTTAATTTTCGCTGTTGAACGAGAAATCAGGTTGGTGGAGGGTGTGTGTGTGTGTGTGTATGCGGAGGAAGACGTAAGTTTAACCTCAAACCTATATTCAGATACAATAAGCACAGTGGTTTAGTAGAGAAAGTGAAACAAGCATAAGGTGATACATGTGTAAAATGGATAAAATAGGTAAATACCCGCCAATAAAATAGCTAAATATACGCCACAAAGCTTTCGGATTTTCGAACTTACGCCTGTGATATCTCTAATTGTCTAAGTGGGTAATCCAAAAGGTCGTCCACCATTAACGGTTCAACGGGCATCGCACAAGTCCTTTACGAGAAGAGGACGATAAGCTGGTAGACGGAAAGTATGCGCACAAAGTTGTGGATGAAATTGAGGGAAGAATTACTTTCGAGTTAACGGCCTACCTGAAATGCACAAAGTGCTTACCCCTTGTATCCATCTGCTCATCGATCATTTCAATGAATTCAATGTACAACGAGGAGAATTTGGCACAATTCACAGAGCTGGAGAAGTCTAGGTATCTGGCGGAAGACGTAATTATGTTGTCATTGTACTTTAGTTGGTTCATTATATCCCAGCACTCCGGTGGATTTTGCGTTAGAATGTTAGAGGGAAAATTGAGTGAGGTACAGAGATGACGCTAATTTGACAGATATTTTAGGCGCTATCAAAAATACTTTCCATCTTTCTCAGCATTCAGCCCTTATTTATGTTGAGAAAATTATTGGATGTCATTGACGGGGCTTAATGCCACAACATCAAATTTTGTCAGTAACAAATAAAATAAAAAATGAGCAAACATTCCATAAAGGAATAGCTGAGAGCTTCCCACAATCTGTGAGCTGTACGCTTTCTAGTTATTACAGTCACTGACTGGGACATATAGTTCTACACCGATTCCGATTGAATTTTGTAGAGAAGCTTTTTCGTAGCTAATTACTCACACAGCGAGGTGACCGTTTTCGAAAGAAATATAAGGTGATCAAAGCAAGGATCGAACCCACGTTCTCATGTATCGCGCATACTAACCATTTCGCCACCGACGGCCACGGCCTTAACAAATACTTATGATTTATTGGTGGAGTCGGAGCTGGAGTGTGAGTAGGTGTCGGAGTACTGGAGTTGAGAATTTTAAAATTGCGGAAAATTTTAGGACAACTCCATACGCCTGGTGGGAACGGATAAGAACGAATTGGAGGGCACGCATATCAGGTCACAAAGGTGACGTCGAATAACGTGACAACGATTCGGTCTGAAAAACGGCGTTAACAACACACTGGGCGACTCAAAATCATTATACCGATGTGCAGAGTGAGTGGGAAACACGATACGAAACATACGAAATAAATCGACAACACAATCAATCGCCTGCAAAGCGAATAAGTCTATATTTTCGAACAGTCTTGCACTGCTGATTACAATGCTAGGCTATCAGTGCAAATATGACGATTCACGGAGATAGAAATGGAATGAAACTCTCTTCCATTTCAAAGAAACCGTACGATCATTTTGTTTTTGGTTTACACTATCAGTTTTAGAAAATGAAAGAAAAAGGATGGAAGAATGCAAAAAGCATATGTTTGCAGTTACAAAACAGCAGTTAATGATCACATTATTTTTTAAGCAAAATGAAAAGCTTTGCGAAATCTAACAGCAAATCGTTATCCTCAAGTCTACCTTATTCCACTACCTCTCCGCAAATGAAAATTTTGACGTATCCAACGATTTCTCTAATAGTCTAACAGGTCATTTAGCTTTGATTTTTTAATGTTAATCATTATTTCCGTAAATTGGGTTCAAACATTTTTGTCTGTTATACTTGTTGTTATGTTTTTGGAATGTTTTATACTGTTTCTACGTAATTCATGACATTTGGTTTCAGAATCCTGATGATTTCTTTCGAAGAAAGACGAAAAAATATTTATAATTAAAAGAATATCAAATAACAAAACATTGACCTCGAGCCGAATTATTCAAACCTAGGGATATTATAAATATATTTTGTACAGAATACTCGTATTATAATTGTTATGCGTTAAAAACACTGTGCTTACTTTTATATTGGAAAATATACCCTAGGCCGACAAGAATGTTCTTATCGTTACACATTTTACATTAGAACCGACTAACTGACTCTTTTGAGACGAGGACAGAGGTGATGGGAGCCGGTGACGGTGATGGCGAAAGCGACGGCAACGGCGATAGCACCATTAAACGCTTAGTAATAGTAATAATAACAAAGGAAAAATATTCTATAATCCAAATCACTACCAAGGGGTTGGAGGAGGGGTTACCACAACAACGGCCAACCAAAACAAAAAGCAACAGTCATCAGCGTTTAAATTTGTTAAAAAGCGATTTTTATATTTAACTTCAGTGTTTATTTGTTCCATTCTAGGAGGTTTTCATATAACAATTTAAACCAGACCAATGCCAATCCCTATCCCAATCCCAAACCCATTCGCGACCTTTCACTCAGTATTGTTTTGCTGTAATCGCTAAATAACAAATGTTTTGATGGTTTGTTGACGACTGGATAGGGTAGATGAGGTGGATGGTGGCATAGCAAGGAAGAGTGGGGGGATGAAAAGAAAGTTTACAGATTGGAGGGGATGAGTGCCAATGAGTGTTGGTTGTTTCGGACGGGATTGAGATGTAAGGTTTGAGGAAGAAGATGTCTATGAGTATATTAGTGCTGTATTAAAGCTTGTTAGTGTCGGTGTGGTTACATGAACTTCCGACTTAAATTATGTTTGCTGATTGTTGGCTGAGCGGCGTTGGCTTGGTGGTGGTTGCTATAATAAAATTATAGCAAATTATCGCTATTTGTTTGCTTTTACACAAATGGAATGAAAATTTTAATTTATTACACAGACAAAATAGGAAATAGAAATAGAACTGTGAATGTAATACAACAAAACGTTTTACAAATAAGGCAATTTGACTTGTCGTGTGTAGGGGAGTTTATGCTGAACTTTGTATCAAAGCTTAGTTCCGATCAAGGTTTTCAATACATAGTCGAGACAGAAAATGATTCATAACAATTCTAAAGAAAAATTGAATGATTAGAACGAATCATGTATGGGAAGAAAATTGTGTTTGCAAAAATTATTTTATTCTCAGAAAAATATAAAGAAGAAAGTAAAGCTAAGCAGCCGCTGCTGGAATCACACATTTTTTAAACCCCTGCATTAACGTAACCGGTTAAACACATCGTTTGTTTTGATAACTTTAATAAAACTTTTGATTTTTATTATAGTTGAAAATATAATGATACAACCTAGAAACAGAAATATTTTAAAAAATTCAGTCATAATTTTTCAAAATTAACCACCGTATTCATAACAACAAGTTACACACCAACTGACAATCTTATGAAACCCCATTTTTAATTCATAACCATTCAACTAAACTATGTCTAACGAGTGGCTACGATACAACTGAAGACATGCGGAGTTGCATTTTGGCTAAAACAGATATGTTCATATTTTTTTTTTTTTTTAAGACCAGCACTCAGGGGATGCCCCCTATAAATGCAATGCATTGTGCTGGCGACGGAAATTTAGGTAGAGGAGGGTGGAAAGAGGGAGTAGTGCTTATTTACATTTGCCTTGAATCGCTGTATGTCACAATTGGCGGGAAATACACTTGCGGGAAGTTTATTCCACATACGGACCGTACGACTGAAGAACGAATTTTCTCTGTAGTGTGTTGTGCGATCGACTGGACAATAGATAGTAAACGGATGGGAGTTCCTTGAAAGTCGCGTACTTCTGCCAAATGTCCTCACATCTGGTATAAGTTTACGGATGTCCGAAGAACACGCACCGTGAAAATACCGATAGAACAGTGTCACGCAACCCACATTACGCCGATGCTCAAGGGAGGCAATAGAGCTGGACACCCTACTGACCCCTATCAACACCTTTGCTCTCCTTTGTACACGGTCCAGCAACTCCAAAGATGACTTTGGAGCTCCTGCCCATATATGGGAGTTATATTCCATTCGCGGCCTGATGTAGGTGGTGTAGATATTAAGGAGATCAGATGGAGTGAAGTACTTCTTGCACCGCTTTAAAAAGCCTAGGCACTTCGATGCATCTTTCGACACTTCAAATACATGTTTTGCCCAGCGAGCATCACATTGTATTTTCATGCCCAGAACATCAAGAGCGTCTGATTCCTCAATATCCACACCATCCATAGATAATGACGATACGACTGGGTCAGCTGTCCGCTTGTGCGAAAGCAGACAGCACTGGGTCTTCCCCGCATTAAAACTTACTCTATTCAATCGACCCCACTCAACAATGACCTCGAGATCGCGGTTGAGTGTTTCATTCATTAATTGACGTTTATCGCTAATTTCTTGAAGATTTGGCCTGTGGTCGAATGAATATGAATGACAGAGATTACTGTCATCCGCAAAAGAGTATATTTGGTTCACAGTCCGACCCAGGAGATCGTCAATGAAAATAAGAAAAAGAGAAGGAGAGAGAACAGAGCCCTGTGGTACCCCTGCCGTTAATTTATGTTCATCGGAAGAGATGCCATCTATAACAACTCTTATAGTGCGATCTCTGAGAAAACTCGATATAAATCGAGTGAAATTATCACCAACACCAAAAGCAGCCAGCTTCGACAAGAGTGCCTCATGCCAAACTCTGACGAAGGCCTTGGAAATATCTAGAGCCACCACCTTACTCTCACCAAGCCGGTGGATGGATCGACTCCACTGTTCCGAAAGGAACGCCATCAGGTCTCCTGTAGATCTTCTCTTACGGAAGCCATACTGTCGATCATTAAGCACGTAATTTGACTCGAGATACTTCACAAGATGGTGGTTAACCATGCTCTCCATAACTTTCGAGAGCGCAGAACAAATAGCAATTGGGCGGTAATTGGCGGGGTCACTTGCATCACCTTTTTTGGGAATAGGCTGGACGTTGGCTACCTTCCAACACGCCGGGTAAACCCCAGCGCGGTATGCAAGATTGAAAAGGTTGCGCAGTGGGCGTGCCAGCGTTGAAGAGCACTTACTTAGAACCAGTGCTGATATACCATCCGGACCCGGGGATTTACCTACGTCGAGATTCGCGAGAACCTTTTTAACTCCTCGTGTTCGAAAAAATATTTCAGGCATTAAGCCAGATACGTTATCTACTACGGGGAGTGGTTGATTGCTTTCCGGCAAGGAAGAATTCCTTGCAAACATTTCAGCCAAAAGATTTGTTTTATCAACCGGTTCAGTGAATAAGTGGTCATCTTTGACAAGAGTTGGAATAGAAGAAGAACTATTCTTTATTCTTCTCGCAAATGACCAAAAGTTCATACTTCCCCTAGGGAAAGAGAGGACATTAGCACGAATTCGCTGTTCGTAAAGAAATTGTTCGCGTAGAAGTTATTTGGCACATTCTGATCTTGCCTGCTTGCGTAGCATTTCAGTGTGGACGTTTTTATTTCGATACCATTCACTGAATGCTTCCTCTTTAGATCTGACAGCATTCTTGAATGTCTGGTTAAACCAGCATTTTTCATATGGTTTAACCGAAATGTTTTTTGTCGGAATGAATGACTTCATACCGATTAAAATTATCTTTACAATCATTTCAACAGCAGCATCAATGTCATTATCTAGAAAGCAAAGCTTCCAGTTGAAATGCTGATAAAAACTGTTGAGCTCAGCCCAACGTGCCTTTTCGTAGGAAAAAGTTGTTCGCTTCGGGGCTGAGTTTGAAACGAGTCGAAGAGCTGAATACGAGAAGGATGCCGAAATGACACAGTGATCCGAATTACCAAGAGGTGCAAGAGTGATAACTTCATACTTTTCAGGGTGTGAAGTTATGAATAGGTCAAGTAAATTACGGTAGTGCCCTTGAACGCACGGAATGTGCGTCGGTTCATTCACTAATTGCGCCAGGTTGTTGTGCGCGGCGAAGAGCTCAGCGTATTGGCCCTCCGGAGTTGTATGGTTCGAATGGGTTAGCCAGGTGGAGTTATGGACATTAAAATCACCTGCGACAGCAATTTCACTGTCCGGACATTTCTCCAAAATTTTGGATATGGAGTCAGAAAGGGCGTCGAAGCCATTAAAGGATGCCTCCCTTTCCGCATTGGGACTTCTATAAAGAAATCCGAAGTGAAGGACATGTGTTCCAATCCTAAATTTAACCCAAAGGGAGTTAAATTCCGGATCTTGGGAGTCCAAATGACGCTGACTCTGAAACACTATGCCATTTTTTATATAAACCACAAGGCCTCTGTGGGAAACAAAAAGAGAAAGAACGTGATACCCAGGAACGTGAAAATCCTGTGGATCAGAATCCTCACACACCTGGGTCTCACAAAGAGCTAGAATATCAGGCCGGTGAGCATTAATATGATAGTAAACACTAAAAAAATTCGTTCGCTGCCCTCGTATGTTGGCAAAGTGAAGAGAAAACTTACCTACCATTGCAACACACAAACAAAAATCAAAGCAAAGTCAATGCTACGAAAGCAAAACGAACACGAAAGCAAAATCCAAGGGGTACAGATGAGACAGCTGATCCAGTTAGTACTTGGAGAACAAATAGAGAATGTGCTATCAAAGAAGACTCGTTGATAGGGATTGGGTTGCGGGGTGTGATTTTCAAACTTCTGCCGCCGAGTGCCAAGACAGAAGTACAAAACACATCAACAAAAAAGGGATATTCAGTGAAAAAAATCAAAATGTAATGAAGTGTTAGGGTAAAGTTATTAGTGTAGATCCCAATTAACACGAAAATTGTTAAAATTAATGATTGCTCTCATTCTCTATATGTTTTCCTCGTAGGTCTCGGAGCTCGTTAGTACAAAATTCAACTAGTGCACACTCTTAAAGTATTACTCGGTGGCAAAATCCCCAAACCCCAGTAATTGTATTTACCTTACTTTTAGATATTTGTTTCTACGAATATTTATTTATTACCAATAAATAAAACAAAAAATAAAAAAAAATTGGTTAGCTTGAAAAGATGAGTGCGATGCAGAGTGTTAAGAGTATCTTAGACCAGCGGATTGTCGGGCCGACTTTCGAGTCGAGCGGACTCATCTCCCGGTGTAAGGTGAAGTCGGGTAGTCGGCCGACTAGTCGGGCAAAAATCAAAACTAGTTTGATTTTCAGAAAGTCGGCCGGAAAGTCGGTTAGTGTAAGGCGAAACAATGCTTGACACAAAAGTCGGCCGACTGGTCCGCAGGTCTAAGCTGCCCTTTAAAGAAATACTCTGATCCTTCCCATGTCCGTAGACATACACTTAAGCCGCTGATTCGACCTGTTGTGCGCTCTCAATTTGGCCTACTAAGTCACTACACATCTCATAAGAATTCCTCAAGATATTCCAGTCCATTCCCACAAGATTGGTCATGTTCGGTATTATACTGTCAGAGAGATACCTGGATCTAGCTTGTGTAAAGGCCGGGCATTGGCACTGGAAATGCTCCATCGTCTCATCGTCTTCCATGTTCGCCCTGCACTCACTATTCGCCACTAGTCCAATACGGTACAGGTGGGCTCTTAATCCCTAATACGAGTATCCCGTTAAGACTCACATCATTTTGCTCATTTCAAGCTTTCCCAGTTTCAGCAAACCTTTTGTCCTCGACCCATCTGGGTCTCCGTATAGCATTTTTGTCATCCTAACTACTGTCGCCTGGTTACACAGGGCTCTGTGGAGGGATTCCGTTCATTGACCCAACTCAGCCTTCGTCATCCCGAAAGTTTTCGCGTTCTACAGACTCACCGTTTGAAGTTTCCTGGCTTTCATTGCCAGATAGTTCGCACGTTCATTTCCGACTATTCCACTATGCCCCGCCACCCAGATGATGTTGTGTCTGTGGTGCGTGGAAAAATCGATTTCACAATGTCCGATGATATTGCCCTTATTGCCATTTGGCTAACCGCGTAGATATTCGTTACGGCTGGGCTTGTATTATCGCCGAGCCATTTGATGCACTCCGTAATCGCCCGAACTTCCGCTTGAAAGTTCGTGAGTCCGCGAGGCGTAGGTGAATTTCGATTGCTGGATTTTCAATGAAAAATTCTAGACCCGTTTTCCCCCTAACTTTCAACAATCTCTAATTAAGGAATCTGCGACAGTCGAGTGCAGTTCTCGAATTAACAAACCAGTTTCCAGGGACTTGAAGGCAGCTTGACTATCAGAGAAAAAATTGACTCCGACCAAAGTCAGATACTACTTCCCTAATAGCTAAAATGTCTGCCTGTTAGTCACTACATTCACCAGGCGGTCTTTTTGCAATGGATAGACCTGGGACCTTAGATAAGACACCAAAGCCTACTTTATCGTCTAGTTTTGAACCATCTGTATAGAAGTTCACGAATCTCCTATGTCCAGGGATGCGTCCAATCCGTTCTGTTCTACAAGGTATAAGAGTGTAGTACTAATGCACGCTGAAAAATCTGAAATTTGTTGTTTGGTTTGTAGATTGTAGCTTACTATAGTATACTTGTATCCAAACACATTGTGTTTGTTACTTAATATTACATGTTGGCGCCACAATGATTAATACTCGTTTGTTGTTATATATGTTTTTGTGACCCAAATTGAAAAGTTGAAAACTGCTGAAAACAAAAACTTGACAGACAACAAAAAAGCAGCATTTCTCCATTTCTTGAAAACAATACTTGCATGTAAGAATATTTATGTTCCAAACATATAGATGGTTCCTGCGTAATTTTACAGGGGCCGTTGTTTCAGCATGTGTAATCGACAATACCTGAAAGGTAAGGCATTGTGTTGAAAAATGTACTGTGTCCGAAGTCATCTTCTGACCAAACTGGCAGTAGCCGTGGCATGCTGCCTAGCTACAATGTCCGGTGTTATTAAATGCTGACGCTGAAAATTCTGCAATTTTTCTGGTTTGGCTGCAAATATAATGTGTGTGTGGAGCTTGTCGTAAATATAGTATACTTGTGTCCAAACACATTATGTTTGCTATTCAATATTAAATATTTGGGACACAAATATTAATATGTCATAATATGATCCAAATACAGATTTGTTTGTGATATAAATACACCTGTGTTTGGTGCACTGTTGACATTATTTTCTTGTCACTTTACTCTGCCAAAAGCAAACTAAAAGAGGAACAATGAGACATTGTTCTCAGTCTACGTTAATGCTATTACAAGTGTATAACTGTATTTTTGCATTATGCGTTCAGTCAGTGATTCATAAACACACCTGAATACGTGTATAAAGAATTTAGTGCTTCTTATGTTGACTGATCGGTTGCGGTTTAGTTTTATGCATTCAGTCGACTTCCAGTCGAGTAAAACCCCTTGCGCTTTCAGTGAAAGGAATTTCATAACCGCCTAAGGAGAAAGGCACTATGTACAAAACTCAACAAATCAACAAATCAAAAAGAAGTTGTGTGATATACAATTTTTTCAGAAACTCCCAAAATCCCATAGAAATATTAATAAGAATTGAAATAATAATTTAGATACAATTTAAATTGAATGCAAAAAAAAGACTATTTGTGGAAAATAATCGTGAAGAAGAAATATTTAAGTTTTGTAAAAAAAAAAATATTTACAGGGAAATTGTTGCCCTCAACGGTCAGTTGTTTTGTACTTTTGTACAAAAACTGACTTTTAAGAAAACTGAGGACGTGTGGATGTTTAATTCTTAGACTGCTTGTATTTTAATACTTCGTATGTTTAATACTTCCCCTCAACACTTGAGATTTCCAAGATTTTATTGTCGCATTCTCTCCCCCCATAATTTATATACACAAATGAATATCCATCATCGCGCTCATTTCAATAAAACTTCAATACTTATTTATTGTGGCGCGTGTGACGACGCGTCCCTAGTTCAGTGACCTTTTTTGATGTTTAATGTTTTATATACATATAGTGTCCCCCTCCTTTCAAAGTCTTTTGATTCATATGAAAAACAAAATGTTCCAATAGGTTCTTCTGGAGTTAAGCAAACAAATTCAAAGACGTACGCCATCATCATCTTCATCTTCCGCCACAGCCCATAATATACATAATGGTTAAAAAGTATTTCACACATTATTCTTAATTATGTCAACCACACAAGCTGAATCTCCACTCGCTCCTCGTATATAGAATTACACATTCACATCAAATCGAAAAATAATGGCGACAGCGAAAGCAACTTGTCTTTTTTTCATTTCAAGAAAACATCTGTTCGTTTGGTTTAACTCTTGGTTAGCGAGAAACTGGAATAACATCAGCGAAATTAACACTTGACATCTTTTCCTTCCTCGAATTGTTGCTGCGCGTCCAGCAACAAGTGCCTTTTCAACTTCTTACTATGTTTGGCAGCTCCACTCCTTGGTAGTTGCTTACAATGTCCGCTTGGTTCTTGTAACTGTTACATGCGTGACTGTTATTGTGGTTTTAGTTCTATACAAAACGTGGAATAATCATCCCCATTTTTGTTGAATGGCTGGTATAAAGCGCAACCCCATCACTTTCTGATTATAATTCATGAAATAATTGTAGGGTTAAAAGAAGATTATAGACACAAAAAATATGCTATAAATAGAAAAGGTTGCCACAAGAGGAGTGACAGAGAATTAAAATTACGACGGACAGGGAAATATTTCTTGCTTAAAACTTTTAGTATTACGAAGGGCGGGGAAACTTCTTCCACCTAAACATTTCTTTCAACTAAAACTCCTAAACAAAAAAAAATTCAATCTAATTTTTCGCAAGTACAAATATGCTTGTAGAGTACGATTAAATTTACAATATTTACAATTTCATTTTTATTTACAATTCATTTTATTTACAATTCAATTTTTAAAATTTCCAAAATACCAGAAAAAACAGTTGAATTTCCAATAAAAAAAAACATCTGCCATTATATAAAAAAACATCGTAAAATAACAGTTATGATAGATTTTTAAATAATTACCTTTAAATTCAGAGCATGCCAAAAATAAAAAATCTCTCAAAACATTTAAAAAAAAATATGCAAAATATCAGAGTAGAATTGTTTTATTTTAAGAAAAACATAAAACGCCACAGTAAAATTGTTTTATTTAATAAAATTTTCTAAAGTTGTATTTATGGCTAAAATGTAACAATAAATTTCAATTACACAATGTTTTTGAAAACTCCCAAAATCTCAGAATTAAAAAAAAACGAAAAATAACTTGATAATAATCTTCAAAGTGTAGAAAAGAAGTCTTAATTTGTAATAACTTCTAAAGTATTCTGCTAAAAATTAACAATCGTTTTAATTACACAATGTTTTTTAAAAACCCCCAATATCCCACTACAATTTAAGAGGAAAATATGTACGTCCATTGCAAAATGTAGGTCTCGAACGAAAGCTTTCGTTCGTGTTCTAGTCGAAAGAAAGGTGATTTGGGTTCCACAATCTTCTCATTTCTAGTCGAACGAAAATATAAAATTCTTCAAAACTTTTTTGTAAAAATGTTGGTTCCTCTATTTCCAATTTGCTGTCATTTGGGAACAAAATAGAGTCAGTCGAATGAAAATTGCGACTTAGGGAAACCCAATTTGAGTCGAATGCGAGTGACTGACTTTCCTTGGCTTAGCTTTACATTCTAGATCGAGGAACAGGCAATTAGACAAAAGGTTCGTTCTACTGGCTTTATGTTTGTGACAGCACAACATTCGTAGTCGAGTAATTTTAGGTTTTCAACCGTCGTGAAATCGTGGAACCCAGAGCAAACTTCGGTCGCATGAAATTCGAACGAAAGCTTTCGTTTGACATCGGGGAATAGGCACTAAATTTCCTTCCCTATTTATTTAAACATGTGCGGGGAAACTGTTACTTAGTTTTGTAGAGAGATTTGTTTTATGTTGCTGAGAATCTGTTTCAATATTTCGTTAGAAAATTCAGTAGTTTTTTGTTTAAACAATTCTTCGAAATTATCTATTTGGTTAGAAAAACTCCACCTTTCCTATGTTGCTTTATAACCTTCCATTAATCTTTGTGTCAACCTGCAGCTGTCCCGTCCCATTTTTTCAGCTTTCCTTTGTATTTAAAAGATTTCACAGTATCTTGAGATATAATTTGAAATTCAATATTTACACATTGCGCTGAGCGATTTCATTTGAAATCAGAAACTTTTTTCCAAGCCAGCTGTGTTTTAAATTAAGAGGCATCATGTACTTAACAATTGAGATTCCAAATCAACAAGAAAAAAGGAAAAGGAATAAAAATCTCAACATGATTTTGTTTTTTGTTTTCTTTCTCGAGAAACCGAAAAAACAGATGCAATTTCAAAGAGAACTCCTCCAAATGAGGAAACCTACACGCGCATACAATTAAAAATCTTCGGCAGGGCAAACAAAGAAGCAGCCAACGCTTTTAAGGGTTGATTTTTGTGTTGCTGTTTCAAAAGAAACTGCAACAAGTCTTGAGATCAATTTGGGCCACAACAGGGACAGCAACAACTGCACGTGGAGTGAAGTGAACCGGAGTGGAGTGGATGGTATGGTAGAGGAAGACAAATGCGTCAACAATGTCTTAGGGAACAGATGGCCTCATTCGATGTCGATGTTCAAGTTGTTTATGATAATGGATAAATGGTTGGTTGGATGGTTGGTGGTGGTGGCGGCGATTACAATAGCGCGTGCACAACTGCAGAAAGGGCGTCGATTTACACTCGAAAGTAAAATGAAAGAATAAAGAAGTCTATTAAGAGGCATAAGACAAATGCACCTGCCCCAAAAAGGTACCACGTAAGGCATCACACACAATGATAGACAGCCAAAAGGAAAGATGGTCCAATGACGAAGGGCCAGTTCGGCTTTACGGTCACACTCAGTTATTTTAACGGTTGAGGAAAACGAAAATGTATACCAAACACTTGTCCGCCAGGCAATCTCTATATATATATCCCATGCCATTCATGTTGGCGTATTTGTTTATCTTTATCTGAAACTGAAACTGAGTACTAAAAAATCGCTATAAATACGGAAAGTTGCAGCTGGCCAACTGCCGACAGACGAGCAACGGCGGACGACCCTTCATTATATTTATTTGTAAGAACCGCTTTTTCGTTTTGAAAATTATATGAATTCAAAATTGCTACCCGTAATAATGATAACGATGATTTGATATATCAGAGATACCAACCACACCAACTGCTCAGATTCTATATCTGGAAAAAAAAAGAAACATGTGGTGGACACTATGATGATGAAGCACAGTAGTGAAGGCGGTCGGGAGAGGATGAGGGCAACGACTTTATGATGTGGTTTAATTTATTTTAAATTAAAACAAAATCGTCCCTCACCCCCTTTATATAGAAAAAGATCTCTTCAATATATGTAGTAACACCAACCACAAGTTTGTCAGCACTAATGATCACAGCAGATGGATTATGAAGAATTACTACAAAGGGGGATTATTATGTGGGAAAAAGGGTATGTATTATTGTAAATTAAGAATGATGGGGAAAATAAAGTTATCCCCACACAAAAAAACCCTTATTAAAATAAGTTATTTTTAAACCCCTTGATCATGGAAACCGCATAAATATAAATTCTTCTAAACAAATTTATAAGCTCTGTTTAAAATATGTTATGAAATATGAATACTGTTTAAAATATGTTAGATCATTTCTAAGATTTGTTTTATCTGGAATTTTGGGCATTTTTTACAAATTGTGGGATTTTAATTTTTCTTTGTATTTTTCACTTTTTTGAATAAAATTGTATAATTTATTAAGTAAATGCTATTAAAACAGTTTAGACGCTATTATTTCTCTCTTTACGGCATTTACACCAAACAATATTAACGTATTTCGAAGGTTAACTCCGTTAACCTGCGCTAACCCAGAAGATTACTCATACAATTGTAATGTGTAGAAACTGTAGTTTAATTGTTAACCTCATTTTAAACTGGTGCACATTCTGATGCAACACTGTTAGTTACTAAACAAAATGAAACCATAATAAAAACATACACAAAATATCAACTGTTTGACAGGATCGAAAATTTTCCGACGCGTTGCCGCCACCAAAACTTTTTTGAAGCTCACGCCACCGCCGATATAAATGAGTCTTATTGCTTTAAACTGTGAGCCGATTTTATCTACCGGCCCTATTTGACCCACAGATCTAATTTTAAAGGTTCATTTATTTCAACAACATCCCAAATTTATACAAAGCCAATAACCGTCGACCTAATTTTTTCTATTGTGCCGCCGTCTTCGATAATTTTGTATCGGCGCAGAGTTTGTCTAAGCACGGAGTTGCTACCTGAAATGTCAATTTAATCTCTAATTGTGTGGTGTAAACGGCAAAGATTAGAGAACAAGATTATCGCTAACCTGGACGCGATAAACGGCGGTGTAAATGCGTTAAGATCATTTCTTTAAATTTTGTTCATCTGGAATTTTGGAAATTTTTCATTAAAAATTGTGGGATTTTGTATCATCTGGGATTTTGGTAATGTTTTACAAATTGTGGGATTTACTTTTGGGGTGTTTTTTTGCACTGTTTTTAGAATAAAAGTGATTACAGATAAGTTTCTTTATTAACTTTGTACAAAAACTAATGTATTTTAAAGTTTCTTAGTTGGTGTGATTTTGGGAGTTTTGTTATAAAAATCTGTAATTGAAGATTTTGTTTATATTTAATAAACATACACCTGACATTCTCTTTCTGATAAAAGGAAACTGAATATCCTAATATTTGTTTTCCTGTCTTCAGCACAATTGTAGCTATAAGTATACACTAGGAGAAAAAAGGTGTAAAACATACTAAAAGTCTAAAACAAAAAAAAAACTGCATGTAGTGCCTTAAAATTTCAAGAATGTTGAAAAATTGCAAGTTTTTCTATATTTTTTTCGCCATTTTCGGCCCATGTTTTATCGAGGGCCGTTCAAGTATTACGTAAGCAGATTTATTACAATTATTAACCCCCCTCCCGCTTGTCAACAAAAGTAAGCAAAGCTCTTGTTGTCAACAAAGTTGTGTATCTGCTCACTTTCATCGGATTTTGAATAATGCACATCAGTTCATTAGCACGACGAGCAGCCACTCTTATAAGCTTAACTAATTGATTTGACAATATAAGTTAACTTTAACAAAAACAAAATGCATGTTGTTCTTGCCCTACAACAGTAACAACAGCTACTGCGCTTCCATCATGCTGACGTAATCACCATCTTGACCCCCACCACCCATGTCATCAAAAATAAGCAAAGCAAAGATCCCCCCGCCCCCCTATAGTGTTTACGTAATACTTGAACGGCCCCCAATATACAACAATAATAATATAAATTATCGATTAAATACAGATTATCGACAGGAAACCAAATTCCAATTGGTTTCCGAGATATAGAGGTGAGAAAAATAACATGTTCTTCGCAAAAATTAGGTTTTAGCCAAAATGTACATGATGACATAAAATCCGAACAGCAGCCGTCGTCGAAGGAAATTTAAGATGGTCAGAGCAGAGATCGAACCCACGTTATCATGCACAAGAGCCGCACACACTAGCCATTGCACCACCGACGGCAAATTTCGATATTACACTCAGAGAACTAATTGTTTGAAAAGAGGTCGTAGCAACCGTAAATTCGGCTGTTACCACCGAATTGAGGTTGCCACAACCGAATTGAGGTTGCCACAACCGGATTGAAGTTGTTACGACCGAATTTAGTCTCCACAACCGAAATTCGGTTGAAGCAACCTCGTTTCATAATTGATTCGGTTGTGACAACTGAATCTTCAATTATATTCGCTCAGTCAACTAAATTTTTAAAAATTTCGGTTGAAACAACCGAATTTTAAATTAATTCGGATGCAAGAACCGAAATTGGTACCTAATTCGGCTGGGGTAACCGAATCTGGTCTTAGCCAACCTCAATTCCGTTGTAGAACAGAATTTGACATCAATTCGGTTGTAACTATCGAATTTGGTTCAATTGGGTCGCAATAACCGAATCTAGCCTTAATTCGGTTGCAACGACCGAATTTGGCGTCAATTCGGTTGCTTGAACCGGATTTCTCATGAATTCTGTAGGTACAACCGAATTCATTTTCAATTCGGTTACCAGAACATAATTCTATGTATTTAAAATCTGACGTTTACAATTTTATAATCAAATATTATTTTAAAAGGGTAAGTAAAATATATTTTGTATTAAACTGTCTTATTTTGCAGATGTTATTTAAGCAGATATCAACAGCAGATACATATGCGGTAGTCTGGATACAAAACGGCTTTGGACCTAGAGCAACCGATACAACACGTCAGAATTATTGCGGTGTCCCATGATGGCCGGGACTTCAATAAAGGTTGGAAGAGGCATGTAAATTAAATGTATTATTCTACTTATATAGATTACCCCATATATATGACTTTATTTTATCGCTTTTTACTTTAATTTAAAAATACAAGAAAATAAATCATCACTTAATAATAAAAAAACTTTAATAATTCATTTATGACAGTATCTAAATTCGGTTGTAACAACCTCTAATTCGGCTGTGACAACCTCTAATGAGGTTGTGCTAACCTCTAATTCGGCTGTGTCAACCTCTAATGAAGTTGTGTCAACCTCTAATGAAGTTGTGTCAACCTCTGATGAGGTTGTGTCAACCTCTGATGAGGTTGTGTCAACCTCTGATGAGGTTGTGCCAACCTCCAATTCGGTTGTGACAGCCTCTTAATTCGGTTGCGGCTATTTCGGCTGTCTCAACCGAATTTTTCTGTGAGTGTACTTCGAGAAATTTCACACGAGAAGGAGTTTGCATTTTATGTGTTGCACTGTGTTATATTTTTAACCCGTTCCTGTAAAATTATGTGTATTAAATACTCCCACAATGAGATTTTCTTATTTTCCGGGATTTTGGAATTTTTATAAAAAATGTGTAATTTAAATTTGCTTTTATATTTTTGTAAAATTATATATAATTTTTTTTTGCGGGATTTTGGTGATTTTATAAAAAAATGTGTAACATGAATTTATTTTCAAATTTTGAAAATAATATCAATTGATCATATTTTTACTAAAAAAAAACATAAAATTGTATCTCTTAGCAATGATACTTTATGCTGGATCCACTTGTTTCCAAAGTTGTACATTTATGTTCTGTCTGATAACTTAGCCGCCGATCATTTTGTTATTGACACAATTACAAGTGCAATAATAAAAACTAATTTCAATTGTTTTTATTTTAAATTATGAAACAAAAAGCAAACAATTTCATATATAACACGCATTGTGTGTTGTAGAGATGTATATTCATTAATAATTCTATGTCATTGACAGAATGACAAATGAAACAAAAATGGAAATTATTGCAAAAAAAAGTTGGTTAGCCTTCAATTCTCGATTCAATAGAATGAATACAATAATAGTGGACAAAAACAAACTGAAACAGTTCAAATATGAATTGTTCAAATAGTTTCAATTCCACACTAAGCAATATTAGTTAAAAAAAAAAAAAACATCCAACAACTGCGATATTATGAAAACATTTCTAATTTTAATTTTGAGCAGTGTCAATTTGTTACGTCGTCACAACAGCGGGGGTTAGTGGAATTTTCATTATTTTACATACGACATTTCAGATTTGGCCTGGATCTCATCAGTTCATAATAATAATAATAATGAAAAAACACACACACACACACGTTAACAAAATGTTTAAAAAAAAAAACGTAATAATAAACAATAAAAACATCAAATCATAAAACACGCATGCTATAATTATTTTGTTATTTTGTTTTAATTTAATTGTTATTATTGCAATAGATTCACTTTTTGTTTTTAGAGCGGAAAAACAGTCACGTTCCATGATTAAGTCTACTCGCGGTGTTCGGCGGTGTTAAGAGTCACCATGTTTATTTAAACGTTTTCATTATAACACGTTATGTGCCAACCTACCAATTTCCCCCCAACCCTCTTAGCCAATACTGGTATTCGAAGAATCATTCATTTGAAATTCACATCCGTTGAATATGTATGAGATAATACGTTGCGAGTAGACGAGTGAGTACAACAATAGAAATTTCAATTGTTATACAAAATTTAAGAGTTGAGTTTCAAATTGAACCGTCCATAAATTACCGTTTTATTCCCTCGAAACAGTAGCCAAAATTTATGGATAAAATTGGTAGACTGTCAGTAATCAAATCAATGTATTTGAGTTTGGCTAAAAAGCTACTGGAATATTAAAGATAAATTGAATTTTTTTTTAAATCTAAGAATCGCAGAAATAGTTCAATAAAATAAACCCACCACTCGCAATGTGAGTAGTTTGTTAATAGATCAATTATTCAGAGCCACAGTTAGAATATTAATCCAAATCACTTTCAAAAATTCCAGTAGTTTTTTAATAGCAACAAATGCTAAAGTTCAAATACATAGTTTTGCAGAAAAAAAATATACTTTGCCACGTTTGAAGTTAAGTAACCCGGCAATAGCATACAAATTATCGATAAAAACTACAAACTACAAATTACCGATAACATACAAATAGCCGATAAAACAAAACTATTTTCAAAGTTCGACATGTTTGAAGTTGAGTGAAACAATTGAAATAAAAATTTTCGACAAAATTAAAACCTATAAACAAAATACAATAAATCGATAAATACAATTTATAGATCAGATACACATAATCGATAAAATAAAACTTGTTTTAAAGTTTGACATGTTTGTAGCCGTCGATGGTGCAATGGTAGTGTTTGCGGCTCTTGTATATGAGGACGTGGGTTGGATCCCTTCTCTGTCCACCTTACATTACCTTCGACGTCGGCCACCTCGCTTAGTGCCGGCGACACTATCGAGTATTTAACCATGAAAACGCTTCTCAAACTACCGTTCGGAACCGGTGTACAAATGTAGGTCCCAATTAATGGGTATACAACTGGAAAGTGTACAGCTAACTGGTTATGAGAAGCTCTCCCAATCCCTCCATGGGATGTAATGGAAAACCATGTTTTTTGGTTTTATGTTTGAAGTTGGGTAAAATGGATATAAATGAAACTTATCGATACAAATATATATTATCGATAACATACATATCATCGATTTAATACAAATTATCAATAACAATACCAATTATCGATAACATATCGAACACAAACTATTGATAAAAATACGAATTATCGACAAAAACACGAATTAACGATAAAAATACGATAAAAAAAATACAAATTATCGATAAAATACAAATTATCGATAAAATACAGATCATCGATACAAATTTTCGATGAAATTCAAATTTTCCATCAAAAGTGCAATTATCGATAACATAAAAATAATCGATAAAACCCCAAACTGTCGATATAGCAAACAAATTTTTAATATTCGACATGTTTGAAGTTGAGTAAAACAGAGACAAACTACAAATTATCAATATAAATACAAATTATCGATAACATACAAATCATCGATTTAATAAAAATTATCGATGAATTGTTAATTATCGCTAGCACACAAATTATTGAATACGAATTATCGTTAAAAATACGATTAAGGGATAAAATATAAATTATCGATAAAAAAAACAAGTTATCGGTAAAATACAGATTATCGACACACAAAGAAAAATACAACTATCGCTAACATATAAATTATCAATAAAATATACAAATAACAGATAAAAATACAAACTTTCGACAAAATAAAACAATTATTATGGTTTGACATGTTTGAAGTTGAATAGAACCGAGTTAAAATACAAATTATCGATAAAAATTAAAATTATCTCTAAAATACAAATTATTTCTAAAACACAAATTAGCGATAAATATACACGATATCGATATAAATACAATTTATCCATAAAAATTCAAATAATCCAGCAAAAAATACAAATTGTAGATAAAATAAAACAATTTTTATAGTTTGACAAGTTTGAAACAAATTATCGATAAAAACACAAAATATCGTTAAAATACAAATTTTTGTTTATAATATAAATTATCAATAAAACACAAACTACCGATAAAATGCATATTATCGATAAAATAAAAATTATCGATAACTCGATAACTTCCTATAGAAAACTGCAAAGTTCACACTCAAAAGGCATTCGATGAGTTATCGAGTCCTTTTTATTATATACTTATACAATCATCGGTAACCGAGTAATCGAGTTAACAGAAGTTGAAAATTAGCAAGATAAACACTAAAGTTCAATTACACTCAAAAGACATCTTTGAGTTATCGATTTCCTATTTTAATTACAATCATCAGTAGCTCAGTTATGAAGTTATCGGAAGTTGAAAAGTGCAAAACCAGTCAGATAAACAATAAAGTTCAATGTTTTTCAAAAAGCTGTCGAGTTATTAATTTATTTTATTAAATACAATTATCCATAACTCCTTAGCCTATCGAGTTATTGCACATTAGAAATTGGACTGTTCTTTTAACAATTTTGAATTTGAATCAATATTGAATTATTGCAGTTTTTTATTAAATACAAATTATTGATAACTCAGTTTTCGAGTTATCAAAAGTTGTAAATTGGAAAATCAACAAGATAAACATTAAAGTTAAACAAGCCACTCAAAAACCAGTCGATAATGAATTATCGAGTTATTTTTATTACTTACAATTACCGATAGCTCACTTTATTACCCAGTTGAAAATTACCCAGTTTATAAAAGTTGAAAATTAGAAAATCAACACGATAAACAATGAAGGTAAACTTCTCTCACAAAAAGATTTCAATACTGCCTATAGAGTTGTTTTATTAAATAAAAATTATCCATAACTAACTTTGTTATCGAGTTCACGCAAGTTGAAAATTCGAAAATCAATAAAATACACAATAAAAATTAAATAATGACTCAAAAAGCTTTTGGTAAGTTATCATGTTTTTTATTAAATACAAGATTATTGATAACTCACTATCGGAAGAAGAAATTTGGAGAATAAATAAGGAAAACAGTAATGCTAAAATTATTACTCTAATGTTTTCTATGAGTTATCGTGCTCCTTTTATTAAACACAAATTATCGACAACTCGGATATCGAATCGTCGGATGTCGAAAATTGGAAAATCAATAATCAATAATGATAAAATTAGCATTCAAAAGGCTTTGGATAATGAGTTATCGAGTTTCAAGTGCATCAGAATGTGGTTAATTATCGTACTCTTGTCAAAACCCGATTCTGATTTCGCCTCTTCGAATGAGCAATTAAATGCAACGCATAAAAAGTAGAAACTATTATGTTGACTTTAAAATTTTTTTAAATTATTATTTTACAGTCAATTGCATTTTATGTATCGATAGAAGACACCACACTGTGTCATATGTCCCCATATCTCGTGTGAAACGAATTGATCGCACATGAGATTCCGAAAATTCCTTACAACACATGTGTCGTTTTCCCATCTCAAATATTTGAAAAGACCGTCCTTAATGTGGAAATAACCAACATTCAGATCATTTCGTAATGAAACCAATTTCAACGGAAATCTCCTGTTTCCGTTTCGTCTTGAGAATTTTTGAAGTGCATCATTCATTGTTGGCTGTTGACGACGTAGTTGTTTCTTACCCTCCACTCATGTTCAACTTGAGAGCTGCGAGAGAGTGAGCAGCAACAACAATTATTATAATAACAACAACAATAAAACATTTACTTTACATTACAAATTTTAATTGTCAAAATATTGAAGTGTCTTCTACTCTTGGGGACTACCAAAAGCAGCCGCAAAGTACGCTATTCAATTCACCATTCCCAGATGGCAATTACACCATCATTCATTCTTCATCCACCCTTGGTGTCTTCAACATCTTGCGACTGTCTGACTGACTATCTTAGATGTATTTGCATGTGAATCACATGTAAATTTCTTGTTATTTATTTTTTTATTGTATCTTTAGTAAATATTGAAATGAATGTATTTCTAATTATGTAGCTGAATGTTCGTTCTCATTATTCCCCACCATACATAATTGTAATGAAATTAGAACAAATCTACACTGAACAAGACAGAAACAACGACGAAATATGGATTGTGAAAAGAAATATTTAAGAAAAATTTACTACTAGACTTTTGCTTTATATTTTTCTTTCAAATATGTATGTACATATTGAATGCCTCATGAATCAATCAACTACCTTTCAAACCTGTCAGCAAACACTGACATTTGGTTTCTTTCATTAATCCCCAATTCTTTCCTTTCTCACCATGAAAACTGGGAAGTGTGAAATTTTACACGAATTTTCAGAAAGTTTATGAATGAATAATACACAGGCCAGTAAATATCAACAACAACAAAATTCTTAAAAACATATTTCACTAATTAGTCATTATTCAACACAAGTTTTGGAGTGAAACAAAAGAAATAATGAATTTGCAATTTGCATCATCTTAAAATACATTTTGTTTACTTTCTTCGCAAAGATAAAAATATAAACAATCGACAGGAAATTATGGGCATAATAATAATGTTGTTATTAAATTATTCAATGATGCAGAATTTTGCTGAAAGTATTGTAGACCTCAGAAATTTGCAATAAATTCTTAGTATAGAATGATTGCGTTCAAATATTTAGATATTTTTTCTATCTAAATGTATTCGATTTGAGAAATAAATAGTCCACCAAAATAATCAATTTTGTTCATGTTTAAACGTGGTCCCTTTACTCATGATTATTAATTGATAAGTTACGCGCCAACAACTTTAATCCTACCAAAACTTATTCGAACCGAGAAATACTCTTCCCAAAAATATACCCGGTTTACAGTTCTTTCCATAATGATTGATATCCCTCTGATACCAGTTAACATACAAAGTAAAAATTTCCAAGTAGTCGCAGTAGATACAACAACAATTGTGGGCAACAACAGGCATTTTGTCTAGACTCTCCTTATGTCAAAGTCAATGCAAACGTATACCAACAATAAATGTAAACACAAAAGTACTAAAACAAAACCTTTGTATCTGACAGAAGCGGCCAACTAAACAACAAGAAAAAATTTAAATCAGCTGTTTACTGAGTTTGCCTTCTCATTCTACTATGCCAGTTAAGTTAACTTAACCCTTTTGCAGATGTTGAAGAGATTACTCATTTTACATTGTATACGATCTAGCTTGTGTGAAATTAATTGCATTGGCAAAAAAATGTTTCAGGCTTTCATAACACTATTTATGGTAACTAAAGTGTTTTCTACTATATTCTGTATTATGATGTTGTAGAGATCGTTCTTTTTACAGTGTCTACTAATCTCGCTTCTTTGGGACTAATTGCATAACCAAAAAATTTTTCAGGCTTTCAATCATTTCCATAATAATACCTTAATATAATACTAGCTAAATCAACTTTAGCCTTTTGCACTAATTTCTTTACTAAGATGTTGAAGGGATCGCTCACATTACAGTGTCTATGATATCGCTTGTTTGGCATTAATTGCATAACCAAAAACTTTCAGGTTTCCAATACTTTCCATAATGATATCCTATTATAATTCTAGTTAACTTAGGCCCATTCCACTACATTTGTTTAATAAGATTTTGGAGAGGTGGCTTCTTTTAAAGAGTCTATGATATCGCTTGTTTGGTATTAATTGCATTACCAGAAAATGTTTCAGACTTCCCCAGCCCTTTTCATAATGGTGTTCTACTGATACTAGTTTAGTTAATTAAAGCCTTTTCAACTATTTTCTTTCTGAAGATGTTGAAGAGATCGCTCATTTTACTGATCGCTTATTTTTCAGTTTGCCATTATTAGACTTTGTGCGATATTTTTGTAGTGTCACTGATAATAAGCGTGTTTTCGTTACACCGCTTGTTTATACAATCGCTAATTTTGTCTGAAGCACTTAGCGAAGACTTAGCGAGAACTTAGCGACGCGAATCATTTTCGCTAAGTTCAAGCAAATTTTTTTTGACGTCTTTTACCGTTTTCAGACCTTTTTCATATTTTTTTAATAAAATCACATATCGCTAAATAGCCGTTTTCTTTACAACTTAGCAAGCGATAATCGCTTGCTTGTAACCAAAACACGACTAATGTTTCTAAACATTTCGAAAATATTTTAATTTTTTTATAGAATTTAAGGAATTTTGAGCAATTCTTTAGGCACTTAATGCAGTCATTTCAACTTTAATTACCAGCGTTTATTGTCCAATTATAATTTGTCTGTTTTCTTTTCTACTTAGTCTGTTAAAGAGTCAGTTTATCTTCCCTACTACACCAGGGCGGCCGGCCTCTATTATCATTATTTGCTTGCGCCGTCGTCGCCGTTGTCGTTGTTGTCGCCGGCCGTCTTCATTGGATTGCATTGCATTGCCTTCTTTGCATTCATTCAACCTCATTTTATATGAATTTCCATTGTGCATTTTATTACTACTTGTTAGTTGGTTTCCCTTTCTGCCAGCCACCCCCCCCCCCCCCCTCCTATCTCTTTCTTTTACACCCTTTTTGCTCCCTTCCTTTCTTCTGGATTGCCATGCGGTCGTGCCCAGAAATAGCCGAGAATACGAGTATGTGAATATCTTTGAACTAAATTTAAATGAGTCTATCTATATGAATATATGCAATGCGATGAGTTGAGATGCGTACGAAAGTGCCAGTTCTTTCTATGGATGGTTGGGGATGTGCATGCGGATGTGGCGGCTGACAAGCCTGCCTGCTGCCGCGTGTGACGGCTGCTGTGTGCCATTCTACGGGCTTCCGACTACTCCCTATGAGAAATTGACTGCTGCGGGCTGCTGCTGTTCTGTTGTGTTTTTAATGTCTTTTTGATCTAAATTTAACAGAAAAACTGCCATTTTCCATCATTTAAACATAAAATAAGAACATAAACTACTCCAACAATGATGACGAAATTGAAGATCATGATGATGTTGAGTCGCGTGTAGAGTGTTTTCTTACAATTCTCTTTCAACTTCTTCTTGTATCTGTTTGTTGTTTTTGTTATGTTCTTCTCTATCCTTTCTTTTTATTCTTTAAATTTAATTTATTTTTATAACTTCCACTGCGCATAAAGAAATTGCGGTTTAATATTTGTTTTCTTCTTCTTATTTTTGTTACGACTGTATAGTCAGTTATGTTGCTGCTTCTGCTGCCGGTTGCATTTGCTGCATGATGCTCTAGTTATGTCAGCTAATGCGGTAGATGTCGCTGCTAACGTTGCCGAGGCTGGCCTGTCTGTCGTTGAATTATTTTTGTAATCTCGTTGATTTTGAACTTTGCACATACTTTTTTGTGTGAATGTGTGTGTTTTCCGTCCTTCCTTGTGTACCAGCGACTACAATTGTAATGTGTGGCGGTGATGACTTCGACATTCGCATCTCCGCTTAGTTATGGTTTCTATCTCTGGGTTTTTTTATCTCCTCCCCTAATGACATCTATTGTAAATGTCAATTATATCGGCTTTTTCTTTCTTGGCATAAAAAAGTATCAGTTGCCATTTTTTCAACACATGTGCGAGAGTGAAATTGTATTTGTTAGATGGACATGGTAGTGGTGACAGTTGTAAATGTCATTGAATTGTTAAGTATCTCATGTCACACGCCTGCCCTTTGCAGAGTTTTAGCTACGCAATGCAAAGTTTACGCGGTTTTTGATATCTCTTTCGATTTCTATTATTATTATTTCAATTGCATTCAATACCATCGTAATATCATTATTATTATTATCCATGTCACTGAGTTTCTACAATTGGAAAATTGTTTGTTTATATGTGGGGGAGTAGAGTAATCAGAGAAAATGGAGTAAAAGTTTAGTTTTGTAAAGATAAAAGGAGGGTAATTAGAATGCATTTGTTTTTTTTTTTTGTGGGGAAAGTGTAAAAGGGTATCAAATGATAATATCTAAGCCACAATTACCCGCAGCACAAATGGTTTAAAAATCTACTGATATATGTACATATACTCGTAGACCTACATTATGGAAAAGCGTAAGACGTTCTGGTACAATTGAAATCTAAAAAGGTTTAAGATCCAGTTACGTTAGAGATTTCTGCTTTTCTAATGACAAATTTTGCCAGCAAAATTTCTCTTTTCAACAAAGACAATTTTATCCAGATAACACCAAAGAAAATGAATAGAAGTAGAGAATATTTACTCCTGGAGTGGACTGCCAATAAAGAAAACGACTGAAGCGCCTCGTTTCTCTGCTCTGTGGAAAATCTGTTTTTACATTTTTCGATTTAAGCCCCGTATTTCGTTACTAAAATTTAGTGAATCAAAAATTTATCTTACTTCTCATGTGGTTGGTATCTATTTACTCAGCTGTATAGGTAAATTTCGTGAATAAAGTCAATTACAGGGTTGTTAAGCCAATGTTGCCTTCGTTGGTGCAACGGTTAGTGTGCGCGGCTGTTGTGCAAGAGAACGTGGGTTCGATCCCTGCTCTGACCACATTACACTTCTTTCGACGGCTGCCACCTCGCTTAGTGACGGCGACACTATCAAAAACACATTCGGATCCGGTGTAAAAACGATCCCAATCAGTAAGTGAAAACGGGAAAGCCCACAACTCAGTGATTGTGAGAAGCTCTCTCCCATGGTAGTAATACAAGGTAGTAGCGTTAGCCCAGCTGACTTTATTTGTCTACATTTCATCGTATCATATAGTAATTATTATAGCAAGAGAGAATATTTGATTCATCTGACGTTTCCTTACACACTCTTCGTGGTGCGGTTGGTGTGATACAGAGATGTAAAAACGATCCCAATCAGTAAGTGAAAACGGGAAAGCCCACAACTCAGTGATTGTGAGAAGCTCTCTCCCATGGTAGTAATACAAGGTAGTAGCGTTAGCCCAGCTAATTTTATTTGTTTACATTTCATCGTATCATAGACTAATTATTATAGCAAGAGAGAATATTTGATTCATCTGACGTTTCCTTACACACTCTTCGTGGTGCGGTTGGTGTGATACAGAGATGTAAAAACGATCCCAATCAGTAAGTGAAAACGGGAAAGCCCACAACTCAGTGATTGTGAGAAGCTCTCTCCCATGGTAGTAATACAAGGTAGTAGCGTTAGCACAGCTGATTTTATTTGTTTACATTTCATCGTATCATAGACTAATTATTATAGCAAGAGAGAATATTTGATTCATCTGACGTTTCCTTACACACTCTTCGTGGTGCGGTTGGTGTGATACAGAGATGTAAAAACGATCCCAATCAGTAAGTGAAAACGGGAAAGCCCACAACTCAGTGATTGTGAGAAGCTCTCTCCCATGGTAGTAATACAAGGTAGTAGCGTTAGCCCAGCTGATTTTATTTCTTTACATTTCATCGTATCATAGACTAATTATTATAGCAAGAGAGAATATTTGATTCATCTGACGTTTCCTTACACACTCTTCGTGGTGCGGTTGGTGTGATACAGAGATGTTTGACGAAAAGTGACATACACCAGGTGGAATTACAATAACTTCTGACTTTAATTTTTCATGTCGTGTTGGTGAAAAACTGTGAAATTTAAATTTGTTTTACACTTCTTTATTGACTGTTATTGTTAGCATACATTTGTGTTGTGTTTAACACAATAATGTTAACACACAAATCGAAATGTCGCTGTTGTTATTTTGTTTGTTGTTTTGAACCATTGCCTTTATCTGGCATTAGTAAAGCAATTCTTTTCAACATCCAACGTTCATATCACACCAGGCCAAATATCAGAAATTTGCTGAGAGAAATGTTAAGTCTAATATAATAATTAGTCTATGCATCGCACACTTGTACATGTATGTGTGATATTTTTATCAGATTATTTTGACAATGACTCGGTACGGAAATGACAACAATGCTAATGCTACTATCTTGCATATGTATCATGCTCATGCAATGGGAAAATATTTATGCCAATTTTGTTAAATTGTTATCCGACCGTAATTTTGAGATTTCGCTTTCTGGAACAAAATCATTGGCACTAAAACCTTCACATCAGTGAAGGGTGACAAGTAACTCTCTGCAACAGAAATTTCCAGGTAGAGGTTCGTGACAAAATTTCTTACGAAAAGTTACCAAAAGTTGGTAACGAAAAGTTACCAAAAGTTGGTAACGAAAAGTTACCAAAACCCTTAAAACCCATTTTGACCCATATCTTAATGGACCTATTCAATTTCAGTTCTAGCACCTTAGTCATAAAAAGTTGTGAGAGCTTTGAGACGATATATGTATGACAAAAATAAATAAAGAGATTCCCATTAAAATCAATAAGGAGCTTCTCTTCTCACTTTCTAGCTTTACACTCACTGATTGGGACCTACAGTTTTAAACCGATTCCGAATGGGTTTTAGGTGAGCTTTTTCATGGTTAAATTGCAATTCATTCCAGCAACCACATTTTCTACTATTTCGGTCGCAGCATCCGAATTCGGAATCCCAAATTTCCGCTTGGCTCACCTGGGGGAAATGGAATATGGCAGCTGTCGGATCGCGAACCGAAACTCGGTTCGCTAGCTGGTAGCCAAAGTTGTGAGCCGGCTCGCAAGCCGAGTCACATGATTCAACTTTTGCTCCCGGCTCGCAAGTCAAGAGCCAGTATTCGGTTCGAAGGCGTCTCACCAGATAATACTAACCCTGATGAAATGTCGAACAATGCTGAACAAAAGAGTCATGACAGTCTGAGCTGTCATAAAATCTTTACTGGAAAAAGTGGCTCTCCATGAATCACCAATTTTTTACGATTTTTTTTGTTCAATCAATCTGCTGCCCTCAGATAGCGGATATACGCCATTAATTTATAGAAAAGTTCCTACAAAAAACTGATGTTTGTAAGAAAATTTAACAAGATTCGAAAAGTATTCTATAGTAAAATTCTTGATATAATTCTTTTGATTAAAAAATTCCTCAGAAGCAGTCAATATTTTATGGGGAAAATTTATATTTTATTTTCACTTTCTAGTTTTTAAGAATCTTTGAATTATTTTCTATTCATATTTCATTCCAGGGATTTTGTAATCCCCTCCAGTTATTGTTTTTTTTTGATATCTGACAAACAACTTCATTCAGTCCATCCATCATTGGTAATGCAATGAACTTTACTTATTCGTTTATTTGTTTATTTTTTTTCTCCAAAAACAAAAACAGTAAATAAAAAAATAACTTGCCAGCAAAAACAAAACTTATTTTGGAATTTATTAATAATTTTTTGAATGTTTTAATTTCCTGTAAATTCTTGGCGGCCGATCCAGATTGGGCCGGGAGCAGATTGTTTACTTTTCACGCGCACTTGTTTTGTGTTTTATGCATTTCCTTTTCATCGATGCATAGTAGTAGCTGGATTGTTGTTTTGTCCATTTCAAACTTTTTCTGCTCCATTGGAACTTTGTTCCTTGGCATATATGGAGTTGAAAATATACACTCACACACATGTCTGCGAGTGTGCGGTTGCATAAATTTTCATTGTAAACAGTTCTCCCTGCGCGTTTGCCTTTTTATATGACGAAATTGGTAGAAATTCTCATTAAATTGCCGGATCACGTACTTTAAATATTTGCCCAATAAGCCGTTTTTTCCTCTTCATTTCTTTCCATACGTGTCCGTCCATGTGTGTATAGTTTCCGTGGGGTATCCAGTAAAAGAATTATTTTAAAAAGAGGTGCAGAATTAAAATCAAAGAAAATATTTCCATCATAAAATGTTTGAGTTCGGATATTGTTCTATTAAAAAAACACCTGAAGATTCAGAACAAGTTTATTACTAGAAATTACACGATTGTAAAAAAGTTTGTTGCAAAAAAAGGCCTAAATGTTTTATAAATTTTTAAACAAAAACCTCTAAATCAATCAACCTCTAAATAATATTTCTTGAAAATATAAATTTTTCCCTTCAAAATATCACTTTAATTATTTATTATTTCCTCCTTTGTTTCCATTCCTTACATTTACATACCACCCCAGTTTTGCTTCCCCTTTTGCACAAAGAAAGAAAAATACCATAACAAGTATGTTGCAAACAACTTGAGCGGTTTTTACTTCTGAGTATCATAATTTTTTTAATTACTTTTAATTACAAAGAAATTGTGTTGTTGCAAAAGCAAAATGTTGTTATATGTTATACAATTTAACATGGCAACGCCGTTACACTTCACACACGCATACACACATCAAAACAAACAGAGCCACACACACAGTGTGTCATTCAATATTACATATCATGTGACACACTGTAGTGGCAACACAGCAGACACAAACGGTTACAAAGTAATTAAGTCCAAAAAGTCAAGTACTCGTGCTAGTCGGAAGAGTTACAGGATTTTGGGTTTGACAACGCAGTTTAAATGAGAAAAACGTGAGTATTTTTATTTTATTTTTTAGCGTAGCATAGGTAAAGTTGATTGGGGACTCATTTCCCTGGTGTCCCACTACTCCCCCTTTTCGCCATATGTCATGTTATGCTACTGCTCCACCTCCAAACCAATTAACTCCCCGCTGTGTGTAATCATTAAAGTCTATAACTTAAAGTGGATGAAGTTTTTAGGAAACATTTTGTGTTTGCCACTGAAAAAAGTCTTATTTTTCTGCAGATATACGCAAATATTTATGTACAAGCAGAAATGCGGAATAATATTGCGTATAACAGTTCATATTTGCAAAACAGACGCTCTCTTTAAATCTCTGTTTTTATAGAAAACTATAAAAGAGGCAGTCGGTGGGTGCAATGGATACTGTGGACGGTTCTTATACATCAGAACGTGTGTTCTATACCTGCTCTAATCACCTTAGATTTCATTCGACACGGCCATCTCCCTAAGTGACGTCCACACTATCGACCACTTATCCACGAAGAGGCTGCTCAAAAAACCTTCGGAATCGGAGTTAAACTGTAGCTCCCTAACAATGAGTGTAAAACTATAAAGCGCACAGCTCACAGATTGTCAGAAACTCTCGCCAGCCTTTTCATGGGATGTAATGGAAATTATTTATTTTATTTATAAGAAACAAATTATTCGTATAGCAGTATAAATATATTAACAGTAACATGTGTTAAAGCAATTTTTTTTATTATAAATATTGTTAGGCGAAAAAATCTACTTGGGTACAAATTGTAATACAATTATAATAAAAAAATAATTATAATAAAAAAAATAGCTTTAACACATGTTACTGTTAATATCTTGATTATACTGTTATACGAATAATTTTTTGGTAATATAATTTTGACTGAGTAGCACAAAATGGGGTAGCACAAAATGTCCCGAGTATAACAGTGCAAGTTAGTTTGAAAGTAATGCAGCAAAGTATTAATAAGTACATATTAATATTAAAATAACTTCAGAGCTTTGTTAAATAATTATATTTATCTGGCATGAAGGTAGTATGGATTTATAAGAGTTTTGTTAACATTTATCTGTCGGAAAATTATTACTTTTTATTTGAATTGTGCATTAATGTAAAGGGTTATCCATTTCCTGGTTTCAAAAGTATAGGGCTGGAATTCGACATCTGTCAAACTAAGTTGTTAAACCAATTTTTTTCTTTTCAGTTGAAAGTCTAACATTGACGAAAATGGATCGCTTAACTATCACACAACGCATAAAAATTATTAAAACCTACTACAAAAATGGTGATTCTGGCACAGCCACATATCGTGCTTTAAGAGGAGATTGTGGTTTACATAATCGTCCAACTACGCAAGCAATTGGCAAAATTGTGAAGAAATTTGAAGAGACTGGAGCGGTTACAGATATTGTAAGGCCTGTGCATCATCGTTTCGCTCGTTCCGCTGAAAGTTGCCGAAGACCCGAATGTGTCGATTCCTCGTTATGGTCATATGATAACCGACTTTTTTTTGCCTGCTATTGAAGAATACGACTTGGAGAATATGTGGTTTCTACAAGACGGTGCCACATGCCACACAACTCGAGCGAATATGGCTTTATTGCAAGAGACATTTCCTGGCCGCGTAATTTCTCGTCGTGGCGATATCAACTGGCCACCAAGATCATGCGATTTGACACCATTAGACTTTTTTTGTGGGGCTACGCGAAAGACCGTGTTTATGCAGATAAACCTTTAACTCTTGAGCACTTAAGAACCAACATTCGTCAAGTTATGGCTGAGATACCGCCCAATATGTGTCAAAAAGTGGTGGAAAATTACCTCAAAAGAAGCAATGCTTCTTGCAACACTTCGCGTGGTGGTCATTTAAATGATGTGGTGTTTCACACATAGTGCCAACGTTCAAACTTTATAATAAAAAAAGAAATACATATCATGAAAAAAAATATTTTATATGGTTTTTTTTTTAAGTTTACTTTTGAAACCGTAAAATGGATAATCCTTTCGTTTAACAGTTTATGAAAATGGTTGTGGTTAATTAAAAAAATGAAACAATAAAAATAAACGAAATGAATTGAAATGAATTGGAATGAAGTGAAGTGAAATGAATTAAAGTGAATTAATTGGAGTGAATTGAAATGAAATAAATTGAAATGAAATGAAATGAAATGAAATGAATTGAATTGAAATGAAATGAATTGAAATGAAATGAATTGAAATGAAATGAATTAAAATGAATTAAAATGAATTAAAATGAATTGAAATAAATTGGAATTAAATGAATTGAAATGAAATCCCAATATTTAACCTTAATATAACAGTTATAAAACTATTTACATTGTGAATAATAGAAATAGTCACCAGTAAAGATTTTGTATTCAATTAAATTATTGAATTGAAATGAATTGAAATGACTTGAAATTAATTGAAATGTATTGAAATTAAATGAAATTAAATGAATTAAAATGTATGGAAATGAATTGAAGTGAATTAAAATGAAATGAATTGAAATGAAATGCATTGAAATGAATTAAAATGGATTGAAATGAATTAAATGAATTGAAATGAAATCCCACCAATGTAATATTTTAGCGTAATATAACAGTTATAAAACTAGTTATATTGTGAATCAACAGAAATAGTCAACAGTAAAGATTTTGTATTCAATTAAATTATTGAATTTAAATGACTTGGAATGAAATGAAATTAATTGAAATGTATTGAAATTAAATGAAATGAATTGAAATTAATTAAAATGTGTGGAAATGAATTGAAGTGAATTGAAATGAAATGAAATGAAATGCATTGAATTTAATTGAAATGAATTAAAATGAATTGAAATGAATTGAAGTGAAGTGAATGGGAGTGAATTAAAATGAAATGAATTGAAATTAAATCCCACCACTGTAATTTTTTAGCTTAATATAACAGTTATAAAACTATTTATATTGTGAATAATAGAAATAGCCAACAGTAAAGATTTTATATTCAATAAAATTAATTTTTGTTAGATAATTAGAAATTAATATTATAGTGATGATTTAGGCTGTAGTATAACAGTTGTTTAACGTTAGTTACGAGATGGACTGGTGAAAATTAATAAACAAGACTTTTTGTATCTCCTGCTAAGCAAATATTTCGTCCACTTTGCATGGGGACGGGATTTGTATGCGATTGTACGAATGTTGCATGTGTAGGTTTAACACATGTAACTGTTATAACTGTAAAATATTGTAAGTTTTCTATAACAATTAGTATAACCTATACACAATCATTCGTAACACAATTTGTAACTGTTATGATGAGATAAAAATATTTACATTACTCATTTAACAATTACTTATGTATATTGTATAACAAATATTAAAGAGTATAACCGTTTTACAAGAGCTTGCTTGTTTGATTATTTGCTGAAACTTCATGATTCACATCGTTTTGCATAATTTTCACTTACAAATTTTTTTAATCTGCAAAATGGCAATGATTGTATATAACAGTTATATTATTTAAGCAAAAAAATGAGAATTTATACAAAAATTTTAATCTTCTTTACAATTTTACATGTTTAGGAGTATATTTTATATATTTTTACTAGTTTTAATGTGTATAACAGTTTCACAAAAAGTTTAACTGTTGGTTTTTTTTACCGAAATGTTATTACTATATATAGTTTTGTATAGTTTTCACATGTCAATGTTTTAATCTATGCAAAATACTAATAATTGTGTATAACAGTTCCAATATTGTACAACAAATTTGATCATTTATACAGAAATTACATTCTTTTTGAAATTTAACAATTTTGGGAGTGGAATTTATATTTGTTATAGGTTTTAATGTGATAACACAACAATTTTATGGAAGCATTTTATTTAGAATTTAAAAGTAGTCAGATGTTTTCTTTTTGTTTGAAGCAGTCTCATGAAGCTTTTAATAGTTTAGATTTCTCGCCAAAACGTTTTTGTATATGAAATATTGCACTTTTAACAGCTTGAGACCTTGCAAAACAGGAACAATTTTGCACAACATTTTTATACTTTACATAACAGTTTTATACTTTGTAGAAATTTTATACTTTTGTATAACACTTTGTAAAATTAGTGCAAGCATTACATTCTTCCCATTAATATTTCATTTTAGTTGAGTAAATCAAATTTGTTATCACATTGTGTTAATTTATAAATAACTATAACAGTTTCAAGTGATTTATAGTACAAATTAATAAATTTGTTACCTTCGCTTAAATAGATAATATTTGTATTTATTATGTGTTATAAATAACACACCTTCATGGTTGATTACATTTTAAATGTGTAAAACTCATCACCCTTTGCCCAAATCATTGATTTATTGGAAACTGTTATACTTTTCACGCTATGCAAAATGTTCTTGAACACAACGAATGCCAATGAATGGTAGAGCACAACAGAGTGGGGGAAAAGAAATTTAAGAACTTGATAAAATGTGTATAAATTTGGAACAAAACGATTACAAAATATCAACTTTTTTTAGTGCAATATTACAACAAATATCCAGCCATCCACTCACGTCTATCGAATACTACGGCAGACAACAACATCAAAAACAACAACGTGAAGAAGATGCCGAAGAAAAGGAAACAAAAAACTCATAAAAATGATAAAAACCGAAACAAGTATCTCGAGGTAAAGTTGAGAAATGTCAAAGACAGAAATAAAGTGAATTAAAACATGGGCAAGCAGATGGAAGGACGGACATTTTCGTAAAATGGACAGACATTTTCAGAAAAGATGGACGGACGTAAAGTTCCATAAAATTGTGCGCGAAAGAAATTCCAAATGAAAAAAAAAATAAACGGAAATGAGTGACAATAAAAATATTTACGAAAAAATAATAAAAACAATAACACAAAAAATAGCAACAATCGTAATAAGAACCATGGAGTGACAGTCCGTCCGGCCACCAACCGACCGGCTGACAGGGACTGGCAGAGAGTCACACACAGACCCTCTACGAAAATATCAATGTAATTGTAAGAACATAAGATGGTGAGAACACACAAAAATTAAGCAAACTGTGTCTAATGGCGGGGCGGGCTGTTGTTTGTTTAATGGGGGGACAGTGGGAATAACATCCATCAATGTTGGAGGGGAGTGGGAGAGAAACAATAGACAAAACATGCAACCCAATTTGGAATGATGGCAGATTGATAGTTTATGAATGTGTGTGCAAAGAACATAAGCAAAATTACAAAAAAAAGGGAGACAAGAAATTAGAACAATAGTTTTACAGTTGAAATAGTAACTGAGACCTAAAATGAAAATGAAAGATGGCAACTATGACCCCAAAAGGAAATAGATGTTTAATTTTCCCATAGAAAAATAATAAGCAAAGCAAAGGGGGGACTCAATTGAAAACACAAAAAAGAAAAGAAATATTGAAGTAATCAACTGGTAATCACTTTTGTTATCTGAGACCCTTCTTCTTTTGCTGTATTAACCCCAACAAGGATAAATTTGTGTTCATTTTTTTTTTAAGACATTTTTTTATAATATTTTTTTGGCTGCATATATCAGTCAAATAACATAAATAATGAACATTATAAAACAGTTTAATGATAGCACAAAAATACTTGTACTTGAAGAAAAATTAAAAAAAAATTGTGAAATTTTAAATTTAAAACAAAAAATTTTAACTGTTATACAATAGTCTTAAACTGTAGAACAAGAATTTGTTGTCTGATAATCAAAAAAATTTAATAAATAAGTATTTCTGCCAGTAATACAATTAAAAAATGTTTAAACTGTTCAGAATACCCAATTTTTTCCTATTAAACAAAATTGTTTTTATAATACTAAATTATATAAACTGTTATACAAATATTAATAAACAGTTATACAAACATTGAGAGTGCATGAGAACGTGGGGGCATGAGAACGTAAGTTCGATCCCTGCTCTGACCACCTTACATTACGGCCACCTCTCTTAGTGATGGCGACACTATCTAGTACTCCATGATAGTGTCCCATGTCCATTGGGAACCGATGGTACTCTGGACATGAGAAGTTTTGGGAATGTTGTTCTTCTGTCTGTGCTTGAGATATTTTTCGAACATTTGCATTATAAGGGATTGGTTAATCGTTTGAATTTATCATGATGCATTTTTTAGTAGCATCATTCCAAACAACCGCTGATGAATATCTGTGGCTAGATCTGAATTAGCTATACGGTTTGCAGGAATCATGGCGATGCATTTGGCAAAACTTCTTCTTGAAAACTATATCTCTATTAAGAGATATAGAATGGTATTGAGCTTGAATAAATAAAATGAAAACAGTTGCCTACATTTGTAAAATGTGTGATAACTTTAACTATTATACGCATATTTTTAAACAGTTCAACAAACATTTTTGAAACCCAATATGTTCATATTAAATAAACTGCTTTCTGATATACAAACAGCTTAAAATTGTTACACAAACATTATTTAATTGGTACAAAAACAGTTTCAAACTGCTAGACACACACTTAAGGTTATAAACATTTATAATTATATTTTTAATTATGTAAAATATATCGAAGTCCATTCACAGTTGCTAAGACAGACTGTTATATACAATTGTTGCCTAATATTCTACACCTATACATTATTATTCTTACTAATTATTCTTCACCTATACTACTACTGTTGTCACATAACGGAATAAAGTTATTTCTGAAATTAAAACTTCCAAATAACATGTACTTCAACTTTACTTCAACTTATTAATAAAATCTCCAAAGAAACACATTATAACTTTTGATTGGTCTACAAAAAAAAAATAGTAGAAAATACCCCAAAACTCATTAACTAAGCATGAAATCATATTCAAACCCCAACTGTTATACGCCACATATAATACATACACAAATGTGTGTATATATATAATTTTATAGGATTTGTGGGAACATTAACGTAAGCTCTCCGTTTACATGTGATATGTGAAATTTTTAACTGTTATATTATTTTATTTTAACTATTGCACTTTTTTATTGCGCACATTTCATTCACGTTGTGGTTTATATACGGAAGTTTTGTAAAGTTTCCAACCTATTCGTAGTTTAGTGAATTCTATAACTGTTATATTATTTTTATTAACTGTTATACTTATGTATATTATTTCATTTCATTTTGCTGAGTACTCGTATATACGAAACTTTATGAAATCTTAAAACTGTTTTGATTTAAAATTGTACACCTGTTATATTATTTTGTATTTACTGGTATGCTAATTTCCTCCGAAATTTTAATTCTTGTTGCGTTTTATTATACGGAAATCAATGAAACTTTAAAAACTTTTCTTTGTTCTGCAACTTCAACAACTGCTAGATAGCCTCTCAGCTAGAAGAAAAAACGGTTGTGGAGAAAGCGCGCACCAGTAAATTGAATCTTACAGAAGGAAAAATGTGGCCCTTAAATCTACCGAAAAGTAAAAAGCTAAATCAACGGAAATGGATCAGGGCTATCCATTCCAGATAATAACGGGAATCTTGTCACAGATGTGCAGAGAATGTTGGGAAAATGGAGAGATCATTTCTCTGCTTTACTTGTCCCAAGAGACTTCAATATAGATGAGGGTGTTGAGCACATACATGACGATTAAGTCGATTGCACCCCGACTGGGCTCAGGCAGGGCGACAATCTATCATGCGATCTCATGAACATTTTAATTGAGATCATCGTGGGAAAAGCTGCAGTCAACACGAATAAAACTATCGGTAGCAAAGACACATGCTGCTCACGAATACTAATGATTTAGACATCATTCGGCGAAATCTGCAATGAGTTACTACAGTATTTTCTAGAATTGACAAGCAATCAGCAAAATTGGGTTTGGGAGTAAATGAGAACAAGGCAAAGATAATGGTTTCGACAAGCAGAACATCCACCCGATTGGATGAAAGGGTGAACGTTGATAACCGTTATAATTACGAGTTAGTGGACGAATTTATTTACCTAGGATCTGCCGTGAACAAAAGCAATAACGTCAGCCGGGAAATTAAGCAGAGAATTGTGCTTGCAGACAGGTGTTATTTCGGACTAAGCAAGCACTTCAGAGAAAAGACCCTCTCTCAAGAAACGAAGATCCAATCCTGGGTCATATCGTATGCTGATGAAACATTCACTGGGAGTCTTAGAGAGAAAAATGATCCGAAAAATATATGGTCTTATAATAGAAAACGGCCACTATCGACGACGGATGAACCACGAATTGTATAATCTGAATCCTGATATCGAATAAATTATGGGAACCAAACTAGACGTTTACGCTGGCTAGGTCATGTCAGTAGATTGGATCGGAATGAACCAGTCCGAAGACTTCGCTGAAAAGACCAGGCAGAAGATTGCCTCCAAGACCTTAGTGTTACCAACTAGAGGAGAAAACCTGGATATCGAGCCGGTTGCTGAAACATGTTATACTCATTTTGAAAGGCCGTTGACACCTCTGAGTTGTGTGAGGCCACCTAAGTGAGCAAGTAGTTATGTTACAACGTTTTCGTAAAAGATTATGAAACTGTTATACCGGTATTATTCCTTTCCATTATCTTTAATATTTCATACTAGAAATTAGTAGTTGCCTCAAAAGTCCTTTGCTCTCTCGTTATCCCTTATTTTATAAAAACTTCAACAAACTATGTAAATACCCACACCCTAAATCCCCAGAGTACTAGTAGTGGTAAAGGGACGGCGGCGGTCAGGTCACTTTGAATGTAGGTTGTGTGTACCCCGACTATTTAAGAACTAGTAATTTCTTTTTCCCCTCTTTTTAATTTACAATTTTCATAAATTGCAAATAAAACTAATAACCGAAACAAAAAACAAAAAAAGTTTAACTAATTGTTGACACGCAAATATGGCATTAAAACTAAATGTGTTTACTTACAATAATAAACGACAAGCGACAGTGATGGCGATGGCGATGGCGATGGCGATGAGGATGATGATAATAGCAGTGACTCTGGCAGAGAGTGCTGGTTGTTGCCGGTTGAAATTTTAGCCAACAAGAAGAAGAATTACACCAAAAACAAAAGGAACTTTGTAGAGTAAATCATTGGCAACAGAAGGCGAACATTGATTTTTCACACAAGCTAAGAACAATCATAAACTGTTAGGAAGAGTATGGATGTCGGCGGAAAGAGTAGTAGTGCATAAGTAAATCCATTAATCGCGGCTACTCCTTACAATTTCTCAAGATTTTTTGTGTTTTATCTTTCGAGGTCGTTAAATTGCTAAATTCGTGCTTCTGGTTTTATGTCTGCTCATATGTGTTGTAAAGCAAAATGTTACAATTTCTTATCGTTTCACAAAAAGGCACTGCAAAATTTCAAATGGTTTTTCCACACTTTCTGCTAAATTTAGTAATTTAATTAACTAAATTAAATATCCGTTCGTTGTTGATTTTATTTCAAGTTTTTAATTATTATACTCATCACGTTATGTTGCTCAAATACACAACAGTTCACGTTATTTGTGTGACCCGAACCGAACCGACCCCGTCCTTCGTCTTAATGTTAATCGCACAAATTGCGTTTTTTTATGTGGCGGCAGCGGCGGCTGTCTCAGCAGCGTTGGATCTCAAACAACCAAACCAAAAAAAACATAAACTGGAAACAGCAATAAAGTCTGCTTTAAACCAAATTAATAAAAAATTAAAATAAATTCTCGTTTTTCAGTTTCGTGTTACGTTTTGCATTCGACATTCGCTCTTATGTTGCTCACTTTTTATTGTTGTTTTATGTATGTATGTATGTGTATTGTGTGCACAGGGCTTTTAAATGTTACTTCATCATAATTTATTTTATTTTTTTTGCCTCTTCTTCTTATTCTCCCCTTGGTTTGTGCTAAACATTTACACATTCGTTTTATGAAAACTCAGCGATTTTGTGTATAAAATATGCGTTTACCATAACGTGATTTTATTTTACACATTTAGCATTTAACACTTGCCGTATTTGCGTTCACTGTCCACCAACATTTAAAACCTTTTCTCACACACAAAAAGTAAACAAAACATTTGTAATTGGATGGATAATGTCCAAGTAGAAAACTTTTTCCAAAGACTTGCTGTCAAAAGTACGTATGAAGTGAGAAAAATAATACGGGTTTTCTTTACTTTTTCCTTAACTTTTAACTCACGTCACGCGTACGAACGACAACGAGTCGAGTTTATGTATGACGTTCTTGTGCGCAAGGTCTAAACACAATACCCCCAAAAAATGTTGTGTTTTAGTTCAACCTACAACACTCACTACTGACAGACAGTACGAAGCCGCACACAGCAAACCATTTAATACAGATACTTTACTTACACACTCTCAACAGATGTTCGTTCAGCTGAGTTGTATTCGCCAGTTGTCATTCTGAAGTATCTACACGCTCACGTGTGCTGGTGTGTGTATGAGTGTGGGGAATATCTGTGTTTGTGTGCTTAGTAGTAGTCGTATTTTTACAATAAAGGCGGCGAATGGACTGTTTTTTGACAACTTCACCTTATGTTAGTAGTGATAGAGCATGATGATGATGATGAACGAAAGAGATTAACCATGACAATGAGAGAGTTTAAAATGGAGAGAACTAGTGTAGAGGGTTGTCGTGTTGCATGGATTTAGGTAAATGTTTTATTTGCAATTAAGAGCACAAAATAGAACCAGCAGTAGAAATGCCGAGGCATTTACAAAATACACTCACAGAACTAATTGTTTGAAAAGGTGTATATTCCACAACCGAATTGAGGCTGTCACGACTGAAAGCTCGTTTCATAATTGAGTCGTTTCATAATTGAGTCGGTTGTGACAACTGAATTTCCAACTATACTAGTGCAATCAACTAAATTGTCTTTAATTTCGGTTACAACAACACAATTTGGAATCAATTCGGTCCTGTCAACCTCTAATTTCCTTGTGACAACCTCGAATTCGATTCTGAGAACCTTAATGCTGTGATTACCTTTACTGTGGTCGTGACAACCTCCAAATTCGCTTGCATCAAACGAATTTTTCTATGAAACTAGAATATGTCTTCAGAAGCAGTCTGTTTTTTTTTATCGAAGCAACAATACTAATTTGCAGGCCTCCTAGCATGCCTTCATTTACAGACGACCTCTTAGGAGAACTTCCATTACTAGGCCTACAAGAATGTCATTGTTATGTTATGTTAATTGAAATGAAGATTGGGGTTGTAACGTTCAATAAGGCATTCAAAGTCTCCATATTTGCTGCTGGACCTTCATAAATAAAACGTACTTCTTAAGTTATATTTTTATCAAGACAGTATATAACCGACTTATATGTAGATGCCCCCATCCATTGGGCCCATTGAACTCATAGCCATATAAAGGTTGATCCTAATTTTACAATAATTCAAGTGGTGAAGATTATTGTTCTCCCTTTTTTGCTTTGAGTGGCATTGGCCAAAACATTGTCTAATACCAAATTTAATTAAGATCTGTGGTGTTCTTGTTTTTTTTTATACCAATATTGGAGTGGCTAAACGTTTATTTTTAATTCCAGAGTGGCGCTCCGGAAACGAGAGATATCGCGACGAGAAACCTAATAGCAGTCCAACTTTTGTATGAAAAGTACAAGAATGGGAGTGGAAAAATATCCATTTGCAGTAGCAGAGTGGAGTTTGACGAAATATACCAAATTTCACTACGATCGGTTGTGTTTTACAGCACTTATCGTGTCGACCGTCATAATAACAAAATATATGGCATTGATAATAACAAAAAAAGCCCGGTAGTGTTTTACTATAGCTATTGTGACGATTAAGCACCCTACCAACTTTTATATGGGAGGTACCAGAATGGATGTGTCAGCTTTGCCCAATCTCTCTAGTTATTACTAACCAGTTATTACTAGCATATTTACTAACAATTGGTTTGCAGTTAATCACATGCACACATACGCGAAATTTTCGCAAATAATAGTCACTGGAAAAGATTCAGAGAAAAGTTTAGAGATTTATTCTAGTTATCGTGTTGACCGGACAGACATGGTGGAATCAATGACGCATACTTTTTTAAAAACAATGCAGGCCAGAACGTTACAGTTAATGGAGAACGCTATAGGGCAATGATCAATGACTTCTTCGTTCATGAATTGACCCTCATTGGTGTGTGTGAACGTTGGTTTCAAGAAGACGGCGCTACATGTCACATAGCGCGTGCTACAATCAATTTATTGAAGGAAACGTGTGGTTGCCGCATTATTTCACGATTTGGTTCTGTGAATTGGCTTGCAATATTATGCGATTTAACACCGCTGTATTATTTATTGCAGATGTATGTGAAATCGCTAGACTACCAAAATAAGCCACAGATGATTGACGATTTGGAAGGCAACATTCACCGCATTATTACCGATATATCTACGGCCCAAATGCAGAAAAAAGTGATCGAAAATAAGACTTCACAATTGCACTACAAAAGTCATATTCAAATAAAAATGGTTAAAATTTAAATTTTCATCAATTTATCAGTGTTTTATTTCAACTCTCTCGGCGAGAGTATAAAAAGAGCAATAGTACAATATCTGTGGCAATTTACGCTGATGACGGATTCTGCGATTTCTCCAACATCCAATGTGTATAATAGAACATGTCAATATAAGATTAAAAAACGTAAATAGACAAACCGTTTCTATAGCTCGTTTAGTTTTCGAGATATCGAATGCTGACGTTTGAAACCCCGATAATTCAAAAAAAATATATATACATACATACATAATAAGTCCAAAAAATAAGCGAGGAAAAAAGAAAATAATAAACTCGCTCTTAGCTCATTATGTTATAGGCAGAAATTGAGTAGATAATTCAAAAATTAGTAAAATTAAAAAATAAGCGTTTTAACGTTATTTTAAATTTATCAGCCAGTCATTACAATTTGTTTGTATATACATATATTTCATATACGACGGCAACCCTACATCACATATCTCTTAACCGTATTATCTCTTCTTTATCTCATTATCTCTGTATCTCCCAGATAATCACTATCGCAAAGAAATTTCAGAGAGTATCAGACAAAAGAATTTCTCCCCTTCCATATCAAACTACGTACAACCACACACTCTCGCGTAATGAATGCATTTTAATACATTTCAAAAAGGCGAAAAAGGAGACATGACAAAAAATATGGCTAGAGTAGAGAGCAAACAACATGATACTTCTTTCTGTGTTATCAAGATCAACAGCAACAATAGCAGCAGCAAGAGCAACAGCAACAACAGCATAAGCAAACGTACAAATATGCAACAAAGGAATGTTCACAACCAAGTACATACTACCAGTAGTAGTACTATACTATGAACACTCATTGTGTTGTGTGCTTTACTGATTTGCAGAAATTCTTTTAGTCCTACACTTCACAACCACCACCACCTACCTAACCAATCCCTTCTACACTTTACAGTGAGACCTTCTTCCCGCACACTACACGTTCGTTCCTTCGTCCGTTCGTTAATCATCGCAATGCGACGAATGAGTATCTTCCGTTTGCTTACAACACTAGCAACAACTCGGACAATAGCAGCAACAAAAGTGTCATTGTACACTTTATGATTGTTTATGGTTGTGTGTTCGGTGCTGTCAGAGTTGTGTATAGTAAGTTGCAGTGCTGCTTTTGCTGCGCCTACATACGGTGTAAAATGTACTCGTAGAATAAGAGATGAGAGAGATTCTTTAAGTACTTTATTCGGATGCAAATGCACTTACAGCCATGGGCACTAAATTAGCACAAAACAACTCTTCAGTGTAACGTAGCATTTTTTTTTAACTTTTTGTCTATATAACCCAATTAGTATGGTGTGCACTGTTGCAGCAGAGCATCTACTTAGCTCCTGTCAAACAAACATTTTTTTACCATTATCTCTATTCGTTTTTGTTCTGGTTGCTGGAATGCGCAATTAGCATCTTTTGTTTTGTACAGTAAATTAGCACAACGCGAGCAGAACGGTCATAACAAGTTTTCTCTAAACTTTTCCTAAAAATGGGACGGGGAAAAGATTGTACGCCAGAAGAATAGGAATATTTAAAAAACCATGTGAAATTGCAAAAATTCTTAACCGATCGATAAAACTGGTCTATACTGTTATTTATTCCATTAAAACTACTAAATCATTTATAATAGGAAACCAAAAAAAGAACTCGCGTAGCAAAAAACAACTGAAGCAGTGGACTAAGGTATTGACCGGATGTCGACGAAGGACCCTTTCCTGATCCCAAGATGGATTCATAGATGGTCGAAACCTCTTTCGGAATGGTAAATTCACATGCACATGTTATTGTGTGTATGTCTGTTTACTTTTATTGCTGGTATACATATGGGCTGAGTTTGATGCAACGAAAGTGGGGAGCAAAAACAAAATGCTCCTGTTGCGTCTAGCACGATTATTTTATCAAGGCTCATCCGAAGATGCCTGAATGATTTTGCAGCATGATGATGCACGTGAAACAGTTGGACTGGCCACCATTTTCTCCAAACCTTAACAGAATTGAAAACATCTGGGGCTGGGTAACACGAAAGTTGTATGCAGAAGGCAGACAATTGGAAAACAAGGACTCATAAATTGAAGCTATAAAGTTCTCTTGGGCCGAAATCTCCCTCGTTTATCTTAAGTCGTTACACAGCTCCATGAAAACGGATATTTTTGAAGTAATTTCAAAAAATGGTGGAAGTACTCATTACTAAATACTTTTTATAAACCTGCTGTGAAACAAAAATAAAAAAGTTTTTGTATAAAATGTACTCATACCTTTAGTTTTCATTAATTGGCTGCTGCGTCTAATCAAATGAAAGGTTCATATGTGTATTTTTGCTGTTGCGTTACAAATACGGTAAGAATACAGCTGCGCCCGAGAGGAAATACAATTTTCCATGTATGGATTTAGTTTTTATACCCTTTAAGATTTCCTTTTTGGTGGTTGTCATCTTTCTTATTTAATAATTCGTAAATATCAGAAGCCAATTTTGTTTTACAGTTTTCCAAATATGTGCGACTAGCCTATAGATGAGGACTGTATTTACGTCAGTTTTTAAAATATATCCTTTTTATTACAGATATTGTAATTGGTGCTATTTTACAGTCCAGGTAAAGTCTGGCATATAAGATATTGCTGGCATTAATGAGCAGACAATGGGAAATTTTCTTTCAAATTTTTTTTTTTTTTTTAAGAAGTTTAAGTTTTTATGTGTACAGTTTTTTGTTGCTAGAACTAAAATACAATAATAAAAAAAAATTGATGGTTTTTATGACAAAGCTTGGTGCTAATTTCCTGTCCATGACTGTAGTTTTTTTACGGAAGATGTAGCATTTCTTTGTTTTTAAGAAAATAAGCAACTCGGACCTTATTTGGCAGCACACTTTAAGCCGAAAAAAAATAAAATAGAAAAGTTTATAACTCCCTTACTTACCGACTTATGTAAGATTTAAGTTTTAAATTTGCTTCGGGAACGATTTCTTAAAGAAACTCTTTTTGCTAGGCCTAGAGATTTCTTGCTTCGCATTATGTCTAATTAGAGGTTCTTTTCGTGCCATAAATTGAGAAAGATAGACTTATCGACTTTTTCAATTAGCAACTTTCGATAACTCGATAAGAAAGCGAATTATAGAAAGCGATAAGAAAGCGAATTAGGGAAAATATTTTCGTTTTTAGGAAAATGTTTTGGAAAGATAATTTTTCACTATAGAAAATCCAGAACTTTTCAGCTTTAAGTGATAGCACAAAAAAGTACAATTATTTGTACTAACGTGTCCACATTACATTCCTGATGCAAAATGTGCTGTGTGCAATATTGAAATTTTGTTATGATAAGCAGCAGAGTCGCCGATTTTCAGCGCTTACGAACGTTTACGTTTTTAAGCAACATAGCGATTACTATATGGACAGCCCCAAAAGTGGACGGAGGAGGAGGAATCGACATCGTCATCACTAGCGACGCGAGTGAATGGCGTCTACATAAATTAGTGTCAAAGCACACTGTATGTGACATATGGTCGTCGCTGGAATAGAGTGAACTAACCCCCGTACCGTAGCCGTACTTTGGAAAAACGTGCGTTGATATTTTATTGTTGTTGTGGGTAAAGACAAGCAGGTCGGCCATACGGCAATGATGAAATACTATACAATAGAAATTATAATTGTCATTGAGCACACACACAGAGCACACAGTTCCGACGACCAAAGTATCGAAATACAATTATTTATTATTGTAAAAAAGAAAAAAAATTATTTATCTAAGCGGAAGTTAGACGAATGATGAGTATTTGTTGTCTTATGCAAAAAATAAAAGACACGCAGCACTTTCATTTGCATAATGATCAGTTTTCTACTTCGGAACTGCAACTTCCCCCTGTATGTTATAACAATTTTTAATGTCTTGTTCTTCGTGCGTAATGGTATGTCAAAGGGTGCTAAAGGCGGAAGTTCATTGTCACAGTAGTGCGCAAAGTTTTAAAGAAATCGTGTCATATTCATATACAAATTTAGGGTCAGACAATTCCAAAGAGATTTTTTGTTTTAAATTTGTATACTGGAAATAAGGAAAAGGAAGTTTAAGGACAAAAGGAAACAGAATTAGGGTTTGTGAAACGTTGTGACAGCGTATTCAAATGCACTTTATTTAGATGCACAAATCTAAGAACATTCGAGCTAACAAAATTATTACTTATGGTAAATACTGTGGTAAATATTTCGTAAGAAAAATGTCTACAAAAATATGGATACCCAGGAGCTTCCTAATCTATCTTGCAAAGCACAGCTTATTTATTGCCTTTACCAAAATTACTTAAACTGGCGACATCGTGATAAATAAGCAATTTGTTATTTAATTGGTTTACTTTTCTTCAACAATATGTCTAAAGTCAAAGTTTCTAATTCCGATAACTCGATAAAACTATTATGTACCTGCTTTTGTTTATTTTTCTTAAGCGAAACACAGACTTGTCATTCATGCTCATGCCCATCGATAACATTTTATCTGACTGATGAATTTAAAAAAAAATTAAAGATTTTGTGAACATGCTAGTGATGCGAAGAACTTCGATTACATTATTATTTGGTATCAAGATGGGCGGTAAATCTAATATAAGCACTAACGACAGCTGACGTTTATGCTCATGAATGAAAAGTCTTAGGCTCGCTTTACTCACTATTTTATAAAAACAATTCCCCAAAACTTCAACCTCACATTTCTATGAAAATAAATTGAATAGAAATGTTATCGGAATTTTTATAAAATTAAATATCCGATAACAATTTTATTGGAAATATCGATATGGGAGATATCAAACAATATACTTTATCGAAATGAAATAAATCATTGCAACATGAAGACACACGACAGAAGCGAATCGTTCTAATAAGAGTTTATATTTTCAAATTATGTTTGTCACTCACTCTCTTCGGTGACATCGTAATCAAATCGTTGGCGTTCGTCTTGTACAGTGAGCGTATTTGTTTATTTGCCTCAATGTGTTAAATGGGCTTAACATGATTTTGCCATGAATTCTTCGTCATGTCTATCCATTTGTTGTACCCTTTCTACTGTTGTGTAAAAATTAAGTAAAATTTTATCGATATTTCCAAATTTCAACTTCAGATAACTCGATAATTAAATTTCATACTCGAATATTTAAAAAGCTACAAATATAAAAAAATGTTACTTATTTTTTTATATAATTTAGTTTTTTATATTTTTCATTTTCCAAATCCAAGCGAGTTATCACAACTTAATTTCCTATATTACGTATAGCCACCAGAGTTCAGTTGTGCCTTTATCAACTTGTAAACATTATTTCACAAATAATGGCATAAGATTAGTTGATCGAAAGTGTTTCAAGGGATAGTTCGTTAGATGTGCCACTGTCAAAGCAAAGCAGCGATATGTACATACGTACATACATACTAATATAAACACAAACTTTTCCGAATTTTAATCTCCAAGCGAATTATCGAAAAATACTTTTTAATTTTTTTGGTTATTCGTACGAAACCCTAAATTTTTTAAAAAGAATATATAGCAAATTTTATTTTGTCGGGGTTTTAATTTCTAACATCCAATATCTAGAAATCTAAACGATATATCGACAATTTTTGTTATTGGTGGAAGAATATTAAATTTAATATTTTTTCCAACTCCTTTAGTTATTATTTTACCTATTTATTTAAAATTATTAGCAATGTTTGTTTGATCGCAGCACCTACGTAATCATACTGGGTTTTCTATGTTTCCAACTTTATTTTTAAAAATTCTAAAATTTTATCGATTTTCAAATTTTATCTCTGTGTATTGTCCATAATGAAACGAGTTACCGAAAAAAGGTTTTTAGTTTTCAGTGTTATTTTCTGGTAATCTTTCCAACGAAAACAGAATTCAATTAAGAGAATTTTTAAGGTTTTAACACTCCATATCTCGAAATCTAAACGATATTTCGGCAAATTGTATTTATTCTTATTTTGAGGTATTCTGCCAGTTATCAGATCATGACGCATTCATAATATTGAATCGATTTTTCAAATATCATCTCCGTATACATACACAAGTATATTATATCTCGATGACTAAGCGAGCTATCGAAAATGTTTTTTTTTAATTTGTTCGGTTATCTAACGAATTCCAACCGGGATATCATCAGTTTTCGAGGTGTTGTGTCAACTACCAAATCGTGACGCCTACGAAATAATACTCTATTCCATATCTACGTTAGGAACTTATTTACTTATTTAAAAGGAGTTATAAATAGTTGGTTTATATTTGTAAATTTCTTGTAAAATGTGCTTCTTATAAAAGTGTCTTAGGTCTTAGACAAATATTATCTACTATTGAAAGATTTTTTTTAAATTTCTTATGTGACTGTTTTTTCATCTCACGATACGAAGTGCCTTTGTAAATTTTCAATTTTCGAAAGGTCATTGTTTATTTCCTTGATTATAGTTACATTTTGGGAGCAATTACAAACAAAAAAAATACCTTTTTGAACACAAAAGACCCTAATCGATGACCTGATTGTTATCTTGATTGCACAATGCACCGCGGGATATCTATCATCCAACATATCAACATCAAACACATGACATTTTATGTTCCCCGCCGATGCAAGAGACACATGAAGATGTGTTCTCTTATACAGTGGTGGGATTACATTCAAACAAAATGGTGGATTATCGTAATACAATGTATGTGGGGAGAATAGAAAAGCCAATAATCGATCACTAAAGAAAAATGGAGCATGTACGTTAATAATTTATGGCCACTATTTATGTGATAGAATCTATGAAATGAGTACTGCCTTCTCGGAAGTGAAATGTTTATTTCGCCACTTGTCTATTTGGTTCGTTTTTATATAATACTGAAAAAACAAAATACAAAATATTAACTCTTTGTTGGGAGGTTCCACTTAGTTATCGTGTTATCTTAATCGGTTATAGAAAAATTGATTATGCCATGGTAAGTTTCATGCGAAATTATTCAATCAAAGCCAAGCATCGATAGTTCCATGCCAGAGCGCTTGGGCTGTTTATCTCTAAATGATATCAACATATGAAATCACAAAGCGTTTACACTTTTGTGTTCCCGTAGATTATAAATAATATCTTTAAACAATTTGTAACTTTAAAATAAAGTCAAATTTAAATGAATGTGTGTGTGTGTGGTTCGTTTTTCTTAGTTTCTTTGCTCTTTTTGTTCATCATAACTTTTCGATATGTGGCGATAAAGTTAAAATCCCCTGAAAAAAAAGCAATACAAAGAATAACCGCTGTTAAGTACGTGAGCAGTACATGCGACTCTGTGTGTTGAAAAACTTCATTACAACTTGCGCAGGCGGGCGGCCTAAATAAATGGTACGTATGTATGTACTTTCGTATCTGCATACGATGAGGGTTACGTTTATACAGCATTCGTTTGTACGTCCGTCTGTACACTCACTAGGTAACAAAAGAAAACAACGACGACTACGCCGCGGCTTTATCACTAAAATACGTGACTTTTTTTCTTTAAACCTCTGATTGTCGTTGCGTTTTCAGTTGTTGTTGTTTTCTTTATATCATCTGGTACAATATACCCTTTTACATTGTATGCTGTTGGTGTAGTGACAGTCGTAACGCAACGCTGAGGGCAACGAAACCAATAGCCGGCCACAGTCAGCACCTACTACGTGTTGCAACTGTGTAATATCCTTTTGTTATGTTCATGACTTTATTTGGTACCCATTACGTTCTCACTATTTATAGTTTGGTTCGTCTATTGTTCTTAAAACGTTGTAAGATGGTCATTCTTCTACGTTTAGTTTATGGAGAGAGAGAGAGAGACAGCAAATTGGAAAGAGAGGGAATATTGGTGTGTCCGTATGAAACGCCTTGAAACAACAGCTGTGCGGCTAATTATTGAAACAACAAATGGTTTCAAGGTTGATATTCGTATAGGCAAACGCTTGCATAGTGTATTAAGGACCCTGGTCCAACAATCACGTCACGTCGTTCATTGACAACAAGGCATGACAATTTAAATTAGATACAATTGGTTATCCTCTCATAACGAAGTGCAAGGGGTTTTTTTAAGCAAGAAAAGAAAAAATTAAAATGTTGCAAACATAGGAGAAAAATAAAGAAATTTCATTTAAATTTTCAAAAAAGATTAAGATCAGGTTTTAGCAGCTGAAATGGCTCAAAAGAAATGCATATCAGAATTCTTAGCAACAAATCTCCAACTGTGTGGTAAAAATAACTTGGCATATGTATACAACAGAGCGCCAGAAGATACCGTCTGTTTCTTACAGCTTAAGATTAGTTTAAGGGTGCACAGCGGGTACTGACACGGAACTAGCTAAGAAAAATATTTCTGATAAAAGTTTTGGCTTACGTCAATTCTACGGCTTACTCTCCAAAAATATAAAATTTTTAAGAAAAATAGGAAACGTAAGTTACCGATAAGTAGATAACTAAGAGAGTTATCGAAAATTTTTATTAATTTTTTTATCGTCTATTTTTTGCTTTCCTATGAGAAAAACGATTTCATTTGTGAAAACGTAAAAGAAATATTTGACAATTTTTGCAAATTTCAGCGTTTGATATCTCGATAACTAAGTGAGTTATCGAAAATTTGAATTTAATTCTTTGCGTTTATTTTGACTTGTTTTAGACAAAAAAAAAAGTGGTCATATCAATAGCTTTAGACGGTTGCTTAACCATAACTCACAACTCCGAATGTATGCATTTGAGGATACTTTGTTATATTACCTTTTTCTCTTAAAGTAACGTGTTTTACTCCACCCAAAAAAAAACCCTTTTGCGGAGTAATATGTAAAATAAACCTGTTCCAAAGTTTTGTTAGCAGGAAAAAGGACGACAATATCAGAGGCCTATCGTATTTTTAGATTTGTCTGACGAAAGATCAGATCTGATGGAACTCTCTGTTTGAACACACATACATAAATCATTGGGTTTCAAAAATGTTTGATTATTTTAGAGCTTTGAAAGTAAAATGGCGTTGGAGAAGAGACGACGCAAAGATAAACTGAATGAAAGCATAAACAGATGGCAAAAACGCCTTATATTTTCACATGGGTTTGTTAAAAGTGTAAACATATATAAGAACATATACATATTTGAAAAGCTTTCTAAACCGTTCAAAAATTTAAAATCGGTTTAAAACTGATTTAGTTCAAAATATTTTAGTCCGTGAACTGTTCACACAACACTTTTTGGATTTTGCAAAAATGTAATGGAAACAAAAGGTTGATTTTAGATGTAATCTAAACTAGTTAAATAAATAAAATCAATAAATTTGTCTCCAAATAAAGCCAAAGTCAATCTTCCAACACGTTGTATTTCATACTAAGGCCAAACATCAGATGTCAATATTCTGCACTAAAAGAGGTGTCATACATATATAAAGAAGAAAATAATTTCCATACCACGAAACCAACTAAAACTACTAATGCGTTAATAAACCAATATAAATTGTTGTTATCCTGTGAAATTAGCGTTAAAAACAAACGCAAAGAAAAGGCATTAGAATCGGAACGGGGTATTGCCAAGATTTCCTGGTCAATTGTCATGTCTAAGGATAGCAGTAGTATACTTATACATATTAATTTCGCACAATAAAATTGTCATTTCCATAAAACAATTGATGCAAACGAAATCCCATGCGGTAAAGCCTTCATCACTAAATTTGGGAATTTCCACAAATCTCATTCATCATAGAAAATCTCGCGTCCATCGAAACAAAACAAATTCATTTCCATAAGTAACAACAAAAGCCACTATGACTCATCAGGAAAATCAACAAAATCCCTTGATAATCTCACGGCACGGCACACACGCTCGCAATTTCTCGACGCTATTCCTAATATACTTATTTTTGTTGATGTTGCTGTTGTTGTTGTCACACAGGACAACAACGACTTTGTTATTGATGAGGGAAGTAGTCCATCCCAGCAGTGATGTCGACTACAATATGTTTAGTAAACGAAATCACCTCTGCAAGGGCACTTTACCCACTTCCCTTCAATATCAACAGTTCGTTTTTTGCGTTCTCGATTTGAGTCATAAGATTTTGGGAAAATGAACTACCTGCATGCAATGGACAGAGGGGTTAAGGATAAGGATTTTTAGGGGTTACGGGAAACAAAAACAAAACGATAATAACAAAAACAACGTAATGGAAAAGAATGTAATTTTCTAAAGTGTTTGCCTAAGGACTTATGAAGTGGTAACACTGTAAACAAATCACACTTGCAGCGGTTTTTTGAACCTCTTCATGAAAGAGAGAGGGAACGAAATCACACACATTGTAAACATATTTTCGAAGAACTCTGCTTAGAATTCGAAGGAGATATTTGTTATGTCGGTGGTGCAATGGTTAGTGTGTGCGGCTCTTGTACATGAGCACGTTGGTTCAATCCCTGCTCAGACTCCTTACATAGTGATAGCGACACTATCGAGTTCTTAGCCATGAAAAAGATTCTCAAAATAGCTTTCGGAGCCGGTGTAAAAATATAGGTCCCATTCAGGGAGTGTAACATTTTCTCCTGTTTCTGATTTTTAAATCCATTTTTAATCAATTTCCTTTGTATAATAGATACTAGAAAAAACTTAAAAAAAATTCCGCTTTTTTTCCTTGTTTTACGATATCTAGATAACTAGGAAAGTTATCAAAATATAAATAAATAAATTGTTTCCCATTAGGAACTTCTCACAACCAGTGAGCTGTGCGCTTACAAGTTTCTTATACTCACTGATTGGGACCTACAGTTTTACCCCGATTCCGAACGGTATTTTGAGAAGCTTTTTCATGTCTAAATACTCGATAATGTCATCGCGTCACAGTGCGAGGTGACCGACGCCAAAAGAAATTTAAGGTGGTCAGAGCAGGCACCGAACACAGGGGCTCATGTACATACATATGTTACCAAAGTTTTTCCGCTTTTGTTGATGTTTTGTATCAAAAAATATTAAAAGCTATAGAATATAATTTTATTCATTTGTTTCAAAAATGATCTTCCGATAACACGACACCAAGTATACTGTTATTCCGCAGTTTGAGATTTCGTACGAAATGCATGAGATTCTACAAACATTTTGAAAGTGCTGGAAACTCAATAGATCTTTAAGATTGCGCTCTTATGAGCCATAATCTGTAATGACAGTTTTTAGTATAATATTATTATTAAGTACTGATGTGGTTTTAATTTATTTTTCTAATCGGAGTTCATACTACGTTCGTACGCGCTATTCTTCTTTTAGTTGTTTTTTTACGATAACAATCTCCTTTTTATAAATTGAAAAAGATAAGTTCTTATTTTAATTTGGTCATGATACAATGACTTCTTTATTTATTTATTTCGAATATATTTTATAAATCAATTTATAATATATAATTTAAAGAAACGTTTATAATAAGAATATTAGTGTTAGAAAATATTTACAGGGAATTGATTCAATATGATGCAACTAATTTAATGATGTAATTAATAAGTACAGTGAAATTAGAGGATAGATTTGAAAAAAAAAGAAAAACATAATATGAAACGATAAAATAAAGAATATATGAGTATTTGAAGTAGAGAAGGAAATAGAAAAATATAATCTCTAATCTACACTTTATCCTGAAGATTGTGCACCCTTAGTGATGATAGAATCATAGAAAGCATATTCAACGTTGAGCAGTCGAATATATTGCCTATGTGATCTTCAAATCATCATCAAATCAAAGATTTTAAATCGCAATCGGTATCAGTTTTTGAATTTGTCTTGTTTCTAAAATTTTCAAAATAAGATTTTTTATGCCAATTTAATTTTCCAATTTTGAGATACTTTTTAAAAGAAAATATTTTTTTTAAACATTGTTTCGATAATATCTTGGACAAGAGTACTATAACGTACGCCCCTCAACCAAATATTTGTTGTAGAGCACCTCAAACTAAACCGAAAAAATGGGTTATCGAGATATCCGGGGTTGAAGTTTAAAATCGTGTTTACCAGGTTACTCGATATACTACAGATACTCTCCGGTATAATAACAATAGGTTGATGTTTCCATATTATAGCTCCCGATATCTCGATAACTAAGAAAGTTATAGAAATGGTTTATTGATTGTCTATCTTAAACCCATGTTTGACTACTAGTGTAAATAGACCGATCCGCGGAGGGCAAATGAAATGAAACTCTGTTCCATTTGAAAGGTTTCGCATAATCATTCGTCTTTCAATTTATACTACTATTTTTGGAAAATGCAAAAACATCTGTCTGCAAGGCGAAAAACTAAATACAACATATATAAAATAAAAATAGAATACGGGAAATTGTGAACAAAGACTAAACATTTTTATTCGTTTCATTCAAAATCAATAAATTAGAGAAATCTCACACGCCTACCAAAAAATTATGTGCAAAACGTTCTCCCCAAGTTTACACTATTCCACCCGCTCTCACCAACTACAATTTTTGACATATCCAAGTATGCTACCGAAAAATGTTATCGGGCCAAGGGGTCTCGAATATCATAGTCTTCCGATCACTAGGTCAGAAGTCGAGTAATTTATCCTCTTTTAATTGTACAAAATAAAGTTATAACGAAAATCTATACTGTGGCAACCCAGTTCATATCTCTCATTCATATCGCCCATATCGACATTAGTAGTTTACCGTAAGTAGAAAAATAAAAATGTAAACAAATTATAAGCAAAACAAATAAGAACCCAGCACCACCTTCTTTTTAAAAGAAGAATAAAGAAAAATATTAACTCCAAAAGAAAGTGCTGACAGAGATCAATTTATTGTAGCCGCATTTTTCTTTCAGATTTCTGGGAAATTATCATGAAACCACCAGACGGACAAGAGATTTCTTAAGGCGCTAAAAAGTAAACACAAAATTATGGAGAAAGGGTACAGTTTGGAATGACTTTAGGCAATTGAATGCGGTTGGTTGGTAGTGTCGAAGTTTTTGTAAACATTTTAAAAGTAAATTAAAAGAAAATTATTTAAATAAACATAATGGAAAAGATATGGGGTCTATGGGCTTTTATATTTAAAAGGTAATACATTAGTTCAATAGACTTTACTTACCGTTTCGTCCAAAGAAT